>CM074437.1:13534285-14187391 GCA_037101425.1 Elopichthys bambusa
AATGCCCTTTTCTTTTATGCTCTTCTTGTTCTATCTTCAGCTATTTGAGTGCCCACCCTTTCTTCTTCACCTCTTCCTCCTGTTCTTTTTTCTCTTCTGTCTTTTACCCACTCCCACATTTTCTCAGTCCTTGAACACTTCTCTTGTTTTTTCCCAGGGTTTCCAGTTTTCACACCATGACCCCCCATTTAATACACAGAATGTCATGATGGTGTTTAATAAATTACATTTCCTTTGTACATTTAGTACAATAACTGTTTTCTATTTTAATATATTTTCATATGTAATTTATTCATTCTTGTGGAAAATCTGAATTTTTAGCTGCCATTACTCCCCAGTCTTCAGTGTCAAGTCGGACCCTTCAGAAATCATTATGATATTGCTGTGTGTGTGTGTGTGTGTGTGTGTGTTGGTGTCGTGTGTGTGTGTACAAACACAGAATATTTAATGTAATGATTATAGCAATGAATGTGAATTTGAAATTGTGCTAATGAGCAACAAGAAGGCATATGGATCATTTAAAAACCACCAAAAGATCCAGCCACCTGATAATTTGAATGACTGAAACATGCT
Organism: Elopichthys bambusa; assembly: GCA_037101425.1. Lineage (NCBI taxonomy): Eukaryota > Metazoa > Chordata > Actinopteri > Cypriniformes > Xenocyprididae > Elopichthys > Elopichthys bambusa. Next base: position 13,534,859 of record CM074437.1, read on the forward strand.
CCTTTGCAAGTGATTCAGTTAAAATTATTTCTCTCTCCCTCATCACACACGCTGTAGTTCGCTATAACCCCCGCTGAAAGGTGAAGAACAATGCACATGAAACACTATCAGTGGTCCTCAGTGACATGTTGTTGACCCAGTGACCCTAATTGTTTCAAATTAGGGTTCACACCAGTGTCGTTGTGTCAGTGAAAGCATCCTGTCAGTGCTGTTTATTTCAAAACCCATTTTTTCAGCTCATTTATGCAATTAGGTATGAAATTCCACATTCAAGTACTATATTAAATACCAGTACTACTATACAAGCATCTGTGCTGCAGAGTAAGTCACTTAGTAATTAGATAATGAGACAGTAGAGGTATTGATGCTTTTCGTCTTTCATCTGTGTCACATGATCAGGCTGGGTGTCAGATGAACTGTGCAGTGCTGTGGGGATATGAGCTGCTGTACTGCAGACGCCTGAAATGAGGTCCAGATAGTGTGGGTGAGACCACTACTCGAACACTTATTTACTTAGTATGCACAATGAGGTTGATATTATATCTGTTACTGCTAAATGTCTATAAGGACATTTAACTATGAAACTGCTTTCACTTAAGCCGGGGACACACTGAACGATTGTAAGACTGATTATGAATGTAATTTGATACTTACGACTGATCATGCCCAAAATGCGCCAGGTCTGTGCCAGTTGCATTGGTCTGTAGTCAGCATTTAAAATTATTGTAGTGTGTTCAGTTCAGTCAATGTTCAGCTAGTCATTAAGGATTTTTAGTAAGTATTAGCATTCTTTTTAATTAGTACCAGAATCACATGCATGCAACTACTTTTGTACCATTAATTGTTAAAATGTTGCATATTTGAGCTGTCTGACATCTTAAAGGTGAGCAATGTTTTTATGCTTGAAAATTAAAACTAAAGCTAAATACTGCTTTGTTTGTTTGAGTATCCGATCAGCATGACCTTGCATCAGCGAATGTGAGTTTGGAGGTGGGACTACATGTTTGCCTGACCAATGGCAAACAGGGGGAGTGTTCATGGTCTCAATTCAATTTATGTTTATTTATTTAATTAGCACTTTTTTTTTTACAATATATATTGTTTCAAAGAAAATTCATTGTGTCCAGGACGTATTCTGTTATCAGTCAGAGATGAGTGTTTCAAGGTAATGTCCCAACATGTCCTCCAACCAATACGCCCATATAGGTCATTTGTCACTTCCCTGAAATACGACCCATAGGAGGCGTTTACTAATCTTGCGCCCCTATTGACAAACAGGACACTTTCATTTTAATGCATTGTACCCTTTTATCTGCGTCATATTTCGGTTAGTTTCGGGGCAATCGTGGGTTCGATCGCAGGGAACGCATGTGCTCATAAAGTGTATATAAATCACTGAGACTAGGTTTAGGGGTGGGGTAGGTGTAGTCGTTTATAAAAAAATTAAGTTTTGCTAAATGGGAAATAAGACAAATGGTGGGTTAGGGACCGTGTAAAAAGTCCACACATTGCATTTAAATGAAACACGCATTTTGTGACCATGTGTGATCATGTAAACGATGATCGAAATGTTTTTTGTTTCTTCTTCTCCTGATTGGTTATAGCAGCACTTTGGGCGGTGCCCTGAGCTCTGATTGTTTAGCTTGCCACAGCATACGTCAAAAGACATGAGAGAGAATGTCTGGCTTCACTTTGACAAGATGTGCAGCACCAAGCTTTTATCTTGTGCTGAAAATATCCTTTAAATTATATCATAATTAATTTAACAATAATCATCAGCATAGGCGCTGAGCCCTCGAGCCCCCGTGGAAAAACACAAGATATTCTCATTTCATTTTTAACCCAATAAAAATTGACTGAAGCCTTCAGACACGGCTTTCTTTTCGTTTTTATAGTCCATTTGATTTGTAAGCAGTTTCTATTTCATAAATGTCGAGAGCGCATTTGTAACGCACGCGAGAGCGCATCCATGTAATTCACGAGCATGAATCTCTCTGCTCGGAATGCGAATTTCATTTTGGACGCGCTCAAACTTTGTCCTGTTTATGAATCTCAACATGCTTTTTCTTCATGGAGAGAGGGCACCCACCGACAGAAACATAAATCGGCGCCTATGATCATCAGTGATTTTCATACTGTAAAATAACATTTTGGTTGATCAGAAAGTGCAAATTGAATCCATAATATTGCTGAAATATTAAAATAAATAAAAAATGACAATAGTGACATTAATGTAGCCTAATAGAATGTGAATTTGTTGTGCTTTTCGTTTCGTTGGCTTTCGTTTTAAAGCGCAATAGGAGTTACACTTTCGGTCAAACTCACGTTTGCATTCACAGACTTTTTGCAGATGAAAGTTGTAATAATAATAATGTAGATGAAAATAAAGCACAAATCTGCCATAAAAATATAGCATTATAATGAGAACTTAATAGAAATCTATAGTAAATTCTGTCCTTGCCCGCGTTTCAGCCTGCTGTCGAAAGCGCATCACGGCGGGAGCTCTCTCTCTCTCTCTCTCTCTCTCTCTCTCTCTCTCTCTCTCTCTCTCTCTCTCTCTCTCTCTCTCTCTCTCTCTCTCTCTCTCTCTCTCTCTCTCTCTCTCTCTCTCTCTCTCTCTCTCTCTCTCTCTCTCTCTCTCTCTCTCTCTCTCTCTCTCTCTCTCGCTATAGCACGTAACTTAAAGTTCACTGGCATTTTCATCCTTTTATGCAGATACAACTTGTAATGTTACTTGCCCTCACCCCCCCCAAGTACTCAATTACTCGTTTTTGAAACCTATGGATGATCGAAATGAAAAATTGCCAAAAATGCCCATCCCTATAAGATAATACAAGTTATGCATCATTTAAAATCATGTAGCAGGAACAAAGTCATTCATATGGAGATTCGTTTATAAGTGTATGTCCAAAGTATTTTACTTATGTTGATTCCATGAGCCCTGATGTCACCTTCAATCCCTCTACACAAATGACAGCATCTGTTTTTAGCAGTAACATTTCAAACAAATTAGCCTGTGAAAAAAAAAGCCCCACAGATCTGTACAGATGATGAATTTTGCCAGAGTTCTGCTGCCTGTAAAGTGAGGCGTGATAACTCCAATGAGCCCTGGCAGCTGTTGAGAACGCTTCTTCTCAGTTCTCTTTTACTCTCCCTCTCTCTCTCTCTCTGACCTACTGTACATTCCACCCCTTCCACTCAAAGACTAATGCAATAAAATGACAAATTAATTAACTTTAAAGATCAGCCATCTTGTGTTATCATGGTGCTCTTGCTAAGCCTCATTCAACTGCCAGTATAGGGTAGTTGTGTTTCAGACTCATCCATCTGTATGAGGTACTGTACTGTATGTGGCACTATATGTAACATATAGAAAGGATTACATTTTGTTAATTCATTTTTCAACTATAGACACATTTACTGAGTGCAAACATTTATAACGCTTCCATACAGCTTCAATCACAATTGGTTTTAAAACAACAGTAGCTATGTTCACAATTCCCCCTCTGAATTTCAAAATGAGTTTGACTGCTGTGTGAAGAACAGCAATCTAAGCTGCTCTAAAAGTGAACATATTGCATTACCATGGGTTAGTCAGTTGCCAGTAGCCTGAGGCAGTGCCATATATCAGTGAGACTGGCTGCTTGGGCTCCTGGCCTCTCCAGCGCTTAGCGTTCCCACCACGTTCCTACTTTGATATTACTTCACACAGCAGCCCCGCATCACGATAATAGATGTAGACTCATTCATTATCTCCATCAATCACAGGCGCTTCTACACAGGAGCTGGTGTAAGAAGAGCCTCTAGTATGAGGACTGAGAATAGCAGACAATTGAATTAGGCTAAGCTCTATATGCGTCCTGTCAAGACAGTAATTTCTCCTGTATTAGTGAGGCAAGAACGGCAAAGGTCATCTTGAGAAAATCTGCCGCTGGTGAAGTTATATGTTTTGGTGGTTTAGCATTGAAGTATTGACATATTGAAATAAGTTAAATGTGCTTTTTAGTCTAGGACATTATGAGAGGTTATTCATGCATATGAGTGTATTCCACTGTAAACCGTACTGTATGCTAATAGATTCATCCATAGCAAAATTGTTTGTTTGTGCCTGAGGCGCTGGACAGCAAAAGTGATCTGTATGCAAAGTAACATCAGCACTTTATTAGGTATGAAAAGACTGTAAACACTTAATGGCAGCAAAGTAAAGTTCAAACACACATTATGCACCAGATCAAACTTGATTTAATTATGTAGAGTCAACAAGACTCTGTAACAAAACTCTAAAACACTGGGGGGGGTTTTCTCCCAAAACGCTGGGTTGAGCGTGCTGGGTCACTTTGTTGGGGTATTTTTTTCTATGATTGGGTAGTTTTTGTGTTACCCAGCCATTGGGTTAGAGTAATGATTCTTGAACTTTTTTTGAATTTTTTAAAATTGAATTAGGCTAAGCTCTATATGTGTCCTGTCAAGACAGTAATTCTCCTGTATCAGTGAGGCAGGAACGGCAAAGGTCATCTTGAGAAAATCTGCCGCTGGTGAAGATATATGTTTTGGTGGTTTAGCATTGAAGTACTGACATATTGAAATAAGTAAAATGTGCTTTTTAGTCTAGGACATTATGAGAGGTTATTCATGCATCTGAGTGTATTCCACTGTAAACCGTACTGTATGCTAATAGATTCATCCATAGCAAATTGTTTGTTTGTGCCTGAGGCGCTGGACAGCAAAAGTGATCTGTATGCAAAGTAACATCAGCACTTTATTAAGTATGAAAAGACTGTAAACACTCAATGGCAGCAAAGTAAAGTTCAGACACACATTACGCACCAGATCAAACTTGATTTAATTATGTAGAGTCAACAAGACTCTGTAACAAAACTCTAAAACACTGTTTTTTTTCACTGTTCTTTCTCCCAAAACGCTGGGTTGAGCCTGCTTAAGTCACTTTGTTGGGTTATTTTTTTCTATGATTGGGTAGTTTTTGTGTTACCCAGCCATTGGGTTAGAGCAATGATTCTCAAACGTTTTTGGTCACGCCACCCTTTAAAAATCTGGAAACGCAGCACAACTCCCCCCGCCAAACAGCGGCCCATGACCAGCTCAGGTTTCGGCAACACACTGCTGCGCTTACAACAGGAATATATGTGGAAAATAGAAGGAAATTAATCGAATCGGAGAGAGAACTTTGAAAACCGGCTGTAGCAAGTTTTGGACAAAATGATTTTAGTCTGTTCGTTGGCGTGAGAAAAAAATAAGCTAAATATGGTAAAATTTGTTTTCAAATGTAGGTTATTATATATTACATTTTTAAAAAGCTATTTCATTTAACTGTATAAGCTGTATAATTGTGTTGTTTATAAATGTTCACCTTTTGATTATTACTGTTGCCTATGTTGTTACTCTAGTAATCCGATGTGTGATTTTATTTTTCATCGTATTGTATTTTGGGTTCAATGAGTTTAATAAAACAACCCAGCATGTTGGGTCAAACATTTAACCTAACCAGCTGGGTTGCCAAATAACCCAAATTGGGTTGTTGTTAATCCAGCGTTTTTTAGAGTGAAGGCTCTTACTTTCAGGGGTGTTTCTGCAGAGGAATTTAATTCAATTTAAATACAAAGCTCTGTCATGAAACTCTAGATGGCGCAGGCTAATACACTTAAAAAAAAAATGCTGGGTTGTTTCAACCCAAATTTGGGTCAAATAAAGACAAACCCAACCGTTGGGTTAATAATGTCATTTAAAAATTTAACTCAGCAGTTGGGTTTGTCCATATTTGACCCAAATTTTGGTTGAAACAACCCAGCATTTTTGGAGGTAGGTCCTTAACTCAACTGACTCAAATCATTCTCTATAGGGCACAGCTGATTGGTTCCTGCTGTATTAGTAGCCAATGAGTTTCCGTGCTCAACCTTCAAATACTTGGTTAACATTTGCCTTAGCAGTGCAGTGCATTTTCAGAAACCCTCCACCTTCCCCAGCTCCACCTGTATATACTGTGTCTCCTATGGGTAATTCATATACACTATATTGTACAGTAGCAGCATGTCTTACTTGCTCTCAGCAGCGTGTCGTGTATGTATTGGTCATAGCAAGTCCCGTATTTGCTCCGCAGCAGTAGCAGCAATAACCAACAGCAGCAGTGTATTAGATATATTCCGCTAAGACAAAATATATCAATTTTCATACCCAATACCATGGCAAACAGTTATGACAGGATTTAATTTCACCATTTTAACAGCATTATTTCTGATAAAGTGCCATTTAAAATGAACTTGGAATTTCTTGACACATCTGTGATTGAGACTTTTTACATAAAGTACACATCCATGCCTGCCACCATTAATATATTTGTGGTGTGGTTTTATGACTATGATCCAAAAATGTGACTGTTAATAATACTACATAAATATATTTTTGTAACTGTAGTATTGTAGCATTGTAAAAATATGAAATAAAAAGTATTCTAATACGAACATGAAATATATTATAGTTTTATTAGTATTGTTACGGGTTTTGTTAGTGTTATTAGAATGTTGCTCCGTATGTCTTAAAGGAACATGGATGAGGATGTTGTTGAGCTGCTTCACACATTCACTGTGATGTTCAGCCCTGAAATGAACCAGTACCACTACACAGCGATAGCCAACTGAGAGGTTGTTTAAGGACTTAATCCATGTACAAGAATGTATCATTTTATGAGAAAGTGTTCTCTCTATAATAACTCTGGATCACCAATGGGATCTATAGAGAGGGTACAGAGCAGAAAACCTCCATATATTCAGTTCAGCTGGGAAATCAACACATTGCTTCCCACTCATTGCGTCTCGCACTCAGCCGACAGTTTACCCGTTTGTGTTACGGAGTTTCATCAAAGATAACATCTAATGATCAAAGCCAATGATGCTCGTCTGTGTGAATAATGATCCAGAGGAAACAGCTTGTCTTGAGCTACATCCGGAGGCTCAGGAAGAGCCGCTTAATCAAACAAACACTCATTTTATTGTGTGTGTGTGTGTGTGTGTGTGTGTGTGTGTTTGTCTCATGACAAATCCATGGCTCTCTATAATGCTCTGACAACTGCTACTGTGGAGAATCTCATAAAGAGTTCAATATGCAAATGTTGGGGTGGAATCATAATATTGATCTGATATCTTTCAGTGGAGCTCATAAAGGCCATCAGAGTCTCAGTTAAATGGCATGACAGAGTGTTGTCCTTGAAGTGCCGTGAAGATTTTTTTTTTTTTTTTTTTTTTTGATGGCTGGCTTGATATTAAACTCACCAGAGATGAAATGTGAAAGCCTTCGTGTTCTCCATGACAACAAAAATATGTGGTTTACTTCATAATAATTGAGTGAAAAACATGTTTCATTACAGTTCAAGGCACAGTTGTATTGATATTTCTCAAACATTTTGGTTAGATGTTTTGATCTCAACCCCAAAGTGTTACTTTTCTAAAATTAGTTAAGCTAAACAGATTTTCCTGAAAGTTTTATACTTTACAAGAAATCTAAAATTAAAATTTGAAAACCTTTCATTGATTGAATTTTAAAAAACAGCATTTTGTCTTGAGAAGCAAAATGACTTCATATATTAAGACTTTTGTAAATGTAACTAAGTTGAATAAATGTAATTAAATTTAGTGAGGTTTATGCTAAAAACATTTTTTTTTTTAATCTAATGGAATATATTCCATTACGACTGTCATCCATAAAAATACACACATTTTATTTTATTTCCTTAGAATGTGTTAATGTTAAAAAGCTATTTTAATCAATTAGCAGCCCATATATTATACACTGCTCAAAAAAATTAAAGGAACACTTTTTAATCAGAGAATAGCATCGTCAGTTAAACTCCTGGGATATTGATCTGGTCAGTAAAGTAGCAGAGGGGGCTGCTTTGGTGTTAATGAAATTAACAAAAGGTGCACTAGATGGCCAACAATGAGACGACCCCAAAACAGGAATGGTTTTACAGGTGGAGGCCACTGACATTTTTTTCCCTACTCATCTTTTCTGACTGTTTTTCACTAGTTTTGCATTTGGCTAGGGTCAGTATATATGCCATTGCCAGAAGGTTTGCTGTGTCTCCCAGGAGACAGGCAGTTACTCTAGGAGAGCTGGACAGGACCGTAGAAGGTCACTAACCCATCAGCAGGACTGGTACCTGCTCCTCTGTGCAAGGAGGAACAGGATGAGCACTGCCAGAGCCCTACAAAATGACCTCCAGCAGGCCACTAGTGTGAATGTCTCTGACCAAACAATCAGAAACAGACTTCATGAGGGTAGCCTGAGGGCCCGACGTCCTCTAGTGGTCCTATGGTCTGGGGAGGCATATCCATGGAGGGATGCACAGACCTCTACAGGCTAGACAATGGCACCCTGACTACCATTAGGTATTGGGATAAAATCCTTGGACCCATTGTCAGACCCTTCGCTGGTGCAGTGGGTCCTGGGTTCCTCCTGGTGCATGACAACCCCTGGCCTTATGTGGCGAGAGTATGCAGGCAGTTCCTGGAGGATGAAATAATTGATACCATTGAATGGTCCCCATGCTTGCCTGACCCAAATCCAATAGAACACTTCTGGGACATTGTTTTCAAAGTGTTCCTTTAATTTTTTTTTAACAGTGTATTTTGAATCTTAAAGGTTTATACGTTTAACAAAGCAAAATTCTGCTCCCTGCTTTATCCACAAACTCTCATTTCAAATACTGAATTGTTGCGTGATTAACTAGATCTGTTGAATTGCACTGCTCTCAGAAATTCTGAGTGGTCTGAAAATTTTTTCATTTAATAGTTCCCAAGCGTATTTCCATGGGGCAATGTCTTCCTCTCTGTAATGCACTTTATATTTGTTCAGTCGTGTTTATTTACTAGCGTCTGCAAGCCTGTAAATAGTGTGGCAGGAAGGAATCCTCTGCTCGTTCTCTCTCACCCCATGTGTTTGAAGTCTCTGCCTTCAACCCTCTCTTTCTGTCTTCATCTTGGATAATAAACGCGCACCTACTTCTAATGAGAACCATAAAGCCTCTCCCATTTTATTCTTCCCTTGCTCAAATTAGGTAGCAGTATATTTTTTTTCTGGCTTTGTGAACGTCCCTGTTGGTGCACTTGTTAAATTTAATAACCTCAGTTCTGTTTCTCTTCATCCCCGTCAGGTTGGTGTGGAGTTTTGTAACAAAAGGATTCCTGTGTGCACTGGAATATATCAGCCGAAAATGATGAACTGTTGAGCGTGAGTATGATTTCATGTGTTCCTCAAATATTGTGTTGTATTATGAGCTTTGTGGAAATCTGCTTGGTTTGCTAATGCTGTTTGTTTGGTATCATTCAGATTAACCTCATTCTTGACCTGATTGTAATATGCATAATAATAATTTAATTAGATGGGACATTGTTTAATATGCGACGCTCTGTTGGTTGGTGTGCAATTGAGGACAACATGTCAGGACACAAAGTTGTCCGTGAGAAGCCACAGACAGATGGGGTAGTACACACACCTACGCTCACTTGCACTTGTGTCTTGTCAAGGAAACACAGTCTGTTTAATAGATTAAGTAAAGGAGGATTAGGCTTTCACCTGGTTTTTGGTTGATATTCTGCTGCTTTTGAACATGTTACACATTTTTAAATGCAAAACATATTTCCAAACATCCTTAAAGGGGACCTATTATGCCCCTTTTCACGAGATGTAGTATAAGTCTCTGGTGTCCCCAGAATGTGTCTGTGAATTTTCAGCTCAAAATACCCCACAGATCATTTATTATAGCTTGTCAAATTTGCCCTTATTTGAGTGCAAGCAGAAACACTGTGTTTTGCATGTGTCCCTTTAAATGCAAATAAGCTGCTGCTCCTGGCCTGCTTTCCAAAAGAGAGCGGAGCTTCAACAGCTCATGCTTCGGTTGCTCAACAACAACAAAGCTGGAGAATCTCACGCAGCCAAAATGACGATTGTCAGTAACGGTGTTCAGCTTTACATTGTTCAAGTCGGACACTGATGGAGAGACTCAGGAAGAAGTTACAACTTTTAGAATGCAACTAGACATTTCTGAATGGTTAGTAGATAAACTTATGTAGTTGCTGTGGAGTTGATTCAGCTCATCGACTAGCATGTGCCGTCATGTTAAACTTTTGTGCAGATCCAGCGTTGAATTGACCCTTGTTTGTGAAGCAGTCTGGCGTAAAATGACGGCATGACAATACTCTACTACAACAACTCTTCCTCTTCTCTAAAGCAGCCCAACATGGCCTCACCCCCTTTGTTGTGTGTTCCCAGGGGCAGGGTTTATGTCATTTTTGGGGTTTGTGATGTCACCAACCCTGGAAGAAGCTCATTGTAGTCCCGACCAGCTGTTTGTTGTAGTCCTTAAAAAGCAATTTCTGTAAAAGAAAACATCGTCCTTTGCATTGAACTTTAAGCATCGTCACTTTGCAGATGTTGTTTATGCTCAAGCAGCAACATTACACACTAACTAAAGTTTAAAAAGAGATCATAATCAAGGACCCCTTTAAAACAAAATTGATTTACTTGAGAAGCGAAAATCTATTCTCTCAAAAACAGATTAATCTGTTTAATCCATTTCATTGTACTATTTCATCTGCTGAAATAGTACAGCATCTCTGAATCTAGAAAAAAGCAAAGGAGAAGCAGAAACAAGCAATAGAAGCATTGCTTTTGCTCGTCATCAAGCATTAAACAGCATATAAATCAAAACTGCCTAACATTACCAAATGAAATATTTGACCCAGGAAGAGGTATAGGACTGTGCAAGCTTTGTAGGTGTTGATGGAAAAAACATGATTTTTCTCAGCTTTTTTTTTTTTTTTTTTTGATCAGAATGTTGCTTGTTTTATGAAACTTACCCACATTCAGGAGTTTATAAAAAAAGAATGAATGAAGCAGAATAAAATGCTTTTGTTTAAAAGCAGAGGCTCTGTTCTTTCTTAAATAAAAAATAAAAAAAACACTGGTGGGGAAAGAGTTTAGAGTGTCCGCTTTAAAGTAAGAGAAACATCTTTAAGTTGTTTTTTACATGGTTGTGAAAATACCATTAAATACCATTTATCACATTAAAAGAAAATTTAATAAACAGTAAAGCAGTTTTAAAATATTTCTCTTTTCTTAATCAATGAAACTAAAAGATAATGCTAAACTACTTTTTTAAATAATTTAATTATTTTACCGGGGCTTTTTTCTCCATTATATCAGGTCTGTTGTATCACCAAGACATTTTTGAGGATGTTTTAGATATTTTTACCGGAAAATAAGACAAAAATACATATTATGAAAATATAGACAATCCAGATGTTCACAAATAGCTTTAGGCTAGCTGCTAAACATAGTGCTTTCAGTCAAATAGCAGGTGCCATTATAATGAGTATGGAGAAACAATGCGCCGCCCTTGGGTTTCTCCTGTGAATCAGCAGGGTGCTTGGATTAACTGTCCAGCGCAGGGCTATCATCTGATACTGCAGCTCCAGCACTCCACACACAGTGTGCAGGTTCATTGGATGAGAGTCATGGCTGTTAAGTTATCTGGGAGTATTCTGTAGAGAACTGATCTGACATACACTGATAAGGGCTTCTGGAGTGCTGCAGCTCGACTGCTTTCATTAGGACAGAACTGTTTGCTACACAGGAACACCAGTTAAATGGAGGCAGTGACACGGCCTAATTTAATCACACTCATGTGCTGCACCAGTGTTCAATCTACAGCTGCCATAATGCAAGCAACACAATCTGCATAGTGGGTCTGCAGTGTCTGATAAGATGTGATTTGATTTGAAACACTCTTTTAGTTTCCAATTTCTCGTCTAAAGTGTTTTTTAATTCCATGGGAAATATATCTTAAAATATTGAAAAGAGCATATAAATCATTCCTTCAGAATTTGTATTTTCAGTGCAGTTGTAACAGCATGCACCCTATGCTAAAAAAAGGACACTGGAAACAAGAGGTTGTTAAACTTACAGCCATCTATAGATAAACCATATATTTTAATAAATGTTATAATCCCACGCAGCTTTGATGCGTAATAGCAGGAGCACTTTGGAATACGACCACTGCATCTAAAAGGAAGCGTCATTCAGTCCACGACAGTGTCTGAGTATAAGTTGATCTGAAGAGCAGTACTTGATGACTAATCTAGAATGACGTCCATTGACTGTGAGGTGACAGCCATACACCAAGAAAGATGACGCCACTTTTTTTCTTTTTTTTTTTTTTTACTTTGCCTTTTTATTTGAATATTGAATTCATTTTCAGTTCCAGAGGGAGAGCTGAGGACTACATTTCAACTAGCTGTGTTCTATTGTTCTTTTCCTTTAGGTCATGACGTTATGAGTCAAACATCCGAGTCATACAGCTAGAAGCAAGGGTGTAGACTAAGAATATTCTGAAAAGTGGGTGGGGCATATTATTAACCTTTTCAACTTGGCTCATGAATATTAATTAGGTGATGTAACACACATGCCTAGTAGTCCTATCTGTTTCCCTGAAAAGATTTCCTGGTAACCATAGGATATAACTGCTACACTGTGAAAAAAAATCAATAATTAATGTGGTTCAGATAGCATATTTTGAGTTTCTGTTGATTAAACCAATTGCCTTCATTGTATTAACTTATGATACTTATTACCTTAAAAAGGTAACTTAAATCAACAAGTCTTTTTTACAGTGTAGAGTTTTACTTTGTCTTCAAGTTAAGTAATTTTATGTATTCAGATAAAGGGGACTAAATGGGATTAAGAGGATTAAATGACTGGAGATGTCTGGTATAAGTCACAAGTCTGTTGTTTGTGACATTTTAATCAAAATGACAAGGCCTAAAAAAAAAATTTAACATATGCATAGATGAACAGTTCACAGTAAGATCAAAAACATCCATTTAAAAAATAGATAAGAGTCAAAATCTGGGGCGACTACAGGGATTCAACTCAAGATCACTCATTTAATAGTTTATCTATTGCCAAAATTATGAAACAAAGATCAGTCAAGAATAGAAAATTATTGAAAATATTAAAATCAGAAATGTCAGAATCAGAATGTGTAGATTCTGTATAAAAAAAATTACCATCAAAAACAAGACACGTTGAAGGATGTTCACTAACCCGGCAAAGTTTTTCAATTGGATTGGCTTTTTGAAGTTTCCTGATCATTTCGATTCAATTTCAGTGAGTAAAGAACATATTTTTACTCATGTGCGTTATGTATTATGCGCATTATCGTGACAGACAGCATGTTGACAGCCACTCATTTCACCATTTTCTCCCTCTTCTCAGAAAGCGATGACACATTCAAAACATCCAGTAGTTTTCCAGGAAATGCGTGTACTGGCTGGACCTCTACTTCTAGTAAATACTACAGTGTATTGTGCGTGTTATTTTTTGACAGGCATCAATGTTATGATATTCAAATGATATGGATTTGCAGGGCTCCAGACTGCGTCTAAAACGGTCGCATTTGCGACTAAAAATATTAATTTGCGAGTGATTATTTTTGCTGAGGTCGCTATTGGCAACCATACAAATTCACACGTTATGACTGCAAAATTTGCATGTTATTTGCGTGTTCCGTGAACAGTAGCCTATCACATAATTTTCTGTGTTGACGTAATTAAACGAGATGCTGCGTGTGAAAGTTTCATTTAGTTAGAGCTGCGAAATATGAACAGGTAGGGAGAAATTTCACACACCAAACAGACGCCAAAGAACTAAAGCTGATGAAAGCCGTCTGTGTTGTTGCCTCGCATCACCTGCGTCGGTCCAAAACAGCTGTATTTGAACACACGTTTCTGCTCCTGCATTAAGGAGACAACTGCCTATTTCTTCATATAAATTCATCTATATTCAGCATTCAAAAGGGGAAACCGGCTCTACAGACTGCAGATACACACACAATGCAGCGCGTGCTTACCGTTTGAATGTCAATCATGCTGATCACTTTCATTATTCCACCCCGCTCATGCTCATCAGATCAATTTAAGGTCATTAAAAATCTTCAGTGCCTTAAACAGTATAACGAGTATAAATGATCATTTAAGGCATCTTATATTTTGTGGATGGAAAAACAAATCGTGATACTCCCTAATGTGATTATTAACTTTAATTTCGTTAAATAAATGTGAACGCTGCATGTTTTAAAGTCAACAGATGGCGCTGTTGCGCGTTCTTCAGCAGCTCGCATTCAATGATTAGCGCGCATTTGTCAGCGATTGCTTATGAACTAATGCTGATTAATTATCACAAAGTTTACTTTATATTATTTATATTATATTGTTGTAAACGGTTGTAGCAACATAATATTTTAATTCTCATCTGAACTTGAATGAGCAGCAAAAGTAAAGCACAGACACTTCAAAATAAGAGTTCCGCTGTATTTCAAATTAATCAAAGTCAAGTAGTATTTATATCAATTGCCCCAGTTTGTTATTTGGTTACACAAACCAAATTTAATATATTTATATATTTATTTCCATATATTTATATTTATTTTCATTTGATTTAAAATAAACTGTTGTAGCTTCAGGAAGGAAGGACTAAGAACATTATTTGACACATTATTCAATATAAAGATTTTACTAGCATCAGGGTAATTATAGTCAACTAAAACCATTAAAAACATTTTTTATTGCTTGAAATAAATGTTAATACTAAAATAAAAATCTATACAAACTAAACAGACATGTTTAAAAACAACAAAAAAATTAAAACTTAAAAAATGAAAGCAGAAAATATAAAAATCTAATCGGATTCAAAATATTAACAAAAACTATAGTAGTATTAAGTGAGAATAGTGACATTCATTTCCCAGAAAAGTCACAAGATGGAAAAGCTGAAACTGTAAAGGGGAGATATATAAATACAACAGGATAAAAAGTAAAAGTAAGTGATTTTAAAATTTTAAGTTCATTGTTGTGTGGCTCTTTAAAAAATTATTTGGCACCTGTTTTTTCCCCCTATAGGAGCCAATGGCTCCTCAATGAATTTTTTTGTCTGGAGCCCTGATTTGAAACAGATGGATCGTAAGGTAACAATTATTTCTTTCTTTCCGGGAAGTATTCAGTGAAGTGAATGATATTTTTAGTTCTAATATTCCAACTGACAACCAGTCTAAGTTTTTGATGGATGTGACAACGTGCATAAGGGGTGAACTATGTTTGAATTTTTTTGGGTTATTATAAAAATGTGCTGGAGACATTCAAAATTCTTTTTGCATAGTTCATCATACTTATTTTATGGAATGAAGTTTA
The DNA here is from genome assembly GCA_037101425.1 of Elopichthys bambusa. NCBI lineage: Eukaryota > Metazoa > Chordata > Actinopteri > Cypriniformes > Xenocyprididae > Elopichthys > Elopichthys bambusa. The sequence continues at coordinate 13,550,113 of CM074437.1, forward strand.
TTTCGTGGCTTAAATAAATTACAATTGCAAATCCTGTTGTAAATAATAGTGAAAATCACTTTTTTTAAACTGTTGTACCATTATTACCCCTTCTGATTTTGACTCATATTTTTTATTTCATGCTGACCTTAAAAAAGAAATGGTAAAAGTTAAGAAAACAACATGATAGCAAAAGGCTCACTGAGAAAAAGAAGTGGATGCTTCAGCTTACCAATAGTTCTTTAGCTCAGCTTCTTTTTCCCGTTTTCCATTACGGTTTTGTAATGCCATTTCTCTAGTGCAGGATGTTTCATATTGAATTCCTAGAGATGATAAACTTTCATAAAGGATGAAGAGAAGGTTCTCCATAAATAAAGCATCCCTGAGTTCGGTAATAGAGCCGCCTAAGGTTGCTGGGCACTTTCTAAAAAATAGGCCATGTTTTGCCGTTCATGTCTGCTGTTGCCCGTCTTTTGTGAGTGAGAGTGAAACGAGCCTTTTTTGGCACCAGTGAACGTGTCACAGCAGAAGGTGAAACACGTGGTGCGAGATGCACTTTCTCAGAATGGTGGCTCTGAGTTGCCCGTGGCGAGAGCTCTGCTCATTAAATTTTCAGTTTAATATCTCCATATTTCCCCGCTTTTCCCCTGTTCTGCTCCCCATTTAAAATAGCTTTATCTAATGAGAGTATGAGCTGAAAAACAGGAAGAAACTTAGGGATTTCTTTTTTTGTTATTGACAACCTGAAACAAAAAGGAATGATAATGAAAGTGAGACACATTTGTGGCCCTCATTTTTAAAATGGCAGCACTGCACTGAGCGGAATATGATGCTCACAAAACAGATGACGCATAGTAGTATAATTACCACTACTACATCACAGATGATTCAATCATTATTGATTCCAACTCATGAAGAAGAAAACCACTGTACCCTCAAATATAGAAATAACATTATCATTGGCTTCTATCTTTTTTTGACTTTTAAGTATTGGGTTTGTAGCTCATATTTTATAAGCACATGTTTCTTATGTAAATGCACTAGAAGGTGATGAGCCTTTCTTGTAAGATACCCCCGGAGAATTTTACATAATGTAAAGTCTGACATTATGAAGTGTATGTAGTGTGTGTAACTCCAGGATATGCTGTTGATACACTGAATGGTTATTATAGATATCTTCATGCTTACATTTCTCTTCAGGCAGTAGTTATTCAACATGCTCTCAGCACAGAATAACTACAAAACCTTGTGAGCTGCCTCCAGGTAGGCAAATTAATTGTTATCCTAAGATACCTCGCTTTGGCCTTTTTCAAATGCAGCACTGCATGTATCCTACACGGAGCAGGCAGTCCCAGAATGCATTGTGTTGAGCAATGAAAGATGGTGGATGTAAAAGAAGATACTTAGAATAGTGATTAAAATAATTAAAGTCCCTCTGTAGTCAATAATTGTGTTCCTTAAAACTCATCTTCGATCACCAAAATCATGCCTTTAAATCATGCCTTTAAATAGCTTGAATGTAACTCTACAACCTTGCCTCATTTATTATACGCAGATCAATGGATACGCAAACTAGCCCTGCCTCCACTTGCTCAGAGATCCACTCGGTCAACTTACTGAAGTAAACGCTGCACAATGGTATCGCTCTTTACAACATCGGACACATAACGGAAATTAATATGATTAGCCTTTTCCTTGACTATGTTGTTAACCCTCAAAAACCGAGACGGCCGCTGGCAGCCAAAAATAACTATTATTCTAAAATGTTTAATAACTTTTGAACCGCTAATCCAATCTGTATGCTTTTAAAATGTACCGTAAAGAGGAGATTCTCGGAAGGCTCATTCTGAAAGGCTCTGTGGTGAGACTGGTTACGTCATCAAAATCTGCAGCATTGATTCGTTAGGGCAATGCATGTGGTTTGTTCCTCTAAGCCAAACAGGAACGATTGTTGATGCCTAGTTCCGCCTCCTATGCCCAGATTGGTTCAAACCATCATCATCTCAACCAATAAACATAGGTTTTGGTCATTTGAACCACGATACTATCATGCTTCTTTGGAATTATGAATAAGCGCAAAGTGAAAGTATTTGCGTGCGCGTGTATCTGCGTGTAGTAAAACAAACACAAAAACAACAGATTTGATTGAGAACACTCATGTTACAAAGCATGACTTTGACATAACATGAACCAAAAATGAGGATAAAACAGTTTCACATCAAGTTATTGCAGTTTATGTTTTCAAACATGTTTCTACGCAGTGAACCGGTGCAATTAAATGCGACGTGTTCAGCCACAGGTCTGCTCTGTTTGGTTGTTATATTATCTAAATACTTATTTTATACTTTGTGAAGATCATTAACATTAGTAGTTCAGTTGAACTACTTATTTTTCTCTCTCATTTTGTGTGTATTTTGTGAAAAAACCTTTGCACTGTTTTTATTTTTGTTGCACAAGACAATTTTCATAATTGTTTTTATTACTTGCAACACTATTTCTTTTTATTCATGTTCAGATTGAAAATATATTTCTCTAATGAGTCACTTTTTCTTTAGTGTTCTGTTGTATAACACTTTTTTTTGTTTTTATTTTACTCCCTGGTCTTTTTTGGACACACATTATCAATAAATAAAGTACATCTGTTTATCCCTAAAGAGTAATATTGTAACAAGTGGCTATAACTTGCTTAGAGATTGTTAAATTTATACAAAATTTCATTGAATGTTTAAAACATCCAAATATAACTTTTTAAAAGAAAAAAAATTAAACTTCATGAGGTTTTGTGAGTTTACAGTGAAAAACACTAGATTTTTGCTGGAGTTTTTTTTTAAATTCTGGGAATTTTATCCATTCTCACACAAAATAAATGTAAAATTGGCACTTTAAATGAGCTAAACTGAACCTTCAAGTTGTCCTGTTTAAAATGATATATGGCACTTGATGCTGACTGCTAGAATGGGTTAGAAAACCAGAGAAAAGTGCAGGCGAGTCAGGAGTCCCAAAAAATGCTGTAGATCTTTAAGGGTTAAACAGCTAATAATGTGTTGCTAATGTCCAAGTTTGGGTTCAGTAATGTTCAACGATTAACGATCAAGCGATTTAATCGCATTAAAAATAAAAAATTGTGTCTACATAATATGTGTGTGTACTGTGTATATTTATTATGTATATATAAACACAATATATACATGCATGTGTGTGTATTTATATATACATAATAAATATATACAGTACACACACATATTATGTCGACACAGTCTTTTATTTTGGATGTGATTTAATTGCGATTAATCGTTTGACAGCACTAAAAGTAATACTTTTATATTTATTATTTTTGATCAAATAAATGCAGCCTTGGTGAGCATTTGAGACTTCCTTCAAAAATATATTTTAAATATTTTACTGACCCTAAACTTTTGAACAGTAGCGTATGTATATTAATGCTTATTAAAGGTATAGTCAAAAATATACCTGGGCATATATACTTAAAAGAAGATATGTTGGTAACCAAACAATTTTGGTTCCCATCGACTTCCATTGTATAGACAAAAAAAACAATGAAAGTCAATGGGCTCAAACTGTTTGGTTACCAACAGTCTTCAAAATATCTTTTTTTTTTTTTTTTTTTAAACATGTTCCACAGACATACAGGTTTGGAACAACATGAGGATGGGTAAATGATGACAGAATTTTCATTTTTGGGTGAACTATCTCTTTAAAGTATTTAATTGTTCCTCTGGAATCGCTTGCATTGAAATCAGTTGTGAATGAAATCTCTCTTGCGTTTTGCATGAGGAGCACTACATGTACTGTATGACGTACAGAGTTGCTGCCTAAATAAAGTGTTGCAAATCAGTCATTTATGAAGTTCTACTTCAGTTTAGATTCAGCTGTCTATGTAGGCAGAAGGTAGCGAGGCAGCTCACTGTGTTTTGTAACGGATCTAATGAATTCCCTTCCTGCCATACGCATCATAACGGAAAATTTTGCCTTAGGATGATTCACTCTCGTTGTTATATTTGTAATTGTGTGTGTTCACTTCGTATTAAACATCTTTTATACTCTCTTAAGCATATCCTGTATCTTAGCACCACATTTAAGATCCTTTGCTGCACGGCACCAGAAATATCTCCTCAAATGAAATATGATTGAGCACTCAACAAAACCCCAATGAAAATTTTACTTCGGAGGAGAGGCATCCTTTCCCCACCATTACCTCTGACCTACAAACACACGTTTGTAAGTCAAGCTAGTACTTACCAGCGTCACTGATTTTAGTGCTCACATGTGAGGCACGAGCTGTGTGAACACATCCCTTTTTTTTTTTTTTTTTTTTCAGAAGCATTATTTGCCAAGTATGCTCACACAGATTTTCAACTTTTATATATTACAGAGAAAACCTCTAGACACAGAATGAGATGAGATAAAAAAAAAAAAAAAAAAAAACATTTACAGAGACACAGACACAAGATAAGGGTATGGGGTGTTGCTTTGTACAGAAACATGCAAAATGAATTGGGTATGTAAATTTTTTTATATACAAGTAGTATACACTACTTATATAATAATAATAATAATAATACCAATAATCCACTCAATCTTCTGTTGCCTTTTCATGTCCAATTTGGTAACCAAGCGAAACCAGACTGTTATTAAAGTGTATCGGAGTACCGAATGAGTAGAATAGAATTAGTGCTATAATTCTATAATGTTATAAAAGTGTGCTGGCTATTTTCAGACATTTCACATTCACCTTAACATAATCTCTAACTTAAGCAAACGCTGTTAATACACATTTAGTTAAAGGGATAGTTCACCTAAAAATGAAAATTGTGTCATCATTTCAATGCTATAAATATGTGCACATGTAGAGAAATAAACAGCAGATGCTGGCTATTTTCAGAGTTCACATTAGCGAGTAGTCTACATCTGATAATAAACACAACATAATCTCTAACTTAAGCAAACGCTTTTAATACACATTTAGTTAAAGGGATAGTTCACCTAAAAATGAAAATTGTGTCATCATTTATTCACCCTCAAGTAGACTTGTATACATTTCTTTGTTCTGCTGTACAGAAAGGAAGATGTTTGAAAGAATGTTTGTAACTAAGCAGATCTCGCCCCCCCATTGACTACCATAGTAGGAAAAAAAATACTATGGGAGTCATTGCAAAACTTTATTTTCTTTTAAAAAACTTTATTAGTTTGCAAATCTATGTGGCATGGTTTTGACTCCATATAAATCCAGGTGATCACTTATGTTATATGTCTAGTCATATCATCCAGCCCTAAAACTGTGTTTATTTAAAAACATCCAATTATGCAGAATATAAAATGGTAAATATTTAATTGGAGTTGTCAATGCAATATATAACAATTACAATATATAGGGGTATGATTTCACCTTCAACATTTTGACAAAAAATAATAACTGCAAATCCATGTTTCGCTGCCTGGAGTCCAGTTGTTTCTTGTCAAATCTATTTTTACAGTCAATTCGCAAAGCTCTTTCCCCTTTTAGATGTGTTTTGTGTTTTTTGCAGCATTCACGTTGAAAACCAATGCTTCCACTCAGTTTTCAATGTGGCCAATGGTAACGTCACTTGCATACCCTCTATTTGTGACCCTAGACAAAAAACCAGTCATAAGTAGCACAGGTATATTTGTAGCAATATCGATTTTTCTTTTATGCCAAAAATCATAAGGGTATTAAGTAAAGATCATGTTCCATGAAGATATTTTGTAAATTTCCTACCGTAAATATATCAGTTTATATTTGTGAGTGGATATGTATTGCTAAGGACTTCATTTGGACAACTTTTAAGGCGATTTTCTCAATATTTTTTTCAAATAGTTGTCCTATCCTAACAAACCATACAATAGAAAGCTTATTTATTCAGCTTTCAGATGATGTATAAATCTCAATTTCAAAAAATTGACCCTTATGACTGGTTTTGTGGTCCAGGGTCACATTTGCCATGTAGCTGTTTGATGCGGTTACATCCACCTTATTGTTAACGTAAGAAGTGCGGACATTTTTAACTTGAGCCACTTTAACTTGTCAACCACTTCCAGTTATTTTTGCTGCACAAAAACAGTCCGTTATGCTGCTTTATGTTGCAAACTGGTATTTGTCAACATATTATTTTCTTAATTTATTATCGTAATCATAAACACATTGGTTTGTAGTTCAAATAGTTTACTGTTTAATGCACTTTGTCATTCTTTTACAGTGTCTAATGAATCAGAAGTCTCATTTACCTGAAATAGCTTTCTTCTGCATTGAAAAATCAGGTGAATATTATAGCAGAAGTGTTTGTGTTTATAACGTTGATAAGTAAGTAGTTACTAAGTCTTCCTACCTTAAAAGGTTGATATGGAAAACGTTACAGCTGAAATAAAAAGGGTTGTGCTTAATTATTCATGTAAGTGCTTTAACAAAATATGAGCTTTCACATGTCCAGAACACTGGACTAGTATAAAATTAAAAAAATAAACTGAGAAAACATAATGAGGTTTTTCCCTCTTTTCCTCATTCAGAAGAACCTTCAGTTCAGTCTCTACACAAAATAAAGAGCTCTTCCAAGTGACAGTGACTAGAATTCCCGGTTCAAAGGTTTCTTACAGATCTCATTGGCATCAGATTTGAACGCACTGCTGGAAAACACATTCAAGAGACAAATTAGAAGTTACGAAACAAATTAAAACAGCAGTTCCTCCTCTACGAGAAGAGAGCAGAGTCTTGTTGTAAGTGTGAAAGTGCAAATTGAAGAGAGTGTTTCACAACACCGTTACTGGTGGGTTAAATGGAGGGTGGCATTTTAGCACCCTGTTGAGGAAAGTGCGCAAAACATGGGCTAATAGTTTGCTGAGCTGGCACAAAGCTTGTATACTGTATATTGGGGGAGCTGACCAGGGTGCTGAAGTTAGTGTCTGCATGAGTGAATGTAGGAGCTGTCCATGGTAGCACTGACTGTCAGAAATACAACATAACTTTTTGAACCTGTGTGTCTTTACATGATACGTTTGTGTAATATGATAACATAGAGGTAGATTTAGCCGCACAAACTCAAGACAGTTTCAAACATCGTTCTCAGTTTAATTAAAACAGTACATTGCATTCCATCAGCTCTTATGCTAGATTTCCCACAGGACTTCATAGTCTTACAGTGCAGTTTGCGTCTATTTATGCAAACTGCATGAACTTTTATGCTCCCCCAAGTCATCCAACTCAAGGCAGTTAACATTAACAGAGGACATTTGCATCAGGAAAATGTGAAGAGGGTGCCTGTTTGATATTTGTGTGCTTGGTTCTTTTTTCCCCCTCCTTTGTGCACATGTGTGTGTATGTTAGAGATATAGAAGCACATTAATGGAACAGTCATGGCCTGAAGAAAACATTTCATGGGGAATTCAAGTGGCTAATACCAGCTGCATGTGCTTCAGAAATACTGGCATGACATTTCAGCATCTCAGCTGAAGACACACGCCCTCCTCATATAACCTGTGGGAGTTATCATCTGTGTATGTACTGTCCTTGAACTGTAAGAGTCTAATTTTCATCATTTGCAATAAGGACAGGATTACCAACAAGCCATGTGAGACATGTGAGGCCTATGCCCTTTTTTTTTTCCTTTTCTTTTTTCAGGACAGGATTACCAACCAGGCATGTGGAACACTTTTTATTTTGCAGATTTTTTGTTTTGTTTTGTTTTTTAGATGAACAACCTTTGATGGCAAATTTTCTGCTGTGATAAAAGTTGATTGTAGATGCATGAATTACAGCAGTCACTCACTTCAGATAATCTGCATCTGAAAACATCAGAGGAGGACAAACACTTGCATTAGTCTTAGACAGTCACTTCAGTAGAGAGCTTGAACATCTTTACTTTAATTCGCCCACATCTCTTACGTCAGGTACAGTGAAAGTCAAAATATCTTCAAATGTAAGCCACGCATTATATAGTGGTGACTAATAACGTGAATCAGTTTCTTTACTTGCTTTTGGTGCTTGGTGAAGATTGATTTTGGACTATTTACTTGTGGTTGTGTTTACTTTTTAACATTTAGGCATACTTACACAGTATCATAATTGCAGGAAAATGTTTCACATCGAGGGCATCATGTGCCATCATGAGTGGGTTGGGTGACATTTGTGCTCCAGGGGCCAATGATCCTTTGATCCAGCCCTGTTTGCAATGATTGACAAAAAATGTGAAGAGTAATGATTTTACAGTGATCAATGGGGACACCTGACTGGCAGTGAGAGGCACCACCTGACTGGGACTGATGTTACACCTGTAGTCTGTCAGAAGGAGACTGTCATTCTGTCATCTTGTGCTCTCGCAAATCTGTTTAACAACATGGATTGTAGTGTCTGTTTCACAAGCCTAGACTCGAATAACTGAATCAGTCTGGTTTATTAGATCATCAGTGTCTCCTTTGCCTTGTAAAACCTAATAGAGCACCACGATGCACATATTACTCATAGCTGTGAATCAGTTGGCCATGTTTTGTAATTAAAGGAATATTCTGGGTTCAGTACATGTTAAACTCAATCCACTGCATTTGTGAAATAATTTTCATTAACACTACAAATCGTTATTTTCTTTCAGGGCCAATGTTTAAAGGAATTAAAAGCAGAAATGTTAAGCTTATAAGTTTATAAAAGCACTTACATTAATTTTTCTGATAAATCTTGTGTATTATTTGAGCTGTAAAGATCATTTTTACAGTTGTTTTAGCTTTTATAATGTTCCGTTGTGATGGCAATGAAGTTGTAAAGTTGTATTTATACTACCAATTTAGAGTTTAGGCTCTCTTATGCTCACCAAGGATGCATTTATTTGATCAAAAATACAGACAAAAAACAGTAATATTGCGAAATATTATGCCAGTGATTGTCTTGGCAAAGCTACATTTTCAGCATCATTACTCCAGTCTTCAGTGTCACACGATTTTCCAGAAATCATTCTAATATGATGATTTGGTGCTCAAAAAAACATTTCTTACAATTATCAATGTTAAAAATGGTTGTGCTGTTTGATATTTTTGTGGACATTTCTTTTCAGGATTCTTTGATGAATATAGAAAGTTCAAAAGAAGAGCATTTATTTAAAATAAAAGTTTTTGTAACATTATAAATGTCTAACTTTTACCTTGGTCAACCTAATGCATCCGGGGGAAAAAACAGCATTTATTTGAAGTTGATTTTGTATAGCAATGTAGAAGCCTTTACTGACACACTTGCTGAATAAAATTATTTTTCTTTCAAAAAAAAAAAAAAAAAAAAATCCTTACTGACCACACACTTTTGAACAGTAGTGCTTTCACACTCAAACCATGATACCATGCATATTGTTTACATCTTTCTTGTGGCTATACTATTAAAGCCTCGGTGTAACCCAGATTTTTGCTTCTTTGAGTAAAAAAACAAGGACAGGTGATTTTTTTTTTTTTTTTTTTTTTTTTTTTTGGCAAATCAGCATTGTTGGGGAAAGTTACTTTTAAAAGTAATATATTACAATATTGCGCTACTCCCTAAAAAAGTAACTAATTGCATTACTTAGTTACTTTTGTGTTACTTTTTCTCATCTGGGCCAAGTTCTATTTTTGGCAAATGTAAAGGCCCTAGAATAAGCCTAGTAATGTGTTACTAGTTACTTGAAAAACTGATTACGTAACTTGCGTTACTTGTGTTACCCCCAACACTGGTAATCAGCATTATCCAACAAACACTGCTGATTAAGCTTAACTTTTACTGAACCCATAATATTCTTAAGACATGTCCTTGAAGGCTGAAGCCGTCAGGAGCAGAAACACTTCCAACCTGCCCACCTCTTCCCATCCTGGGGCCCAGCAGCCCTGCATCCTCAAAGCACTGCCTGAACCCCAGCTGAAAGGAATATTTCAACATAGCGGTGAGGAGTGGATAAAGAAACACTCTCTCTCATTGCATCCTCTTTGCTGGGTTCTCTCTCTTCTTCATGTCTCTTCTCTCTCGCTTTCTCTGAAAGAGAGCTTTTTCTCTGTCGCTCTTTTTCTCTCTCTCAAGCCCACGCCTGGTGCAGGCTCGGTTGAATCATGGGATTGAGTGGGTGGGAATGTGCTTCTTTTCTCCCAAAGACACGCAGACATACATACACACTTGCGCACACAAACTCACACTCTGACGTATCCCAGGCGGACTGGAGGATGCAGCCTGCGGCTCAGCTTTCTGACATTTCTCCTCCCTTATCTCTTCTTTTTCCCTGCATTTCCTCGTTTTCATGTGCTGATGCATAATGGATTTTTACATACTGCCTGATGTGTGACATAATGAGCCATTGCTTGCTAACCTTTTGATTCCATTAAAATTGTTACAGATGCTTTTCCTTCCCCCACTCTGTGATTTCTCGTCTATAGAAGATTGATGTAAGAGTATAAACAACATTACTCAACATATGGTTTCATCCGGCCAGCCACTATATGTAGTTATGCAGAATCTTGATTCTGATTAGCCAATTGTGGTATTCTGCATTCAGATATTTGTGCATAATGACACTAAACTGTAGGTTTGCCTGTTGTCCCTGGCAACGAATTTCCTACACTGTGCTAGTTTCACTCCACATTCTCTTTCTTCCAACATACTAAAATAATTTCCACTCAAATCATTGTTTCATGCCCATTTATTAATATAAATTGCAGTGTATTAAGCAGGAGTACAGTCAGCCAGTTATTATAAAATAAAGCTCTTGATGATACAAGACCCCTCTGCTTTGTGTTGGGGTCATGATGATCTTGTCTGGTTTATTGTAATGACCTTCACTAAAGATATGTGGACAGTATCAGATGTGAATGTCAATAAATCTGGTCATGGTGCATTCCAATATGGGAAGTTGAAATTATGATGCCAGGTGCGTTCAAATCAGTTTGGTTGGAGAAAGATGGTGACGTACATGTAATTTGGCTAGTTAGAAAAAAAAACTTCATTCATTTAATTCATTTCAACAAATTTGTTTTCTCAGTGACAAGCCCCCAAATCGGAAATTTTGGACTCAAAGAAAATCTAGAGTTTTTCATTTCAACAAATTTGTTTTCTCAGTGACAAGCCCCCAAATCAGAAATTTTGGACTCAAAGAAAATCTAGAGTTTGCCACTCATAATTACGACCTAGTGCTGGTGTTCATGTGTGTTTAACTCATAAATACATTCTTTCCGACATGACTTGAAAGCACTGTTATTTGAGGTGAAACTGAAGCTCATAGTGAAAGGCACGTCCTCATAATTAGGGATCACAAGTTAAATGTTGTAACTACTGTGCACCATCTGGAACCAAAAAGCATCTTTCTCTATTGACAGTCATTCAAAAGTAGCCGTGTCTTTTGTCTAAAGAGATTATGAGACCTAATAACATCATGAACAGACCACCTGACATTAATTTAGTATGAATGCCGATGCTGGTCCAGGATTGTTTATGTTGGTTTGAGCTGGTGAACTGCCATTGTTTTTCTGGTGAAGCTGTTTGACTAAAAGTCTAGCTGGATAACCTATGCAGCTAGCTGGAGAACCTAAGGATAAGCAGCTTGGTGGGGACACAAGGCTGGTTTTGTGTGCAAGCAAATATAGTTGGCAGACTGTGACATTTGGCCTAGAGTTAAAGTGGTTGTTTTCTGTAGAAAACAAAGAATCCAGGGCACTTCTTCTGGTTCAGTGTTAAAAAGCCTTTATTCAAACATGGCTCACTCTAGAAACATTAAACATGACTAAAACATTACAAAACTACACTAATAAATCGATGTAATTATACTTTGTAATAGTTAATGATATTATAGTTCCCCACGTAATGGTCTTTTTTGGTTTCTCCCATTTCTACTGAGTAATGAATTATACCGACACCTGTGACTGATTTTGTACCTGACACACTCTAAAGAAGGCTGAATGGCCGAAATGCATCAGTGTGCAGTGTTTTAGTCACTTAGAGTAAGCCATGTTTGAATAAAGGCTTTTTGAAATTTTTGAACCGGAAGAATTGCCTTGGATTCTTTGTTTTCTATATTCTCACAATTTTGAAACCCAACCAAAGAGCACCTTCTGGGATTACTAAACGGAGGTCCTTCCAGCAAGCAGCGCTCCAAGATGTTTTTCTTGGTTGTTTTCTGTGTTTATGTGTGTCTGTGAATGGTATAGCTGCCAAGGAATGGGTTAATCCCACTGTTCCTGCACTCCTGCACACAAATAGACTCCGTCTTATCTCTTTTTAAATTCTTCTTTTTCACTGTAATACTAGCCTGCTGCTTATCTATCTATCTGTGTGTGTGTGTGTGTGTGTGTGTGTGTGTGTGTGTGTGTGTGTGTGTGTGTGTATATATATATATATATATACACTATTTCACAAAAGTGAGTACACCCCTCACATTTCAGCAACTATTTTAGTATATCTTCTCAAGGGACAATACTATAGAAATGAAACTTGTATATATTTTAGAGTAGTCAATGTGCTGCTTGTATAGCAGTACAGATTTACTGTCTTAAATGTCTGAAAATCACTCCACAAACAGCCATTATTGTCTAAATAGCTGGCAACAAAAGTGAGGACACCCTAAGTGATAATAGCTCTACGTCTTTTAACCATGCAAAGCCACATGTCCTATTCATCATGTTCATGTTTTTGTCTGCTTGATAGGACCATACATATTTGGGTATCTTGTATTAGAGCAGTTAAAATTTGGTGCTTTGGTGCTAAATAACGGCATTGTAACAGGAGAAAAAGTAATTCGGCTGATTACTCGTTACTGAAAAAAGTGACGCTGTTAGTAACGCTGTTTATTTATAACGCCGTTATTCCCATCACTGGTCTTGCCTGGTGGTAGCATCATAGTCTGGGGCTTCATGAGTGCTGCTAGGACTGGGGAACTGCGCTTCATTGAGGGAAACGTGGATTCCAACATGTCTGAAGCAGAACATGATGCCATTCCTTCAGAAACTGGGCCAAACGGCAGTTTTCTGACATGATAACGACCCCAAACACAGGGGCAAGATGACAACTGCCTTGTTGAAGAAGGTGAAGGAGTGGCCAGGTATGTCTCCACACCTAAACCTTATTTGAGCACCTGTGGGGCATTCTCAAGCAGAAGGTGTGTGTGTGTGTATATATATATATATATATATATATATATATATATATATATATATATATATATATATATATATATATATATATATATATATATATATATATACATATATATATATATATAATATTGTGTGTGTGAAATACTCAAAAATATTGTAAAATGTAAAAGGTAAACTAGGGTCCAAACATCTGACACTAGTGAAATTGCTTCTATTTTGCATTTTTATACTACATTTATTTTAATTATACATTATATTATTAACACTAATAAAAAATGTAAGTACAATTTTTAATAGAAAAATTAACATGAATTTTAGAATGTCTTTGTATTTGGTACGTTACCTTTTTGCTTGAATGACAGCAGCACTCAAGATCTCTTGAATGGCTAGTATAAATCACCTAGAAATAGTGAAAAATATTTTATAAAACTTTTTTTGTTTTTAAATAACATTTCTGGTTTTTGATCTTAACTGAATTTTTATTTACAGGTCTAAATTAGACTTTAAATTCCAGATTTTCAGTGTGCTCTCAAATTTTTGTACCCTGTAGTACATTTTAGATATATTACAATTTTTAGTCTCTTGTAGCTATGGCAACAATATGCTGTTGAGATCTGTTTGCATTTAGGGATAGAAGATAAACAACTTAATATGACCTTTCTTTTTCTTGAAATATGTGATTTCTGTGTATTTGTGAGCATCTTTGCACCTGTGATTCTGTTGACATTTCTGTAGTTTTTTTTTTTTTTTTTCACTTGGTAAAATACAAACCCGAGTTTTAAGTTGATTGACTGCTAAAATTGATTGGCTAGAGAGGGGTCTTTGTGGTCTGTAGTTCCCAGGCTGTAATCATTGCTTGATTGAAAGCAAAAATGGGGTAGTGCCACATATGCTGGGCCTAAAGAGAATGCTTAAGCCCTGTGGGACTAGCTGCTAATCAGTGGAGGATATGTGTTGACAGATAACATCTGCACTAACTTTAAACAACTCTCATGTGGACCTCACTTCAGTTTTGTCAGATAAAACAGCTTATAGTTAATACAATAAAACACAACCAGGCCTTTTCCTTTGCTAAAGTTATATCTTAATGCTTATTTTATTGATTTGCACTTTTCATTTGCCTTGTAATATCATTTCAGAGAACAACTAGTATGTATGTACTAGTATGAACAATTAGTATGCAGTTAAAATGCCACTGTAATTCAAGATATGAGGGAAAAAAATGCCCCTGAATGGGGTTTTGTCTTATATTTATATCATATGATATGGTTTAGCAATGTCACACAAGGAAGAGTGCTGTTTTTCCTAAATATCGGCACAATTGCAAATGTGATATTGATTTTATACAACAGTTCAATAAACAAGAAGTTAATAATGTTACATTTTAGACACAATATTGTCAATATTTTCTGTTTTTGCTCAATTTTGCCAATGAAAATAGTTTCAGCAAAGCCACAGCAGAACTGTTGTACATCTCCAAGCAACACACAGCGGTGTTTCATTACTGAATGAATCAGTGTTTTTGAAATGAAGCCATTGATTCAGTTACTCATTCATACAGACAGCCAGTTGCTTCATTCCTGAATGAATCAGCCATTTGAATGAATTAGTTGAACAAATAACTGAATGACTTACTCATTAAGACAGTGACTTAAGTGATTAGGACAGTTTTAGTTTCATATTTAGAGTATAATTTCATTTTCATTCATATTCATGCACCCTGTGAGCTGCATTAAATAGTCTGTTGTGAGCTGTATTAAATAGTGTATACCTAAATGCCACTTCAGATGCACTTTCTGAAAAGAAAAAAAAAGAAGAAAAAAAAGAAACACACTGTAGCCTTAAAGGATTAGTTTACTCCAGAATTAAAATTTCCTGATAATTTACTCAACCCCATGTCATTCAAGATGTTCATTATTTCTTCAGTCGAAAAGAAATGAAGGTTTTTGAGGAACACATTCCAGGATTTTTCTCCATATAGTGGACTTCAACGGTTACCAACAGGTTTCAATGCAGCTTCAAAGGGCTCTACACGATCCCAGAGAAGGAATAAGGGTCTTATCTAGAGAAATGATCGGTAATTTTCTAAAAAAAAAAAAAAAAAAAAAAAAAGAATTATATACTTTTAACCACCTTTACAAAAAAAGGTAAAACAACGATGTTGGACAATTTTGAAGTTGGAGGAGAACGTGAGATGGAGTTTTTCGGTACTTCTGCCTACATCACACGTGACCTTTCCAATGTGACCTACGTAATGCGTGAAGTCATGGACGCTAGTGCAAGGCGAGCATTTGTGTTGAAAGACATAAACATCTTGGATGACATGGGGGTGAATAAATTATCAGGAAATTTTCATTCTGGAGTGAACTAATCCTTTAAAAGTTTGTGTAATACATTTTTGAATCAAAATATTTCTTTCTAAAGCTACTTTTTTGTAACGTCTATTCAATGATTTGCTAAACGATCTTTTGGGAGTTATACCAAAATGGATGTGCGATTAATTCTGGACATTAATTAATCGGCACATCATGTAATTAATTATATTACGAATTTTAATTGCTTGAAAATATTATATATAATTAGATGATAGTTGACAGCCCCATATATATATATATATATATATATATATATATATATATATATATATATATATATATATACACACACACACACAGTATATATATATATAGTGTGTGTGTATGTATGTGTATATATATATATATACACATATACATATATACATATATACATGATAGTTTTTTGAATTTCTGGCACTGTTAGTGTGAGCAGAGCTAGCGTTTCTTTGAAATATTCATGGGCTGTCCTCCTTTTCTTGATGGTTGGCTCTACTATTTACTTGCTCAGCACTATTGGTGCAGGGAAGGATGAGTGGAAAGTGGCTAAAGATGTGAAGAAGAGAAGAAATGACAAGCCTGGACACATGAAAATGCTCAGCTTGACTTTGTGTTAAACCTGTGATAACAAAAGTCAAAACATTTGAATTTAGTCACCAGTTCATTACAAAATCTTGAAAAAGAATACAAGGCTATAATAAAAAAATATATATGGGGGGACCAAATATATGGATGGGAGTGTGTTCTTGCACCCACCCCAATAAATGATGTCTAAGTTATGCATCTCTACAAGTGCTTCTTTTAACAGTTTTAAAATGGCACTATGTTTCACAAGAAGTGGCACAATATTCTGGTTTTCATCTTATGCTTGGAAACAACAGTAATAGTACAGTACTTGGGGTGTAGCTATCAAACTTTACTAGAAAAGTATCAGCCTGAACACACACCTGAACCAGCTAATCAAGGTCTTACTAGGCATACTAGAAACTTCAAGGCAGGTGTGTTGAGGCAAGTTGGAGCTAAACTCTGCAGGACAGTGGCCCTCCCGGATCAAGTTTAGCTTAGGGGGAGCATTGATACTAGTCAGATAAGAGTCAAATCAACAGATTGATGCTTTGTGTTACCTTAATAGAAGCATTCTCCATTAATTTAGTGCAGTTACAGGCAGAACAGTATGTGACCACCATGGTAGATACATTTACAATGGTTATCCTGGGTGGCTTAGAAGTGCCTCAAGTGCTTAGAAATCGCTACATTAAAGGACATAACCCACATGAGGAATAGCACACCGTTAGGGTTTTTGTCCTGATTCAACCACAAAATCTCCCCTATCACTCCACATAGTTGCATAGAAATCCAATCCAATAGCATTTAATTATCCTCATTTAAATGCTTGCTCTATCATTAAAAGGTCATTTAGCCGTTTAGAAAACCCAGTGGTGTGCCCTTTCCTTTAGTAAATTCACACTGCTTAGGGGAGGTCATCGATTACTACACTAAACAAAGGGTGATGTTATGGAGCAGCATGAAACAAAGCCAGATGACCGTATGACTTACTTTCAGAGAACGTAAACCCGTAAGTCTGTACCTGACACTGCACCATGATAATTACATACATCTCATTTTACAAATGAATGCAGTTCTTTCTTAATTTATATCATCATAAGTTTGGTTAATAAATAAATAGGCAAGTGAACAATTCGAAAGTGTCATGCCTGTGGCTGTAGTGAAGCGCACAACAAAGGAGTAAGGAACAAAACGGGATTAGAGCAAACAGAGTGAAAATGAAACTAAAACAGAACATACATGTTACATAATGTTACCCCTGTAAATGATATTAGCACTTGATAGTTCATTAAATACATTAGATAATTAGAATTAAATCAGTAATTTGGGTCCTACATAATCTCTGAATTTTTTAAGGGTTTATGCATTTTTTTTGTAATGGGTAATCTGTGACTTAAATATGGTAAAATAGTGCTGAGATTGAGAACTCTATATAGCTGAAGGATCTTTCTATGAGATGTGCATTTTCCAGTTTGATAACGTGCTTTTATATATTGTAAATTTATAACCGTAAATCAGATAAGTAATGTGTTTAAGTGTTGAAAAAGTGCATTGTGCCATCTCAGGCAAAATTTTGTTGGCATATAGTTATCACTTTAGAAAAGTGACAGCTTTACAAGCATTGTATTCAGGGGTATGAAAAGGTTTTTGTTAGAGAATTTATTAGTGATATTTACGCATATGTAAATGAGGGACACAAAGTTTTTATCTGATGTTTGCTGCTCTATAAACATATGTACTTTACATTAGAGCTTTAATCACCCACCTCTGTCATTTATTTTTCCTTATTGCAATTATTATTCTTTATTTTGTTGTGCATATCAGTTGTCTGCTATAGCTCAGAGTGTATTGTTGATAAAAACAAAATAGTGAATTAAATTGTTCTCAAGGAAATTAGACAATCCTACTAAATAAATGACAAATATAGTTCTATAAGGAACGTGGCTTAAAATAACTTTTAATGCATTCTAGATGTAAGTGCTTTACTGTGCCATTGTGTAGTACATGGCATAAAGAATACTAAATTAAAAATGTTTGCTTAAAAAATATTTTGTCGTCTTTTATTTA
This sequence comes from Elopichthys bambusa, assembly GCA_037101425.1. NCBI lineage: Eukaryota > Metazoa > Chordata > Actinopteri > Cypriniformes > Xenocyprididae > Elopichthys > Elopichthys bambusa. Next base: position 13,568,196 of record CM074437.1, read on the forward strand.
TTCATTCATTCATTCATTTATTTATTCAAAGGAATTAGTTCATTCATTCAAATTAGTTCATTCATTCATTAATTTATTCAAATTAGTGTATTCATTCATTCATTTATTAAAAGGAATTAGTTCGTTCATTCATTTATTTATTTATTTATTCAAAGGGATTCATTCATTCATTCATTTTGTTCAAAGGAAGTCGTTTATTGCTCCTAAATAGTTTACAAAAGAGCTTTTGTTTTTACTTTTAAGTCCTTTATTATACTCATCTGGCTATTTCTAACCCTCTCAAAATAATAAAGACATGCACTACAAAATAAAAGATGAAAGCTAAAACCATCAACCCTATCCCACAGTTGCTTTCCACATCTCCTCTAAACACAACACCCTGTTTCCCACAGCTGGCTCTGTCCTTGTGATGGAATCCTCGCAATGCAATTTTCCGGATAACTTGTTTTAATCAGCTAATGCCAATGTTTTGCAGACATGACATTGAAACCGTTCAGCTATAAAGGAAAGAACTCTTATTTATAACCCCAACATTTTTACATAATTAGTATTTTCTACTGCATTTTCATCTAATGCATCAAGCTTATCCAATCATTTGCATATACTGTATAATATATTTTTTTAATAATAATAATTTTGTAATATATTATAGTAATAATTTTGTGTTTGTGTGTCTGACTTTATTTTTACTACAGCTGACTCAGAGTTAGTAGCTTACTTTAGAGGTCAATTAATTCAATTTGATTTTAATATTAAATGTTGTTTTGCTAGAATGTTCATTGGTGTTTTCCCAGATGCCAGTGCCTGATGGAGTCATGGCCAGGCTGTTTTTAAAAGGAGCAGAAATGTTTTGTAGAAGGACTGCAGCAATTTATATTAAAACCATCTGTTACCATGGTGACATTCACCCCTCATCTTTTGAGATATTTCTGGAACAGAATGTATTTGTGCACATACACACTGAATCCAGTACTAAACGTAACCACACATTACCTCAACTGTATGAAATCTACTGATCTTTTTGTATCATGCCTGTTTGAGTATTTGAGTTTATAAGTCTGACTTGCGAACACAAAAGGTTAAATTCCTGCGCTCACAGGGTTTATTTGAGGTCACATATTGTAAAATTACCCAAAAAGTGAGTCAATATGAAAGGCTTAAAATAGTTTTAGCAAAGCCTAAATTACATAGTAAAACCTAGCCAGACAAGCAAGATCTAATCTGAAAAGTACAGTACACTGTTAAAATTATTTGTAAGTAAGGCACCCAACCTTAAAATGTTTTAAGTGAACATTATAGTCTTAATTTTCTACTAACATCTGAGCTACTTACGACGCAGTGGATTAGTTTTATATTTGACGGTAAGGTGCCCCAAAATATAACTAAATTCATTTAAATGTCTGCGCAAATCATTTTACTCCAGACTGCTTGAGGGGCAATATAAGGCAGGCTATGTTAAAAAGTTGTTACTCAAGGATAGATCTGTACCAACTGTTCGTGATCCAGCTTCACCTTCAGAAGAAGTAAGTGTCACACTGTTATTTTTTATGATTTTTGAGCAAATCGCCATTTCAGTCGATGTGCCTGTTAGCCAGCTCCACAACAAATGCAGCTTAAGCTATTGTTGTCTTAAGAGACCAGATGTCTGTCATCTATTTAAACATTGTTTATATACTGTATAAACACACAGAACAGTGTAGAAGGTGATTGTCGTGAAAAACACTGTTTACTTGCAAAGGCCAGCACATTTATCCATTAACCATTCAGAAACGTCCAGTTGCATTCTAAAAGTTCATCAGAGTCCGACTCCGGTTTGAACAATGTAAAGCTGAACACCGTTACTGATAATCTTCATTTTGGCTGCGTGAGATTCTCCAGTTTTGTTGTTGTTGAATATCCGAATCACAAGCTGTTAAATCTCCGCCCACTTCTGGAAAGGGGGCCAGGAGCAGCAGCACTTTGCATTTAAAGGGACACACATAAAAACAGCATGTTTTTGCTCACACCCAAATAGGGGCAAATTTGACAAGCTATAATAAATGATCTGTGGGGTATTTTGAGCTGAAACTTCACAGACACATTCTGGGGACACCAGAGACTTATATTACATCTTGTGAAAAGCAGCATAATAGGTGCCCTTTAAAGTCATTTTTTTACTGATAATCTGTTTTGAGGAAAATTATTAAACTGTTTTATGAACATTCATTAAAACAAAGTATCTATTTATCTATTTGTTCACAAATCGGACACTGCAGCTTCTCTCGTGAATTCTAAGTGATTTTTGTCAGTTTTGATACATTTTTGGTGACTTCCACATACAAAAACTATTGCATGGCTTCGGAATGCTTCAGAATGTAATGCTAATAGTTTGACGCTCCAGACATCATTTACTTTCATTACATAGAAAAGACTGGCCAGAATATTCTTCAGTATATTACAGTTTCAAATAAGCGTCAGTGGAGAAAGATTGGTGTAGTTACAGCATCTGCCAGCGGGGGCTAACAATTTTAAAACACTGACCCCTCAAATGCATCTGAACTCTTTGAGGATCCATTAAACATGGTTCTCAAAATAGCTTGTACAATATAAAAGACCCACAAGTGAATGCATAGTCTACAGAGTCATTTCCGGCTATGACACATGACCTTTCTCATCTTAAGAAATGCAGGCCTATGAAAATCAGATGCTTCTGACAACTAATGAACATTACACCACCTCTCTCTCTCTTTTTCTTTCTCTCTCTCTCTCTCTCTCTCGTCTCTCTCATTCCCTCTGCTTCTCTGATTCCTGCGTGGGAAGAGAGGAAATCTATTCAAGTTGAGTTTATTTTTGGCTCGCAGGAAGTCTGCAAACAGAGGCTCTTGAGTCACCAAAATGCACAATAGGCCTTTGCATCGATTCAGTAGCTCCGCCATCCTCACTACAGCTAAAGCTATGCCAACTGATTAGACAAGTCTTGATACAACTAAAACCCCCTTCTCTTGGCACATAACTCAAAAGACCTTAGGATAACCAGTACAACATGATTTATCACAAGGTTAGCTCCCTCTTCATAAATTATCAAAGTTTTTTTTCTTGCATTATTATTGATCATAACTAATGCTTTTGTTCTCGTAGGCTAATCCGTTTTCTTTACACAATGTATAAATGTCAGATGGATATTGTGTTATGAACAAATCAAATTTCAGTGTATTATCCCACTGCTTGGTATGCTATCAATCATGCTGCCTCCAATGGTATACCGCCAGACTGGGATCAATATCGCTCTTTATCGGCTCATCATTCTCCGCATGGTCACGTGTTACTATAGTGAGTGTGTATGAGCATGTATGTCCATGTTGGTCACCGCTATATTGGTATGTGTGCCTCCTTCCGTATGTAACTGATAAATGAGCAATTGAGGACAGTCAAGCCTCCTGTTCCCTGCTGACAGAACCCTGCTGAGATTGCGGTTTTTGAAGGCCATAGGTGTTCAAGATGGAATGGAGAAGGATAGACAGGGATAGACGAATAGAGAGATGGGTGGATGGAGATTAAAGTGGCTGGTAAGGGACAAACGGATCTTTCTGGGGTTTGACTCAGGAATTCCGGAGAGAAGTGGTGATGGATCACATCTCCTGAAGCGGAACAGAGAAGGACGGATATTAGCACTGTGCTTTCGGTCAACGTTTTATATTTTTGACCTATTCTACATTTATATGCAATACTTCGTAGTTCTTTTGTATTTCTTCTAGTAAGATTTTTTATTTTTTTTTTTGTCAACACTTGAAGGGTTATTTTAACCCAAAAATTACTCACCTTAATTTACGGAACACAAATAAAGATATTTTTGATGAAATCCGAGAGCTCTCTGACTCCTCCATAGATAGCAATTTAATTACCACTTTCAAGGCCCAGAAAGGTAGAAAAGTCATTGTTAAAATAGTCCATGTGACTACAGTGGTTCAACCTTAATTTTACGAAGCGACAAGAAAATAAAAAATAATGACTTTATTCAACAATTTCTTCTCTTCCCTGTCCTCTTCACGCCTCGTGTTGCTTACGTGTACATCGTCAGTCAATAGAGGGTATGCACTGATGTAACTTTCCGGTCGGAACGCGCTCCCTTAGCTGGACTGGCAAAAGAACTTGCTGCATGACTGGATTTAATAGGGGAAACTGCGAAAACGCCAGTAAAACAAACGATTACACTAACGTTTGGGCTCGAAAGTGTTCCTTACAACATGTTAAAGAAACCTAATCCATGGATACTGACATGCAGCAAGGAATCGTGTTTCCTGACATTTATATGTGCCTGCTTTCGACGCCGGGGAAATACATAAAGCAAGTCTGCCTGAGAATGCTTTATATAACTACAATATAGGTAGGTCTAAATCAGAGTGATCACTTATATCAATGTTATATATATCGGCATATCGTCTAGCATTAAAACTTGTATAGTTTTTGTCAGTGTTTATGTAAAAATGGCAAATTATGCAGAAAATAAGATGTAAATATTTAATTGATGAGTTGTCAACACAATATATAACAATACAATATATACGGTATGCCAGGCAAGCAAGATCTACCCCAAAATCCAACATAATACAAAATGATAATTGCAAATCCATGTTTCTCTGCCTGGAGTTTCCATTTGCTTCTCTTTTCTGTAGCTTTTGGCTTTTTGTCTGTAAAAAATATACCTCAGATTTTCTCTCAAATCTATTTGTACAGTCAGTCACAAAGCTCTTTCCCGTTTTGAATGTGTATTGTGTTTTTCGCAGCATTCACGCTGAAAACCAATGCTGCCACTTTGTCTTTTTGCCACTCAGTGGGCGTAACCGCGGTCATAAGGGCCGACGGTGACATCACGTGCATACCCTCTATACTTAGTCACCGTTCTGAATCTGAAAGCGCTGCACTGTTTCTGCGTAAACAGCGTAGGATAATGACAGGGAAGAGAAGAAATTGTTGAATACATTTATTTTTTTGTTTTTGCACACAAAAAGTATTCTCGTCGCTTCATAAAATTAAGGTTGAACCACTGCAGTCACATGGACTATTTTAACGATGTCTTTGCTATCTTTCTGAGCCTTGAAAGTGGTAATTAAATTGCTGTCTATGCCTATGGAGGGGTCAGAGAGCTCTCGGATGTCATCAATAATATCTTAATTTGTGTTCAGAAGATGAACAAAGGTCTTACAGGTTTAGAAAGACATGAGGGTGAGTAATTAATGACAGAAATTTCATTTTTGGGGGAACTAACCCTTTAAATGTTATGAATGTTGGTCTGAATGTTTTATGCAAAGTTGTAATTATTTCCTCACTGGAAATAATGGCTTGGAAAGTGGGGGAAAAGTGTTAGCTCTCCATACGCTTGTGGATGCTCACAACCATAGCATTAAATCAGGGGGAAAACACACCAATTCATCATAGTACTCCCATTCTGTCACAACTGCTGTCTGTACGAGAGCTCAGAGTCAGCTGTGATTTCAAGCATCAACAAGATACTTGAATCTGTTTGGAGTAACTGTAGTGTAAGTGCTAATTGCTTCATTAATGGATAAATCACAAAACATGTGCAGATCTCATTTCACCCTAAATTAAACGAAAAAAGTTATGTTTTGCAAATAAAACATGGAGCCTGATTTTAGACTGTAAAAGTTTTGTCCATTGTGACATTATTTTCATGACAATTAAACACATTTTCCACTTCTCAGTAGTGGTCCTCATTAAATGCTTATTACAAAAATTTACTGTAAGTACTGTAATTTATATATATTGTAATTTATATTTGCTTATTAATATATGAAAGGGTTTGTGAGATTCACTAAAAATTCTCCCATGTTTGGGAGGATTTTGTAGTAGGGAATTTCGGAGCGGCTAGCAATAGCAAGCTAGCTTTGAAAGCTTTGAAGGTCCCCCACTCTGACTTGTGCCACCTGACTGCTGCAGATTCAATTCGGCATTGGTAGTGTTGCCATAGATACGCATTAGTCTGAGAACGTGAACAGCTCCGGGTAGAACGTCACGGGTTGCCATCTCTTAATTACAGTAATTATGACATGTCATGGACACAGCAAAAGCTTGTTGTTTTGGTTCAGGAGGAACTGAAAAATTTTGTTTTGCGGCTCTCTGTGACTGTCTGTCTGCATAGCCTCATGGGACGCACCGATGACGTGTGATGTCTGCACGAACAGGGTGCGCAAAGGTATGGAAATGCATATGTTGACAGGCAGGTAGGACATCGTATCATAGCATTCGAACAAACATTTTTTGATCCCAAGACTTCCAAAGAAGTATGTACATTTTTTGTAATCTTTAGAACACATACATTATTGATTGCTATCAGGATGTGAAGAGAGTTAAAAGTTGTAAGACAAGTACAAAAAGTCTGTATGAAAAACATTGCCTACTCTACATTTAACTCTACTATTAAATGTTGAATTTCATGGCCTGTAGTAAAATGACCTTTGAATGTGAACATAACTGTACAGTTCATAACTGTATATGTCTTGCTCTACCATTCCAGTCTTTCTGTGTGTGTGTGTGTGTGTGTGTGTGTGTGTGTGTACATATATATATATATAATATATATATTTTTTTCTCTCTCTCTCTTTTCTTTTCTTTTTCCATCTGTTCAGCCACTGTGAGATGACCCTTTTCCCTCAGAGACTAATTACTCATGCTGTGTAACCTCTCTCATTAATACTCACAAAAAAGACAGATGGACATTTTGCCATGCAAGACTGCAGTAATGAAATATAGCTTTTGTCACCCATAAAAATATGGCCCAACACACTTTCCTGCACGAGTTCCACTCATATGCTTATAGAAGACAGTGGAATCACAGAGGTTTCCATAATACAGTATTACTGTGATTCATTGAGTCGCGATACAAAGTGTCATGCTATTCTTTTTTGTGTTTCAAAATTATCATATATAGAATTTTCACTGCAACATAATATTAATTCTTCATACTATAGTGAATATAATGATATAGTAATGTGGTACAATAGAGATTGCCAGTCTATTCTTAAGATAATTTTACCAAATTTTTGTTTTTGTTTGTTTTTTTTAATATATGCGTATATGTATATTCACTACAGTTTGAAAGTTTGGGGTCAGTAAGATTTGTTAATGCTTTTGAAAGAAGACTTTTATGCTCACCAATACTGCATTTATATGATCAAATATACAGAAAAAAGCAGTAATAATGTGAAATATTATTACAATTTAATATAACGTAATATATAATAATGTAATATATTTCAAAATTTAATTTATTCCTGTGATAGCAAAGCTGAATTTTCAGCATCATTGCTCCAGTCTTCAGTCAGTGTCACATGATTCTTCAGAAATCATTCTAATATGCTGATTTTCTGCTCAAGAAAGATTTCTCATATTATCAATGTTGAAAACGGTTGTGCTGCATCATATTTTTTTGGAAACTGTGACTTTTTTTCAGGATTTGTTTTATTAATAGAAAGTTCAAAAGAACAGCATTTATTTAAAATAGAAATCTTTTGTAACATTATAAATATTTTTACTGTCACTCTTGATTAATTTAATACGCATATTATATACACTACATTGCACTGGGAAAAACAACACTGAGGGGAAAAATGAATTGGCGTCACACTCTTATGAATGGTAGTGTAGGATTCACTAGCATTAGGGGAAGGTGGGTGGCAGGTGTTAGTCTCCATTAGAAAGCTTTTACAGGGAATCACATCATGGCCAATCCACACTCCACCTGTCACAATGACCTATTTCCCTTGCAAACGGAATGCAATTCCAGGACGTGAGCTACAGGAGCTGTTAAGTTTTTCTCATTTGGCGTCCCTCCAGAGATGACTGAGGGGAATGGCTTTATTAAGATGCATGTAGCATTAATATTTCATTTTTATATGTACAGTAGAATGAGGGCAGGCATTATGGGATGGTCCACAAAGTGCTTTCCTATTATCTGTGAATGTTTGCGGCAAATATAATATATTAGTTCACTATTTTCAGAGTTGATATGAAATTGTGGTGATTAATAACTGCCAATTGGAGAGCTGTTTCTCATCAAGGCAAACATTTGCACTTGCACTGCTCTAGTATCACACTAAAACAGTGTTTTACTGAGCACCACGTATGCATTGGTTTCATTATCAATATCATGCTCAGAGTCAGAACTGAGTGCTGAAAACAGTGTTTCTGAGATAAAAGTAGGTGCTCTTTAAGGTGGCCTTTAGGAAATCAAGCTCAAAGACTTTTGGGGCAAGGAGAATAGTAGGCTATATCAACTTTTTGTTGATCTTCTTGTCTTTGACCGTATATATAATATCTCTAGAAAGAGTTCTATCTCTAGTTGGGTACAGACCATGGACTGTGGATGATGTGTATCTGGTTGAAGTTATGAATAGGATGGATGACGCTGGCATGACTGTGAAGAACATTTACACTACCAGTGTGAACCCTAGTGCTGTTTGAATCAGTGGCTTTGCAATTGGCTGTCTAAAGATTTACTGTAAATGAGCTCCTCTCTTCCTGTTTGTGTTTGTGTGATATGAATGTGTGGTATGTAGGTGTTTGAGATCTGTGGCTTTGCACTCCTAACTGCAACAGCCCCCTCCCATTAGACTGTCACAAGGCCCAATAATAACCTCTCTAATAACAGGGTTGTCTCTCTCTCTCTCTCTCTCTCTCTCTCTCTCTCTCTCTCTCTCTCTCTCTCTCTCTCTCTCTCTCTCTCTCTCTCTGTCTCTCTCTTTTTCTTGGAACAAATGTTCTTCTTCATATCCAACGTCACGCAATTAGTGTGGCTGAATGAGGATATGCTCACCATCTGCAGTTAGCCACATTTGGCTGTGTGCCTTACAAAAAGCCGAGCATTTTTACCAAAACTGGAATGAAGAAGTTGTTCACATGAGTGAATCAGCCACATTGCATACCTGATGAAGGGGTTTATCCCAGCTAATTTTTACGTACAATAATAGATAGCCTGGCTGAAAAATAGCACAATCAGTTTTGATTTTTGTGAACTTATTGCAAGCAATTGCAGGGTGTGAGCTTTCCAAGAAGTGCCTTGATGAAAGCCTAAGCTCTGACAACATCCGAATTGGTATAAAAGAAAAACAAAATTTTCTCAAATCAGTGGTTTTAAGAGAAATGGCTTCATGCTGAATTAGTGCTCCAGTAGGCATAGTGCTAACTTGTATCCTATCAGGCTCACTTTGCTCTGATCTTGATGATTCTGACAGAGAGCAGCTGGAAGTGGTTGTGAGTTGGGATTAAATTAAAATATGATAGGGGTTGTACAAGTTACTCACCAAGTTGTCTGGTTCGGCCATTAATCAACACATGGGGTTGACTGTAAAAGTGCTTGAACTGCAAGTCAACATAATGCAAAAAAGTGTGTATTATTTATATAAAATAATATAATATTATATTAAATAATATTATATTATATTTTATTAAATAATATTATATAAAATATTTTAATGTATATTTTATAAAGAAAAATTAATGGTTTGAAATCGTTGGCAATCGTTGTTTGAAAGTTTAAAAAAGTTTTTAAAACGCATAGGCCTAAATTAACTCTGAGAGCTCCAAAGGATCTGTGTAGTTCCTCTTGAATATGCTGGAAGGCAACTTCATTGTGATTCTCAATACTACTTTCCTTTTCACGTTGTCTGTCTATCATCTGAATTTTAGCTTTCTTCCCCTCCCTCTGAGAAGAGCAGAAAAGTATGTCAAGACTTCTCAGCCTTGAATAATCCTTTCACGTACTGTCAGACAAAAAAGCATTTTGAAAGCTTGACTGTTGCTGCGTAATGTCAGACACAGATGTTCATTGAACTAACAGGGTATTTGATCAGATCAGCTCTGCTTGGTTGGGTTAGGGTACACATTGTTTTATGTAAAGTGGTTGTGGTTCCACTTTGCATAAAACAGGAACAAGACCATTTATTGAACTGTTTTTTGCTGATAGTGGGGTTAAGAGTATCAAAGATAAAGAAAAGGAAAAATCTTTTTTTTTTTTTTTTTTTTTAAATACTTGCTTTTTATTAATGTTGGTTTTATATGTTTCAAAAACGTAACACCATTTTCTTATACATGAAATATATGTGAGTGTAGCATCTTAAAGATTATTTTTAGTTTTAAATTTTTATTTATTTTTTTTTTTTAAATATTTTAAAGTAAATGTAATTCTTTCTTTTTTTTTTGCCTTGATTTAATTAATTCATAAAATTCATTGCACCGCATTTTAGAACTTGAACTAACCTTGCCTTGTCATAAAAAGGTCAAATTATCTAATATTTAAAAGATTGCTCATTGACCTTAACACATTCATGAGGGTCTGTAAGGGTCATTCTATAAATTCATAAATCTGGACAAGCAAAAATGAGCATCCTGTCCTTGACCCACAGAACAAAAAACATAAAAACATTCCCACAGTATACTCATGATCATTTATGTCTTTCTATGTATTCCCTGCAGACTGTCAGGCCACTTTGGAGCCGTACTGCGTGTGGATGCCTCCTACCCTCGCTGGATGATTCCATCTCTGTGATGAAAGGCTTATCCAGCAGCCGCAGCCACCACCACATGGTGACCTGTGACCCCTCTTTGGACTCCATGGGTCACCACTTGGACCACAAGCCCTACCTCATCAGTCAGATCGACAGCCCCCACCCAGCCGACCATTCTTATTACTCCCAGAGAAGCCCCTACCAGCCTGACTGCGTGGTGCCTTATGGGACCTTCCCCCGCCGACACTATAGCTCTCAGCATGAGCTGAAGGATGAAACTGCTGTGGTTCCTTACACTGGGGGAGGGGTTCCAGCCAACAAGGGCCAACAGCGTCTCCCCATCGCCCTGCTGGATCAGTTCGACCGGCAACTCCCAGTGCCTCGGGACGGCTATCACACACTACAGTACAAGCGTGCCGCCGCAGCCTTGGAGCAACGGAGTGACAGCCCTGGCCGAATCCGGCACCTGGTGCACTCCGTTCAGAAGCTCTTCACCAAGTCCCACTCATTAGAGGGCCCACACCACGGTCATGGCCACGGCAAGGGCAGCATCAACGGAGGCAAAGCCAGCCCCGATGGAGAACCCCCTGCTATTCGGCACCGCAAGCGCAGCAAGAGCCGAGAGCGCTGCAAGTCGGCTGAGCCCAAGAACCGGACGCCACCTTCCGGCTACTGGAGCTCGGATGACTTGGAACGAGAGGCCTGCCTGTTTCACCATGGACCACCAGGCGTCATGACCATGGGCCGTCACCCGGATAAGTCACAGTCACAGTACTTCCTGGAGGCCTACAACACCATCAATGACCAGGCGCTTAAAAACTCCCGCAGCAACAACGATTTGGGCAAGTGCTCGACGTGCACGAGCATCCCGCTGAGCGTGGACGCTTCACAGCTCGTGAAGAAGAGCTCGTGGTCGTCCTCTCTCACGGTGAGCAGAGCACGTCAAGTCTACCAGAAGGCCTCGGTAAATGTAGATAAGGCTCTAGTGAAAGCAGAGGCTTGTCAGCAGGAGCGCTCATGCCAATTCTTGCAGGTATGCAAAAAGCCTTTCGATTCTCCCCTACACCCACATGCTCGCCTAACCCACCTCCACCTTTCCACCACCCCTCCTCTTCCTCCTCCACCACTGGAGAGAGCCTCCAGTTTTGATTTGAGTTCTGCCGAGAAGTAAGTGCAACCCACTAGCTGCCTTACTTTCTGTTTAGCTGACAAGCATCTGTTTGGATCCATTCAATCTCTGACTGGTATTATTTCCCTCTCTAAACCTGAAAATCACATTTTTTTTTACCAATGTTTTCCAGAAAGTTCTTATTTTATTGGGCTATGTGTGTGTTTGTGTGTATGTGTCTCTGTAGGTGGTGGGATAGGATAGATCTGCCTGAATGAGCAACGTTCTTGTGGATCCATATGAAGACAATAGTCTTTATACATCAGTTAGATCTGTGGCTGGTGGCATAAACTGCTTAGACTAGTCCTACAAGCAAGTCATCAGTTTTTTTTTTTCCTTTAAGACTGGTCATAACTTTTTGCCATATTAATGTCAGTTACACAAAAAAGTATATTAATCTCATTTGAATTCGAAAAGGAGATAGTTCATGCAAAAATGAAAATTCTGTCATTAATTACTCACACTCATGTCGTTCCAAACCCATAAGACTTTCGTTCATCTTCGGAACAAAAATGAAATAATGCGTAATGTGAGAATGAACCTCATTGGTTCTCACACGTCAAGTGAACATGCTTGAGCTTCCGTTTACCACAACTGATGTGTGCGTTTATAAATGTTTATATGTGAATAAAAGCCTAAATTAAATCTGTTCATCATATAAAGCGATCGAGTCTCTTCAGAAAATTTGGACTAAACCACTTAATTCATATGGATTAGTTTTACGATCTCTTTATAAACTTTTTGAAGCATCAAAGTGGTAGTCATGTAGCTGTCAACAGAGGGACAGAAAGCTCTCAGACTTCATCAAAAAGTTCTTCATTTGTGTTCAGAAGATGAACAAAGGTCTTACGGGTATGGAACGACATGAAGGTGAGTAATTAATGACAGAATTTTCATTTTTGGGTGAACTATCCCTTTAAGACTGATTACCCTTTGACGAACTGCTTGTTGGTCAAACTAGTCCTTAATACAGTCTTAACATAGTGTTTATGCGACTGGCCACTGGAGTCATGAACAATTAGGTCTTAGCATAGCATACTCTTAGCCGATTAGCATACTAGCTTAGCTTATACCATGTGCAGCAGAATTTGCTGAATTTGCTCCCTTTCTGTTCATGAGTGTGAATTTAAATTGGCCACACACCATAGGAAGTTGAATTGGAATTTGAATTGGGATGACAAGAAGAATTTACTGAACTGCAATTTAAAGAAATTCATAGGCCTAATACATTCTGGGAAAGGAAGTGTTTGTCCACCCTGGTCCAAATGAATTAATTTATTAAATATGATGAAATATATCAAATATTTAACCTGTAATACATAAACTAAATTTAATTAAATTCAGTTCAGATTAATTTCAGATTCAGAATTTAAATTGACCCTAACCCAAACAGCTACCCCAAGGGTCCTCAACAGGCAAGTGAATTGTTCATGACAGCAGTTGACTGGACAAGAATACCACACAATCAGTGTTGTGCTAATTAGGGCTGTGCGATTAATCGTAATTGATTTTCAATTTCGGCTTCCGACGATGATGAAAACAAGATTTCTGTGTGTGAGTTCAGAAACGGAGCAGAATGTGCATCAGCTAAGTATACTATGGGCTTCGGATTCGCGCCTAAACGGTCACATAGCCTACACACAAAAATATCAAAATACTGTTTTGGTAAGTATCCTCATAAACACAGTCAGTTATGTCTTAAGTGAATGTAAACAGTTAAGAAAGAACACATGTGTTGAACAGTATATTGGATCCGTGCATTCAGTCTTAAAGTGACAACAGCCCAATATTATTGCTTCAGCCTGTAATTAATGTTAATCAAACAACAAATGAAAAAGATATCACTTACTGCTCTTGAATTAATACCTTTTGTTGCTTTAAGGATTCATCTATATTTAATGTATACAGTGAAGACTATGCAGTGTTATTTTACATTGGATTATTCAGTTTCTGTTGTAGGCTATTACTTAACCAAATACCACTGTTAGTAGATCTTCCTGAATAATTTAAAGCACTGTTTATTTAATTAGTATTTTTGTTCTGTTGTATTTATTTTCCCATTTTGTTTGTAATTAGTTTCTTTGTTCTTATTATATTGCTGGCTGTTTACTTGTCTTTTGAGGACCTTTTATTTAGCTACATTAGTTAGTATTAGTTTTTGTTGAAATAGCCTATCAATAATTGTGAAATTTTATTGATATCTAAAAATACTCATATCATGAAATAAGACTTTGTTTATATCGTTGATAATAATCGTGATTTCAATATTGACCAAAAAAAAAAAAGTGATTATGAGTTTTGCCATAATCAAGCAGCTCTGATACTCCGTATAACAGCACTATGATATTGCTTAAATATAGATTGTTTGAGAGAACATATAAGTTAAAGTGAAAGGGAATATTATTTAAAGTTGTTCCTATTTCTTTTGTATGTAAGGCTACACAGTCCTCAAAGTCTGAGTGAACAGACAAATGAGGTAAACCGTTACGTTATACATGCATTAAATGAGGGTACTAGAAAAGATCTTAAGACCACCTGCAGAGGACCATGAATCAGAGTTTGCACGTGGGCAGCCCATACTAATTCAGAAGCTAAATTGAGCTGGCAGGATGTCTCACATGTTCTCTATCATGCTCTGTCAATACAAAGAATAATTGGCATCTTTCTTCAGGGCTAAATCTGGACGCCAGTTGCCATAGTAACCGTGAGTGACAGGGCATTGCACTGTGCAGTTCTTGTTCTAAAGGTTTGTAGAAAGATTCTTAGACATTCAGCGAGTTTGCCAATATCAAGTTAGAATTATTTTGATTTTGTGGACTTCGTACAGAAATTTAGGATTTTATGCTTTTTGTATTTGAGGTTTTGTACATCTGTGTGTGTGCATCAGCTTCTGAGCTCTTATCTTTGTAATCTTTGTTTGCTTTGTAATTAAGTAAATTAAAGCAGGTCTCCTACGAACATAGACAGTGAGGAGGACTCGCCCCCAGTATTTACTATAGTGATCAATCAGTGTAGGGTTTTTAATTTTCAATTCTTTTAGTTTTCATTCATTACATCCTTATATTTAAAGTGCAGTAAGCAATTTTTATAGAATGGCACCTGTTTCTGTGACATCTCTCCACAGTCAGATTGTTTGGCTTGCCAGGCAGAACACTTTGAGGCCCATTCTGCCTGTCAATCATATTGTGCGTTCACAGGAATGCCCATATATGGTAAGCACTAAGCAGGAAGCTGAGAGCATGGTAGGTAAAGCAGATCATTCGAGTTCAGTTGTTAGCTGTGCTATAATGCTAGCAAAATAGCCCTTGCTTTGATCATGTTTTTCAACATTTGAGATGATATGAGGCTGCTCTTCTCAATATAATGGTCTTATCAATTGTATTATTTAGTTAGTAGAGCAAATTTTTCTGATAAAAATTGTGATTGAGATTAAAATGCATTCTTTTAAAGAGCTCTAGGTTTGCTGTTCTTATATATGTTATGTGTTCCTATATATGTGTTATATACATATGTCGCAGATGCTATGAAAAGAATGGTCTGTGCGATGAATACATTTACCACAGTAGCACACGTGCGAGCAATACAGTTTTACTACAAACTCACTTCATAACGTCAGAGTCGAGTGTTAGGAATAACTTCCTTTCATGATCTGACATGGCTTCAAATCACAGATTTAGACAGAATTATATTATTTTATAGTATTTTATACATTGATAAATGCTGTGTCAATTAGCATTGCATTATGAATATCCTTTTTTCTTATGAAAATACCCGAGATGTCTACACGGTGTTCCAAATTATTATGCAAATGACATAGTAGGATTTCAGTACAATAAACATTCAGATTTTAGTTTTTCTAAGAAAGTGTTTGTTTGTTTATTTATCCATGTCTTTTTAGATAATTGGCATCAATCTCAGACAAAATAATTTGCCAGGTCTACTTAGGTAAATGGAAACCCTACTTAGAGGTTGTTCCACATTATTAAGCAAGTCACAGTTCTCATGCAATATGGGGAGGAAGAAAGATCTTTCTGAAGATGAAAAGCATGAAATGGTGCAATGTTGTGCAAAAGGCATGAAAACAACTAATATTGTGTGAAAACTGAATGCAGATTATTGAACTATCATAAGATTTGTGAGTGATTTAGAGCACAGCAGAACTCAGTCAGATAAAGGCTTATTAAGGAAAGTTTCTGTCAAACAAGTTAATTGTATTAAAAGGGCAGCTATTAAAAAAAAAAAAAAAAAAAAAAGCCAATGTTCAGCAGCAAACAGGTATTTGAAGCTGCTGGTGTCTCTGGAGTCTTGAACCTCTCAAAGCAGGCTGGCAGTTATGTGTAAAATTGCATTTTAGCCACCACTAACCAAACCTCACAAAGAGAAACATTTACAGTGGGTGTAGAAATACATTTTCAAACAGTTTTATTGCTGTGGTGTTTTTTGCAGCATGGGATAGTGCATTGTATTTCAGAAGGCATTATCCTTCTTTTTATACCTTAGCAGAAAATGGCCAACTCCACATATATTGCAGAAGTCATTTCGTCACTCTCAGAGACCCCTAAAGGGACCTTCCATTTCACTTCCCAATATTCCAGCCCAAATCATCACCCGCGAGCTCCCTGCTGACGTCGCAGTCTTGTTGGAATGTGGTGGCCACTCACCAACCATCCAGAAATCCATCCATCTAGACCATCCATTGTAGTACGGCATTCGTCAGTGAATAAAACTATTTAAAAATTAGTCTTCATTTATTTCTACACCCACTGTAAATGTTTCTCTTTGTGAGGTTTGGTTAGTGGTGGCTGAAATGCAACTTTACGCACAACTGCCAGCCTGCATTGAGAGGTTCTTGAGACTCCAGAGACACCAGTAGCTTCAAATATCTTTTTGCTGTTCAACAGTGGCTTTTTTTTATTAATTTTTTTATAGCTGCCCTTTTAATACAATAATTTTTTTTGACAGGAACTTTCCTTAATAAGCCTTTATCTGACCGAGTCATAATAATTTGGAACGCAGTGTAGAAGAACACAGATATACCATACATTGTCACAATCGTATGTTTATTGTCCTCACATTTCATTAGTCAAAACGTCTCTATCTGCTTTTTATTCTGCTACAGATAGCTGAATGCCTTTGTCCATATAAGCGATTTCTTTGAACATCATAAGTTTTATGACTTCTATGAGTCTCACTTGTGGACTTTCTACATGAGGGCGAGTTTTTTTTACATTCTATGTGTGTACTGACTAATGCTCAGAACACCTTATAATGGTTAAAAGTAGGAAGAATAATAGTTATCTCTAAAGAAATTTGAAGTAAATATATGCAAACCCATAAGTTTTTCTCCAGTGTTGAGAAGTTTTTTTGTTTTTTTTCTCTCTCATTGTATTCATAGAATTTCCTGTTAAAAATGAAGAAATTACTGACACAGATTTTCATCATAATAATTTCATATTTTATAATAAAACTTTAGACCTTTCTAATGATTTATAGGAAAATGAACCTGTATTTTCAAGTGCTCAACCAAAACGGATAGATGTTGTTTGGATTGTGATTAGTGATATTGGGCTATATAAACAAAATTGACTTAATGTTAAGTGAGATGTGTTATGTTCCTGTCTGGGGAAGATTCTAGAACAGCTAACATTGCTTACTGCACTTTTTAAAATGTGCTACATCAGGCTAGAATACGCAACTAAAGATGTAAACTGAAATTCTGTTAATAAAAGAAAATCTCTTATGTGGGACACAGTCTTTCATCCCTTGGAATGATCAAGCGAGGCCCAATCTGCTGTGAGGACTCTGAGTCCTGTACCCAGGTCTGCTCAACAGGATTTATCCTAATTTTCTGCTCATCAGACGCGACTTGACGAAAGGCTTGTGTGGGTGTTGGTGGTATCTTTGAAGGAAGTTTTTGTGTTTGTCGAGTCTGTGAGTGTGTGTGGGCAAAGAACCGGTGTTACTGGAGTCATTTTTCCTCTGACTGCCTTTTATACACTTCCTGACGTCAAGGCCAGCCGTTTCCCCAGTAACACAAGCTCTGCGGTGATTCATATAATCACAGTGAAATTCTTTAAAGTGGGATTTTCTTTCGATGCCAGCGGAGTATCTCTTTCCAAACCTTAAAATGAACCTCTATGCAGAGTGATGCATGTAGCGTACCAGATCGAAACACAGCAGTGCTCTTTGTTAGCATGAGTTTTGTATGGCCTTAGAATGAGCTTGCAGTAACTTGCATGCTCTCAATCTGACACTGATTTAATAATAATAATAATAATAAAGGGCTCATTACCTAAGTGCTGAACATTTATAGCATACTGGCAGGTATTTGTGTAGCATTAAGTTCACAATGAGTTCACCCCTGGTTTGAGGTTAAGTAAGTAACTAAAATGAAACCAGATTAGATTCTGCTTCTGATAGTTGCAGTCGTCTTACTTGATTTATTAAATTATAAATTTAGTTGTCATAATGGAAATTGAGCCTGGGTTACTGTGCATAAACAGTTTATTATGACCCAACTTTATACACATTTTTGATACTTTGTTTCTAATAGTGCATAAGAATGTCCTCAAAATTTAGCAGTGCTTTTTACTTTATTCATTTATTTATTTATTTTCATGTTTATTTGTATTTATTAATGTTAGTTGAAGTATTGAAGTTTTAATTTTATGATTTTTACTTAAAGGGGACCTATTATGCCCTTTTCACAAGACGTAATATAAGTTTCTGGTGTCCCCAGAATGTGTCTCTGAAGTTTCAGCTCAAAAGAAATGCAAATGAAAACCCCACAGATAATTAATTATAGCTTGTCAAATTTGCCTCTATTTGGGTGTGAGCAAAAACACGCCGTTTTTGTGTGTCCCTTTAAATGCAAGTGAGCTGCTGCTCCCAGCCCACTTTCCAGAAGAGGGCAGAACTTTAACAGCTTGCACTTCACTTTCTCAACAACAACAAAGCTGGAGAATCTCACACAGCCAAAATGAAGATCGCCAGTAGCAGTGTTCAGCCATTGATCAAACCGGAGTCGGACACTGATGGAGAGACTCAGGAGGAAGTTACAACTTTTAGAATGCAACTGGCATTTCTGAATAGATAGTGGATAAATTTATGTAGTTGCTGTGGAGTTGATTCAACTCATCGACTAGCATGTATCATCATGTTAATCTTTTATGCAAATGCAGCGTTGAACTGACACTTATTTCTGAAGCAGTCCAGTATAAAATGATTTGCGCAAATATATGACACTTTACCGGTATTCTTCGGCACATTTCCTTTATAATTGAAATTAAACCTCAGTGTCCTTGTTGACTCAGATGCAGAGAGTCTATGGAGACTCTTAAGTTTGTTGGTACATCCAATAACAGAATATTTGTAAAAAATATTTTTTATTTTTTTCAGAACTTTTTTTGTTGTTGTTTTGGCGCAAACATTGTATATCTCCAGCTGCTACAGCGAGGAAACAGAAATGTCGGAATGCTACGGCTCACTCAGGGCAGTATACAGTGTACAGCATAAATGAGTACACCCCCTCTGAAACTTCTGAAAGTCAGCAATTACTTAATTAAAAATTCTGGTGTAAGTTTAAGGCAATCTCACTGGAACTACCTACTGTAGAAAAAGCATAATTAGGTCAGTTAGCTTTTTCTAAAGCCCATATTTACAAAATATATATTCTGGGAATCAATACTCTAGTCTCATGAGACCAAATCAATCATTTTGGATCTAACAGCATCAAAAATGTTATAGTGTTGCTAGAGGAGGAGTACAGTGAGAAGTGCCTGGTTCCCACAGTAAAGTTCAGTGGTAGTGAAGCTCTTATATAGGGATGTATGAGTGCTGAAGGTGTGAGGGAGATGTGCTTTATCAATGCTGTCATGAATTCCCACACCACTGTGTAATTTAATACACAAACTTGAAACAGAATATGTTACCCTTTCCTCATTCCCTGCATTGTTAGGCATTTTTTCAACATGACAATGAGGATATGCATTCTCCCAAGGTGAAAAACCTTCTGTGGACATGTATTGCTCTCCTTTAAAGATTAAAGATCAGGGCATTTAAGGAGCTCATCATCCAGGAGTTAAACAGGACAGATGTGACAGTTTGTCATGAACTTGTACACTCCATGCCAAGAAGGGTCAGAGCAGTATATTCAAAATTATGGAGGGCATACTAAGTGCTAGAATATTATACATTTGTTGAATTAAATCTAGGGTGGACTCATTTCTGCAATTCTTAATTTAAACAAAATTGGATAATTTACTTATTTTATGGCTATTAATGACATATATTTCTCAGTTTTTATTATGTATATGTTTAATACATTTTAGTTTTGCCATCTTTCCATTAATTGTATTAGTGATCATAAAGAAAATACATCTTTTGTATTTGTTCAGAGGGGTGTACTCATTTATGCTGTGCACTGTATATGCTAATAGGGCAGATTGTCACCAGTCATGGATGGGGCTTCCCTGCTCTAACGTAAGAGTATAGGGGGAAATCTGGAACCATGTGTTTGGAGAGACTGTTTATGGTTTATTATGGGGATTACAAAAAAGGAGTGGGTGGACATTTACCATTATAAACTGGTTGTTAACACATACTGTGGACACACATCTGTGTTCAAACACCTTATAAAAGTGAATTTTGCATAATAGGTCCCCTTTAATGACTTGACTTTTTTACTTTTTAAAATTATTTTATATATTTATTTATTTATTTACTTGTACTTATTAACATCTAATTTGCATTCAACCCTTGGCCCACTTCAGAAAGAGGGTTACTGTCAAGAGCTCTGGCACAATTGGAACACTTCATACTTCATGGTTTAATACAATGCTTGTTTTAGATGTTTTTTATTACATCGGACATGCTTTTATCTAGTAGAGTCTGAGCCTTTGTCAAGGTTTTATTACAATTAGATAGTTAGCATTTGATTACCCTCAAAAAATCAAGTGGTTGAAAATGAAAGCGTTTCCCTTTTGTCAGTCTGAGTTTTCCCGCTCTCTTAAAACTGCAGTCCAACTTTTCGTACTTTCAGAGAGTCCTATTGATGAGAGTTTGCCCTGGGAGAGCTGCATTAAGACAGATGCTTAACTACCCAGGGAGGCGTCGTTAGTGTAATCATGCAAGCTCACACCGGCAGCCTCATTAATTATCTCTGCCGGCTCAAAGAGAGGAAGAGTCTATCAGAATGTGTGTGTGTGTGTGTGTGTGTGTGTGTGTGCGTGTGTGTGCGTGTGTGTGTGCGCGCGTGTGTGTGTGTGCGTGCACGTGTATGTATGGGTGGGTTTTGGAGCCGAGCGTACAGGAGGCAGTTCTGATGGTGACATGCACTTTTCGGCAGAGGTGAATGACACAGTGTCACCTCTGATCCTGCAGGTCCCTCAAGATGAGTGGGGGGGCTTTCCATTGGGAAAGGATGAGGATATCCCATGCAGACGCATGCGCAGCGGCAGCTACGTGAAAGCCATGGCGGAAGATGACAGCGGAGACTCAGACGGCAGCCCTAAACCCTCGCCCAAGATGCAGGCACGACGGGCCAGCTACCTCAAAGCCACCCAGCCATCACTGACAGAGATGACTACTCTAAAGTAAGTTCTAAGATTTAGATAGTATTGTATTAATATTATTATTATTATTAACATTAATATTTGTAGTGTAAAAGTTCAGCACCAACCAAGTTTTATCTTGAACCAGGGTTATCGTTTACTGGAGCAAAAACCATAAAAAGTTACTTGAAATAAAATAAATGTTAACTGAAATAAAATCTTATACTTATTTCATTTCAGCTAGTTGTCAAGGCATTATTTCTCATTTTAATTTGGTTTAACTTGAAGTACTATAATAACTAGAACTAAAACTTTAATAAAAAATTAATAAGAACTATACTAGACCCATTTTAAAAACTAATTCAAGAGTTTAAAATGAAAACAGAAATAGTATAGCAGTAATAGTAAAACCATAATAGTATATTAGTGATACTAAAATAACACTGTCTTGACCACTCTCCATGTCCAGACTGTAATCATGTATTATTTAGGCCCGTTTGTGCAATTAATTCCTCAATTGATATACCAAGTGTTTAATATTCCTGTAAATTGCTAAAGATATGTATTAGCAAATATATAACAAAAATAATAATTTTTCATAATTCTCATAATAGTTGTTTATGTGAGATAAAACATGGTCTATGCAGGTTTGGAGTGGCCAGTGTTTTTCAATGGATCAATACATACGCAAATGAAAATTGTTGGATTAAGTTAGCTAAATGAAAGGGGTCACATAGAGAATAGCAGATCGTTAAACAGGTAGATTATCTAGGTAATTACCCACCTATTTTCTTTCTATAAAAGAAGACAACTCAGTCCTGATATCCGGTTTAGACCTTCCGTTCTTAACTGAGCTACTTTGAGGAGCCAAGTCAAATTGGATATTTTCAGATAATGAACTACTAAATTGATCAGTTACCATTTGCTGCAATTTCATCTAGTGATGTCTGATTCAAGAGTAGCTTTGTAATGATTAATTTTAACCCGTTTGAAAGTCAAACTGATTTTCCCTCTTGAGTTATTGATTAAACTAAATCTTTTGAACGAGTTCGATTGATTAGTTGAGTGAATCACTTGCTGAATCCAAAGACATCATGCAGGGTAATGTTTCACGTGAAGGCTGATGCCATATCCATAGTGGTTTGTATAGAAAATTTGTTGTGGAAATGGGACAAAAAGGTAATTAGCAAATACTATTTAACAATAAGCAATATGTGAAGTATTGATGATATCCTGTGGATCAAAAACTGATTCAGTAAATTGATCTTCCAACACCTCCAATATTAACATCTGGACTGCATTAATGGCAGTTTTCATATTATTTAAACTGATTATTGATTTGCCAGTTGATTTATGAATTGATTCCTTTGAGTTCCGCAATTAAGAGCCCTCATATTCGTGTTTTTGCAGTTCAGTGTTTTACTTGAACTGCAAGTGAAGTGAAATAAAAGTAAGAATCAAAGTGTTTGATGTTGGCAACAGCTCTAACCATGTTCCTCTGCGTTGGGATCCCAAGCTTGGCATCTTTTGAAGAATGACTGTGCTTTAGCCACGTAATAGTCATCCAGATGGCCATCTAACAGCTTCAAATCCTCTGCCTGTCCAATGGCCATTTCCAAGCACACCAGAGCTGTAGTCAACACCTTTAACACCTGCCAAACATGCAGATCTGTTACCATGTAGCTTTAGAGAGTGATGAGTTTATTAACTGTCTGTTTTATCTGCTGTGCTGCACTCATCTCCCTATGGAGAGGTGTAAAAAATTTTTTTTTTTTTTTCTAGTCAAGATATTAATTTGTCTGGAACTTACATCTCTGTTATTTTGGTTTCTCATTTATCAAAAACTCACTGTTGTATAAATGAAATAATATCAAATGTCTACCACATTGGTTTTAGAGATATTAAAGGGGTCACGAATTGAGAAATCAACTTTTCCTTGAGGTTTTGATATATAAGAAGTCATCATACGTAAACTTCCTTGTTAGTTCGAAAAGCTTTTTTATTTTATTAAATCAATGCTTACTTCATCATTGCAATGTTAGCCCCGCCCACTGAGGTGTTAGTGAGATGAGGAGGAGAGAAGAGCGATACAGGACAAAAATAACATTACCTTTCAAAGGATCCTAATGCTAGGAATATGGTTATTTATTTTCAACAATGTGAATGTCTCAGTTGAGCTTTATTTATTTGTATTCGGTATTTCACTGTGGATTCTTTGGTAAATCAATCACATTTTCGATATGGACTGTCGAGTAATGCAACAACATGTAAGTAACTGTTCATTCTAATGCCTGATCTGATATGTAATGATTCATGTACAGTCGGAAGTTCTTTGTCTATGTGTCAGTAAATCAAACCAGGGACTAAACGGTCAACTTCACATTGTTTCTCTTAGTAGGAAGAAAATAATTTATTTAAACGGGGATCACATTATATAAAGAAAGCGATCAAAGAACGCATTTGTTAGTGTGCATAAATTGAGTTGCAATGACGAGATCACTGTTCACATGCGCTCAACAACATGTCTGTAATCGGCTACAATGTTCATCACTGCAACCTTTCATGCCACTATCTAAATATAATGCCATAGAACTAAATGTAATGCAGCACTTTTCACAATTAGTTAACCTTGAAAGCTGTAATAGTAAAAACGTGCTAAAAGTTTTCGAGAGAGTAATACTTAGCTATTTCAAATGGAAAGATGTCAGCCAATCACAGCAGTGGGCGTTTACACTGAAGTCTCACAGCAGACACACCCCTTAAAGGGTTAGTTCACCCAAAAAAAAAAATAATGCCATTAATTACTCACCCTCATGTCGTTTTACACCTGTAGACCTTCATTCATCTTCGGAACACAAATTAAGATATTTTTGATGAAATCCGATGGCTCAGTGAGGCCTCTATTGCCAGCAATGTCACCGAACCTCTCAAGATCCAGAAACGTACTCATGTTTAAAACAGTTAATGTGAGTACAGTGGTTCTACCTTAATATTATAAAGCGATGAGAATACTTGTTGTGCACCAAAAAAACCCAAAATAACGACTTTTCAACAATATCACATAATAGTGATATTTTCACATAATAGTGATGGCCGATTTTAAAACACTGCTTCAAAGCTTTACGAATCTTTTGTTTCAATGATTTGGTTCGCGTAACAAGCTGCCAAACTGCTGAAATCACATAACTTTGGTGCTTCGAACAACTGATTCAAAACAAAAGATTTGTAAAGCTTCAAAGCAGTGTTTGGAAATCGGCCATCACTAGATGTTGTTGAAAGGTCGTTATTTTGTTTTTTTGGCACACAAAAAGTATTCTCGTCGCTTCATAATATTAAGGTTGAACCACTGTAGTCACATGAACTGTTTTAAATATGTTTTGAGTACGTTTCTGGATCTTGAGAAGTTTGGTGACATTGCTGGCAATAGAGGCCTCACTGAGCCATCGGATTTCATCAAAAATATCTTAATTTGTGTCCTGAAGATGAACAAAGGTCTTATGGGTGTAGAACGACATGAGAGTGAGTAATAAATTACATTTTAATTTTTGGGTGATCTAACCCTTTAAAACAGAGCATTCAAATAAGAGGGCTAAAATCAGGGTAGGAAAAATACCTTTTATTTCTAAATTATGATGATTTTTGATGTAAAAAACATACTAACATTATAAGTGCACCCCAGGAAACATTATAAAACAATGCAGTTCATGACCCCTTTAAGTTTCATTTAAATCTTTAAAGTGGGCATTTGTGCCCTTTGACTATCACTCTGATACTTTGGTTTAGTCCAACTCTGAGCTCAGATTGATTGGGTTGGACTGTTGTACCTACATGCCTTGCTTCCCCATAGGCACCTGACTCCTGTTAATGTAGGTCACCAGGCTTTTCTGTTACTGCTGAGTAATGAGTGGCTAATCAGCCAGGGTACAGCGCTGCACTAATTACCAACCTGCCGTATGACTTGGGGCACCTAGCACAGCTTGACGGGCAGATCTGCAGCTGATATCCACACAGACACATTGAAGGGTACGAGATTAGATGGTCAGACAGACATGCTTCCCTCAGCGGCGATATCAGTCAGCATCTCCAAGGTAACACAACACCATTATTCCTGCTGGCCAGGGGCCGAGTATGGATTTAATTAAGGAAGCACAATATGCCACGCCACTGCAGTGGCAAAGGTACAAGTAATTACTCTAATTAGCCCAGAGACTTCCTTAAAAGCCCTTGCATTGTAAAACACCCTCCCATATCTGTCGACTGAGGTCTTGTAAGCAGAAGGAACTCAAACTCATCACTTATTCAAAGCAATAATTGATCTTCACCCATATATTTAGCAGCCCTAATATGCAATATGAATGCGTCATTGTGGTTTTAAAGAGTCCAGCACATTACTGCACATGTGAGTACAGCGTGTGTGAGCGGGGGATGGTCTACGTTTAGGGAAGTCATTGTAGGGTTGCCATAGTAACAGATTTGTGCCATAATATATCTTAAAAGGTTGGCTCAAATAGTCTGTAGGTGGGCTGAGTTCATTAAATCAATTGTTTGTTCCCATTATTGTATCTATTCTTATTACTTCTGTATTTCTGGAGTCTGATGTGCAGTGATAATTTTTATACTGTTTTCAGTGACAGTTTGTGTCGTTTGACAAATATCCAATAAATTTAGTCAGCATTTTGTGACTAAATTTAAATTTCATCATTTTTAACTCTCACTAAAATGGCATCAAATTTTTGTCAACCAAAAAAATAACATTTTAGTTGACAGTGGAAAATTTTAATGAAACGCGCACACACACACACACACACACACACACACACACACACACACACACACACGTTGGGTTTTCATGTTTTATGGGGACTTTCCATAGACATAATGATTTTTATACTGTACAAACTATATATTCTATCCCCTAACCCTAAACCTACCCATCACAAAAAACTTTCTGCATTTTTACATTTTGAAAAAACATTTTGTACACACTTTGTACACACTTTGTATGATTTATAAGCTTTTTTCCTCGTGGGGACCAAGAAAATGTCCCCACAAGGACAAGGATTTCAGATATTGCCATCTTTGGGGTTAACGTAGGGTTTACCTGAAACACACACACACACACACACACACACACACACACACACACACACACACACACACACACACACACATATATATATATATATATATATATATATATATATATATAATATAAAATGTTGGTCATAAGTTTACATACACCTTGCATAAAGTTAATTTTAACAAAATAAGAGGGAATTTTTTTTTTAAAAAAATCTTTAAAAAGATAAAAATTATTATGGGGAAAAAAATGATATTTTGTATATATATATATATATTACAATTTCTGTCAACTGTATTAAAAATATTAAGTCGTATATTTATTGTCATGATGCACATTGTTCATCTCACTTTCATCAACAATGTTTTCTTAAGTAATTTTATTGGGAGATTAACACTGCTGTTTTGTCAATCCTACATGTCAGACTGTGATTTATTTGCTTAAATTCTGATTCATATCTGTTCAAGCTCTACAAAAGTGCTTGGAGATTCCACCCTAAGCCCACTGGAAAGCCCAGACAAGGATTGGAGGATTTTGCAGATTTGTAATACTGTTCTAGCATTATGAGCGCTCATAAATATTTCATCTCGTGGAATTTCCTCAATCCCGCATTTTGATGGTTTTATCTGTTTATTTGACGAAGAAAAGCTTCAAATGCCAATGTTACATCTGCATGTGCAAGGGAGGTTTGTTTGCTTTAGCATACTGTCACAATCCTCCGAACCAACTAATGCCCTGATTATATGCCAGGGGACAATGCTTTGACCTTTAACTTGGTTTATGATTAATAATAATAAGTGAGTGCTTGATGTCTATATTTATAGAGCTTGTTCTGTACATTAAGTAGGCCACTGCTTATTTGATAGTTCAGAACACCGAATAACTCACATGTACATTAGTCATCAGATACAATTCCGTATCTTTGTGAAGCATGAAAATAGACAATCTTAGATGCCTCGGGGAGCTGCCACTGCAGCAGAAAGTATGTGAGGCACAGCGCTGCATTGTGAATGGCTGACGTAATTAACAACCGCACAGCGGCCAATCCGTTGAGACGACCGCAACAGTGAGGCGGAAACTTATCGGCTTATTCCGCAACGATGACATCATGCATAACCAGTTCCCCAAAGCCAGGCTCACCGTGGGGGATGCGGCCCCCCTTAGCACTTGTGAAGTTTAGCCATTCTGTTCTCCAGTAGTGTAGGGAGATGCCCTGGGGCGATTTGGACCGCACCGCTCTGTGAGGAGTTGTTGTGTACTTAGTATGTATGTGTGAAGACATGCAGATGGAGGGTGGGAATTCTATGCCAATGTCGGAGCTTCCACTAATTCCCATACTGCTGATGCGGATGCAAGGTGTCTGCCTGTCAGCAAAGTGTCAGCGCAAGTCTCTGGTATGTGTGTGCTGGTCTGCGTGGGTGGCCTTAAGTGAGTTTAGCTGTTTCTCTCCTTGCCCGTGTGCTACACTCGCCCCACCTGCTTTATGCCTGGGTGACCTGAATGAACCATCCCTTTAGCTATTTAAAGAGCCACATTCATAATGTAGGCCCCTGTGCACTGGACACATGCAGAAATCCTGCATGAGCATTTGATTTGCTCACGGCTACCCTACGCACCCTGATGAAGGGACTTTGATAAGGAGCATGCCATCTAAATGCTTTAAGTACTCAACTTGTGACTTTAAATAACATGCTACACATTTGATTAAATTAAATGATTTGTGGGTCTCAGATCTATCTATCTATCTATCTATCTATCTATCTATCTATCTATCTTTTGTTATAACAGGTATAATAAATCAGAAATGTATATATAATAATTTTAAATATATATTTAAAAATCCTAATTTATTAATACATATTATTTAAATATTAAATATATATATATGCTGTCAATCATTTAAAAACATTAAGTTTTTAAAATTTTTATTTTGTAATAATTTCACAGTTGCTCTCGAAAATAAAGTAGAAACAATTTAAAGACAGTATATTTTAAATATTTGTTTAATGACATCTTTTTATGAATGAAGGCTTGTATCACTGATACTAATACTAGTAATGATGTCTCTATGAAATTGATTTTTTAATTAATTATAGACATTTAACATTACAGTACAACTAAAAGCTATCAGTTTCAACATTGATTATGCTTTTAAAAAATAACAGCTTTTAATTTAAGTGAACTTAAAACAATCTTCACATAAACCCATTATAATAAATGTCATATTTACCTGTGGCCGTCCTACCTGTCTATGAGGTAGGAAATATACAGAAACTGAATAAAATTATCAAACACTTTACAGTCTTCACTGCATAAAGTATAAATTAAATATAGATTAATCCTTATTAAACCTACAATTTTCTCTGTTACCTTTGTTCTTTGATTAACATTAATGACAGACATCACAGCAACTGGTTTATTAGGCTACTGTCACTTTAAGAGCTGCCGCTGCCGAACATTGTGACATTCACTTGTCTTGTGGCGCTTGAATGGTTTAAAAGCATTTGCGTGAATAAGAGCATGATCATATAATGTAACGCTAGCCAAATTATGATGGAAAAAAACAGATTCTGTGTTAGGTTAATTGTGTTAAAGGGGGGGTATAATGCTATTTCATGTATTCTGACTTATTTACACTGTTAATGAGCTGGATTCTCATGCTAAACGTGGCCAAAGTTTCAAAACACGAGTTGGACGTACGTATGACAGAGATTTTCTGTGCCAAGAATACTCTTCCAAATCCCCATAAATATCGGACTCTTTTTTTCGAGTATGTGCCTGTGTGACGTCATTATGGTCGGAACTCCTTGTAAGAGCACTTGTCCCGGAAGGCGCTCACGCACACGTTGACCAGAGTGAGAGAGCAAGAGCATGCCCATCAACGCGCATTCGGCTTTACTGAAGTCGTCGGCAGCGCTGCACAGGCCACAGAACTTCACGAAGTCACCAAAGAAGTGTGTTTTTGGTTGTCAGGGCAAGACAACCCTGTTCAGCTTCCCAAAGAACCCAGCGTTAAGGGAACAGTGGATGGAGTTTGTTTTTCCGGGGCAGCAAGGGAGTTGCGCAAGTGTCTTTGTTTGTTCCCTGCATTTCGGCGACGATTGTTTTATAAACAAGGCCCAGTTCGAAACCGGTTTTGCAGATCTTCTAAAGCTGAAAGATGGAGCAGTCCCAACGATAAAAGGTTCGCGGTTTTGCGTTGGAATCGCAGGCGGTGAGTAAAACTGCTTCAAATCAGTGTCTGCGTGTTATTGACTATCGGCGCGTAAGTGCACATAAAGTAAACAACATGAACGTATAGTTAATTTATCAAGGGATCATGTGATGTATGGTGTATGTTTAAATACATTTGTTTAGCTGACCACTATAGTTGTCTGTTTATTGTAAAACCACTCAAAATAACAATAAACACAGAGTGGGAAAATATGCTGAAATAAATGAATTATTTCATAGTAAACCTAAGGGCCGTTCACACAGAACGTGCTTCTCCATTACAATGCGCTACTTTTCCATTGTTTTTTTATGTAAACACACACTAGTCTGACGTGCAAAACCGTCCCGCTTGCATCCTTTGCAGTGTCTCGCGCATGACATGGCTTTCTAAAAACGCTCCGCCCACACAACACGCCTCCAGGTGCTCGGCTGTTTTCGGAAAGACTCGGTACAGCGTATGTATATTTTATAAATATGATCAAACTAAAGAATTTTCGGAGATATGAAGGATGCAATACTACTCTATAGGTACTCAAGATTAACATGAGATTGGCAGAAACTGTGTGATTACCCCCCCTTTAAATATTTTTAACGCGTTAAACTGGAAGAATTAATTATGTGAGTTAACGCGCTCATTTTGACAGCACTAATATATATAATATTATAAACTGAATAGTGTAGCTAAAACATTGTCAGTATTTTAATAAAATGCTTTCTCTCAACAAAAAATAAACATCTCTTGTGTTTTTCTCCATCCACAGGATCTCCGCAGAGCACTCTCCAAAGCTGCAGATCCGGAGTCACAGCTACTTGCGGGCGGTGAGTGAAGTTTCCATCAATAGGAGCCTGGACACCCTGGACCCCAAAGCTCTGCTAGCCTCTCCCCAATACCGCTCACGCAACGAGAGCTACATGAGGGCTATGAGCACCATCAGCCAGGTTCGTGCTCACCCCCAACACACCGTCATAGCGGGGTGCAGGGGGAGGAAGGTCAAAATCAGTCCAGATTAGCCCAACAAGTCCAGTTAAAAAACATGAAACCGCCATCCGATTCATCCATTGATCAGATGAATTTGAGCCATCACCATAGCAGTATTCAATCACAGATGTATGTGTCTAACCAACTAACATACTTCATGTTATGTAGAAGTGGGATGGCATTCATCAGACAGTTACTCATCCATCTTAGGCACACTTCAGTTACTCATCCATCTTAGGCACACTTCAGTTACTCATCCATCTTAGGCACACTCAGGCACTGATTTGTCATGCTAATTACAAAATGGCAAATATGACATCATTGCCATTTGGCACGCCAGCGTTGACTGCTCTCTGATAAGAAGACCAAAAAAAACTAAATTCACAAAGAATGTTTTTAAATATTACCATTATATCACTTTAGACCTTCCTGTAAAGACATTGTAGATGGCACATGTCTGTTAACTTCACAGTTAGTAGATAAGAATGTGGTCCATATAGCTCTCATGGGTGATTGGGACAGAGTTTTGAGCTGTCTGCCTTGTTTAAAACACCCACCCTTTCTACATTCCTCCTCTTTCCACAATTGTACCTTACCACATCTTCATTAACCCCCACTCTCGTCCACCCTCGGTTCCTGTTAGGATCAACACTAATGAACATGTTGATCCTAGTACTGTCTCACCATCTTCTACCTTGTCAGTAAACCCCACTTGAGGATTTCCTCCATGCTGGTGTGGCGTACACCTTAATTTACCCTGTAAAGCTGTCCTTCAAACCTCACTATGTTTCTTTTTTTATTGACCCTTCCTCCTCTTGCCACTGCCCTGTGTTTCTCACCTGCTCCTAATGAGTTCTCTGTAGTTTCTGGCTCTGTTTTCCCCTTTCTTTTGGTTCTGCACCCCTATACAACCCCGTGGTAAGTGGGACTTAATGCTCATTTTAAGAATGATGCCTGCTCTTTTCTCTGAGCACTGCCTTGTCTGTTTATCTTGATTTTCATTTCTTGTCTTTTCACTCTGTCTGTATCTCTTCTCTTTTCTCCTCTGCCTGCCTGCAGGTGAGTGAGGTGGAAGTTAACGGGCAGATCGAGGCAGTGTGTGAGAGTGTGTTCAGTGAAATGGAGTCGCAGGCTGTGGATGCCCTGGACCTTCCCATGCCCGGGTGCTTCCGCATGAGGAGTCACAGTTACGTGCGTGCCATCGACCAGGGCTGCTCGCAGGACGACGAGGGACCTTTACTCCCAGCCTCCCCCCCGAGGACCACTACTACTGTCAGAACCATCCAGAGCAGCACAGGTCAGCCTGCAAGTGCATACTCCGTCTGTCTGTCTATCTATTATACTTAATGCGTGTTTAATAAATCTTTTTACTTTCAAACATGTTCCACAGTTTAACAGCAGTCAACTGCATTGTATGACAATAACTGATTTAGCTGATTTGGGTGATACGTTTGGGCTTTAATGGGTTAGTTCACCCAAAAATGAAAATTCTGTCATTAATTACTCACCCTCATATCATTCCAAACCCGTAAGACTTTTGTTCATCTTCGGAACACAAATGAAGATCTTTTTGATGAAATCTGAGAGCTTTCTGTCCCTCTGTTGACAGCTACACGACTACCACTTTGACGCTTCAAAAAGTTCATAAAGAGATCGTAAAACTAATCTATATGAATTAAGTGGTTTAGTCCAAATTTTCAGAAGAGACACGATTTCTTTATATGATAAACAGATTGAATTTAGGCTTTTATTCACATAAACATTCATCAACTCACACATTGGCTGTGGTAAACCAACAGAAGCTCAAGCATGTTCGCATGACATGCAAGAACCAATGAGGTTCGTTCTCGTGTGTTACATTGCATATTTGAGCTTCAGCAAGAGGTTTTCTCTTATGTGTCAAGCAGTTTCAGTTGAGCTTCTGTTTATGTTCGCTGATCAATGTTTATATGTGAATAAAAGTCTAAATTCAATCTGTTCATCATATAAAGCGATCGTGTCTCTTCAGAAAATTTGGACTAAACCGCTCAATTCATATGGATTAGTTTTACGTTCTCTTTATGAACTTTTTGAAGCGTCAAAGTTTCAGTTGCAAAAGCAGTCTGGAGGGACAGAAAGCTCTCAGATTTCATAAAAAAAAAAAATCTTCATTTATGTTCCGAAGATGAAGGAACGTCTTACGGGTTTGGAACAAAATTAATGACAGAATTAAAATTTTTGGGTAACCCTTTAGGGGAAGAAAAGTGCACAAAGGATAAAAAGTGCACCAATGAGAAAGGAAGTATCCATCTATTTCTCTGTCTTTGTTCTGCCATTTTACTGGTTGATTAGTTTATCTGACATTGGGGCGGCACGGTGGCTCAGTCACCTCACAGCAAGAAGGTCCCCAGTTCGAGCCAAGTCCTTTCTGTGTGGAGTTTGCATGTTCTCTCCGTGTCAGTGCGGGTTACCTCCGGGTGCTCCGGTTTCCCCCACAGTCCAAAAACATGGAAGTTGGATTGGATATGCCAAATTGTCTTAGGAGTATGTGAATGTGTCCCAGCACTCTCAGTGCTGGGTTGTGTGAGGATCAAAATGTGTGTGTGAAATGGACCCTGCAAATGAGCGGGAATAACACTAGGAAGATGGATAGATGGTTGAATTGGTTTGTCTGTTGTTCTATCTGTGTATCTTTCTCCCTGCCGTTCTAGCTGTCTGTCTGTCATTTTATCCATTCACCTCTCTGTCTATCTATCTGTCGGTGTATCTGTCTATCTGTCATTCTGTCTGTCTGTTATTCTTTCTGTTGTCCTATCTTTATACTTCTGTCTGTCATCATTTTAACCATACATCTGTCTGTCTATCTATATATCTATCTGTACTTAGCAGCCCACTCTATCAGTATATATAACTCTCTCTTGTATCTGTCTGCAGAAGAATCAATATTCATTTGTTGTTGTTTTCTCTGTGGGTCACATATTTATCCTCAGAAGCCCTGACAGGATGTGTCTGATTTGCGTTTTATTAGCACAGTGAGGCAATAACAGCAGTAATGGGGAACTGAATGATTAAGTGAATTTGAATGATTTAATCTGATGTATAGAGAATCATTGCCTGTGTGAAAGTAGGCTATCATGTTATCGTGCAACATATAAAAATGGAAAATTGAGTATCTTTATTATTTATACACAAATGTATACACATTTGCAAATGTAACTGCTCAGCATTCAAGCTGAGATTTGAGAATATTCTACAAATAAGATTTCAGGTGACCAACAGCGATCCAAATGCCAGGCAGGATGTGTAAACTATGTCTGCTTTTGCTCTGGGATTTTCTTTAATCTGAAACCCCAGTGATCACTAATCCACCTCCAGCATCCGAACCCAGTTTGATTTCATCACAGTTGACATCTTCATAAAAAAAAGTGTCACAGTGTCTCAAAAATGCAAGGCTTCTGTTTAATATTGAACTAAAACTATTGGTGAAGCCTGTCTGTTCTTAACGATGTTTTAACCCTACTTTAAATGTTATTTTTAAAGCCCTATTTGCACAATCGGTCATGCCGTTGATCACTAGAAAGCGTTTCTGCCGTTGGATGCCCTAACATTATTGGTGGGCTGTGTAACTACCTATAGTTTTGAAGATCTGATTGTGAACTGTATTGCCAGTAAAAATAAGACGCCAGTCTATTTTGACAAGGAATATGTTTTATTTCTGCAGGGGGGAAGCATTTAGATATAGCAGCACTGCATAATACATCATATCATGAACAAGATGAACAATTATCAATGCATGAATCCAACTCACTCAGAATGCAGACAACTTCTGCTACAGTTTTCCACATAGCATGCATTCCACAGTTTTTATTTTTATTTTTATTTTATCATTTTAAGTCAAAAGTCATGGAGCCATGTATGTAATGATGGTGATTGTAAGCAAAAAAAAAGTGAGTGCTTTGTGTTTGATATAGCAAAGTCTTAGCTTAGCTTATTTAGTTTTAGCAGAAGATTGCGAGAAAAAAAAAAAAAAGGGAAAAATCCATATCAAATTGTATGAAACAGATCAGGTACAGAACAGTGAAATGAGCATTAATGTCTTACTGATGCTCGATTTCAATATCTCACCAAAAAAAAAAAACCTAAAGCTTCACCGAGAGTCACTGGACAGTAATTGATAAAAATCACCAATTCTTACTGAAAATGAATAACTTCTGATTGCTTTTGCTGCAGGTTGATGTCAGCATGAACAGGGTTTAAGTTTGACAGTGTCTCTGGTGGAATTTTCACACTGGCAGTTTGTTTGGAACAGCCCAAGTATGTAATACTTGTCAGTAAAAACATTAAATAAGAGATTATCCACAACGCTGCAAACTTTGACATGTTGAATTTTAATAAATCAGGACGTTTGGAGAACTGTTTGATGTCATAATCCCTCATTGGATGTTGCATTCATTCTATATGGTGTTGTTTCGACAGTGCTGCAATCTTTCTCTGCACTAGTAATGCAAATTTGAGTGCTGTGTTCTCCACTCGTGTTCTCTGAATGCCTGGGGCTAGTCAGAGAGCCAACATATGGCCACCAGCCTCAGTGCATCTATGGAGAGAAGACAGCTGGCTGAGGAGGAGGAAAGTACGGAAATGTGAAAAGTTTCTTGAAATCTTATGGGATAACTTTTAGGGTCTTACATTAGTGCTCATGTCACCTGTGGGCTGGTTTAATCTAATGGAAATTCAGGCCTTTTAACCCCATCTTTGAGTCACAGCTTTGGTTACTGCCATTGGATCAAAACACCAGGGAATACAGACTGTCAGAACTGACAAACTGTTATTTCAAAGCTTTAATTTTCATGCCATCCCTCTTGAAAAGCAACTAGACCTTGTTTACGAGGAGATTTTAAGATTTATAATTAGAGGCAGTGTGGTCTAAAGAGTTGTCCCTTAGATAAATATGGAGGCAGTGATGTTTAAAGACACACCAGTCTCATCATCTCATCTCACCCAGTATAATCCACACTGGCAGCCAGGATTCTTCAAAAACATTTTGTGACTTTATTTTTTTTTTTTCAAAACAATGTTGATTGTGTTGATGGGTCTGTTGTTGGCAGTGGGTTCATTTTAGTTTCATTCATTTTTTCATTTTTAAGCTTTCAACATAATAATTTATGGAGCCCATTGTCTTATGGGCAAGGCGGTTGCATTTCAGGTGACATGAGTCTGAATCCCGGCTCATTGTCCTCTCCAATCCCATCCCTCTGTCACTTCCTGTTCACTCCCCATAATAATGAAGAAAAATACAGCAAAAATAAATCTTAAAAATTATACTCCTTTTAAAGGTTATTATTATTATTTATAAGACATTATCAGTGTTAGGTAGGGGTGTAACGGTACACAAACATGACGTTTCGGTACATACCTCGGTATTGAAGTCACAGTTCAGTGCGGGTTCAGTACAGCGGGGGAGAAACTAAACATAAATTTGCTGCTTTTAGTTGCTATTTATTTTTAGAAATAATAATCAACACTCAACAACAACAACAACAAAAAAAACATGTAAATTGCACATAAGGCATGTTTTGCATTAACTTCTAAATCTAATTATAAAATTTAAATATGATCATTTACACAGTTACTATCAGCAGTTACTATCATAACTTGTTTTCATGACAAATTTATTTAAACATATATTAAATAATTAAGACATTACTTAAGACATAACAGGTAAAATAAATATAATGAATATACAAGCTTATATAGTGCATATATTTAGTGAAATGCTCCCCTCTAGAGTTCATTTCTCTAATGAACTAACATGCTGTGGACACTAAATGACCTGGCTGAGGTACACATAATGCTATGTGAGATATTATTCTAAAGCTGTTTTATTGGTGTCTTTCCACAGTTGAAACACTGGTTGAGAGACAAGTGAACTGAATAACACTGATTATCTCTTCATCACAGCACCTGTTAGTGGGTGGGATATATTAGGCAGCAAGTGAACATTTTGTCCTTAAAGTCGATGTGTTAGAAGCAGGAAAAATGAGCAAGTTTGACAAGGGCCAAATTGTGATGGCTAGACGACTAGGTCAGAGCATCTTCAAAACTGCAGCTCTTGTGGGGTGTTCCTGGTCTGCAGTGAACAGTATCTATCAAAAGTGGTCCAAGGAAGAAACTGTGGTGAACTGGCGACAGGGTCATGGGCGGCCAAGGCTCATTGATGCACGTGTGGTCCGATCCAACTACTGTAGCTACTGTAGTTCAAATTGCTCAAGAAGTTAATGCTGGTTCTGATAGAAAGGCCATCACCACCGCCGAAAGCACCAACAGTGGGCACGTGAGCATCAGAACTGGTCCACAGAGCAATGGAAGAAGGTGGCCTGGTCTGATGAATCACATGTTCTTTTACATCATGTGGATGGCTGGGTGCGTGTGCGTCACTTACCTGGGGAACACATGGCACCAGGATGCACTATGGGAAGAAGGCAAGCCGTCAGAGGCAGTGTGATGCTTTGGGCAATGTTCTGCTGGTAAACCTTCGGTCCTGCCATCCATGTGGATGTTACTTTGACACGTACCACATACCTAAGCATTGTTGCAGACCATGTACACCCTTTCATGGAAACTGTATTACCTGGTAGCTGTGGCCTCTTTCAGCAGGATAATGCGCCCTGCCACAAAGCAGAAATGGTTCAGGAATGGTTTGAGGAGCACAACAACGAGTTTGAGGTTCCAAATTACCCAGATCTCAATCCAATCCGAGCATCTGTGAGATGTGCTGAACAAACAAGTACGATCCATGGAGGCCCCACCTCATAACTTACAGGATTTAAAGGATCTGCTGCTAACATTTTGGTGCCAGATACCACA
Organism: Elopichthys bambusa; assembly: GCA_037101425.1. Lineage (NCBI taxonomy): Eukaryota > Metazoa > Chordata > Actinopteri > Cypriniformes > Xenocyprididae > Elopichthys > Elopichthys bambusa. The sequence goes on from CM074437.1 coordinate 13,605,529, forward strand.
GCACACCTTCAGGGGTCTAGTGGAGTCCATGCCTCAATAGGTCAAGATTGTTTTGGCAGAAAAAGGGGGACCAACACAATATTAGGAAGGTGGGTCATAATGTTAAGCCTGATCTGTGTATCTATGGTTAAGAGATTACACATAAATCTATCTATGCATAGATCGTCTGTTCTTCTTCTACTGCGCTTTTCCTGTTGTGGTAGTTAGCAAACAGTATTGCATTACCACACGCGCCCCTTCTGGATTGGAGCGTGGATCGCCTGTGACTGACTATATTCGTAGTCTGACTGTATGCAACGAACCGTGACGTCCGTACCGTGACGGTTCGGGACGAATACATGTACCGTTACCCCCCTAGTGTTATGCAGCTGAATATTTTATGATTAAAATATATATTTCCATTTTTTTCATATATGTTTACATTCAATTTAGACATAAACAATTCATTAATGCCTCTGCAAGATGGACATTTTGAAAATGTTTGTATTTACTTGGTACCAAACTTTTGGCATCCCTAATTTAAAGCAAGGTATGCAAACAATGAAAAATGACTGGTTTGTGTAGATTGCGGTGGCGTGATATAACAATCCACTTGTGTCTCTCTGAAGCTAGCTGCTGAAAGATGTGTGATGTCGATAATTAGAGATAGTGTGTTGCTCTACATGGGATGCACCTGCCAACTGGAGGCAGATATAGTTTGGTAGGGCTGTGCAGTTGATAACTGCCATTTGTTTAAACTTCACATACTGACAAAGCTCAGAAGGGAGCAGGAGCCTGATGTGACGCCTTGGCTGGGTTGACTCTGGCAAGAGATGTGACAGACATGACCTGACCTTCTATCTGTGCCTGACATTGATTTGAGAGTGAGAATTGCTGTGCATTTGAGTGGTGTTTGTTAGGGTTGAAGCCGGTATATACCCAACACAAACTGTGTTTGCATCAATGCCTTTTGCAATCCATTTTACTTCCGTAATACAATATGTATTTGTAAGTGAAACAATAAAAACACGGAGACACTTTTAAAAATATATTCATCTTTGTTCCACAATAGAAAGACATAGAAGTTTGGAATGACACGTGGGTGATTAAATGATGCTGTACCACTGGACTGTAGATACAGCACTGTGTCCAGTCATCGCTATCCAATGTGGGCCCTTCCAGATGTCCTCGCTACGGAGACCCGGCCAGACGAATTATGAGATGGCTAATTGAGGGAGCTGTCAGTGTTGACATTGAGAGGGCACCTACCTTCCCTTCATCCCCTTCAGAACACCACTGTGTGTTCAGACTAACAGAGCGGCACCATCTGCCTGGTACACAGCAGGCCCTTATCACACGCTGCAACGCTGCCTTTGGGGTAGTGCGCAAAGTCTTTGAAGTGGAGTGTAGCGAAGTTTAGGATTTTACACTTTGTTTATGTTCCAAATGTTCTACCGAAGCTGTTATTCATGTTTATTTTATTACAATAACATGAAGCTTTTGATAAAGTGTTAATGGCTTGGTTTTGCTCCGTATTTGTCTTTTAACTAATTGACAAACCATTAGCGTGCAATACTTCATCCTCACCACAGGGAGCAGACAATGAGTCTGAAAGCATAATTTGTCTTGTTCTCGGGAACACGCTCAGACGTTAAGCGAGTCATGAATGAACGTGATGGGCAATTTCTTCCATTAATGTCATCCATTCCCCACTACTACTTTAATAAAAAGGCATTCCACTCTCATGCATGAATAGGCAGCCTTTAAATCCTCTGTCAGGAGACAGATTCAGTTAGATGATACAAACTCTTCGCTTTGCATCAGTAAGGTTAAAACATTAAACCTTGGAGCGTGTGTGTGTTTAGACAACAGTGTTTGCTTATTTTCAGCATTTGCAAATCTTAACATGAGCCTGAGCTTTACAGCGCGAGCAGAGGATTCCGACCAAGTAAAAGGCAGGAAGTTTAGAGAAGCAACCAGGGGTTAGATGTTGACAGGTGAGTTGTTACTATGTCGAGCGTTTGTTTGCACAAAGTTGTGCCGTTTTTTTTAAGGCTGACTGCACAGACCACTCTGATGATGCTTTAGCTGTGACGTCCCTCAGGCTGCAACTGCAAAATCCTTCCACTGTCTCTAAACTGAGTTCCTGGCCCAGCATCAGCTATCATTTAGACTCATAGTCAAAGGATGGAGGCTATTTTAGAGCTGTCCTCAGTCTGTGTACGCCAGGAAAATACCACGGCTGCCATCGCTGGAACTGATGATCAATGTTCCCCTTAAGCTACACGAGTGTGCAGCCTCGCAGGTCCAGTTTAGAGAGAAAATGAAATTATTTGAAATATTTGAAATGCGTGGAAAATAGCTGGATGTCTTAAATCAGAGCTAAATGTATAGGCAGTGTTTCATCTGTAGTCCATCCGCATGCCCATTGATTTTTAGTGGAGAAAACTTAGCTGCGGAAATATGCAGCGTTGGGTGTTTCACAAGATAAGGACTGAATACTGGAACAGTTCAGTTCATAGAAGCACCAACCAAGTGTTTGTGAAAGTTAATTATTAATATTTATTAATTAATTTAAGAATAAATCAGTTATTTCTAATAAATTTGACTTAATATTTTACAATTAAACTTGGTTTCCTATAATTTTGAATTTTTTTTCTTATATTTGTGACTTTATATTTCAGTTTCATTTAATATCTCAAAATGTGACTTTGTCTTGAAAAAGTGACATTATTTCTCATAATTGTGCCTTTTTATCTTACAATTGTGACTATGTTCCATTGTGTGACTTTATTTCTTATTATTTTACCCATTTATTTATTTTGGCAGCCGTGAAGCATTACCATTTCCACCAGGTTTTTTAATGCAGGTGAATTTTAATGCATCTTTTGTGACCATTTGTGTTCGTATTTCGTCAAGACCCTCCCCTCTTATTTGGCTACACTCTATATCACTTTCATGGGATTACAAATACGATTTAAGCTAGGGGTGTAACGGACTGTAGTTGATCCGTGACATGTACGGACCAGGCCCCACGGTTCGGCACGCATTTGATTCACTGATTAGTTGCAACGTTTAACCATCATAGAGTGAAAGTTTTATCATTTGCAAGTCTTGCCAATTTAAACATTCATGCGATTTTAAACCATTCAGGTGCAAGAAGAGGCGAAAGAGAACATAATTCGGTACTCACACTCAAAGAGCACAAACAGAGAGCCACGTTTTAGACAGCGTGTGAAAAAACATACAAAACATTATCTCAAAATACCCTTCTCAGCATGTATTCTCATAAACACATTCGGTTATGTCTTGTGAACGTAAACATTTAATAAAGAAATCAGATGAGTGTCATCATATTGGAATCCGTAAAATTAGGTCTTAAAGTGACAGCAGCCTATAAATACCTGCTGCTGTCTGTCATTAATGTTAATCAAACTTTAATGATATACAGTACTTTAATTATATATAATTATATATTGAATTATTTAATTTATACAGTGAACACTATGCAGTGTTATTTTACAATTAATTATTACTTTTCCTAACCTGAATACTACTATTACACTTTACTTTATTTATTACTTTGTTCTATTGTATTTATTTATGCTTGTAATTTGCGAATGTGTTCTTATTTATTACTGACTGTTCACTTGCTTTAATAATGTTTGAACTTTATTAGTTAGGCTATAGTTTTTGCTGTGGTATTGAATAAGTACTTAAAAGTGTAATTTAAGTAATAAATAGAAAGAAAAGTTACATTTGTCTCACAGCTTTTTTTTTCTTTTTTCTTTTTTTTTTTTTTTTTTGCTGATCCAAAAAATGATCCGATCCGTAATTTAAAAACCATAATATGATCCGAACCCTAAGTTTTGTGATCTGTTGCACCCCTAATTTAAGCCATGTTATGCTGCTTACGAGCAAGCGGGAAAGGAAATGAATGTAAAAGGATACAGGTAGTACAGGATTTCAGTCGTAATCCGTGTTTTGGTACAACGCAGTGAAGTTTAAATTGATTGTTTCGGCACGCTTTCTGTAGGTCAGTTGGGTGGCAATTAGGCAGTGTTTTGTGGCTGTTCAAATGCATTCGACCACATGAGAATCCACACAATGAAAGCAGTCCAGCTGAATGCATTTTCCACTTACCACTGAAAGTGATCAAAAATGGACAAGCTCAAAATGGTTTAGATCCCGTTTACACCTGTCCGCTTGTGTTTGGATCGATGAAAACGCATTGTGATACCAAGTTTAAACAAGGGCCTTTGTCATGATTTTTGTTGTGATGTTGGCATAATCTCGACAAAACAAGTTTAAAATTACCCAGTTTATAATTATTACTCTGATACTGTTAACCTGATTATTATTTTAGCCTATCATGGTTTTGCCAAAATGTGATAAATAGTTTCTTTACCATATTACATAGCTAAAAAAATTAAGAATTGAAGTGTTTTGAATAGGCATTTTGTTTAATGGAATTTATTTATAAAGACACAGTATTCAGGTAGATGGGGTGTTTCTGTTCAGGTGCCAAAGGGATCTGCTCAATTTTTCTCAGCAAGAACAAAAATCAGAGGAAGCATTGCTGATGATACAGTATGCTTGTTATTCCGAAACTCCCCATTCTCTGGTAGTGTTGAGCATGGAATCCAGCAAAGTGTCTGTGGGGATGTGTGTGTATGTGTGAGGGGTGAAGTGTGATTGTACATGACGTGCATGTAATACTGGTGCGGGCTGAGCTCGAGGCTGAGATATGGATGGGATAATACTGCTGCTGGAGAAGAAGGCCTGTCACAGTCACTCTTAGTTGATGCCTGACTCATATATACACACACACACACACACACACACACACACACACACACACACAAACACACACACACTTAAACACTTTCACAAGTGCAGCAGTGGGAAGCAAGCATTTATCAGTGGAAGCTGTGACGACGCTCTGCCACATTATTCCACATTTTCAGACTGGAGAGTCACTGCTTGGATGGCTTTGTCAGTTTCTTGTTATCTGCCTTGGTTGAGGAAATTATTCTCCATTCTTTTCCTTCGTTCTTTTGTCATTACTTAGATATTTTATTTTATTGCTGGCAAAGTGATTGAGTGAGGATTTAGAGTACAAATACCTTTGCATATTCATACACACATTTGCAGGGCATTCATTTTCAGGGCAGTGTGCCAGACACAGGAGTGGACAGTGTGTCTGATCAGGCTTCACCTAAGTTTATTTTAATGTGACACTTGCTCAATCATGCGGTTTCTTGTTTAGCAGTAGCTTTGCTTACCAGATTAGGTCTAGTAAGCAACTTTAATCCGCTTTTCAACTGTTAAGTGTGTATTGAGTGCTATGCTATTTAAGTATGGAATATTGAATATATGATATAATATATATTATATTAGTGGTTGTTTGTTCCCTCTTCTCTGGTTTGCTTAGGTATTTGAGTAAATGTACAGTGGTGGTCAGAATTGTTGGCACCCTTGGTAAATATGATCAAAGATGACTGTAAAAATAAATCTGCATTGTTTATCCTTTGATCTTTGATTCATAAAATTAGCAAAAATATAACCTTTCATTGAAGGAAATTAATTGAAAGTGGGGGGAAAATCACATTATGAAATAAATGTTTTTTTCCAAAACACGTTGGCCACAATTATTGGCACCCTTTTATTCAATACTTTTTGCAACCTCTTTTTGCCAAGATAACAGCTCTGAGTCTTCACCTATAATGCCTGATGAGTTTGGAGAACACCTGACAAGAGATCAGCGACCATTCCTTCATACAGAATCTCTCCAGATCCTTCAGATTCCCAGCTCCATGCTGGTGGTGCTTCTCTTCAGTTCACTCCACTCATTTTCTATAGGATTCAGGTCAGGGGACTGGGATGGCCATGGCAGAAGCTTCATTTTGTGCTCAGTGACACATTTTTGTGTTGGTTTTGATGTTTGTTTTGGATCATTGTCTTGATGGAAGATCCAACCACGACCCATTATTGGATTTCTAGCAGAAGCGGTCAGGTTTTGATTTTTATCTGTTGGTATTTGATAGAATCCATGATACCTGTATCTGATGTATCTGAACAAGATGTCCAGGACCTCCAGCAGAAAAATAGGCCCACAACATTAAAGATCCAGCAGTATGTTTAACCGTGGGCATGGGGTACTTTTTATCCATGTGTGCACCAAACCCATCTGGTGGGTTTGCTGCCAAAAAGCTCTTTTTTTTTTTTTTTTTTTTTCTTCTTTTTTTTTAGTTTCATCTGATCATAGAAGCCGGTCCCGTTTGAAGTTCCAGTCGTGTCTGACAACTGAATATACTGGTGATTGTTTCTGGATGAGAGCAGAGGATTTTTCTTGAAACCCTCCCGAACAACTTGTGGGGATGTAGGTGCTGTTTGATCTTTTTTTTTAGGCTATCTGAGACTCAAGTCTCAACTAATCTCTGCAATTCTCCAGCTGTGATCCTTGAAGAGTCTTTGGCCACTCAAACTTTCCTTACAGCCATTTTGTATTTTGTGAAGCTCAACAATCTTTTGCTGCACATCAGAACTATATTCTTTGGTTTTACCCATTATGATGAATGATTAAGGGAATTTGGCCTTTGTGTTTCCTCATGTTTATACTCCTGTAGAACAGGAAATCATGGCTGGACAATTTCATGGTTATGATCACCCTGGTGTGCTAAAAAATGTAAATATGAATGGGAATATACTTCAGATATATTTTACTCATAAAAAATTCTAGGGGTGCCAATAATTCTGGCCAATGTGTTCGGGAGGAAAAACATTTATTTCACAATGTGATTTTTTTTTCCCCCCACTTTCAATTATTTTCCTTCAATGAAAGGTTAGATTTCTGCTAATTTTATGAATTAAAGATCAAAAGGATAAACAATGCAGATTTCTTTTTACAGTCATTGATTATATATACCAAGGGTGCCAATAATTCTGATCACCACTGTAATTAGTTACTCTACTTAAGTATCTTTTTGGCTACTTTGTACTTTGACTGAGGATCATAGCAACTTTTACTCTCTGCTTGACTACATTGTTGAAAAAGTATATGTACTCTTTACTTCAATACATTTGTAATGAGTAATGCAGTCACTTGGCAACTTTGCATGGCAACTTTTTCTGCATCAGTTTATTTCTGCTACAAAAGAAGCGATATCGCCATCTACAGAGCATTGAAGGTACTAAATCTTGTGCGTTTTTGCCTTTACCAAAGTCCCTTTCAAGGAAAGTCTGATTACTCGACGGCCATATTTGCAACACCTCCGGGCATCTAAAATCTGAACTAAAACCTGACATGAACTGTCCCATAAATGTTGGTTATTACGCTCCAATAGCTTATTTTTCAGGCTAGACCAACCAATGCACATGTGCATTCATAAGCGCGTGTCTCAGAAGACAGTTTCTATAGCAACCGGAGCTTCTAACTGCAAGTGACGCAATGACTTTATTAATCAGCGATTGGCTCTTTTATTTAAAAGGCAGGACTTTTTCCGCCATATTGTGCATTGCTCTTTCTCCCATTCATAAGTAATATGAGTCTTTTTTTAATGAAGGTCTTGCCCTTACTTACTCGCCCTTACTTTATGCAAATGTGAGTGCATTTGCTTGTAGTTGCTGAATCACAGGTGTTTTATATATGAGATGAGAACATCCACGTCCATTTTGACTTTACATTATTTTATTTTTCCATTATATTGAAGAGACCTTTTTTTGAAGGATATTGGTTTACTTATGCCCTTTTTGAGCACTTGAGACTTGACTAAGACTTGTCTGTTGTGCCAATCTTTTTTATTTATTTATTTATTTTTTGGCGGCAATATTGAGGTGTTCAGTTATATTTGGATTTTAGAAAATAAACACGTGATTGTTGTCCTCACAAATCAGTTTCTTGTTTTTCACTTGCATGTTTTTCAGATGTTGAGGGCTAGTGCCTACATTTAGTATGAGTAAAATACTTAAGTACTCTTACAATCTAAGACTCTAAGACTTTTACTCAAGTGTTATTGGAATTGGTAACTTGTAACTTGTATTGGAGTCATTTTGTGATATGATTATATTATATGCAAAAAGGACAATAAAATGCCTCAAAGGAAGACTATATGCACTATATTTCAAGTCTTCTAAGGCCATGGAATAGCTTTGACTGAAATTATATATGGTGTGACATGCAGTGACCAACATGCCTAACATACATCTACATTATCAATTGTACGTATATTTCTTTTAGCTTTTATTTTAGTCTGCACACAGTGTTCATCATAAGATTATCAGCAGTGTATTGTGTAGTAGAAGTCAACTCATTGCATTTTGTTTAACCTTTTACCCCCAGACTGTGAAAATCTGCAGATCATCCTAATAAACCTAATATCTTCTCTAAAGAGTCCAGCTGGAGACCGTTGCTGCAGTTATTACATAAAACCTGTCACTGTTACTCTTTGTATGTCATTTTACTATATTAAACACAAGGCAAAAAAAGCCACCAGAATAGTGTGTGAGTGGTTGTCAGACAAAGTTTTGCCCTGGGACCCATAGTTTGGCTGGCACTTGACCTTTCTTCTCATATGGCCGCCTGTGTATTTTTTTAGCCAGACGGCTTGTGTTAATTGCCTCTCATGGGGCAAAACGACAGCAAGCACTCTCTTTTCCCTCTTGAGCTCTGTCTTTTTCCTCTCAGGTCTCATCTGGGAAGAATTAGACCGCATTAAACACTTTGGCAGCTTTAGATATCGGAATGAAACCCAGAGATTCCTGTCCAGGCCGGATTGCTTCTTTTTGTGGTCTTAAAAATCAGTCAGGATTATACTGATTAGCCAAGCATATACGACTCTGTCCTTGAAAAAGATCCCACATTAGGGGATATTAAGGGCACTCAATATGCATGCGAATACTTGCGATTATGGATGTAGAGTATAATTCATTATGATGTTTCTGTATAGCTGAAAGACCATTTGCCTGAGGAAATGGAGGTGGGTTAATTCTGTCAGTTTGTCATGTGAAACAACCCTGTCAGGGTGTTTAAGAACATGAACGTGGAGAGAGCGTCCTGCCATTGTAGGAGAGATGAGTCGGTGGGCTCAAATTGATTTTTCTGCGACCGTATCATTCACCTTGTCCTCTGAGCTCAGGGTCAAAGAGCGGCAGACACAATACAAATGCTGTCAGTGACAGGAGGTCAAGGTTTAAATGCTTAAACACACATTTGATCATCTTTCGCACACAGTGATATGCACTAGTCTAAATGACCAAATCTGCACATAAGAGGAAACTATGTGCATATTTAACAGTAACAATAACAGTAATCCTACTGAGGCCGAAATCTGCTAGCATAATGTTAACATGATGTATCGCTCATATTTAGTAAGCAAATATGTCTTCATATACTCTTTTGGGAAGCTAAAAGCATTACATGTTTTTGTGCAAGTGTGTATTTACTCCAACTAACAGCAGTAATTAAAACTGTTAAAATATATTAAAATAATAAGCTGTTGCTATCATTAAGGTTTTATTGCTGTTAAGTATCAGATATTTGTGTGTTCCAACACCATCACATAAAGAGTTTTATCAGAAACATCTGTTCCTCTTCTTTTGGAACAGTTACAGTAAATCCAGAGTTGATTGTGTCTCACATTTTGAAGGTTTTCCTAGCAGGCTCTATATGATGTCTGTAATACAAAACCTTGTAAGGAATTAAGTCTTTAAGCGTTCTGGCTGGCAAGCCAGAGGAGACACACTGACTTGAGCAGTGCCTGTATGTGTGGGTGTGTTTACACTGCACATCAGCAGGAGTGCTAACTCAGCCCATCTCTTCGCTTTACATTTACATTTTAGTCATTTAGCTGACACTTTCCATTAGTATAGTTGAGAAATGGAGGAATTAGTAAGGCAAATATAGGATGTTAGAGCAGGTTTCCTGCGTCTTCCTCAAGGGGGCACTTGATGGCTCATGTTGGATTGGTATCTGAGTCATACTGTATGTCCCTAAGATCCCTAAAGTTTATTTTTTTTTATTGTTACTGGTCATTTATTTAATTACCAGAGATGGAAACTTGAGTCTGCAACTTGGACTCGAGTCACACTTAAGTCTCAAAAACAATGACTTGCAACTTGTCTCGTGAACAACTGACTCGAGACTTGACTTAGACTTGAAGACAGAAGTAATGTAAAAACACAAGTAATTTTGGTACGGCATGATTATGTTCTTTACTACCCCACATGACAGCATGAAACACAACATTTTACGATTCATGCTTTATTCATTCTTTATTCATTCATTACCTATCAATCTGTGCTGCAAGAAACACTGAAGAAGACACACATATTCATCGCCCGTTGGAAAAGTGCTGTTATGTAATGTAATATAAAACATTCCAAATGGTATAATGTTACTATATAGTTTGAAAGTAATAGTTTTTTATTGTGAATAAAAATGAAATGAATGATTTAAGTAATACTTTGTGTGCTTTATTGGACATTTTTGAAGTGGAAATCAGTTTTGATATTTCAAAACACTGTTAATTACAATAACTAGCTGAAAATACTATTGCTAAAAGTAGAACAAAGACTTGAGACTTGACTTGGACTTGGACCTCAAAGACTTGAGACTTAGGGTGTTTTCACACTTGCCACTTTTCAGGGGTCTGAACACGGTTCTTGTGATTTTTGGCCCATATGTGAACACTCCAAACGATCTCAGACCCCTCAAAAACAAACTGAACCGAGACCATCTCAGGAGGTGGTCTGAGTACAGTTCGATTTCATCTTACGGTGCAGTTCGCTAAAAACATGCAATCTGAACACAAACCACGATTTCCAATGTAGTTTGGTCATCAGATGCCTCCGTACAAATCAGCTGTTAATCATGGCTGCTTCTTCTCTACAAATTATTTGTTTGCAACGTACACTTTTTTTAACTGCTTCCAAACTGTGTAAGAGAGACAGGCCTGCATGCCTTGCCAGTTTAATTTTTTTATATACAGTTTTACGAGCACACACACTTAGCGCATGCACAGAAAACCAGCTGTCACAGCGTGTGTATTAAACTGAATAATATGTAGCGTCTTATTGCGTTTAAAGTGTCAAAACACTAGGTTCACATGAACAGGCTTTGTCTTAAGTGAATGTATCTGGGAAAGAAACAGTGTATGTTTATCAGTATATTTGATCCATGCATTATTGTATAAAACAATCAGTAGAATCAGTAGCCTGATACGTTTTATTCATACAGTGAAGAATATGCAGTTTTATTTTTTTTATTTGATTATACGGTTTCTTACTTGAATGCTGCTATACCTACTTTACTTGAAAATTTAAAGCAGTTTCATTTGCATCTTTCATTTATTGTATTTGTCCGTGTGTTTTTTTTTTTTTGTTTTTTTTTTATGCTGAAGTAATCATTGCCTTCTGCAATAAAACCAAAAAACATGATTCAACGAAAACAATTCAAAATAAATGTTTTTTACAAAGATGAATGTGTGATATAGTGCAAGAATATGTTGTAATTATTGTTGTAATATTGCAACAAAATGTATGTTTTTGTTCAAAAGATAAACAATTTAAAGGGTTAGTTCACCCCAAAATGAAACTTTGTTATTAATCACTCACCCTCATGTCGTTCCACACCCGTAAGACCTTTGTTCATCTTCACAACACAAATTAAGATCTTTTGATGAAATCCAAGAGGTTTTTTTTATCCTCCGTTGAAAGCAATGAAATTACCACATTGAATTTTCAGAAAAGTAGTAAAAACATAGTTAAAATAGTGACTGCAGTGGTTCAAACTTAATGTTATGAAGCGAAGAGAATACTTTTTGTGCGCAAAAAGAAAACAAGAATAACGACTTTGTACAACAAATTCATCTCTCCCGTCATTCTGCTACGCTATTTACGTTGCAGCGCTTCCAGGTTCCACGTCAGAACACCTGCTCAGTATTAAAAAAACACTCTCGGATTTCATCAGAATATCTTAATTTGTGTTGTGGAGATGAACGAAGGTCTTATGGGTGTGGAACAACATGAGGGTGAGTAATTAATGACAGAAAATTCATTTATGGGTGAACTAACCCTTTAAGCTCATTCAAGAGCATTTGTAGCAATGTCGTTTTACAAAATAATAATTAATAATATACGGAGCCCCGCACATGACATGCAGGAAAAAAAAGTAAATTATGAGCACGATTTAGCAAATTGAGGGAATGAATTAGTAAGTCATGCACACAATTTATAAATCGAGGGAACGACTTAGTAAAGTGTGCACACAATTTATTTTCCCTGCATGTTATGTGCTGGGCTCCGTAATAATCTTTTCAAACTAATTTCTTGTTTAGTGAGACACATTCATAATGTAAGTGAATGAGATCAAATTTTAAAGGCCATAGGTCAAGCCATTAAATACTGAACAAACGAAAGAACACTATTCTTTAAGAGCTGCTGTGCAGCCAAAATAATGTACCAGTTATCAATGTAAAGCTGCTTTGACACAATCTACATTGTAAAAAGCGCTATATAAATAAATATGACTTGACTTGACTTGACTGAACTGGACTAGATCCAAAAAGCACCAGTTTGAACACAAAGAGATAGAGAACACATTCCTACTTAAGTGGACCAAAAAAGGATCGGAGTCCTCTTTCAAGGACAGGGACAGTGTGAATGTAAAGAGAACTGGGTCCTTTTTCACTGGGTTCACCTCTTGGTCCACTTAAAGGGGTCTGAGTTTGGTTCTTTTAAAGAGGACCCAAGTGTGAAAACACCCTTAGACTTGGACCTCAAAGACTTGACTTGGACCTGAAAGACTTGAGACTTGACTTGGACCTGAAAGACTTGAGACTTGACTTGGACCTCAAAGATTTGAGACTTGACTTGGACCTCAAAGACTTGAGACTTGACTTGGACCTCAAAGACTTGAGACTTGACTTTGCCTTTATGGACTTGTGAACATGTCTGTATTACGAATGCCTCTGTTTGGTTCATTGCTACCAGGGAAAACATAAGGGGTTCCTTCATGAAGTTGCTGTCTATGTGATACTGCAGTGATAAGGACAATAATTCATACCTAAAAATGACATTTTCTGAAAATACAAAGTGATATGTTAAAATCAAGGGGCAAAGATTTGGCTGATTAGCATTGGCCCATTGGCCCCTGCTGGAAAATTCCATGACTACACCATTATGCTTCTGAAAAGCATTCTTTGTTGATAACTTTTAAATGTACTTGTATTTTGCCAGCAACATATAAGTACAAATATTTATAAAATTATATACACTACTAAAAGTTTCAGATAGGATACATTAATTTGATCAAAAGTACAGTAAATACATTTGTAACATAATTTAAACAAAAGATTTCTATTTCAAATAAATGCTGTTCTTTTGAATTTATCTGCATTCCACAAAAATATTAAATATAAATGCATCCTTGATGAGCATGAGACTTTTCTAACAACCCTAAACATTTAAACCATAGTGTTTGTTTCATAAGATCTGTTTATACTGTATGTTGATGGCAAAAAAAAAAAAAAAAAACGTAGATGTTTAGCCAGTGACTGACATTTCTCCCCAGCTTTTGCTTTTTACGTCACAACTCAAGCACTAGCAAGATAGTCACTACAAAGGGCTTGGGGCTGAGATGTCATGTTCTTGTGGCTTCAATGTCACATAATATTTATAACTCAAGTGATTGGCTCAAGATAATGTGTGCTTATGAGCGAAGATAGCATTTAGCAGTTTGCATACTTCTGAGGGGTCCTTATTCTGCCTTTGAGATGTTTTCTGCTTTCTGCAGGTATTATAGGTGTTATTATCCAGGCTGCTCCTGTAACCTCTAGCCAGTTTCATGCTAAATGCTATTCTGTCCACTAATTACCGTATGTGAGGAACCCTATGACCATTCTTACAGTATATTAACAGTCTGTCTTCCCCAGTTATTGTAGCGTCATCTATTAGGACGCTTTTGAAAGTAATTGTCAAACACTCCTGTGAACATCTGTTTTGGTATAACAACAAACACCAAAGATAATGATACAATCAGCAGCAGTCTTGCTGGTAATTATACAAAAACAATCACGCTTTACAACAATGCAGCTTTACTGATCCCCTGTATCACTACAAACCCAGGTGGACCATGAAAAGAGAGTTGATTAGAGAGGGAGGGGGTGAAATTAGAGGAGAGGATGCCTCTATGACAGAAATCAGCATCTGGAGCAGCATCTGATCTGCAGGCTGTTATCTCCGCAACACACACTGCAGCTCAAGAGCAGAAGTTTGTCCTGAACTTACTAGCTAGACTTCCTGAGCTGAAACGAAACATTTGTTTTTGGCTGCAGAGTCGTGTGTGACCCTCTGGGTGAATGGAGGGAGATGTATGTATGTGAGTAAATGAAGGCGTGAGAGACCGAGATTAAGTCAGTTGAAGCAATTGTGTGTACTTGCACTCTTTGATACTCTGTTGTTTGGGGAGATGGATTCTGCTATTCAAACACATGCCGTGACTTTCTTCGTGTAACTGGTTGTCAAAGAAGCAAACAAGAATAGGCACCTTGGCGGAGAAAATGTGATAAGACTTCCTGTGAACAACACCGTTTTATCTTTAGATTTAAAAGGTAATTCAAGAGGGGAACTTATAAAAACCTGTTTTCATTTCACATTTATTTGTAAAGTGCTTTTCACAATAAATATCGTTTTTAAATGCAGCTTTACTGAAAATGTGTGTGTCTACATTACAATTTAGAGTGATCTGTTATCAGGGGTGAATGTGTCCAAGTAATGTATTTCAGAAATGTACATATACTACAAATCACGCAGTTAGCTAACAATGTATTAATTTAAGGCAGAAACAATGAGCTCATTGAAGTAATGAATTCATACATGTTGTTAACAAACTTGTTAGGATATATAGAAAAAAAAAATCTGCATAAAAAAATCATGCTTTGGTAAATCTAATGATCTTTGGTAAATAAATAATTAGGACATAATCAGACATATTATGGCATAAAAAGTCAGTTATGTGAGTCATTATGACAGAAAGTTGAAATTGTGATATGAAGTCATAATTATAAGATAAGAAGTCATAATTATGACATAATGTGACATCAAAAAAATCAAAATTGACATTGTTGATATCAGAGTAAGTCATTATGACAAAAGTTTTTGGCCATTCTTTTTAATTATGACTTTATATGTGTTAGTTGTTTTTGTTTTGTTTGTTTTCTTATGTGGCCAAAAAAAAATAATATTTTAAAAAAAATGTAATATTGAGATTAAGTGTCATCACGTTGATACTTTATTCATTTCTCTCATGATTAAGTCAGAGGTGCTCAAATTTAATGTACATTATTTAATTGATACAATAGCAAAATATAACAAATCAGCGCTATGCTTTTTTTTTTTTTTTTTTTTTTTTTTTTTATAAAAAAGAGAAGTCAGGTTCACAGAGAGAGAAAAACCAAAGAGTAGGAGAAAGAGGAAGTGAAATCAGACAGGACATTGACAGCTGGTCTCTGTCTCGCTTTAGCCTGCCCCCTTGTGGTTGTTTTGAAGAAAACAAAATAAAGAAAATATATGCCTTGCTCACACAGACTCTCACACTGTTTATCTCGCAACACACACCTCTATCTGCACCTTCATGCGGCCATCGTTTAGGGATTTCATGTTTACCCGGGTTGTAAAGGGTTGTTTCACTCTTTGAAGTGAAGTGCTGGAGGAAATGAGTCAGTGCTCCACCAGCACTGTGTCAAGCAGTAGCACTTCAAGATAACACTTTCTATGTCAACAGATGGCCCACTGATATAATAGGATTCTTCCATAAGTATGTTAATAAGCGAATATTTAATCATGCTCTCTATCAGAAGCTTCTTAAGGATTAAAAATAAAATTACAGTAATGCAATGAGTATTTACCACGATGGCCCCTGTTGGTCATATAATATTGTGAAAAGATCATAAACATGCATATTTTACACCAATATGTTAATAATTAACTAATAATATATAATATAAATATAATTATGTTGAATTCTGTTTCTAATTGTTTTATGCTGTTACTGTCAAATCATCATCACTGTATTTGTTTTTATCTCTATATTTATCTATATATCTGTGAGACTGTAAGTCAGAATATTGCAGGTTTACCAGTAACAACCACATGGCAGGGGTCTATCCCAGAGCTCAGTGATGATTAGTTAGCTTACACTGCTATACATTGGAAACATCCAGAATTTGCTGTTCCATCTTGGGTCCCATCTGTTGCTGGATCGCAGACCATATCTATGTGGCAGCTGAGCTTGACCTGAAATGGTTTAAGAGACAAATCTTATACAAATCCATGGTTTGTGAAAGGACATTTTACTGCCAGATTTAAAGTTGTGGCAAAGGCAAAAGATTAGCTCACAGAGTCATGTTGGAAGCGTGGTCTGTTCTGAGTCTTATCTGTTATTCCCCATGACTCCAGCAAAACATTCCTGGCCTCTTTAATGTGCTTAGCTGTGTGTGTTGCAGAAAACATAAAAACCGCCAGCATAAAAGCGGGCATTGACTTTTCATTCAAGTAATGGCAAGTTACTGCAAGATATACATTAACAATAGGATAAGTCAGGATTCTCTCGTTTAGATATAAGATTATCTTGCTGTAGCTATTTTGAATCAAGCCCAGTTCTATGGGGGTGCTAGAGGGTGCTAAGCACCCTCAAAAATAAGCAAGAGCACCCTCAGTTGATACTGTAATCTATTGGCGAAACAGATTTGGCAAATGCTCCAGTGAATTTTGTGTTTGCGCTCTGGTGAACATCAAATGCATCTACACTGTGTTTCAAATTATTATGCAAGTGACATATCAGTAGGATTTCAGTACAATAAACATTCAGATTTTACTTTTTCAAAGAGAGTGTTTGTTTGTTTTATTTTCCATATCTTTTTAGATAACTGGTATCAATCTCAGACAGGTTTGTTGAGTAGTTTGCCAGGTCTACTTAGGTAAATGGAAACCCTACTTAAAGAGGTTGTTCCACATTATTAAGCAAGTCAGTTCTCATGCAATATGGGAAGGAAGAAAGATCTTTCTGAAGATGAAAAGCATGAAATGGTGCAATGTTGTGCAAAAGGCATGAAAACAACTAATATTGTGTGAAAACTGAATGCAGATTATTGAACTATCATAAGATTTGTGAGTGATTTACACAAGTTAACTCAGTCAGATAAAGGCTTATTAAGGAAAGTTTCTGTCAAAAAAATTAACTGTATTAAAAGGGCAGCTATAAAAAAACCCAGTGTTGAGCAGCAAAAAGGTATTTGAAGCTACTGGTGTCTCTGGAGTCTCAAGAACCTCTCAATGCAGGCTGGCAGTTGTGCGTAAAGTTGCATTTCAGCCACCACTAACCAAACCTCACAAAGAGAAACATTTACAGTGGGTGTAGAAATAAATGAATACTCCTTTTTAAATAGATTTATTCACTGACTAATGCCGTACTACAATGGATGGTCTAGATGGATGGATTTCTGGATGGTTGGTGAGTGGCCACCACATTCCAACAAGACTGCGACGTCAGCAGCTGGCGGGTGATGATTTGGGCTGGAATATTGGGAAGTGAGATGGAAGGTCCCTTTAGGGTCTCTGAGGGTGTCGAAATGACTTCTGCAAGATATGTAGAGTTCATAACTGGATATTTTCTGCTATGGTATAAAAAGAAGGATTTCTTGTGAAATAAAAAGATTTTCAATAAGGACAACACACTATCCCATGCTGCAAAAAACACCACAGCTATAAAACTGTTTGAAAATGTATTTCTACACCCACTGTAAATGTTTCTCTTTGTGAGGTTTGGTTAGTGGTGGCTGAAATGCAATTTTATGCACACCTGCCAGCCTGCTTGGAGAGCTTTTTGAGACTCCAGAGACACCAGCAGCTTTAAATACCTGTTTGCTGCTGAACATTGGCCTTTTTATAGTCCTTTTAATACAATTTTTTTGACAGAAACTTTCCTTAATAAGCCTTTATCTGACCGAGTTCTGCTGTGCTCTAAATCACTCACAAATCTTAAGATAGTTCAATAATCTGCATTCATTTTTCACACAATATTAGCTGTTTTCATGCCTTTTGCACAACATTGCACCATTTCATGCTTTTCATCTTCAGAAAGATCTTTCTTCCTCACCATATTGCATGAGAACTGTGACTTGCTTAATAATGTGGAACAACCTCTAAGTAGGGTTTCCATTTACCTAAGTAGACCTGGCAAACTACTCAACAAACCTGTCTGAGATTGATACCAGTTATCTAAAAAGATATGGAAAATAAAACAAACAAACACTTGCTTTGAAAAAGTAAACTCTGAATGTACTGAAATCCTACTGATGTCACTTGCATAATAATTTGGAACACAGTGTATTTACAACATGATTTTGCAGTGGTAAGCAATGTTGCCAATCACAGACATAGTTGTTGATCTCTTGAACGCAATGGCCAATCAGAGGTGTTGAAGTTAGTCAGAGCCCACTCACCACTCAAAACCTCGAAACCTCTCATTAACGGGTTAGTTCATCCAAAAATGAAAATTCTGTCATTAATTACTCATCCTCATGTTGTTCCAAACCCATAGGACCTCATCTTCGGAACCAAAATTAAGATATTTTTTTATGAAATCCGAGAGCTTTCTAACCTCTGATTGACTGCAACATTATTACCACTTTAAAGGCCTAGAAATGTGACTACAGTGGTTCAACCTTAATGTTATGAAGTGACAAGAAAACTTTTTGTGTGCAAAAAATAAACAAAAATAGGTTGTTTTTGTTTGTCAACACAAGCCATGGTGAATTTGTATCCTGACTCTTAATATAAAACCCTGTTTTTTCCCTTCAAAGCGCCTTAGCTGTTTCCATCCTTAACTCATATGAAATCATATGTAGGCAAAACCAGTAGAGAACTTAAAATACGCATTGCTGAACATCGTAGTTCTATAAGATGTAAAAATATAAATTGTCCATTGGCATTTCACTGATTTTAATCATCCTATTACTTCATTACGTTATATAGGAATCAAGAAAATATCTTCACAGAGGAGAGGTGGTGGTGTGGACCAAATTCTACTCAAACAGGAGTCTTTCTGGATTCATAAACTAAAAACCTTGACTCTACATGGTTTAAATGTTGATTTTGATTTAAGTTGTTTTCTGTAGTTTTGTGATATTTGTATATCTGTTTAGTTTTGTGATATTTTGCTTGTATAGTTTAATTTGTTGAGCCTGTTACTTTTCATGTTTGAATCCAATTGTTAATTGGTTGCTTACTGGATATACTGGTCTCATTGCCCTCAACTGTGTATAATTGCCATTCCTATTTAGGCTATGTTATTCTCCATTCTTGTTAAACTATACCTTGACAAAGGCTACGAGCCGAAACGTTGCTATATTAAATCAGACTTTTGCTTCAGTGAGTGTGAAGTTGTTTCTCTTTTACTTCATACTTAACTCAACCATTTACATCCGTTTTTCTAAGCCTGTATTTCATCAGTTTTTCTAAGTTATAAAGAATCTGCGAAATGAATGTGTACTTTTCTGTCTACAGTATCGTCATGTATCACCACCTACAAGAAGACTCCTCCACCGGTACCTCCCCGCACCTCCACCAAGCCCTTCATCTCCATCACGGCCCAGAGCAGCACAGAGTCTGCGCAGGACGCTTACATGGACGGCCCTGGTACACGGGGTGAGCCCGTCCTCCACTCCGGCCTGAGCAATTCCACCGAGAGCATTGACAGCATGAAAGCGCTGACGGCAGCCATCGAGGCGGCAAACGCTCAGATCCACGGTCCTGTCAGTCAGCACGTCAACAACAGCACCATCACCATCAGCACTACCCCGTCCTCTCCGCTGCCCATGCCTGTTCCTGTTCCCGTTCCCATACCCATACCAGCTCTGGAAGATGTCCGCAGGGATGTGCTCAGGAAGAGCAGGTGCCTTTCCATTGGCATCCAGGTGAGTGAGAAAATATTCAGCATAGTTTTCATTGTTGTTTCCATAGTTTCATCATTCCTGTTGGCTATTAGAACAGCATTTAGTAGATGATTCTTCAGTCATCAAGTGTGGAGGTGGCTGGTTTACTATGTAATGCATTTAAACAGGTGGATGGGCCTGAGGACCAGGAACTAGAGGACCAGTCCAAGTTCCAGTCAGTGGGGATTCAGGTTGAAGAAGAGCATGGGTGAGTCTATGGCCGCATTTATACTGCAGGTCTGGATGCCCAGTTCCGATTTGTTGATTTTTTTTTTTTTTTGATGACCAGATTACATCATCTTTTAAAAGTGACTCGTATCCAATTCTATATTTACACTATACACTTGGCGAAACAAACCAAGGTAGACAAGCTTGGGCCTAAAAGAAATGAAAAACAGCACAATTTGCAATGGACACAGACAAAAAGATAATACAACTTTTGCTGTCCGCACCATCTTTAAAGGTCAGCAAAACATTGGTCTCTAAAGGCGAAGAAAAAAGAGGAGAGAAAAGAGTCATGTGATCAGGGTTGGTGTCCACCTGAGTTGACGTAATTTCACCACTATCACTTTTTCAATGACGTTCGACTCACATTGACAGATTTTATGTTTTTGAAAGAAGTCTCTTATGCTCACCAAGGCTGCATTTATTTGATCAATAATACAGTAAAAACAGCAATATTTTTTTACAATTTAAAATAATTGTTTTCTATTCCTGTGATGGCAAAGTTGAATTTTCAGCATCATTGATCACATGATCCTTCAGAAATCATTCTAATATGCTGATTTGTTGTTCAATAAAGCATTATAAAATGGTTAGTTCCAGTCCTTGATTCTGATTCACGATAAAACACAGCTATGACCGCTTCATCTAACGGTTTTATGAATCACTGCACAACACCCTTAGCACCCTTAACAGTTAAGGGGTTTCCCTGTGCCCTGACACTGACACTGTATTAGTCCTTTCAAAATAAAAGTCATCTCTACTGACTGACTCACTCAAATAGTCTTTGCCACCATCTGACCTTTCCTAGTTTGTTTTTAGTTGATCTCCACAAGATGACGCATTCTGTTGCTGTTCATGGTCAGGGACTATTTTTCCAGCGGAAGGAAGGCTTTTAGTGATTTTACTTCATGAAAGTTGCAGTGATATATAGGCTACATATATTTGCTTTAATATTTGTATATATGGAATAACCGTTTTATAAATGCAATAAGCCCCGTGAAGCCGTTTACAGTGAATTTATAATGGCTAAAGGGGGTTTTAAACACTAAATTGATTATTTTTATGCATCCTTGCTAAATAAAAGTACTAATTTCTCTCTCAAAATAAATCTTCCTGACCCCAAACGTTTGAACCATAGTATATCCATACTCGTAATCTGTTTCAATCTGCTCAGTGCTGTTTGTTTGATTAGCATCCAGTGATTTAGGACAGAAACCATCATAAACACTGAGGATGCCCCCAATATTCAAATCAGCATGGATTTTTTTTTTTTAAATCAAATATTTCCAAATCGCATCATCTTTAATGTTGGGCTATATCATTGTAGTAATGGGTAATTAAATTGATTTAGACTGCATCAAAAGTATTCCACATACCTTTATTGAAAATCACCTACTTTTTGTGTCCTCCAGTGCTCTCCATTTCCTCTCAGATAATTTACTGGTTCTAAAATATGTCTGATTCATGTGTATTTTATCAAATTGCATCAATCTATAGATAGTGCTGTGGTTTGAAGTGAATATTGTGAAAAGTATTGTTTATCCCCTTCAGCTGTTAAACGGCACACTGCATATGGTGAGAAAGTGCATTAAAATGAAGGATTAAGAAACTCTGTATTAGGGAGACACTTTCACTTTATTAAACTTATTGAACAGGGACAGGATTATCCCAGAGCGCTAAAGCTGGCACACCATGGCTCTTCTCAAAACTGCCTAGCTAGACAGTATTTTTAGGCACCATAGACATGCTCCTGATGTCGGAAATTGTAGACAACAGATTATGCAGCATCCTAAAAGACCTCATTTTTGCCTAAATTTGAAGTACCACTACATGTTTCTTTTGATAAGGCAGTCCCACAATTCATTGTGACAAGCTCAGCAAAACAGTTTCATTAAATATGTTGGAACAAAGCTAAAGGAGAGTGTAAATGTTTATTATATCATTACTGAACAGTGTTGACAGGAAACCAGCTTTAAAAGATGCATTATTTTATCCAATTTTCATGTTTGCTACATCTTTTTATTAAATTATCACTAGCTGTGTGCTTTACATCAGTCTCTTTTGCAAATCACTTGAGTGGTGCTATTTGTCCCCTAAATAAATAGCTGTTAATGATGTTTGTGCCTGCAAAGAGCATCTCAAACCAGTTACTAATGTGGTACAAATGGTGTCTACATAGACAGTAGCTCATGTAGGCATAGGCAGCACATGATTTGAGACAGAGCCTTTGACTATTGCTCATAAGTCAGTGACATGTAATGTATATATATTTATCTTCCTTTCTTTCTTTCTTTCTCCCTTCCTTTCCTCTGTGCCTCAGTCACCGGCGGTTCACTCGCTCTAACAGCGTGACGGCAGCAGTGCAGGCTGATCTGGACACTCCGGACTACACACCAGCTGACTCTCCTGTCACAGATTTCCCCTCTTCGGGCTGCTTGTCACGGCAGTATTCGCGTGATGCCGCCACCTCCACCGTCAGCATCCAGGGCTCAGGGAATCACTACCACGCCTGCACCTCAGACGACTATGAGGACGTTGGGTTTGATCCCTCCATCCTGCCTCCACCTGACCCCTGGATTGATAGCGTAACAGAAGATCCCCTGGAAGTCGTGGGCCGCTCAGTGTGCCAGCGTGACGGACGCTGGTTCCTCAAGCTGCTGCAGGCGGAGACAGAGCGCATGGAGGGCTGGTGCAGGCAGATGGAGCATGATGAGAAGGAAAACAAGCTACCGGATGACAGTGAGTGACTGATTTATCCATAATGGAGTCTCGTATAAATATCTTCTAGTTGGTCAACCATTTTAAAGAAAGTAAAATATAATATTAAACATTATTCTGGTTACTTTTTTGTGCTCTGTGCATTGCTCACGTGCTCAATAGGCATGTTTGCACTAATAATAATGACAATGACTTTAATACAGCTAAATTAAATATGGAATGCAGGTGATTAGGGATGCAGAATAATATTTTTATTTGGTAGCACTTTATTTTAAGGTGAAGTAGTTACATGTTACTTAATGTATTTACTATAGTAATTACAGTAAATTATGCATTATTACAAGTAAACCTAACCCTTAAACCTAACCCTAACTGTAACTCTATAGCAAGTACATGTAGTTAGTTAATTAATATTACTCAGTACTTATTTGAGTAAGTACAATGTAACTATGTCACCTTAAAATAAAGTGTAACTATTTATTTATTTACTTACTTTTATTATTATTATTTTATTTTTTGCTGAAACCACATGCAAAAGTGCAACAACTCTTTATTGAGATCACCCCTTCTGCCATGAAGTCATCTGCCCCCTGCTGGTCATCCTGGTTTTCACACTGTTTGTCGGAAATATCAGGCATTGTTTTAAGAAATGCTGACATCACACCAGACACTTTAGTCTCTCCTAATTATACTAATCATAATAGAGCACTTTTTTTTCAAGCCTATTAAGTCTTAGAATGAGCTGAATTCCTCGTTTCTAGTGCTCTAGTGTAACGTGTATTTGAAGCTCACCTGTTTGTTTGTGTGTGTGTGTGTGCGCTGTTCAGTCCTGGGGAAGATCCGCAGTGCAGTAGGAAGTGCACAGCTGCTCATGTCCCAGAAGTTTCAGCAGTTCAGGGAGCTTTGTGAGGAAAATCTGGTGAGTACTAATAGTAATTATAATAATAAACATTTATTTGACAAAAGAAACCTACAACACCTTTCAAAGGTTTGCGGATTTGTTTTTGTTTTTTTGTTTTTTTTGAGGAAATAAATTAATACTTTTATTCAGCAATGATCTATTAAAGTTACTGAACACAATTATAGAGTTAACATAAGATTTCTAATTCAAAGATGTTGTTCTTTTGACCCTTTTGATAAAAAAAAATTATTCTCTACAATGAATAGTATTTTGAGACCACCTGATATTTCTTCATTACACTCACATTCTACTACCTTGTGTGATACGTTTATGATTTGTTTTAATGATAAAATCGAAACTATTCATAAAAACATGATGACTCACAATGGGCCATGTAGTACATACTTATCTAGGTTGACTCCTCCTTAACCGCTTGACCTATTCCTACACATCTGGTTAAGTTTTGGTACATGCTCATCTAATGGAGAATAACTTGTTTGAGCAATTTCAGTCTGCCTATCGTCCATATCTTAGCATGGAGACTGCACTTAATAAAGTCACAAACGATTTGTTAATAGCTGCGGATTCTGGACTTTTATCAATACTTATTCTTCTCGATTTAAGCACAGCTTTTGACACCATTTCACATAGTATCTTACTGGAGAGGTTGACTTCCATTGGAATAATCGGTATTCCTTTTGATTGGTTTAGATCATATTTATCGGGTCGGACTCAGTTCGTTCAAATCACGGACATTTCAGATTACTAGTGGTGTGCCTCAGGGCTCAGTTTTAGGCCCTCTTCTGTTTATTATTTATCTATTGCTTTTAGGACAAGTTTTCTGTAAATTTGGCATAAACTTTAATTATGCTGATGACACCCAGCTCTCTGTCTTCAAAGCCTAATTCAACATTACCACCTTCCTCTCTTTTGCTTTGTTTATCTGAAATAAATCATGGTTTACATATAATTTCCTTAAGGTTAATAGTGAAAAGCCTGAAATTTTATCAGTAGGAACTAAATCAAAACTGCAAAATTGTGGAAGTTTTACACTGACTATCGACGATCTCTCCTTCCCTTCATGTTAAGAGTCTGGGTGTCATCCTTGACAGCACTTTATCTTTTGAGGCACATGTAAATAACATTACACGGTCAGCATATTATCATTTGCGAAATTGCGAGAGTAATTAATGATAGAATTTTCATTTTTGTGTGAACTAACCCTCTAGGTGTGCACAGTTTAGAGAAAACTAATAGTAATATATAATTTTCCCTCTTCCACTTCTATAACACCTCTCGACTCAGCAGAACCCAAATGCTCACCCGCGGCCAGTGGCTCAAGATCTTGCAGGGTTCTGGGACATGCTTCAACTTTCCATAGAGAATATCAGCCTAAAGTTCGATGAGCTTCACCAGCTCAAAGCCAACAACTGGAGACCCCTCGACCCCCCCGAGAGAAAGGTACAACAAACTTGCAGAATCAGTACAGAGTCACTGACATATGAAGAATATGAATGCAGACGTGCCAGATGCCTGATCGAAGGGCAACATTGCGTTTTTTCATTCATGTGCATGATCTGTTGCTTCTGTAGTGTGATATTATGCATTCAGGGGTGGGCATTGGCAATAACAAACCTCCAAAATCCACAATATTATTGCGAATGATTATTAATTTGCCTCCAAAAGTGTTGCTCTTGCCTCCCTCGTGTCGCTCTGTTGGTCTAATGTGACTGTGTATGTTTCTCTCACTCACTCTTAATTTCCTGACATCCTCTTCATGTTTGTTTTGTTTGTTTGTTTGTTTGACAGTGAGCTGTTTTCAGAAGTCATTCCATCTGGCACGCACCATGGGGGCAGCGGCCCCCAACCTCTCACCCCCGCCGGGCCGTTCTCTTACCGCACTCAGTCGGCCGCGGAGCCGCGGCTGGCCTTAGCACTGTCTGTGTGCAGGTGTGCCATATTGCTGTCTCCGCTCGTCTTTCTCCGCCCGCCGCGGCGGCTAACTGACTGTTTGTCATCCCTGTTCAGGAGAGAAGGCTGCCTCCCCCAGTGCCAAAGAAACCCCCGAAAGGCCACCCTCCCCTGGCCAGAGACCGCTCGCTGGAGAGCACCGAGAAGCAGCGTCAAGAGGCGCGCAAGCGCTTGATGGCGGCCAAGCGAGCCGCTTCGGTGCGGCAGAACTCGGCCACAGAGAGCGCAGACAGCATCGAGATCTATATACCTGAGGCCCAGACCAGACTATGAAACTGCCAAACAAGAAAACGCACTCACACATGAACGCCCAAGTGCAGAATTCCGCCATGAGCACAACACATCACACAGATCTATATTTGCCTAATGCTAAGACCACTGTATATTAGGAGCAACATACACCAGCACCATGATAGCACAGTAGTAGGAATTTGACCTTTCATTATTTAAAAAATGACATCCAACATAGATGTACATCATATTTGTATGACCCCAAGATTTAGTCAGGACTTATTATTTAATTTTATGCAAATGAAAACGAGGCTGTAGGTTGTATGGTTAATCTAATTTTCACATCCCATGTTTTCCTGTTGTTTTTTTATCCTCTTTTCCAGGATTTCTAAAAAAAAAAGAAAAAAGAAAAGGACATCCTGAATTAAACATCCTGAACATGCATTGGTGGATTCATTAGAGGAACCTTAGGTTTTTTACTTGTTCCCAGTAAAACTTTTCCTTAAACCAATATTTTTTCTTTGAAAGCAACAAGCAACACTCGTAAAATATTAATACTTATTTTCATAGATTGTATCTTGAATTTACACTACCATTCAAAAGTTTGGGGTCAGTTACATTTTTTTATGTTTTTGAAAGAAGTCTCTTATGCTCACCAAGGCTTAATTTATTTAATAAATATATAGTGAAAACAGTAATATTGTGAAATATTATTACAACTTAAGTAACTGTTTTCTATTTTAATATATTTTAAAATGTAATTTATTCCTGTGATGGCAAAGTTGAATTTTCAGCTTCATTACTCCAGTCTTCAGTGTCACGTGATCCTCCAGAAATCAGTCTATGCTGATTTGGTGCTCAAAACATATTTGTTGTTATTATTATTATCAATGTTGAAATGTTGCTGCTAAATATTTTTGTGGAAACGGTAGATTTTATTCAGGTTTTCTTGATGAATAGAAAGTTCATATTTATCAGCATTTATTTAAAATAGAAATCTATTGTAACATAATAAATGTATTTACTTTTGATTAATTTAATATATCCTTGCTGAATAAAAGTATTCATTTCTTTCAAAAAATGAAAATCTCACTGACCCCAAACTTTTTTTGTCTTACAACACTGGCAGATTTCTTCCACTTATTTTAAACTTTTTTTATACTTAAAATAAAAAAAGAAAAGGTGGGGGGAAAAAATTGCCATTGGAGTTAACACAAAATACACTAGTATTAGAGATGCATTCTCTAAAAAATCTTTTTATGTCCTATACTATGTCCTATACAGTGTTGCTTCTCAAAATGTATCTTGTTTCAAGGATTTCTACATATTTTAACTGGAAAGTAGGGCAAAAATACTTACCTTTTTTTTTTTTTTTTTTTTTAAAGATTACAGCAGCACTTCTTTACACCTTACATCATATTATCAATAGCTCAACTGTTCCTTTACAGCCTCGCTTTCATTCACATCAAATTAAATAGGTCTACCCTGAATAATATCATTCGAACACACACCATTTGGAGCTCAGCCACTTTATATTAAATATTTTTCTTTGCATGTGTGGTTACATACAGTTTGTTTGTAATCACATATACACACAGACATGATTCCACATGCATAGCGACCTCTCTCAGAGCCATAGGCTGACCTTTGCTCTCCGTGTAGATAAACGTGGGCATATACACACATATATACTTTATCATTTAACAGTTCTACGCAGACTTATAACAGATAATAAACATAAGCGTATTCACTCTGAGTGGAATGGGCTGGGGGTTTGTAATATAATCTGTCTATACCTTTTCCCTTGAGGGTTGAAGGAATTTTATAGCAGGTTTAATGTTTTACTTCTCCCATCTTTCACACACTGTCTTAATCTGATGATCTGAAGAGATGTGATCATAGTGAATTATGTTCCTAGCCATGTGAAGTAGATAAACCCTCTCTCTCTCTCTCTCTCTTTCTCTTAGTCCATCTTACAATCTAGAAATACTGTATCCTATTGTCTTTTAGCATTTCTGTTTTTCTCAGAAGAGCAGAATGTTTTGCAATTTTTTCGCTTCCATCTCTGCCCTTTTATTTTTTTCCTTTTGTAGTACAATTGGAAAATGATTACCACATAACAGGGTATTTTCAGCTAAAAGCAATACTCATAAAAAATTCTAATCATACTACATTATTTTGATGTAAAAGTGATTCATCGCTAATGAAAAGATGCCTTCACTATTCCATAGCCATTTCTGTTTCTTGTCATTCTGATGCTTGCTATTGTGAACGCTTGGCCACTCTTGAACAGTTCTTCTTATTTTATAACCTCTTTAGTCATACGTGGGTCATTTAGGCACATTATTATATTCTTTAGTGTATAAAATACAAATAAACCTACTAATCATTTTTCTAACATAGATTTGGGGCCTTCTGTGGATTTTTATGTAGACAAGTAGAGGTACTCCAATGAGACGACTGCAAAAAAAAATGACACGAGAAGGGGAATTCTAATAAAATGCAAGCTTTTCATCATTGTTCACAAGATTATGTCTTTCCAGTAGCAATTCCAGTGACTTAATTTCATGTGTGTTTTAATACTGTGTTGGGGCACAGGGGGAAGTTTTTTTGTAAGCTTTGTGCTCAAAAGGGTTGTGACTCTGAGAGGACCGTGTGACTCTGCCTGATCAGCCGTGTCAGGTGAGCTAAACTAGCGTTAAACTCTCAGGAAAAGACGGAGATGAAGCGAGTGCAGCAAATTCAGGGTCTCCCAGTGGTGATGTTTTACGCGTGTATTTGTGAGCGTGTTTGCGTGTTAAATGCACACAGGTGTGCGAGTCCGTTTGTGTTTTAAAGAATGTATGTATCTTTATGGTAAATAGGTGTGTGTGAGAGCCTGTGCGCATTGCGTGTGTGTGTGAGTCTATAAAAGTGCTTCCTAATTTTATTGGTTAACACAATCTTTGAATTTTTCTGTTGGTTGAAGTCAAGTAGCCTCATGAACTCATGTACAGTATCAAAGCCCCTTGTTCTTATTTTAGTCTATATTGTTTGTACAAGAAAACAATGATGAGGATGTTCCTGTAAGCATGCAGACACAATTTGAGTCCTATAGATATATATCTGCTTTATACTATTATTTATTTATTTATTTATTTATGTACTTATTTACTTGTCTTATCTATTTAGGATTTATTTTATACGGTTTTGATTCTGTTTAGTGATCTGTCATGCCACCCTCATATTGTGAATATGTTGTACTGTATGTATAAACATTATATGTGCATACATACGATGAACAAAGAATAAATTCTTGAAACTTTATATGTCTTGACATGTATTACAAAACGTAGACAAACAATATAGGCCTACATAAAAATATGAATTCACATTACTTTTGCCATATCATGATGGGAAGGCGAACTTAACTTTTAGATATTATAAATTTGCTGGGCCAAGAAGTTTGCAATGAATGAATTTACAATATATGTATATTAAATTAATATAATTTCAGTATTTATGTTTATATATAAAAAAAAAATACTACTTTTTTTCCTTTTTTTTTTTTTTTTTTTTTTTTTTTTTGGCGTGGCAGTTACCTAGTTCGAACAAAAGGAGACGCTGTTAAGAAAAATAACACTCATTCGCTATCACCAAATAAACATTAGGCCAATGACAATGATTTTTAGGACAACATGAGCTATAGCGTCATTCATGAGGTGGAGGATTTTAACAGAACTGTTGGCATGTCTTTACAGGTAAGCAATGTTTAGTCAGCAACTTTGTTAATTAGCTTTTTAGGTGTTAGCAAAATGTTGATGACTGGACTACCTGAGGGGAATGTGAGAATCCTGTTTGTAAACAATCATTAGTGGTGCTTGCAAAGCTAATATTATTCCTCATTCTTATTCCTCAAATCTTACGTGAAACAAACAAGAATGATAGCTTATGTGAATTATGTTATGTAGGGGATCAGGTGAACGATTTTCCCATACGCTTTTCAAAGGGATCCCTAGCAATTAGATAACCATGCATGAAATCTTTAGTTTTCCTTTATCGTAATGTCCCGTCCTGACAATTGTGTTTATTTCGATATTTTTGAGTGTATCAAAGTAATTTGCGAAAACAGAAACAGATTTTTCTGTACGACAATGCTCTCTTCCAACACTAGGCGTCACTGAGGATCCAGCAACAAAGCACTTGTTGCTCTAATGCACCTTGCACCATCCCGCACATGACAGCACATTCTTCGGTTTGGACGGCCTATACTAATTATGCTATGTTAATGGGTAAGATATATGTGTATATACCTAAATATACTTTTATCTATTAAAGTATAGTTATACATAATCGATCCCTTGAGTGATTCCCAAAAGCATCATTAGGTAATAGTCGGTTACCTGAATATCTTGTGCTCTTGGAGTGATCCAATAGCGACAGACTTTTTGAAGCCACCTGCAAAACCTGCAAATACCAGTATGACTTTAAGCTTTTATTTGTTGAATTTTACAATTATAAATGAAAAAAATATATAATTTATTATATATAATAAAACCATAAACCTGTAGCCTATTTCTGTCCCTACCATATAAATTAAAAATAGCATATTCTTAAGTTTAGACCCAAAAACAAATCCTACGCAAGTTATGAAAAAACATGATTTTATTAGGCAAATTTTGTTTGAACAGACAGCGACTTTAGTGATAATGCGCGTTCATGTTATGTACGCTGTTGGGAAACCAAAAGGAAAGTGTATAACCTTATAGGCTAAAGCACACTTTTAATGGCTTAAATCGTTGTCGGAAAACTGGGCCCTGGGTTATCGTTTTTGCAAATAACAAATGTAGCCTAGCTTTCTTAAATGCTTTAAATTGCATGTGCACAAATAGGCTGTTTGTTTCTCAGTGTCTCAGTTCATTATGCTCATAAATATTAGATCGTAAGCGACACGTTTTACAAATCGAAATTGTAAAAAAAAAAAAAAAAAAAAAACGTAAATAGCTTTGGACTATGGTAAGGCATTAATATCATAGGCATTTGAAGATTAATTTGATGATAAAAAGAATTGCTAAAATCGTGCATAGTTTGGACAGCGAAATAGGTAGGCTTATCAACAACTTTGAGAATTGAGTGGTAGGCTAATACTAGCCTATCTCGTTGATGATGTCAAAGGCCGTGCGCCTAATGGAATTGCTTTATTTTGCGGATAATTCAACTATAAAGGCGTTTTTGTTCACTTTTTTGTTTTGGTATCTTGTTGGGTCGCGGTCGCCACTTGCCCAGTGTAAAATCCGACCAAGTAAAACCCTCAACTGGTTTTTAGCCGAAACTACGTCTTGATATAGTATAGGACAAATTTAACAGGAAATACATTTATATTAAT
Organism: Elopichthys bambusa; assembly: GCA_037101425.1. Lineage (NCBI taxonomy): Eukaryota > Metazoa > Chordata > Actinopteri > Cypriniformes > Xenocyprididae > Elopichthys > Elopichthys bambusa. Next base: position 13,636,910 of record CM074437.1, read on the forward strand.
AATAGCCCATTAATGCGTATTTTTCTTATATTAGTTATAATGTTTCATAACTTGCAAAGTAAAAAAAAAAAAAAAATCATGCATTTCATATTTATGCAGTAGGCCTATTTTTGCACACTCTTTGTGTGAGAGATATTGCTGAATTTGGACCTTAGTTCAGCACCTTTGGAGCTGACAGCTCCCGAAACGATGCGTTAACGTTCTGCTTAATAATGAACAGTTTGCTTTTTGGTTTGTGGAACTATTTTACTTGCCATTAGCATGCGTGTAGCATAGTTGACAACTATTTATTTCACGATAGTAGACATTTTAAAATAGATAATCCGAACAGATTCTTTTTTTATGTTAATTAATTTTGGATTTTTAAGCTTGTCCACTAGATTACTATTTTGCAGAATGAATGAACGATGAAGAGAAATGGGACTGCTGCACTGGGCCATAGAAGAGGTCCTGAAGAGGACGACCCTGCACCCCCTTTTCCTCTAAGGTTTATTTGCTGGACGCTACTCAAACACCTTACTAATCTGAAACAGCCTGAGGGCAGCCATATTTTCAGATTAACGCAGGAAAAATCAATTAGTCTAGGATGTAGTGAATCAATAATCTTCTTAATTTCCGCGAGGATAAACGTAATAATAACTAGGCTATATAACACTTTTATATGTGCTGTTTACGCTTTTGAGAGGATTATGATTACGCTTCTAACTATTCCCCAGTTCCAGATCCATGAAACTGATGCTGTTAATCTAGGATAAAATATGAGTCGTCCTTTAATGGGTTTAATCGAAGTTGCCATACCTATATTCGATGAAGTATATTTCATACATTGAGATTCTGAGTTTCTGCTGCTATTTGAATGAAACCATTGCCTGTCTTAAATATGAAGGGACAATGTGTCCCCGTGTGATGTGCCACTTAAGAAAGAGCGCTTTATTTGTTCATCGCTGTGAATGCAGGAATCTCTCCACACCCCACGACTACCGTTCTAATTTGTCTGGCAAGCTGGAGGACGAGCGCTCAGTGCGCTGTTGCTGCTCCTGTTGCTCTGGCGCATGTGGCTGGATTCCCAGGGATCCCCAGTGTTCGGCAGCTTGCGCTCCTAACATCTATGACCCCTCAAAGAGGCCGTGAAAACGCAAGGCTCCTGTAGTCAATAGTTGTCTACCAGTCAACCTTTTTGAATACCAGGTCAATAAATGTAAAGTGTAGAAACAATGAAAGCCACTTGACAGGCGCGTCGACAAAGTGTGGTGCCTTTTATCGTTTTACATTACCCAACACGCGAGGACCAGCGCCAATCACATTGTGTGGCTTTTGTTTCAACAATTGTTGGCTATTTGTTGCTGAAAATAGATTTTTTAAATGGCCCACGAAGGGAAGCCAAGTCAAAAATCATGTCCTCTAAAACAAGAGGCTTGGTGCACCTATCAAGCCCATATTACCTTGTTGAGTAGTCCAATTATTGTCACTGATTGATTCATTTAATCTGTTTTTATATCTAATCCTTTCTCTAATCCGGTTTGACACAAGAGATTAAACGGATTAGTAGCGATTTCCACTTAAATAAATTGAAATTCTGTTAACTTTTTCCTCTCACTAATCCCCCCCCAAAAAACAACTGTATCGTTAATAATAAAATATTATTATATTAATAGTAATTATTATCTTAGTTTTTAATATTTTTACCGCGTCGGTTCTTGCTCTGCTTGCAGCCTCGCCTCATGAACTGTAATGCACCATGACCTGAAATAAGACGTCTCATTTATAACGCGTAATATCTGTTCAGAAATCCATGTGTTGCTATTCCCATGCCAGCCCTAAGGTCTGCAGCCGCGGTCGCTGAGATATGTGACATTGCTTAATTGATTGCGCAAAGGTGACGGTCACGGTCCTGTCTGTGCTTAATGGCTGAATGACTCGCTTTGCTGAACAACCGGTGGGCGTTCAGGTGCCACTTGTGTCGCTCCACAGGTGCACCATTCCAAATCATGGAGAGTTTATACGCACTTGAACGTGAACTTTGTGCTCTCGAGTAAACAGTCGTTCTGTGACTTTTCTTATTTGTGTTATATAATCTGATGAAAAACAAAATCATTTCTCATATATTGAAATTGAACTAAATATTGACATTTCTGATGTGTTTGCTCCTCGTCGATTTTTAAACTGTCAAGCAATATATTAATAACAATACTCTTCAAAAAAAAAAAAGAGAGAGAGAGACATTTATCAACACCTTTTTTAATATTCTAAATACGCGTTTTAGCATACAAGCTGTACGGCTGCTCTGTTCATTCACTGCCGGCAGTGGGTCTCTTTGAGTGCAGAGCGCGCAAGTGGTGTGATTCCCACGGATTGTCCCTCGCGTTGCAGCTTGCAGCGGGGTGCTACAACCATACACTCACCAGACCCTTTTTCCCTTTAACTAACAAAGTGACCCCCTCCATCTTTGTTTGAATAGCAGAGAATAAGGGTTGTTTATGGGCTCCAACCAGTTAGCATCTCAGGTACCAGCATAATTTGTTGTGAGGTGTCTTACAAACCTCCTCATTGGCGACCACTGTGAGGCACACTGCTCTTAATGCCAGTACCAGCCCCATACATAATAAAACCTTACCCGCTGCTTGTCGTTTCTTCGCTGGTATATTTAGTCTTGTTTGTTATTCAAGGACTTGTATAATGATGTCTCGTGTTAAAAGAAAACATACAACTACCCACTTTTATATGACAACTCCTTTATTTATTCTAAAAATCTATGGGAATTTGTCCCGTGGCGGTCCCTATTACTTGAACTTTACACTATTTATTTAAATGTATTTAAATGCTTTTAATGCTATATATATATATATATATATCCAATAGCGCTATTTTAAACGTTTTACAGATATTTAATATACAGGAAAATTAACATTATGATTTTAAAGCAGGATTTAAACTACAGAATAGGCCTATATTAGATTGGCTTTTTACGTTAATGTTTTTAGCCTACGTTAAATCATTTTAATGTATTAATGCTAAAGCTGCTTGGAGCATGAGAGTAAAAAAAAATGTAATGGCCTTTTCCAGAGAATAATGTTTATGGACACAATATTTAAAAATTCATCACTGAAAACTGCTTTTTGGTTTGTGATACTACCTGTATGAATCATATGCACGCCAAAAATAATATCAGCATATAAATAGCACGCCAAATACAAACATAAACTCGAGCTATAGATATGCAGTACTAGGAGATCGTGTTGAAATGGTAACTAACTTTTTAGGAAATTGAGAGACAGTGGTTTGTCTTTCTGCAAATGTGTTTTGCAAACAGCGCTCCTCTTAATGTACAATCTTCATTCATGTTTGTTTTGCCATTCAATATTTTTCCGTCTGTTCAAGAACACGTATTGTTAAAGATGCGCTTTAGGGTGACTATAGGTTGTTCGTATTGAAAGCTGAAAACGCCTCCGCTTTACCACTGGAGCTCTCGCCTTATTCTTGTGATTGTTTTTTGAACAGGCGAGTGTCCACTGCTTTGATACAAACGTGCGGCCAGGCATCCTACAACCCGTGATTGATGAGAGACCTATTCTTTACCCTTTCTGCCTCTTAAATGACAGCTCCTTTCACTGACATCACTCATACACAAATGTTTGTGCTGTATTGTATGGACCTCGTGGACAACCAATGGGGCTTTAACATAGCTGCACGTCTCGATAATTAAGAGGCCGATGGAAGGGGCTTCGCGCACGCGAATGGTGAGCGCTTGAATGGTTACCTGCTTTAAGAGGAGCCCCAAGGTGACAGGGTCAACAGTAGGCCTACCTACCTCCCTGACCCCTTAATTACATGTGATGACTGGGTGCACTTTATCCAGTCACTGAAAGACAAACGGCCAGACAAAACTAACATTTAAGTGTCAATAATTAAGAGGGTACACCATGTCCCTTAAAGGGTTAGTTCAGCCGAAAATGAAATTTCTGTCATTAACTACTCACCCTCATGTTGTTTTTGATGAAATCCAAGATTATTTTTATTTTTTTTTATCCTCAATAGAAAGCAACGAAATTACCGCATTCAAGGTCCAGAAAAGTAATAAAAACATTGTTAAAATGGTTAACCTGACTACAGTGGTTCAACTTTGTTATGAAGTGACGAGAATACAATTTGTGCGCAAAAACAAAACAAAAATAAGGACTTTATTCAACAAATTCATCTCTCCTCTGTCATTCTCCTACGCTATTTTCGTTGCAGCGCTTCCAGGTTGTACGTCAGAACGCCGACTCAGTATTGGCCGACGCCTGTTCACGTGGGATGCTGATGCAGGAGCCGGCCAATACTGAGCCGGCGTTCGGACGAAAACACTGAAGCGCTTAACTGTTCAGTATGTCAACTGCTAAGATGCGTCCCAAATGATGCACTATACACTATGCACTTACACATTATGTACTTATGCACTATGTACTCATCCATGTAGTGCATGAATTGTATAAGGTTATTTTGTCATTTAACAATGGAGTCTAATACCCCCTCCCCTACGCTACATAACTAAAGCTAGGACAGTTGAGTGCATGAAGTGTCCAACATTCCACAATTTGGAATTTTCAGTGTGAACACTACTTGCACTATTTATACTTAAAAATGTCATAGAATAGTGCATAAGTACATGAATTGGGACGCACCTAGTCTGACAGGGTAGAGATGAAATTGTTGAATAAAGTTGTTATTTTTGTTTTGTTTTTCTGCACAAAAAAGTATTCTCATCGCATCATTACATTAAGGTTGAACCACTGTAGTCACTTTGACTATTTTATCGATAGCTTTAATACCTTTTTGGACCTTGAATGACAGTAATTGTGTTGCTTTCTATTTTTCTATTAAACAAAAACCTTGGATTTCATCAAAAATATCTCAATTTGTGTTCCGAAGATGAACGAAGGTCTTACTGGTGTGAAACTACACGAGGGTGAGTAAATAATGACTTTCATTTCATTTTTGGGTGAACTAATCCTTTAACTGCTGTTATTTGTCTGTTTAACATCAGAGGAACCGATAAAAGACAAAAAAAAACAAAAAACAGAATAATGTAAAACTGATAGAAAATTCACATGACAAATTAATATTATATAATATTAATTTTAAATATTAATGCATTACAGTTATATAATGTGATTTTCATTTATTATTTTGTATCATAAAATATAGTGTGCTGCAAAATCACGCATTTCTGTCATTTGGGTCGATTGAAGTCTATGTAAAAAAAAAATATATATATACAATTTAAAATACAATAGAAATTTAAAAATACATAGAAAATGTTTAAATTGATTGTGGTCGTTTTTTAAGGTTTGACTGGGACACTGACGGAGAGATTATTTCTGATACAGTTGTCAATATAGGCAGTCGCTTTGTGGACAATTTAGGAGCATGTCCTGTCTAGATGTTTTGGGCTCAGGGGGCGTGTACTGGGGGAGGTGGCCTGTCAACATGCCTTATCCTAAGGTGAGCTGCCTCAGCTGCGGACGCTGGGGATGCTTGGCGCTGATTGGTTGGCGCTTACGGTCAATGGCACGCGACTATGGATGTAGTTATAAGAGTCCTCGCGTGCCGCCTTTCAAACCGAACCAACTCTTGAGCATCAAGAGGAAAGCTCGAAAAGTCGGCGATTGTTGTTACTGGGCAACACCAACACAGCACAAAAAAATGGACACTGTGTTGGATCCTTTCACAGGCTTAGACTCCTTCTCCTCCCCTTATTTCGACGACGATGACTTCTTCACGGACCACTCTTCGAGAGACCACTTAGACACAGACGACTTTTTAGACGAGGACGTCGATTTCCTCACCAGTCAAATCCAAGAATATTACAAGGACAGTCGGATAGCGCAGGACGGAGACTATTGTGACGTTGGCAACTTCTCTTTTTCCTCGTCTTCTTCGACTTTCTCGTACGGATGCGCTGACAGCACTTCGGAGCTGTCCCCTCATAGAGACGGTCTCTTACTGAAGAGGCGGAGGCGCATGAGATCCGAAGCGGAGATGCAACAGTTGCGTCAAGCGGCTAACGTCCGGGAGCGACGGAGGATGCAGTCCATTAACGATGCTTTCGAGGGACTTCGATCTCACATTCCTACCCTACCATACGAGAAGAGACTTTCAAAAGTTGACACTTTACGTCTGGCAATCGGCTACATAAACTTCCTTGCAGAACTTGTGCAGTCCGACATGCCAATCCGGAACCCACACAGCGATCCTTTAAACCAACCTAAAAAAGTCATCATTTGCCACAGAGGAACAAGTATGTATATCATTATGATTATTTTATTATTTTGTCTTTATTATTAGACATATTATTATTATTGTTGTTGTTGTTGTTATAATTTTTTTAACAACTCTCGTCTTTTTATTTTTTTCTAGGATCCCCATCTCCAAATGACCCAGACTACGGCTTGCCTCCTCTCGCCGGTCACTCTCTTTCATGGACTGATGAGAAGCAGTTAAAAGATCAGAACATCATTAGAACAGCTAAAGTCTGGACACCAGAGGACCCACGAAAGTTGCACTTGAAATCATCCATAAATAACATTGAGAATGAACCCCCCTTTAACTTTATTTCCTAAGGCAGTGCCGTTATTATCATGTATACACATTGTGTACAACTGAATTGTATGGATATATCCTTTTTTTTTTTTTTTTTTTTTTTTTGTTATATATTATCGTGTCTATCCATGTTTCAGCTTTTTAGTCTGAATTGAACATAAGGCCACTGGCAATCATTGTGTGTATTTAATTGTTTTAATTGTGCTGTAATATATTTTTCTAATTTAATACGGATTTTATGTCAAACAAAACATATTTTTATACAAACGAAACATGAAAAATCGTCTATATTTATACTGATATGATGACTCAATAAATTTGTCTATAGTATCCCACGCTCATGTGTTTGAATTTTTCGATGTCCCAATAGGCCTATAAACAATTCCTACCACAACATAATGGACCCTCAAAATATCTATTGTTTTGTTTGTTTATCTCAACATCAGTTTTGAAAATGATTCAAAATGAAATAATTTAAGCAAACATGCATCTCTTTCCTATACTACATAATTCTATTTTATACAATATGATAACGTCAATAGAATAGGCATATATGATGATATATCTTGTAGACAGGTCATCTTTTATTCCGTGACAATGAATAGGCCAGAGTCAAATCGTGCGATTAACTGTAACTAAAACGTCATTTCTGAATAGACACTTTAATGTGAGGTGTGAAGCCTTGGATATAGTGTGCAACAACAGCTGAAAGATGTCACTATTTATCATTATGGAAATCTGACGGACCCTCGCTGTGACTCTGACAGTTTGGGTGAAAAATAAATAAATAACTAAACAGGAGAGGAACGAGTATGTTTTAAAGTGTGGATCCAAATTGCTAAAAGAGGCATGACGTTTCCTTTGCCTTGGGCAGTTGGCCTGGGTACACTGCAGGTGCTCAGAGGCAAAATTTTCCCGTGGTATCCACTCGTGTTCTATGTACCCAGTTGTCTCTACGTCAGCTCTCGCAGTTATTAAGAGGTAGCCCAAACACATGCCCATGTCCACATGTCCAATGTAAACTCACGAAGAGCGCTTGGAGGCTAATATCTTGGATGGACTGGGACTGGAATCACAGGTATTTATTTAATACTGTAAAATCTCATTTGTTTATTTTGTAATGTCTAATCTTGTTTGTTCTATATGTCACATAATTATTACACTGTCTGCAATCATACAGTAAGCGGAAGCATTATTACATTTTTGCTCTTGTTAACAAATGCTTACCGGTTACTAATGTATTTACTTCCCTATTTAGTTTATTATGTGGAGATGACCATTTAATCAGTGTCAACAATAATCCGACAAAAACTCCATTGTGAACTTTCCTAATGAATTAAATGAAATCTTAACTGATGGACATAATCCAAGTTTTCCATGTATTAGCGCCTCATTAAACGCGTTGATTCCTGCTATCCAGGGCGCAGGACTAAAACCATGTAATCCCATTATGCTCATTAGAAAGTCAAATGTTAGCAAGTCAGACTTAACTAAGATAAAGCACCCCAAACGTCTTAGGGCGATTTCAACTATTTGCCCGTGGTAACATTTCAATTTGATTAAGGAAAGAGGACAGACGAAAAAAATGCGGCTATCATTGTATTTTGGCATCTTATACAAGTGAAAAGAGTTTTTTCAAAACAGGCACAGTACAAAACCCTTAAAGCATCTTTTGGAACAGCGCCGATGGAGCGGAAGAAAAAGGCTGATGCACTGGATCTTTTCAGGTTTCTATTTTGTCACTTTGGGATTTTGGCTTGGCAAAGCTTAAAAGGCGACCGTTTATTGCGTGTCAGGTTATACCCGTTATTCTGTATTCTAGCGTCCTACAGTGGGTAGCTAATGGTATTGTGCAGAAACTGGAATCGATATGGGACGATTTCATGTACGCTTTGCAAAGTTTGATCAGTTTTGATTAATTAAATACAAAAAAAAAAAAAAGATTTGAATAAAATGTGATTTTTTTTCCCCCACTCTTTTCCTGTGCGCGTTAAAGCAGGCAGATTTTGCGCAGTGACATTTTAGGAAACTAAATGTACAGTCGTCGCCATTAATTATGAGCCCCATATAGTCAACACCTATAATTATTAAAGAAAGTGAAACGATTACGCACGGTTTATGACTATCAGTGTCAACAATCTTACGATGCGCGCTAAGCTGGGAACAACGCCTATCAAGATTCTCATAAGCTTTAAATCTGCTCTTATTCGGATTATCGCCTGCAAAAAAAATATGGAGGATAAGACTGAAAATCTTTGAGTCCAGCGCATTTTCATTAGTGCATGGCAACAGTGGCATCGGGGTGCCAGCTGCCAGCTTGAACAAACACCAGTTGATTCCCCGATACCCAAACTCTTTAAAGCCTACTAAATCCCCCATGTCCAAGTGGCCTCTGGGGGGTACAGCGTAATCCTCAATACAGCAAATATATCACTAATTATTTGTCCAAAAAATATTAGGCTACCTCGGGAGGGCACAGGCTAACAGGTGCTTGAGAAAGCCGGGCTCATCCTGCACCCCGGGTAGGGGGACTTTGTTGCCAAAGTACAGGCTGTCCAGGCGCCCCTAGTTTTACACGGTGCTGAGTCTGCAGATAATTGCCATGATATCTTTATTGCTAGGACTGTGCTCTGAGCTTTAAAATATCCGTCCCTGTCGAGTTTCTCTTCGATGCACCTGGTATTTCAAACTTCTTTTTGTGCGCCTGGGTCCTGGACAGCAGCTGCTTAAAACAAGCAAAGAGGGAGGCCCGTCTCCGTCTACAACGTCTCCAAGACGTGTTGGCATGGTTTTCTTGTCTTTAATGTACCATTAGCCTTTGTCTTGACACAATATGGGAACAGTAAAGCATGACGTGCGTTATAATAAAACACATTTTCAATGATCCACCCGGATTTAGGGCGCCAACACGAGCCAGCCGACGGGATTGTTTTGTCCTCCAAGTCCACGGGCAATAGACGCACTGCAGTGGCTTGATCAAGCCATTAAATTTATGTCCACCAATGTTTCACGTGCTGAAAAAAGGACCGGAGCGCTGCCTCCCAAGGACATTGATTCCCTCGCCATCACCTGGCGTTCGGTTTAGAGGGAAGGGTAATGCGAGGCGCTCCGAAAAGTGACTCCGTTAACATAAGGCCCTCACCATCCTGCTCCATTGTTTCGTCTTGTTAATAACTCATTACCCGGATTTAACAAATCCTCCATTGCATATGTTTGGTGTCTCCATATTTTGATCCGTACGATTAAGCAGATGTTACGATTGAAAACTGAAAAGTCCAAGGCTACTCATGTCTGAAAGGAGAAGAGCGGTCTCCGCGCGGGACTAACAAAGAGCCTTGGAGATCTTCAGAGAGACATTTACGACCAATAAACAGACTTCAACCTGCTCTATTTCAGCCATTGTGTCGTTTTTGAATAATTAAGGTTAATAAGAATAGGTTTGTATACTTTGAATGCCAGGACCACAGGTGCGGGGTGACGTGATGAATGATGTGCCTGATTTTTGCCAAGCTTGAGAGCCCTTCTCTTGGACCTTCAAGCTGATAGAAAATATTGTCATTTCTTTAATTCACAGCATTACTTTCATTCAGAACAAAGCCGGGTGATGAAAAGCTTATGTTGTAATGAAACACTACGTGGTGGCTGCAGTGCCTCAGAAAAGAAAGAGCGAGTCAATGCCCGGGCGCGCTTTGGTTTGTGCGCACGTAGTCTGCCCCATCTAAATCAAATAAAGGGAACCTTTCCAACTTTTAAAAGACCACGTTTTACCTTTATTATGGCCTTTACGGCTGTGTCCATTAAGCATATGGTGCGAAAGCAGCAGCCTTTGTACTGACGAAACCCTCGACACAGCAACCGGTGTCTATTGCGAATCATTTAACTTCTTAGCAGCCAAACAGGATCCAGGGAAACAAGTGCACAAAAGCGCGCACGCGTGCAGGATTTTTAAGAAAAAGAAAATATTGTTCAATTGAGCATAAAAGGAGAGAATGACCCCCTTAGGCAGCTCCTCATTCTCTTTTGTAACAAAAGACGCCAGTTACCTCCAGAAAAAAATACTGTTATGCCATGACATTGGACCTTGGAAAATAAAATATCACCAAGGCAAGCTGGGTTTTTGCGCACGGGATGTCCAGCTAACAAGAGCGAAATGGGAAGCTGGCAGAGTTTTGCTCGTCTGAAGGTGGCCTCCCTCTCTTCACCCCAAAGATTCAATTCAGGAAAAAGACTTTCAGCACAAGATTTTCCTCCAGATTTCTATTTTCTTGCTGCGATTACTTTTATATGAGGCGTTCTTTATTCATTTAATGTGCATATTTAATATTTTATTATGTAGGCTAAATTAAGTTTTTACCTTGTGATCAGCGTTACAGAGCACATATGTTCAAAGTTAACAAGTCAAACCATTCCTGAACGTTAAAACACATTATATAACCTCAGGCATGACACCTCTTAATATGACATGATTAACCCACCGCCATTTTTAATTATTAGTTTTCAGTTTTGATGGTTAATGGACCGATTACAGGGAACTGTATTGGTGTTTTTCCAAATCACGGTCAAAGCAAACTTCTAGACAAAAAAAAAAAAAAGTCCAATCATTAATTTAGAAGCCATATCTGACCGTACAAAACTTGCATTTTGTTATTAATTAATTCTTGCAGTGCTAAGCTATAGGCAAAGAAGAAAAAAACTTTGAACTTTTACACTCCATAACACAAGGTTCACGACTAGCCACAATAGTATCTCTGGTGTTCTATAATAACAATTCTGATTGGTCGCCCTACACCAGGGACAGCTGGCTTTGCTTGGCCATGGAACCCCATACCACCCTTGGTGGACCATACACAACGACACTGACCTTACTGCGGGGAAAGCCAAAATGTGCCTTTGACTGAATTAGCCTCAAAGACGTCGTGCTATGATCTTTGTTCGCCACAGAATGGACTGAATATTGTTCTTAATATGAGAGGCATTGTATCCAGCTTTTGCGTGCCTCATATGAAATATTACTGCTCCTTTATTCAAACCCTCGTATTTCAAGGCAGGCATGTAGTTACCGTATGCGGTTTTGTGTCAGTGCTAAGATATCCAGACCCAGCCTGTCACTTCATTCAAATGCCTGGATCCCATACTTTTATTAATGCTTTTTGCTTTGTTTGAACCCATGGCAAGGGAATGCACATATTCTGATAGTTCTTCAAGGAATTCTTCAAGCAATGAGGGCTTAGCAAAACAACGTGAATAAATATGTTAATAGCATGCTTTCATAGAGCTTTCAGTTTCTATGAATTCCTATATAATAAATAATTGTAGGCCGACGTGCAAATTATGTAATTGCTTTTTGTTAGTAGGCTAATTTTCGTGGCGTCAATTTTTTTCAGTATTTTTTTCCAACAAGGTTAGTCAGAGTGTGCTAAACAGACGCTTATAATCCTGAGGACGTACAACCATAGTAATTGTTAATAAATATAATGATTACAAATATAATCATAAAAAAAAAAAAAAAAAACTTTTTTTGTTTAAAAGGTATTCAAGACCCCCCAACTGTCTGGCTTCCTCTAAGGAGGTTCAAGGCAGTCGCCATTAATCGCACTGTGGCTGGCATAAGCTATTTTTTCCATGACATTTATTGTTTTACAACAATGAAGTACATTTTGGCAAAAAGTAAAAAAACAAACAATAAAAAGCTATAAAACATACTTTTGAAGCATGATGATAGCTCTACTTTTTCATTTGTTGAGGTTTTCCTTTGTTTGGTTTTTTATTTTTTTTTTACAACAACTTCAATTTCCAAACCACAGCCTTTTGCCTATGAGAAGGGAACAGCTTCGCGTTGATAATTGATCCACTTTTTTATTCAGACTTCTACCTTCCGCAAAGAGACAGAAAAGTCGGCTAAAATGTGATAAATTACAAATATGCAAATTTCATTCACTGGCGTTTGTAAGTGTGTCTATCTGAAAGTGAATAAGGCCTTGCAGTCAGTCTGCGCGCACTCGGGGAGCTCGGGACCCCAGGGCGCGGATCAAAGCGCCCCATTCTTTTTCATCCCCGGTATTCTCCCACAAACGATTTCGATACAATATGTTTCCATGATGCACGTCATGTGCCTGGGACGCAGAACTCGCGGCATCTTAGCTCAATGCGTCGACCGCCCTTTGTTCGACAGGATGGACTTGAGAGGGTTTTTCCCCTAGTTGCCAGGTTTCTAAAGTGTAAAAGCATGCATCATTTTTCACCAGGTCTCGTTTTAATATTCACAAAAGGGAATCTATGAAAACAGACCTTTCAGTTGTTCGCTGGCATGAACCTCACTGCTGTCCAACTGATTTCTCCTATTATAAGCATTTCTCAGCGGGGAGGTATTTGCAACACAAATGCAGCTGTAACACACACACACACACACACACACACAAAATAGAAATATATTTAGAGTAAAGATGTCCAGCTTTATGACATTAATAAATTATTTCTCTGCAACTAAATATATATGAGAATGAATAAAAAAAAAAAAAAATAACACTTTTATATTAATATAGCCCCCACTTAATTTATTTTAATTGCTCAAATTAGTATGAGTCTCTTTGGCAACCCCATTACTTTAAAAAAACAAATTTCAATTGTTTTTCAGCTTTGAACAAACTTATAGCTGTGGCAGCAAAGCAAAAGCGTACAGCTCCGTGCAACTTGACCACAAGTTTAGAGTGATTGGCTGAAATGGCCTTGGGCCAGAGCTGGGAAAGCTTCCAGGCCAGACTCCCATTAACCCTCTATGGTGAAACTCTGCTGGAATCCAACACACCAGCCATCGCCATTTATCTACCAACTAATGAAACTAATTAATTTCTGGAGTTCAGCTAAAATTCCACTTTGTTGTTTTACAACCTGAGCCTGAAACCCTGTGAAAGTAGCAAACAACTTTAGTGCGATACCCCCTCCTGGGATTGTTTTAGCTAATGATATATATCTGACATCTTATAGTAGTTTCTATGGTAACTAGGCTGCAAGCAGTTTGGACCATGCTGGTCTGTTCAGTAGCACAGCAGTATGGAAAAGTTGTTTTGTGACTCTGGCAATGGACCAGTTAGTGGAAGATTACAAGGAATTAGGGCATAATCACATAATCCCTGAGAAAAGGGTCACGGCACAGTGATCAGGCTGATCAAGTCATAACCCAATAACCGTCCGTTGTACATGACAGATAGTTAAAGGAGAAATTGGTAATTGATTCTAAGCTTGTCCCTGAGGGTCAGTGGGGTCTGGTGAGACCAGAATTTGGAGAACAGCTCTGCAGGGGTTTGCCACAGAGGGACACTGTTTATACAGAACACTACAGCTACCAGCCAAATCACTCTGTTCTAGAGATTTAGAAGGTCAATGCTACTACATTTCATTCTACAGGTGATTAACCTGAAATGAACTCTTTTTTTTTTTTAAGCATGTACAATACAGCAAAACTACCAGTAAAAGTAGTGGGCATTTCTATGATCATTTTTTCTGTACAGTGTGAAGAAGTGAAATAAAGACCAAGCGAAAGCGATGGGGGCTGAGCAAGACTAAAGACTGAAATGGGTTTGAGAGCCAAGATCTTATTGTTTGGCTTCACAGCCATTGAGATGGCCTCCAAAGCTGTGCATTCCGCTGGTTTTGTGCTGTATGCGGCATGCGGAAAGCTAAAGACCATTCTTGGAGCACTCTTTACTGTGGCAGAAGAATGCATACAGTTACTCATGTCTGCACCTCTCCAACAGCATTCAGGCTTAAGAGCTGCAGTAGACTGAGTCCATTCACAGCACAGTCAATTACAGTCAGTTAAAGTCACGATAGCCTTTGTTTTCTCTTAATGGGAGCTTTGTGTGGCTTCACTATGGGGGAAATCTAATGAATTTACTTAAAGAGATTTGAAGTTTTCTCTTTGCTTTGCTTGAAAACATGCCAAAAAAAGTTCAAACGCACTGTACAGTGCCGTGATATCTTCACTGACAAAATGAATAGACTTTTGTTCGAATTCATCGAGTAGGAATTATTGTGCAAATGCTTTTTTTTTTAGAGCAGCTTGATACGGATCAATATCCTTAAATATAATTATAGACTGTGAATTCTACTTTCACTCCAAGTAGGTCTTTCCTTCTTCAGACCAAAAACAATTAAAACACAATTAAAATGAAGGTATTAAGGATTTTATTTCTGATATATAAAGTAAAAAAAAAGTTCTATTATGTGACTATCATACCATAGTCAAGTTTCGAAATGACAAAAACATGCAGTGCAGACTAAAGGCCCGTTCACACCAAGGGCGATAATGATAAAAGAAATATAAAAGATTAACAGAGTCTGGCACAGAGAAACGATATCGTTGCAATCACTTTTTTTCCAGCTGATGAATGATAAAAGCATCGACAGCCAATCAGAATCCATCTTGCTTTAAAGAGCCAGAGCATTTAAAGCGCTAGACGACATAACTGCAGCACATGCTTAGAATAAACAGAACAATATCGTCCACTGGTATGGATATTACACCCTAAAAATGCTGGGTTAAAAACCCAAGTTTAGTTGAAAATGGACAAACCCAGCGATTGGGCAGTTTTATTTAACCTAACTATTGTTTAAAAATTACTATATGGCTAGCTTAAAATAAAAAACCAAAATAGGTTGGAAATTAAAAATCAGACACATAATTATTATTAAATTATTATTAATAAATGTTCATTTACAACATATTGGGTTCATTTTAAGCAAGCAATACAGTAATTTTTAAACAATAGTTGAGTTGAATAAAACTACCCAGCAGGTTGGGCAAACATTTAATGTAATATAGTAATATAGTTATCCACTTTTGGTACCATTTCTATTTAAAATGTGAATGAAAGAAAGAAAGAAAGAACTCCAATTTATACTTCATCTTCCTCAGCAAGGGTCACCTGGGAATCTGCAATTAAATAAAACACGTAATTTAGCAAAAAGCTTCAAAACGCAAAGGAAATCTTATACAACAACAGCACCCATTAAAATAATCTAATGTATATCAAACAAGTTTGGCTTTCACAAAATAATCCAAAATTATTTGTTTTATTTTAAATTACAAGGTAGTGCATTGTATTACCAGTCATGTAACTGAATATCACTAGTAAATCATACATTTTATTGATATTAGAGCACCTATAAATTGTGATGCAGGAACTGTGGTTTTTACCATCCCAAGTCATTTTTTGTACCAATCAAGTGAATACGAGTACTGCCCATGGGAGGGGCAACATGACATTTCCCTGGCCAATTCAAAACAGGTCACGGACCCTCCATAGACACCAAGGCGGTGGGAGGGAGAACTTAACCACACCGTGTAACCGAATCAAACCAGTGGTTACCCCTTTTCAGCCCACTGGAATAGCCATAACAATACCATTCACATTGCAGCAGAGAAGACATGCTCCTTTGAGACTGACTGAGAGGCTTTTTATCAACTGCGGGGCTTTGTAGCCTTTTAGAGGAAAAAAAGAAAAACAAAAGCTAATTTTGAAAGTTGTTTGTTTTTCTTAAGACATTTTATTTTATTTTATTTTTTTTGGGGGTGGGGGGTCTAAATATGAGGTAAAAAGAGTCTTAATAATGGCTAATAACAGAATACGCAGTTTTAAGTGCAGAAAAAAAAGTCAAGCTCAGGACTGCCCTAGTGCTGACCTAGGCCTTTCAGGTTGCTTGAACACATCAGAATTGCCATTGTTGAAGTTGATTAATTGAGTCTGATAAGTTACCATGAATGAAGATTGTTATAGAGTTTAATGTGGTGGGCCTGGGTTTGTAAATGCCTCTTTCAAATTGTTGTGCAGAAAAGCATATGGGCCAGACGTATTCATGAACAAAAAGAAGAAAAAATTTATTATGGTTGTGTCCAAGCAGTCTTGTCCCCCTTCTTTTGATCGTTTGCCGAATTACTTTGAAGCCACGCACTTGCCATAATAAAAAAGGGAACATTCAAGTCTTTTAGATAAAAGTGAGATTTTAACATGCTGAAATTTGACTCTCTTT
Organism: Elopichthys bambusa; assembly: GCA_037101425.1. NCBI lineage: Eukaryota > Metazoa > Chordata > Actinopteri > Cypriniformes > Xenocyprididae > Elopichthys > Elopichthys bambusa. The sequence continues at coordinate 13,653,518 of CM074437.1, forward strand.
GAAAGTGTCCACAATCTGGTTGAAAAGTTTAATACTTACTACATTTAAAAAAAAATTTTTAAAAAATTAATTGGGACATTTTCACCAATCAAACATATTGGCATTTAAATTTTAGAAGGCTATATTCATTATTAGAAATTAAGCTCAGCTAACAAGACCACTCAGACAGACAGGCAAGGCAGCCTTGGCTCAGACATCCAAATAAAAGCTTGTAAAAGTGCAGGCTTGAAATTATTCACACCACCTTAGATTGGTGACACACTGAATAAACATAATCTGCTGTGTGACAACAATGTTTGCCAACTCTTTTCCAAGTGTCAAGACCCTCAGTAGCCGGTGCCTTATCTCCAGTGTCTCAATTATTGGGTGTCAGTGGTGATGTATGGACCAGATTCCCATGGTTTAGACAGGGGCCGGCTAGCAGTTGTAGAGGTCACTGGCCAGGCCCTCTGGAGTGACCCCCTTCATGCTGACCCACTATAAACTACTGCAGTGGCCTATAGACATCTCTATCCAGAGCCCAGGCTGCAAGTACAAGGCTTTTCACAAGCACTTAAGCAAATATACAGAGAGTTAGACATGAAGCGAAAACTTATATCCTTCTTTTACATTTAATGCTTATATATAATTTTTTTTTAATTATTTCAATTATATACACACATAAACACACTTTCTTATGCTCACCAAGGCTGCATTTATTTGATCAAAACTACAGTAAAAAATAGTAATATTATATAATATTATTACAATTTTAAATAACTTGTTTTTGGTATTTTAAAATGTAATTTATTCCTGTGATGGCAACGCTTAATTTTCAGCATCATTACTCCAGTCTTTAGTGTCACATGATCCTTCAGAAATCATTCTGATATGATGATTTGGTGCTCAAGAAACATTTCTTATTATTATCAATGTAGAAAACAGCTGCTTAATATGATTGTGAAAATAGTGATACATTTTTTAGTGTTCTTTGATGAATAAGTCCTTGCTAAATAAAAGTATTAATTACTTTTTTACAAAAAAAAAAAAATTGAGCAACCCTAAAATGTGACTGTAATGTGTACATGTAATTAAATCAAACAAACATTTGCAATAAAAAGAAGAACTAATGCAGAACCAATGACACATTTATTGTCTATGACTACTGGCCTGTTAAAATCCACCGACAGGACAGCGTTGTAATCTGGGTAGATTGATTAGTTAGCTTCTGTGCATCAGATATTTGTGTCTGAGAGCTTCCATATTGACAGAGGGTATTAAGTATTTCAGTTATCTAGCCAAGTCATGCTTGCTAAGCTCATTAACCTAGATCCCAATCATCAGAAAGTCAATAATAGGCAAAAGAGAGATTAAAAAGTAGCGGAGACAAGACAACTCTCTCCATCATTTCTCATTCCTACTCCTCATGAGTCACTGCTAATATGATAATAGTGCACAAGGCAGTGATGTGACATGTTTGGTTAAATCAATCTTTGAACACTTTATAAACATCTTTTTTGATGTGGGTGTGTTATCATCTCTTTCAGGTACATGCACTGACCTAATCCAGGGAGAGCATCTGCACCTCTCTCACTCTGTAGGCTGATGTTCACGACTCTGTCCCTTTTCTGCTGGCCTCCTGCACCTATACGTGGCTTTTAGCAGAGGAACATTTAAGCTACAAAGTCCATCACCCCAAAACCAGAAGAGTTTCAGTTGGAAGGTTCCTTACCAAAGGAGCTACTTTGCTATTTAGGCACAGCTTTTTAAAAGTATCGTCTGCTGGACTCTTCTGCTGTGGTGAGCAAGGAGCATCCATCTACAAGAAAAAGACATTTGATATATTTGAAATTTTCTCATATACAAATGTTGGTTTCACTTTGTATAAAAACAACTGCATCTATGAGATGTTTGCATTAATAGAGGTCATGATATTTGCTGAAAATTAAAATAAATCAACCTTGTAATGAGGACCACATAAAGAAAACATCATGAAAGCCTTTCAAGCAATGAGGACCACTTCTTGTCTCATATATCACTTTTAAACATATTTCACTATATTACTGAGGACATTGTTGTGTAAACATACCCTCAAAATGATCTGATCACAAACAGAACCGAAATTCTGTTCAGCTTAAAGGCTTCTAAGGCATAGTCCACACGTACACCTGTTTTCAAAAGTTAGATTTTTTTCAGGCCCTCAACAGGGTGTTGTCATGTAAACGAACAGCAAAATGCATAAAAAGTTTTCAGTTTTTAGTTGTGTCGTGTCGTGTAAATGCCCCCTAAGATCATCTAACTGCATGGCGTAGGACGGCATTTGAATTAATTGCATGCATTAATGCGTTAATGTTGACAGCCCTAATATTATATATACATATATATGTGTATATATATGTGTATACATATATATATATATATATATATATATACATACACATATATATATATATATATATATATATATATATACATACATATATATACATATACATATATATATACATATACATATATATATATATATATATACATATACATATATATATACATATACATATATACATATACATATATATATATATATACATATACATATATATATATATATATATATATATATATATATATATATATATATATATATATACACATATATATTATATATATTTATTTTTAGGGGTGCAACGGTTCAAATTACTCAAGGTTTGGTTTTTATCACGGTTTTATGTGCTACATTCAGAGGAAAAAAGGACTGGTGTCAAATTAAAATAATGAAAATATGAACATAATCAAACTACAAGCAACAGCACAAATAAATACAGTACAGCAAAGATACAAATAAAAAAACATGCTTTAGGGTTTTTCAGGTATCCAACAGTATAGTTTTCAGGTATAGAAATTGAACAAATTAGCTAATTAAATGTAAAACAATGTTGCATATAATCTTCAATGTATAAATTAAAAATTAATCATTATTATTAATTAAATTGCAAAAGCTATTCAGTCAAGAGCAATGAGTGATTTACTTGTCTTTTGTTGTATGATTAACATTAAAAAACACATACAGACAGCAGGAATATTAGGCTGCTGTCACTTTAAGACATAATGCACGGCTACAGTACACTGATACTGAACACATGGTTTCTTTCTCAAGTGTTTAAGTTTACTTAAGACATAACCTACTATGTTTGCTAAGATAATCGCCAAGACAGGCATGTTGACAATTTTTTTGTGAATTTGTCTGTTCACTGGCGCAAGACTTGAAAGAGAACTCATTATTTGTGCGCTGTACACGCAAGCTTCTGATGAGTGCACAAATGTTCTCACACTTGAGTTCTCTTCATCTTGCGCTCGAATGTTAACATTGGCAAGGTTTAAATGAGTTTAGTTTAAACACAGATAGCAACATGTGCTGTTCAGGTCTCACATGTGCTCGCGCGCTATCAACACCGGGTGACGACGGCGTAAATGACTGGTCACATAGAGCAAACGGCACTCGCAATAAACAAAGTTTAGGGGAAGACAGAATGTGTATCCATCAACAGTAACATACATTAGCCTAACTCTGTCTGGCTGTTTTATTTATTTTCAACAAACCATATTATAGATGCGTAGGAAAACCATGCGTGGAGAAGCGTTACACCCCTAATATACAGTCAAACCAAAAATGTTTGATATTTTTGATATACTTTTACTAGTGGGTGCAGGACACTATAGTTTTTTATTATTAATTTATGTAAGTGAGGATAGCAAAATAAACTGTGACATATTATACCCAAAAATTCTTCATACAGTGGACTACCAGTAAAATTGGTAAAAACATTAGAACCAAAAATTATTCAGACACTTTGACCTGACTATGTTTTGCTTAAGTGTTATCTGACATAATTAAGATTATTTTTCTGACACAGTTTAACTCTGAGATCTTGTGAATAATTCTGAGAACTATAGTGAATAAACTGTATTAATGAATGAAATGTTCAAGGGGTCTGAATAAATTTTGGTTTGACTAATATATATATTAGGGGTGTAACACTGATGTTACAAAATGTTTCTATATTTAAAAAAAACTTATAGAAAAAAAGTTGTTTTCAACTTTTTACTCAAAGAATCCTGACTTATCATGGCTGCTGATACAGCTTTACCATCACAGGACTAAATTACTTTTCAAAACAGATAATATTTCACAATATTGCTGTTTTTAATGTAATTGTGATCAAATAAATGGAGCCTCTTTGAGCTTAAGAGACTTCTTTCAAGAACATTAAAAAGTCTTAGTAACCCTAAACTTTTAAATGCTATTTTATATACAACAACAAAAAAAAACCCATAAAAGGCAAACATTGGGTATATGTCTCTATTAAGGCATTCTCAGCTGTTTCCATGTGCATTTTTTGTTTAATTAATGACATCCGACACAGGCAGGCCTCAACGAGCTGATCCGAGTTGCATTTGTTCGCCTGCTAAATGGGGTGTGGGGTGCAGAGCAAAACAAAAACAAAACTTATACATATTCATCAGCCTTCACCAATTGAGGCCAGAGATGAGGAGCTTAATGGGCGTGCACCTGTTAAAGTCTGTTCTGGGTTAACCTCTACTGTATATGTGCTCTGTGTGTGCGTGCGGGATAGGACACAGGTGCAGATTTCATTAAGGGTTACATGATTAAAGCTCCTTCCCTCTTTCAGAGTGGCAAGATCAGCTTTGATTAAGAAAAAGACGTGTTGGTGTAAATATCATGGGAGAGCATACTGATTCAAAGTGGACAAAACTGTATCGCTCTCAGAGAAGCTACTGACCGCAAAGCTGACTGAGGCGTTGTGCAGAATGGCTTCCTGCCGCTGCAACGTCTGCCGTAAAAACATCTCATCCTTGATGGCATGGAAACTTAAGAGAGAAACAGTCAATGTGGCAGAGCTCATGAAGTCTAATGAAACAAAAATTGAGTTACAAAACTTTACGGTGTACCTCTGTCTTAAAATCTCAAACTTCTTTTCCCACACCTGATTGGATATGCACAACTGCTTATTGAGCCTGATAACATTTAAAAACAATAAGAACAACAGAGGGCAGTGGAAAGAACAAGTACTGTAGGATTGATCTGTTTCAAAGTTGTATTATACCTTTCAATCTCCTTTTTCAGCACTGCTTCAGTCTTTCTATGGTCTTTAATTTTTTGAACCAGCTCTGTATCCCCAAGAAGCTGAAAGAAAAAGAATGCTAAGATTCAGAGAAGTTTATTGATGCATGTATGCTACTTCAACAAAGAGAAGCTTACCTCTATGGTTGTAGATTCTCCTCGATTTTGCTTGTCAATTTCAATGGCAGCTTTCTGACAACGGGAGAATCACAAACATAGACTTACTATACAGAAATGCATCATTGTAATTTTAGTATATGTCAATAAAGGAGTACAAATAAAGTGAGGCCTCTATTGCCAGTGAGGCCTCTATTGCCAACTGAACCTCTCAAGATCCAGAAAGGTACTAAAAACATATTTAAAACAGTTCATGTGAGTACAGTGGTTCAACCTTAATATTATAAAGTGACGAATACTTTTTGTGTGCAAAAAAACTAAACGACTTTTCAACAATATCTAGTAATGGCCGATTTCAAAACACTGCTTTGAAGCTTTACAAATCTCTTGTTTCGAATGAGTGGTTCGGATCACGTAAACGAAACCTCGTTTACTGAAATCACGTGACTTTGGCGCTCCGAACCAAAAGATTCGTAAAGATTCGTAAAGCTTCAAAACTTCGCCCACTGTTTTAAATATATCTTTAGTACCTTTCTGGATCTTGAGACATTGCTGACAATAGACGCTTATCTGAGCCATCGGATTTCATCAAAAATATCTTAATTTGTGTTCTGAAGATGATAGGAGGTCTTACAGGTGTGGAACGACATGAGGGTGAGTAATAAATTACATTATTTTAATTTTTGGGTGAAATAACCCTTTAAAGGAATAGTTCACCCAAAAAGATTTTGTCATCACTGGAGTCCAAACAATATTGGACCCCACTGACGTTCATTGTATGGGCTAAAAACACTGTGACATTTCTCAAAATATCATCTTTTGTGATTCATAGAAGTAAGTAGTTACCATCCTAAGGTAACTACTAAGGTCCTAAGGTTACCCTGAAGTTGTTCCAAACCTGTATAAATTTCTTTCTTCTGCTGAACACAAAAGAAGATATTTTGAAGAATGTTTGTAAAAAACAGAAAAAAGTTGGCACACCAAAGCTCCAAAATAAGCACAAAAAAAAAAAAGTCTGATGAAGAGCCTGCGTGCTTGAAATGTAACCAGTGTGAGTCTTCTATTAAATTTTTTGCTTATTTAGGAGCTTTGGTGTGCCGACTTTTTAAAAAAAAAAAAAAATTTGTCGAGGACCTAACCTTGAGCATATTTTTGCCGGTGATGTGCATGCTTTTGTCCTGGTTTTATGAAGAATGTCTGTAACCAAACTATGAAAGTCAATGGTGCAGCTTCACAAAAATGCATGTTACAATATTCTGTTATCAGTCAGAGACTGATCCAAACTGGAGCTGGTGAAATCTGTAGTTACCTTAGGATGGTAACTACTTACTTCTATGAATCACAAAAGATGATATTTTGAGAAATGTCACAGTGTTTTTAGCCCATACAATGAACGTCAGTGGGGTCCAATATTGTTTGGACTCCAGTGTTCTGACTCCAACATCTTTTGTGTTTATCAAAAGAAAGTTAGTTTATAGCAGGTTTAGAACAACATGATGAGTGAATTTTCAATTTTGAGTGAACCATCCACTGAATCTAGCAGCACATTTCATGTGCCTGTCCACCTCAGCTCAGAAGAAAGTAAATGGCTTTAAAGTTTTATCTGTTTTCCAATGGAGATTTAAATGGATGGCCATATTCTGTGTCATTATATCAATCCGTCGCTCACAAAGGGTCATTTTAACACCAAATGTCCACTTTGTTTGGCATGTCCAATCAAGGCTTGACACAGCTTTGTGGAATGTCATGTTGTCTGATTGAGTGCATACGTTCAGAGCAGTGTGAAGGTCAGGTCACCTGAGGTCAGCTCGGACATCCACTTTTCTACCCGTGTTCCCCCAAAAAGGCCTAACAGAACGTGGGAGTCCCTTTTTAAGTTTCTCTTAGTAAGAGTGGGTGCAGAGTGTGTTGTTAGTCTAACCCAACACAGAAAGGTTGTCAGTCCACCCTTTTTCTTTCATCCTAACCAAAGAAAAAAAGAGAATGGGAAAAACAAAGTTTCCTTGCCAGATTGTTCAGGGACCCATTGTGTGCAAAAAGGAGTAGGTGTTGATTTGTGACAAAAAACAGTTTTGTGTAAGGCCTCATGAAGTACTCTGCATTGAGAATGAACACTAATGAAGCCATGTTACACTTAATTCTGTTTCCTTACTAGTTTGATGGATGCAGCTACACATAGTTTGGACATAAAATAATTAATAATTTTACATACAATGAAGAATAACCTTCTGAAAATGTTTGATACATTCCATGTACACTACCTTGCAAAAGTTTGGGGTCAGTAAGATTTTTTAAGTCTCTCATGCTCACCAAGGCTGCATTTATTTGTTCAAAAATACAGTAAAAACTAAAATAAAAAAGTTATTTATTTCTGTGATGGCAAAGCTGATTTTTCAGCATCATTACTCCAGTCTTCAGCGTCACATAATCCTTCAGAAATCATTCTAATATGCTGATTTGGTGCTCAAGAAACATTTCTTATTATTATCAATGTTAAAAACAGTTATGCTGCTTAATATTTTTGTGGAAACAGTAACCCTTTTTTAAATATTCTTTGATAAATACAAAGTTCAAAAGAACAGCATTTATTTTAAACAGAAATCTTTTGTGATATTATAAATGTCTTTAATATCACTTTTGTTAAAAGTAATCATTTACTTGAAAACCAAAAAAAAAAAAAAAAATGTACTGGCCCTAACCGTATACCCTTTGTGTATATTGTGTATTTTGGTAAGGAAAAAAAAAAGACATGATTTTGAGGAATAGTGTTTCTAATCATTCAAGCACAGACCACATGATTATAGAACTATTGTTTTCCAAGGTAAATAAATCAAACTCTTTCTGCATTGTATCGAAGTTTGAGTCACTGTCTATACAGGGCCAGGCACGTGCCAGTTACGATCGAGGCTTGGGCGTTATAAAAAAAAAGATAAGAGTTCCACACATTTCCATAATAACTAGCCACAGTGGCCAAGCTCATTGTAAGGGTGCCCTTTATGAAGTGGACTTTAAAGCGGGCTTATTGTCCACTTTTATTCAGCTGTACCCCATCACCCACTCCAGCCTGTCACCGTGTTGTGTCAGCTGCATGCCACATTCCACCCTCTCCTAGGCACTGAGGCCAGGGATTCACACTGGCCACCGCCTCGGCCGCCTCTATGCGGTCACCATGTTGACAGAGACATCGCCCTGATCCCCCCCGCCCCCCACTCTAACGCCAAAACCCCCATCCAACAGAGTCTTAACAAGCAAATAAAAAAAAACAGAAGGATATGTAAAAAGCCGTGATGCTATGGCCATTTTTATAAGAGATTAGCTACATTAATAGTTTGTGTTTATTTAAAGATAAGTATAATAAACACTGGAATATAAAAAATATCAATTAAAAAAATGTAAATAATTATAATAAAGTAATATACATAAATTAAAATAGCATTTTTAAAGTATAATATAATTAATCAGCAATTAGTGTTTGGGGTCAGTAGGATGTTTTAATATTTTTGAAAGAAGCTTCTTATGCTCTTAAACTCACCAAGGCTGCTTGTGTTAATAAAATACAGTAAAACAGTAATATTGTAAAATATTTTAACAACTTAAAAGTAACTGTTTTAATATATTTTAACATGATCCTTCAGAAATCATTCTAATATGCTGATTTGCTGCTCAAGAAACATTTCTTAATATTATCATTGTTGACAACAGTTGTGCTGATAAACATTTTTGTGGAAAAGTTTTTTTTTGCATTTTTTTTATTAATAGAAAGTTCAAAAGAGCAGCATTTATTTTAAATAGAAAACGTTTGTAACATTAAATTAATCAAAAGTGACAGTAAAGACATTTATAATGTATCCTTGCTGAATAAAAGTATTTAAAAAAAAAAAAAAATGTAAAAATCTTAAAGACCCCAAACTTTTGAATGGCAGATTAGCGTTAATAGCTTGAATTAAGATGAAAAATGAAATTGACTTAGCAAAGGTTGTAATTCACATCTGTGATAGAAAAGGCATTTTGGATGAAAAAGAAAAAGATCTGCACTTGACAGAGGAAGAGGGAGCTGCCATCCATCACTCAGGGCTGTTAATGAATGCGTTTCACTGTTGGTACGGGTTGAATTTTAACCACAGACTCATGGCTAAAATCGATATGACTTAGACACTGCGTGTGCACCTTATCCTCCGTCTTTGCTTTAGGACACTGATGTCTGGGGTAATGGAGGGACCGTCCTTTGGTCAAGAGTTCAAGACCTCCAAACATCCTGAGGCAGATAGGACTTGAGTCAAGTCCGTGCCGTATCTGAGCATGTGTTCTGCTGCGTCTCATACTCACCTCCTTCAGGCGTGAGGCTTCAATGCATGCAATTTCTTTCTTCATCTCCTCTTTTAACCGTTTTATCTGCAAAAGAAATGTAATATGTTATCTCACAGATAAGAACAGACAGTAAGTGAGACTTCATGTTGCTCGCTTACTCGCAACCATCCCAAAGTTTCTGGGATTTTAGGAGTATTTACACCCAGGTTAAAACTTCAGAAGTGGTCAGCCAATGGTGCTGATGACAAGTGCAGTTGTGTTGTTGATGGACCATTCACTTGTGTCCTTTCAAAGAGGCAAAGCTTACACCCAGCTGAGCTTCACACTTTACTCTGGCCTGGGCTTCAGCCTCTCATTATAGGTCTTTCCCGCAGCCCTCTGGCTATGGAAACAAATTTTCTGCTCCATTGATCAAAGTCACCAAAATAAAGTGGGAAAAAGTTTGTTTTTTCAAAATGTCGTTTTTTACTTTACATTTTTATGCAGAGCCACCATGCTAGACCTTAACATTGAGTTTGTCAGTCAAAGCACAAAGGGGCGGCTCAACAAAGGATGCAAGACTGAAAAGAGGCCAATCTGAACTGCTACACTAAATATGGATAATCCTTTTCTCCCGGTGGCTCAAACAACATTAAGGAGGTCTTCATTAGTGGTTTTAACCAGGGTTTCTACATGGAGTGTGTTTGGCCACCACCTGCTCCATTAGCCTCTTTCCTGGTCCTACTAAGGTTTTGTGTCGACTCAGTATTATGTGAAGAGCCGGAAGAACATTATTGATCTGAAACTAATATGCCTCTCTATTATAAATCACTTTATAAAAAAAAAAAAAAAAAAAAAAATATATATTTATTGAAAATGTTAAAAATGCAACATAAATAAGTAAATAAAACTGTATTATACACAGTATATCTGTACATACATGAATAATAATAATATATGCAATACAAATGTAAAAATATTAAAATTAAAATGTCTGCAAAACGTATGTATTTTAACAATTAATTTGATTTTCAGTGGTGAGCTATATATATACACAAGTGTGCATGTTTGTGTGTGTAATATACTATACGTAATAATAAAAAATAATGTGTGTATGTATTTTCAATTTTTTATTACATACAATATATAACATACTAATATATATATATATATATATATATACACACACACATGCTGTATGTAATATATATATGTATGTATGTATGTATGTATATATATATATATATATATATATATATATATATATATATATATATATATATATATATATATATATATATATATATATATACACACACACACACACACACACACACACACATACAGTGCACAGCATAAATGACTACACCCCCTCTGAACAAATACAAAAGATGTATTTTCTTTATGATCACTAATTCAATTCATGGAAAGATGGCAAAACTAAAATGTATTAAACATATACATAATAAAAACTGAGAAATATATGTCATTATACACCATAAAATAAGTAAATTAGCCAATTTTGTTTAAATTAAGGATTGCAGAAATGAGTCCACCCTAGATTTAATTCAACAAATGTATAATATTCTAGCACTTAGTATGCCCTCCATAATTTTGAATATACTGCTCTGACCCTTCTTGGCACGGAGTGTACAAGTTCATGACAAATTGTCACATCTGTCCTGTTTAATTCCTGGGTGATGAGCTCCTTAAATGCCCTGATCTTTAATGGGGAGTGTTGCTCAACTCGTCTCTGCAGAATCCCCCACAGGCGCTCAAGAGTGTTAAGATTAAGTGCAATACATGTCCACAGAAGGTTTTTCACCTTGGGAGAATGCATATCCTCATTGTCATGTAGGAAAAAAATGCTCAACAATGCAGGGAATGAGGAAAAGGTAACATCTTCTGTTTCAAGTTTGTGTATTAAATTACACAGTGGTGTGGGAATTCATGACAGCATTGATAAAGCACATCTCCCTCACACCTTCAGCACTCATACATCCCTATATAAGAGCTTCACTACCACTGAACTTTACTGTGGGAACCAGGCACTTCTCACTGTACTCCTCCTCTAGCAACACTATAACATTTTTGATGCTGTTAGATTCAAAATGATTGATTTGGTCTCATGAGACCAGAGTATTGATTCCCAGAATCTAGATTTTGTAAATATGGGCTTTGGAAATGGCTAACTGACGCTATTGTACAACACAAATGGCTACAGTAGGTAGTTCCAGTGAGATCAACAACCAGTCGTGTTATTTCTGCAGGCTGCATCTTACTCTGTGAGATAAACAGTCACTCTTTTCATAGCTTTTGCTGGCTCTGAGACACTCGCTTGGTATTTCTCCTGCTCTTTGTCTAGCAAAAAAAATCCCTCATCACTAAATGAAAGCTTAAAATGAAGGCCTGATTTTTTTCAGGGGCCTGGTCACAAGTCCATTGTTTTTTAATTTCTGTGTTACTTTTGCTATATTTTCACACTTAAAACAATGATTTGGTAATCATCTTGTACCACTGTCCTCTTTTGTGCTAAGAAATAAGTCTCCTGACAGTTCTCTCCCAAGTGGTTCCATTGTTGTCAGCATTAAGTCTGAGAATGATTCAGTGGGCTATGTAACCTTTTTAATTGTCAAGAAATGATTTCTCTTTAAATGTTTTGGTTCAACATACTTACCTGTTGATCAAACATTGCCTTAAACTTACACCAGAATTTTTTTATTTCGTTTTATTTAGTAACTCTTAGGAGGGTGTACTCATTTTTGCTACATAACATTTTAATCACCTTGATAAGAAAATCTTATTTTCCTGAATAATTTTGACATGCTTCTTTGGTAATTGATTAAGCAGACTTGCTGGAACATTATATCTCTGAAAAACCCTAACATGTCTTCTAAGTAAAGGAGTAATTGCTGACTTTCAGAAGTTTCAGAGGGGGTGTACTCATTTATGCTGTGCACTGCATATATTATATAAATATATGGCATGTGGTGAGGTTTTAAAATGATGGGGCAAAGTCCTCACAGGTTTTTTTATTTTATTTTTTTTATTCATGTTCCTGTTACACTTAATGTTGTCACATCTTCCTGGTTAAATAAACATTACATTAAAAAAAGAGACCAATACCAATTATTTCTTCTATGCATTTATGAAGTAAAATACGTCAAAAATCAGTCTGCAAAAAAATATCAAGCAACAAGTGACAACAATAAACATCTGTATGCATACTCTTCTTTACTCTGCTGAAGAGCTGTGCTAATATGAGCGTTTGATTGCAGGGTAAATTATGCCAGCTTTGACAGGACCCTTGCTGCTTGTCTCCCAGCAACCCTGCAAGGCCAGAGGGAGACTTTTAACCTCCTAGATTCTGTGTGGCCGGATTCAATGGCTGAGTACCATAGAGTCTTTCACACTCTTTTTACGTTGTCCTCTGTGTTCATATTTTAATTCCAGCCATTGTGTGGCAAACTTGGTGCATTTTGTTCCTCACCATCAACTGCAGATGCTGTGTAAAATGATACTTGCTAACCACATTTTGTCTGTATTTTAAGTATGTAAATGAACAATTCTGCATTTTGAAATTATTTTAAATGAATTAATATTGTATTTAAAGGTTTTGGTAGTAAAATAAAGCAATAGGCTGACATTCGAGCTCAGGACTTATGAATACAAGGCAGCAGTCCAACTCACAGCGTATCCAAAATGCACAACAAAGCACTCAGACCACATGGTTTCTTACTGTAGTGCAATAATATAAACTCTGGCATGGCCCCAATCTTAACACCACGCAGTGCTACTTCACACACATTTCATCTTTACTGCACAAAAGATAAAACACTAAATAAACAATACTATATCAATACATATATACACTGCCCCACGTCCATTCACCAAATGTTTTACCAAATCAACATGCTACAATGTCAGATTGATGCTGGATATCCTCAGCTGTGCTTGATCACATATCATAAAATAATTTAGCTCTCCCTCATGCACCAGTTGCTGCATAGTATTGAATTCATGGTAATTTGCTCCGCTGGCATGCTTCTCTCTGTTCATAGAGCTAACACACGAGTAAAACATGCAAAATTATGAGGGACAACATTGTCTGGCCTGCAAACCTGACATATGCTGCCCTATTTATCTTAGATGTCACACAGTAGTCACACAGTAAACATTTCAGGATAATTATTCCCTGGGAGGAACAGGAAAAACATGTATATAATGGAAGTGAATGGGGCCAATAAAAGCAGAAATGTAAGCTTATAATTTATAAAAGCACTTACATTAATTCTTCTGATAAAACTTATTAAACTTACATGGCAACAAAGTTGTAAATCTCTATATAACTTTACACACAAAAGGTTAACAAACAATTTTTGGTCACACTTTAGATAGGGGTCCAATTCTCACTATTAATTAACTATTAACTATGACTTTTGCCTCAATAAACTCCTAATTACTGCTTATTAATAGTTAGTAAGGTAGTGGGTATAGGATGTAGAATATGGTCATGCAGAATAAGGCATTAATATGTGCTTTATAATAAACAGTCAATATCCTAGTAATATGCATGCGAATAAGCAACTAGTTCATAGTGAGAATTGGATCCTAAACTAAAGCGTTAATTTTTCCCACTAAAATCATGTTAACTGCATTTTGTATTTTTAAAAGAGTGAGTATTTTAACATTTACAGATTGGATCCACTTATTTCCTTATTCATTTTTGTATTATTATATTATAGTGTAGAGTCTCACTATAATATAACATAACATAATATTTTTGCTTTGTTAAAAGGAAACAATGGGCAGGTTGGAATTAATTTTTTGTGGCAATCAACATTATACCAAAAATGCTGCCTTTTGAAATCCAGAATTTTCCTTTAACAAGAGTAAAAAAAAAAAAAATTCTCACCTTTTCCCTGCCACTTTCTCTTTCAAAGTTTAACTGCATTTTCAGTTGTTCATGTTCACCTGCCAACTGAAATAAATGGAAATGAAAGTGTTATAAATAAACCAAATGCAAAAAGGATGTTTTTAACTTCTTTGTGTACTATATAATACCTTCTGAAGGGCCTTTTTGCTGTCGTCTGCCTCTGATTTCAACTGTTCTAAATTCAGAGCTATGGACAGAAGCAAGAGAGACCATTTGTTTTTTAAAAAGCACAATATCTAGAAGAGAAACAAAGGCTGATGTCAGGAGCACAACGACAGGACATCCACTTGTCTTTGTTCATCTTTTGCATCTTGGGTCAGTGGACTGAAGCCCAGTCCTGGCCTGCATGACCTGTTCTGGCTCAGGGTCCTGACAAGCTTCTGACCTGGTGCAATGCTGTTGACACGTCCACTCACATGCACTGACCAAACACAAACCACTAAGTTCAAGGGCCAAGTGTGTGTTAATGCCCAAGTGCTTTTATTTCCATAGAGACTTAAGACCTGGACAGCTCTTATCTTTAGTCACAGCCAATGCAAAACGTTTTAGCAGATGGTTCTTTACATTCTGAATAGAGATACATAAAAGGAGTTTATGTTCCAATAAAATGGCTGATATGTTGTTTTGGAGCATTTCAAAAATAGACGTGTTCATGCGTAATCAGAAAAAACAGTAGCATAAAATATTCAGACGGTTACCAAAGTTACATAAGCAATGAATAAACATCAAACACTATGAGAGATAAAGGCCTGACCCTTGAGAATACACCTGTCTTGTGTTTGCTTACTCCTCACAGACTCCCACAGAGTGTGAGATGATAGCTATGGTCTGACAAGTGTCGTCAAACATTGCGCTCTGAATGCGAACTGCCTCACACAGCAAGTCAGATAAGGGAATGAGTCTATATTTCCAAAACAAGCATTTAGGACAAATGTGTGTTTTTGTCCCAAAACCCACTGAAAAACAAAAGAAACATACTTGTGTGTGTGTGGTTTAGCAACAAACAAGCTAAAACATGACGTGTTACCCAGACTCTGCTCTTTGGATTCCAGGGCTCTGTGAATTTCTTCCAGCTTGACGTGCAAAAAGTCGATATTATCTTTTAGCTTTTCATTCTCTGACTTCAATCTGCTTTTCTCGGGGTCCTCCGCTCCCTCGGTGCCGATCTGAAAAATGACACAAGTCCTTTTTAACTTTCCCTTTACAGCGCGAAACAAAAGCCACGCCGCTCAAGCTGCGTGGCAAATATGAGTGCCATTCAGGCACAAAGCAATCGTACAACTTTCTGCCTCCTACCATTTCCCCCTGAATAATAAAAAGCGAGAAACAAAAAAGCAAACACACTTAGAAGAGGGAAATCTCTCTTTTTTTCTCCTCTTCCCTCTTTCGGCCTTTTCTTCTTGCCCGGAAGAAAGACGGCAGTACATTAAATACAAAGCCCATAATTCATGGGGACATTTTTATTGACAGGAATAATACATATCATACTGTTTGTGTGCCCCTGTCATTCAGGTCAATTTATTCTGGAAGTCAAGGAAGGCAGCTGGGGCCTATCCACCCACAGTCTGGGCTCTGCTTTCTAACAAGCTCGGCAGAGCCAGGCTGTGAGGGGGGCGATTGGAGGATGGCTGAGCAGCCCCAGGGGGTTTGCAGAGAGCACAGTTTCCCGGGGGGGCTTGTTGCCTTTGTGCTGTCCCTCAGTAGCAGCGCTGCCAGTGTCACCAGGATCACATCACATGTCAGCGCGCTGAAGTTTGCAGACTGGGAGCCGCATGGAGCCCATCAGGTTCCTGTGATATCCACGCAGTTGGCCCTCTACTTTGTACCGCAGCAACCATTCATGCCCCGAACATTAACAGGGCTTTTGCATGCCTGTCACACTTAAGATTGTGCAGGCGTTCAAAGGCTTTCAATGGGTTTTCTTCTTTCACTTTCTTCACTCTGTCTCTCTCTCTCTCTCTCTCTCTCTCTCTCTCTCTCTCTCTCATTCATAAAGAAAATAAATTGCAATCATAAAGAGGTTTTGATTGCAATAAGTTTATTTAATGTTTGATGATTTGGGATGATCTCAACATACAAGTAATGGTGCCATTTTTAGTCACACAGAATAAACTAAGTTAAACTAAGTGACATCTTGCATATGGTTGCTGGTTGCTTACTACAGATTTAATCCCAGAATAAAGAGCCATGTGTTATGAATGTGACTCCCCAAGTGTGACGGTCAGATGATGATGTACATGCCATGGACCGGAGGATTACTCTATCACTAATAGGCATGGACATCGATGCATCCAGCATGACAGAAATATTACTCCATGCAGGGTGGTCACTTCATCCTTCCCTCCGTGTTTCATTGTCATCATCTACCATGAGGAAGTTGCGGAGATAGTAAACTTAAGGATTCATTCATAGTTACTGAACCTAATTTTCATCCTCAAAGAGTAAAAAACAAAAAAAATTCTCCTCCAAGGAACATCTTTCTGCCCTGTTTGAACACCCCAACCTTTAACTCTGGCTCCACCATCTGCTGCAGTAACAGAACTACAGGTGATTAGCCATGCATCTCTCCTGTGGCCGTGAGAGTTCTCATTAGCACAATGAACAAAGCTCAACTCCGCCGGGCTGGACTCATTTGTTACACTTTGAGTGGCAGGTTTTGTATGGCCGTTCTCCCGGCCATCTGCCTACACAAGCAGCCGTTTTGGTTGGACAGAGCTCAGACACTCAGGGCGAGAGATAACTCTCTCAGGCGGAGTGAGAGGGGCAGCCTATTAAAAAGGCTAATAATAGACACCTCACTTATTGGCACCTGATAGCTCATTCATGTTGCATGTAAACCCCTTTTGCAAGGGCATAAAGCTGAGTAATTGATTTCACTTTGTGGAACGCAAGAACCTGCTTATTAGTGTATAGCCATGGGGCCGGACCACTCCCAAGAGCACTTCAGACCATAATAGAGCAGGCCACTAAACAATAATTACCACCCTGCTGGTCAATATCAACACACGCTGGATGACATTTAAGTAATCAAGAATCATATTGACATCATTAATGATAAATGCACTACTAGCCAAGTAAAGCCTCAGTGCAAAAGCTGCCCTCAGAAAAAAATTATTACAATTTCAACACTGATAATAAGAAATGTCTCCTGAGCACCAAATCTGCATATTATAACGATTTCTGAAAGATCATGTGACCCTGAGTATTGGCTGCTTAAAGGAATAGTTCACCCAAAAATGAAAATTATCCCATGATTTACTCACCCTCAAGCCATCCTAGGTGTATATGACTATCTTCTTTCAGAAGAACATTTAAAAATATCCTGGCTCTTCCAAGCTTTATAATTGTATTGAATGGGGGCGAGATTTTGAAGCCCAAAAAAAAAAAAAAAGCATCCATCCATCATAAATATAATCCAAAGGCCTTCTGAAGCGAAGCGATGGGTGTTTGTAGGAAAAATATCCATATTTAAAACTAAAATAACTACTAGCTTCCGGAAGACGACCGTACACATACTTCGCAAAGTTGACTTGCGTCACAAGAGTAACCACTGACGCGATGTATGACGTATGATGGTGAAGCTGTGCAAAAAACTAAAGCTCCTCCTTTCTTACAGCGAATTCCTCCGACATTCCTCTTTAAAACTTCTCATTTTAGATTCTAATTCGTGACAGGTGTTATCCTCTGTGCTTCCGCGTTCATCACTGCGTCATGCATCGGGTCAGGGGTTACTCTTCTGCCGCAAATCAATGCGTAAAGCCGTGTGCCGGAAGCCATTACAGTTAATAAAGTTTTAAATATGGATATTTTCATTAAAACCCATCATTTCACTTCAGAAGGCCTTTATTAACCCCCTGGAGCCTAAAAAATAATATGGATTATTTTTATGATGGACGGATGCATTTTTGGGGGCTTTAAAATCTTGCCCCCAATTCACTAGAATTATAAAACTTTGAAGAGCCAGGATATTTGTAAATATATCTTTGTATATTTACTCTGTATATCTTTGTGTCCGTTTGAAAGAAGATAGTCATATACACCTAGAATGGCTTGAGGGGGAGTAAATCATGGGATAATTTTCATTTTTGGGTGAACTATCCCTTTAAAATTCAGCTTTGCATTCAGAGGAATAAATTACATTTTAAAATGTATTCAAATAGAAAAGTTATTTTTGATGGCAAGTTGGCAATCATATTTAGTGTTTTTGCTGTATTTCTGATCAAATAAATGCACTAGTTCAACAAATGAAACACTTTGTGCAGTGCATCTGTACCTCATATTTCTTCAGCTGTTCACTTATACACTCAATCCTCAGGTTCTTCTCTTGAAGCTCATTCAGAAGGTCCTTTACTCTTCTATCAGTAACATCACAAACCGTGTCTTCCTTATTCTTGTAAAATTTTGGCCATGCAAGACATCATATTGAAAGATTATGAATTTTGTAACAATAAATTATATCAAATTAAAATAAAAATATTTTTGCCATCTTTGTTGATATTCCAAATTCATTAAAAGCTTACCTTATAGCTGGCTTTAATCACCTGCATAGCATCAGAGAACTGCTGCTGATAGCTTCTCCGGAGAACAGATAATTTCTTCAAACAATAAAACAGACATCAAATTGAAGTGAAGATCAATGCATTAGTAATGATTATTACAGAAGAAACACATTTATTGATGAAACTTGAATACAAACCTCTTTGTAGCAGTTTTCCAAATTCTTGATTTTATCATTCATTCGTGTATAAAGGGCATCAGACTCTTCCTGCAGTTTAGTCTCATACTGAAAATGTATTATTTTCAGTTTCTTTGCAGTGTCTTCTTTTAACATGTGCATTTCCTGAGATAATATTAAATATTTTAAAAGAGATTATTTATCACAGAATAGCTTGCTTTAGGTAGGAAATACAAAGCTAGCTCCCAACTACAAATAAATGCATTAAATTTTGTGCTGCAATCACAATATTGTAGGCCTAGAGGATATCTTTACCATAGTTCAATGTGAGTGATGGAACTAAAACATGCATTTAGTAGACCATTTATTCGGCTGCTAGCCTGCAAATCAATATGTTTAACTCTGCAGGCTAGAGGATTCCTTGTGAAGGCACTGTTCTTCACCACAAAGCCACCATATGCCCTCTCAGCAGGTGAGCTAGGCAGCCCACAGTGAGGCCACTCAGAGCTAAAGTTAGAAGAATCTTGAGCTAATAAGATGAAAAGCCAGCAGCATTAATGAATTCACTGAGTATATCTAGTGGAATGCACTGTGGAAAGTATCAGCTTTCTGTAGGACTTTCTTGAGGCAAGATGGCGGCAGATTAATTGACAGCTGACAGATTGCTTCCTATTTTTGTGGCAAAATAAAAAAAATAAGAGCTACGAACAGACTAAGCTGACGATAAAAAGGGACTAGCTATTCATCTTAACGTAACAAAATACACACCTTCATAAGATTTGCAGTGTCGGCAGCGAGAATCTTTATATTTGGCAGCTCTGATTCGTCAGTTTGGACGCAGGCATCTTGTCCAAAAAAACCTGTTCTCAACTGATTTGACAGAGAATACCTGAAGAGGGAGAAAGATCGTGTGGTGATGAAATTAAGTTTAGATTCTACCCTAGTGAAAAGATCGGCATAGATCACCGGCAAAACTTAACTGGAGTTGATTTTGGGTCTGGATGTCTTCAGCAACTTTACAGCTTGTTTGCAAGAGAGCATGAAAAAAAAAAAAAACTTACCGACGTATTTCCTCAGTCTCTTTTGAAATCAGCACCTCCTCGGCTTCATTCGCAATGCTGTTTATTCTCTTTTCGATAACGTCCATGATTCCAAACTACACAGGGCATAAAATACTATCGCATAATATTTGGCTACAGATTTCGGGTGCTCAACGGTTGCCGTAGCAACAGAAACTCAACAGGAAGCGAATGACTCTCACTCTGTTTCTGTTTCTCACTGCGAGTCGTTTTTAGCTGGATTCCCATAGGATACAGTCGTTTCACATGATAAAACTATGATAATAGTTAAGTGAAACACGATATAGAAAATATAATACGTTCGTTTTTATATTAAAATGTTTATAATTTAATTAGTTAATTAGGTCAGTATATTGTTATGGGTAATGATTAATATTATGCCGTGGATGTCAAATCCATTTGATTTAACTAAACGCAACCTTGCATCTTGCCAGCCATTTTTTTTATTATTATTATTTGGTAAAATAGAGTACCTCAGAAATGACGTGTTTTTGTAGGCCAACCCGGATGTTAGCGGCGCATGGGTTCCCTCGATCGAAAGTCTATGCATTTTTCCCATAGGAAAAGCGCAAAAAAAATAAGCTCTGTGTTTAACAAAGGGTTATGACACTTACACGTTTTGTCTATCAAGATAATCTTTACAAGTTAACACAATATTTATACATTTTGAAGCCTAAATAAAGTCGTCAGATATAAAAAGCTAACAATAGGCTATAAACGGACTACAACACACCATGGTCTCAGATCAATGTCACCACCACCAAGCTTCCTCGAACTTTATTTAAAAAACAACTTTATGTATGGACTATATGCACGGTTACTTCCTGGTTGTTGTTAAGCCAGCTCGGGCATTTCCGGTGAACTGTTAGCTGTTCATTCTGTAGTCGCTGTATATCGACACAAAACCATCAATGGTTGACTTTTTAATGTTGTATTCATATTTTAATGCAGTTATCACATTTACCTAATTTTCCAGTAAACCAGTTTTATTGATTGCAATAAAGAGGAAGCTATTGGGACCATTTTAAAACGCCATGTCTGTAATTAGACACGCACACATTTCCCGCTGAGTAAAATGACTTGTCTTAAAGGGACTTTGTTATGATCTGCGCTGTGTATGAATACTTATCCACTTTTTCATGAGAAATGCTGTCCAAATGTCCTGTTTGTCATGGTGACGTCTAAAGTCCCCGCCAAAAGAAGTAGTCCCTTTTAGCAACTTGTTAGCAACCGCCATTTTTAAAACACAATAAAGTTAAAAAAAAAAAAAAAAAAAAAAAACACACACACACAAGCGGGTTATAACTGGTGTGTTTTATGTCATAGATCAAAACGTGAAAATATTTAGAGGCTTTGTTAACCACAGACCTTATTTCAGATGATTTAGCAAAAACCCATAGACTTTAGGGCGATGGAACCGGAAGTCCTAAAATGCTAACTCGCTTCCGGGTTTTGCATACAAAAACACGTAATCTCTGAGGTACTCGATTTCAAGTACAGGTCTCTGCGGAACAAACGAGGGGCGTCTCCCAAGTTTTGGGCGTTATCTAACCGGGATATGTGTTTTCAATGATCCAACCAAAAAAGTACAGAAGCCGGGATAGGTGTTTGTTTTTTTTTTTAAGTACGGAATCCTAAGAGGCCTTTCATTATTATTTTTTCCTTTCTTGTTTTTTCATGATCACAACTACTTTTTTTAATGTTTAGATCACGAGAAACAACTTATGTCGAGATAATGAGAAACAAATAAATAAATAAAATAATGCTGCATGCTTGACTTCCGTAACAGGGAAACTATGCGTTCCTTGAGTGCCAGCATAGACATATGGAAACATTTTACTGTAATATATTCACATATTTTGAAGAGCATCAATTATTATACAAGACTTGTAGCTTATAGCTCGAGAAGGCAAAATATATGGTCTATGAAAGATCACTACATTTTTTGTTTGTTTGTTTGTTTTGCATAGACTACGAATTATAATGACACTGAATGTAATTTTGTCACAATATAGCTACTGTAGTCTATACTGTAGCTATATTTTACAAAGGCTACACATTTTATTCATCATTTGTCTGAACTTATTTAACAGTAATCACCGTCATTTGAGGTTGGACATGGGCTACAAGAATTATCATTAGTCAAACAGTTTTTAAGGCTAGACATAAACCATATTTCGCCTTCTTGTGCTGCAAGTCTTGTATGATAATTGATTCTCTTCAGTATGAATAACGCAGAAGAACACAACCAATGGCACGCAATCAACAGCCTATGTATTTTATTTAAATCTCTGGCATGCCAAATTTCACATGCATAGTGTAAACCTTCGTCATAAAAGCTATTAAAGTGACATAACTTCACTAGTCAACAGACGAGCAGAGAGCGCCTAATAGCCTACGTAACGTTACGTAGGCCAGATAGTGTTTAACATTTGGTGATTTATAATTAACTTTAATTGTAAGTGTATTGTTTTTTTATAGGTTATCAACCACAAGAAGATATACAGAAGTACATGACTGCCTCAGCGTAAATTGTATCTGTACAGTATGAGCTTTACCTGTAGACAGTAGGCTATTAATGAGGCTATTTTTTACTGATCTTGTACAAGCATTTAAATAAAGAAAATGTGTTAACCTGAAATGATGACTCTGAAGACTTTAAAC
Organism: Elopichthys bambusa; assembly: GCA_037101425.1. NCBI lineage: Eukaryota > Metazoa > Chordata > Actinopteri > Cypriniformes > Xenocyprididae > Elopichthys > Elopichthys bambusa. The sequence continues at coordinate 13,676,398 of CM074437.1, forward strand.
TTTATAATCATTTTATTGACCACAGACACTGTAGCCACAACTTGATGGCAAAACTAAAATAAATCAAGTGACCAACAGACAAATGAAACATTAGACAACTGCTAGTTTACAACAATACACTTACATTCATATGCATGACATCTCTCTTATTGTTTTTCCGGAAATCTCCCACTTGATTTGAGCAAATCAGGTAAAGAGGTTGAAAAACGCCTATTCCTGTTTGAAAACACCCCAAAATTGGGAAACACCCTTTTTTGTTTCGCAGAGACCTCATACTCTAAAATTTAGCGCCAAGACTGTGCATGCATCTCAAAGCGAGTATGTTCACAATAGAGGTAATAAAGCAATAGGGCTCAGGGCTTTCTTTGTGTTGCACTGTAAATTTTGTATTTATAAATACAAATTCCCTTATTGTAAAATCTCTTAAACTCATTGATAACAATAAGAACAACACGTTTCTTAAGAATTATGAACACCATGACATTTTTCTTACCGAGGTGCCTTTGTTTCTTGTTTTGTTTTTTGTATGCATTTTGCTCTCTCTCTCTCTCTCTCTCTCTACTTCTTCTTCTTCTTTTCCTTTTCATTTCATGTTAGGCCTATTGTACTATTTCAATGCAGTGCTGTTTATTTTCTTGCAATAAAAATAAATAAATAAAAAGATAAGACTCAGGGCACATAAGCTGTCTTGTTAGTTATCACACAAATAAGGCTCTACTGTAGTGGTTCTCATGCAGAGGGCCGAAGCCCACTAGGGGCCCTCAGCAAACTTCCAAGGGTGTCAAAATGATTTAAATGAATATATTAGGCCTATTATTAATATAATTAATATATATAATTAATAATTAATATAATATAAAAAAATCTAATTTAATAAAATGCTAAATGCATTAAATCAAGACCATTTTCCTTTTTCCCCTTGTTCTACTGAAATTCTAGAAACTTCTGGACTCACACAATTAATTAGGGTGGCTAATTAATTTACCTATATCAAGTTGCTGTGCAACTCTGAGACAATAACATAATCATTTTACATGAACAGTATATATTAAAAAGGTAGAGCACCACTGCTCAAGTGTCATATAAAATGATTAAGTTATTGTCTCAAAGTTGCACAGTAAGTGTTTACTAAATCTAGTTCACGGTAAAAAATGCCAAAAGCATTAAATTGCTTTTAATTCTGCAGGGACCAATTGATTTAGATGGGACTGAACCTGCTTCACTTGTTAGCAGAACAGATATTGACAAATGAAATTACAAGTGAAATTCTGAAGCCTATTACCCTTGGTTACCAAACAGCTATCCTAATTCACCATGACAGCAGACGACTATGCTCTCTGTGTTTAGTAACCAATATCTCAGACTGAAGACAGACAACAGACTTCAAATTAACTGTGTTTACCTCCTTAATATATTTTAAGGGGGCTGTTGGGCACTTTCATGTCTCTAATCACAAAGCCCACTCTTCATTTTCAGACAAGAAAAAGTCCATTAAAATAGATTAGTCTGCCGTAGTCTGTCTAGATGGCATAATCTCTTTGAGTCTGCTTAAACAGCATAATCCCCGATACTGAAATATACTCCCCTGCATGGTGTAAACCCAACCCTCAGTGAAGCAGTCACAACAGCAGACTCTAGGTATGTCCCCTCCCCCTCAGAGACAGCGTTGCTTCTACTGTAAGAGTCTGCCCTGGGGCAAGCCAATATGGCCCTTTAATTAATCAGTGTAGTCCTCTCAGTTTAGTAAAGGGCTAATAGTGGAGCTTTATGGCTCTATTTTCACTGCATGGAGATCTCTGATCTTCATTTGTAAGCAGTCAAAAGCGGTTTGTTATTTCATGCTGTTCCAAATGATGATCAATAACATACGCATCATTGAGTATCAGTCAGGCGTAAAGTGAGAGCAACCGTCTTGGACATGCTTGTAAATGGTGTGAGCCAAAATAATTTTTTTCAGTATGTTCTTGTGTCTGATTGTGATTTTCAGCTCACACTGGGTGTGATGTTGCATTGATCATTGTGTGCTAATGAAATCTGCGAACAAATACAATATCATATCTGTTCAGAGTATGTCTCAATGTCTAGTGTGATAAAATATCAATTCCATGTTGTTTCTCTATCTTGAGCACAATTTATTGAAAACATGATGATACTAATGTGATTTTATTAAATTAACAAATACAGTTTTATTTGTAATAAGTAGCTAATTTTATTCTAACATGCAATGTACAATTTTACAACAAAATTCTTAAAGGGTTATGAAATTTCTGTCATTAATTACTCCCCCTCATGTCGTTCCAAACCCGTAAGGCTTTTGTTTTGTGACCACAAATGAAGATATTTTTCAACTCTGAGAGCTTTCTGACCCCCCCATAGACTGCAATGTAATTAGCACTTTCAAGGCCCAGAAAGGTATTAAAGACATTGTTAAACAACGTGACTACAGTGGCTCAACCTTAATGTTATGAAGTGACGAGAATACTTTTTGTGCACAAAAAACTAACAACAAGGACTTTATTCAACAATTTATTCTCTTCCGTTTCAGTCTCCTGTGCTGTTGATGTTGTAAACACAGTGTAGCGCTTATATAAAAAAAAATATATATATCTCTTAATTTGTGTTCTGAAGATGAACAAAGGTCTTACTGGTTTGGAACGACAAGAGGGTGAGTAATTACTGACAAAAATTTGGGGTGAACTAACCCTTTAATTTAAAGATTAAAACCGCTCTGAATAGTTCTGCATCATAATGATGAGGCAGGCATAACTTTACAGAAAACGGAGGGTATATTTTTGAAGTCAAGTCAAGCAACAAATTCCCTAAGACATGGCCCACCAGCTGACAATGGAAATCAGTTTTAATTCATTTAGTCTGAACCAGCACTCTGCAGAAGCCTTGGGGCCCCAGTGCGAGCCTGAGGAGAGCTGTGCTGAAAGGGGTGTTGTCACACTATGGACTCCATTCATGGGGACCATTCTGAGGAAGAATAAAACTAATCTAATAGAATGACTGGGGAAATGAGTGCTCTCGGATAGGACAACAAGATCATTATATTGGTCTATTGACACTAATTTATGCAAATTATTAAAATGCTTCACAGATGTATTTATATATTGCACATTCATAGATGTCAACATGACACTCGGTAACATAAATGGATAAACGATCCAGGCTCTCGTTAGTGTGCACGCAGGGGTTCAGTTTCATGGGGCTTCTTTGGCTGTGCCATGCCAACAAATGACAGCAGTGTGATTGCAAACAGTTCATTTTAAGTTGATTTCAGCTCATTATCAAGTCAGGAGGCAGGTATCACTATTCTGGTTGATTCTACTCTAATAGGCACAAACACAAGGTCGCTTTTTGCTGCCCTCCACTGGTTAAAACGTTTCAACCTGCAAAGAGTTATTCTTGCAGATTCAAGCAAGTGACAAATAAAACAGTCTTTTTCATTTAAATTTATTTTTACATTTATGTATTTTGTTTTTACAACTTAAATTGGTTATTTTTGTTTATTGGTTGGTTATTTCAGACACCTACAACACTAAAACTTTATAAAGAAAATAAAAAATGAAATTCTTTTTTTTTTTTTTTGTCTACTTAATGCATAATTCTGACTCTTCATTTACATACTTTCTAATTAAATTGTTATCAATATGGGCACAGAAGTAATCACTGTAATCCCCATATTTACTAAACTGTGGAAAATAGGTCAGCGGGCAGTCAGGGTTTTTTTTCTTTTTTTTTCTTTTGCCCAGCAGTCAAAAATAGGAAGGCTGCCAATTAATCATTTGTCATAGTAAAAAACTGTCTCTAATAATTGATTGTGGTCATTAATTGTTATCTATTATAAGCAGTAAAAGTAAAATAAATATCTTTATTTTCATTTTGTTTAAACAACAAAAAGAGCATGACAAAATTGTGAAACAAATTAAATGGAATAAAGTGGAAAAAATAAATTGATTTTATAAAATTATTTTTGAATTTTTGATTAAAGATATTTATTTATTTATTTATTTTATGGAGGGTAATGCAATAAATAACTAAGCACCTACTGTGTGACTGACCCATGTAATATTAATGTTAAAATCTACAACACGGCAGACGCACACTGGAAAAGGAACGCAGACTTTGAATGAACCCCATGGGATCTAATCAGGGCCAGATTGTTTAGGAAACCAAAACGAGACATGGCAGCCCCCAGAGAACACACCACTGGGAGGGGGAAAACATGATATTAACAAATGGCCTCTGGTGACATAAGCTAAAGCTTCCCTTCAGAATAAACAGAGAAAATAATTAGTTGAGTTGGCAGCATATGACAGAGGTTCAAAATGGCATATGGCATAAGTTTGATTATTCCTAATGGTTTAGTCTTACCCTGGAGAAAGTGAGAACAACTAGGCTGACACAGAAATGAGCTGAATAACAAATATCATGAACATATCCGCTGTTTTATGTAATGCTCCTTATATTATGTATTTTAAGAAATATATGGACATGCTTTGCACAATCTTAGGATTCGCTATTTCTGACTGTTTTCTCTAGAGGGCAGCAGCTGACCAGGTGTGACATCATTAAACTGAGACTACATTCATTCTCATGAAACTCCTTCCTTAAAGTGAAAATTCTGTCATCATTTACTCACCCTCCAGTTGTTCCAAACCTGTATAAATTTCTTTCTTCTGCTGAACATAAAGGAAGATATTTTAAAGAATGTCAGTGACCTGACATTGGGCCCCATTGACTTCCAAACTTTTTCCATACTTTGGTTACCCATATTCTTCAAAATATCTTATTCTGTGTTCAACAGAAGAATGAAATTCATACAGGTTTGGAACAACATGAGTAAATGATGACAGAATTTTCATTTTTGGATGAACTATCCTTTTAACTCCTACCTTCATTTTGGTAACACCACCATACCACAAAACATCACACAGATGTTCAAAAACATCTAATACTATTCCCACCTAAAGTCATCACTTCTTTGAGGATAATGCCATCAAGGAACTAGCTTTTGTTAAAAGGATATTAAAAATGTTTAACAGGATGGAATCAATGGGTCAGGCTAATTATGGTTCTAGTCAGCCCCTGCTGGTAAATGTCATAACTACACCATTAGGGGCAAAAACATCTTTTTTAATTGATGGCCATTCAAAAGTGCTACTGTAGCTGTGATTTAGGATGCAATATTGTAAACAGACCTTTATAATATCACGAAGAGTACAAGATCTGTTTTAAAGTTGTTGTTTTTTTCTGTGTCATATGCAACATTCATTTGTCCCACTCTGTGTTCTATGAGATTGAAGGTCCCAGTTCTGATATTTCTCAGTGAACGCCCACCATCCCTCTTTAATCCTGTTAATGCTCTTAGATCAAACTGTGCCAAGAACCTGCTCAAAGAGCTGATATCTGCTAAAACTAATGGCTTTTAAACACAAAGGACGTCTTTTGTTCTCTGCCAGTGGCTGATTATGAAAACAATGTGCCATGGTACATAACTGAAATGTTGCTCATCGATAGACACAAAGCTTTTTTGAAAGAGAAGCAAGAACAGTCTGTGCAACATCTGTCAACAAACTACAACTTTGGCTACAACCAGGGGCGTAAATAGCGGGGGGGTCAGGACCCCCAAAAATATAATTAGAAACCACGCTAAGTACTGTAAATAAATGATATATACTTAAAATAAATGTATAAGTACTAAAGCAATACAAACGCAAACGGGCGGTTTAAGTTTAGAAACATTTTGAGTCACCCCTCCCTTGGCTCACAATGGTTTGGTCCACCGCGCACGTCACACTTGTGTGTGTACAAGTCCGGCGGCGCCGGCGGGAGAGAACAGTTCTTCAGACAGTGGTTGAGAGTAATTTCAGCAAGTAGGCTGTCAAGGCTATTTTATTCAAAAACATAGGATGAAGTGATTATTTTCTCTTTAATACAGACGATGCTGAGTAATTAGTCATAAGAAAAAACAAAAACAATGATAACTGATGATTTTTTCCCCGTGAGTTTTTTTTCCATTGTCAGTTAGCTATTATAATGTTACCTAGCTTGTTTACGATAGCTTGTTGGATACTAAGTCACCCACACCAACTACAACTAACATTGTGATAAGCATATGTGTGAACTGTAATAAGGCTAATAGATTTACTTTTGTGTGTTGGGTTTTGCTCAATGTGTATTCATTGTGTTTTGGTGACTTGGTTGTAAACAACTTCAAAAATATTCTAATAAATAAATGGTTTTGAAGAAGCCATCCTTTGGTCAGTTTAGTCAGTTTTTTCATTGAACCAAAGAAACATTGAGAATAAGCATAATGGCACAGTCTACATGCTACACTAATAATAGTAGTAAGGTTTTCTTCTGTGTAACATTACATATGTCCTTATAAGTAATTGTTTATTGCCCTCAAAAGTTTACAATGACTTCAGTAGTTACTAGAGAGTTATCATGTTTTTCACTTCAGAATACTGATCCAAATAATTAGTAATTACTTCTGAAGGATTTGGTAATACTTCAGTCATTACTAGTGGGTTATGACCTTCACTTTAGAATTAATTATACATTATGCATCATTCATGTTAATTATGAACCTGGGAGGTATGAAAAAACAGTAGTTACTGATTAGCTAATAGTGAACTGAGCACTATTACTTACTAATTCATTAATCAGAGTTTCTTGATAGTTAATAGTAGTTACTAGAGTGTTAGTAATGCATTACTCATTTGTTCCTGTGTAGTTATTCATTAACGAAGGATCAGTATTCTAAAATGTTACCGCTAATATTAATAATATTATGGCTAATATTTAACAAAACAAACAATGTGTCTTTTCACTGCAAAAGTTTTTACATTCACAATAGCAGATTCTAACTCAAGTTTTGATTGCCACTTGATGTTATATCAAACTGACCATAACCACATTTTTAAAATGTACTAGACGTTTGTGATTACTAGATAAGTATTCTGTAACAGAGCAAATGTAATCTTAGCACATACTGTACAGCTGAGCAGCTGAGAATGTCTAGAACCATTCTGGAAATTTTGTTTGTTTCCACACGTTTACCTGAAAATAATGATTTTAAAAATCCCTGATATGTCCGTCTTTTTCATGACTGTGGAAACCCTACATTAATCTTGCCTATATATTTTTTGAAAGTGCATCTTTGAGTCACAAAAAGTGAGAATATATTTCCTCTGTCATTTTTCAACTTGTGTCTGACAGAATAGTGTGAGTCATTGTGTCCGATGAACTTTGTTAGTCTGACACATGCATTTAATGAGCGCTGCTTGTAGGATGTTCCAGCTCTGGATATGACCTTCGATGACATATAAGTCATCATACAACTCCATTCATATGGACTGATTGTTTCAGGCTGCAGTGTCTCTCTACTCTGGACAGTTTTTTTTTTTTTAAGAAATATATCAGTCTTTTCAGGTTAATGATGGGTCACCGGGGGTATGAGTCATTTTCGGTGATTAAATTAATAGCGTTTTCAACATGATAGAAATAGTTGTCTCTCCAACCCCCACAGTCTGCTCTTACTGTAGCTTGTCTGTAACCACAGGTCTGTGGGAGAGAACATCAGACGCATGGATATTAATGCAGTCTGAGTAGGAGTAGACTTCAAAGGAAGAAATGAGAGTGGGGGAGAGTGACCTGGACTTGGTATTAGGGTCCAGTTAATTTAAAATGGACTTCTTTGGCTTCCTTCAGCACACAAGGCTCAACTCACTGACAGCCCACCTACAAACCAGCTCATACAGTCACCAGCAGTATCTGTGAGACAAACGTGTAGCTAAAATAATTTTCAAAATATCCAGTGAGGAATAATGCACATTAACCGTGCATCATGGCAAGTCTATAAATAGGCTAAATAAGTGGAAATGAAATATTGATTTGAGCCTGAATATTATCTTAGCTTATATTAGCTTCTGCTAAAAAAAAAAAAAAATGAAAACGTGACAACGTACAAAACAATTGACCTAGCAACAATAAAAACATAGAAACAGTATTACAGTAACCCTGATATTAATATCTTAATTAAATTGCACAATCTGGAGCTCCCTATGCAGCTTTTGGTCATGTTCAATTCACCTGACTGACCATCAGAAACCTGCTTGGTTTGAAAGTGACGTCTGTGCGGGTGGCGCTTCATGCATGGCTACACTGTTGGCAATGCACATTTTTTTGTCAGTGAAATTTTGTTGCTAAAGTGGCCATACTGCAACTGTCCAATCAGGTCAAGTATTCCAGAGAGCCATGTAATGAATTTTTTTAATGGAATATTTCTGTAAATGATTTATCCATGCACATCATAATTTTTAAATGTAATTAAATTTCATTTTAAAATGTATGTGCTCTCTTTAATCAAAAAAACGTCCCCTCCTTCTTGCAATGACATCTCTTCTCCGATGAGGTGTTTACTAGTGTGAGCGGGACAACCTGTCGGGACAACCTGTCACATGAGATTGCAGCAATAGCAAACCACAACGATCCCACAATCCAATCACATTACATTTACATTTAATCACTGAAGATACACTTTTATCCAAAGTGACTTACAAATGAGGGGAACAATGGAAGCAATTAAACCCACAATAGGGCAACAATATGGAAGTGCTGTGACTAGTCCCAGTTAGTCTAGCACAATAGACAAATATTTTTGTTATCTAGCACAATGTAGCAAGTTATATATATATATATATATATATATATATATATAGAATAGTAAGTGTTAGTATTAATGGGTCAAGTGTTGATGAAAAAGATGCATCTTCAGCTGTGTCTTGAAAATTACTAAAGACTAGGCAGCTCGAGTTGAGTTAGGCAGGTCATTCTACCAGCTTGGAACAGTCAAGGTAGATATCTGTGAAAGTGATTTTCTGCCTCTTTGGGATGGCAACACAAAGCACCATCCACCTGCAGAACGCAAGCTTCTGGAGGGCACATAGGTCTTAAGTAGTGAGTTTATGTATAGGAGTGCAGAGCCAGTGGTTGTTCCATAGGCAAACATTATTGCTTCGCCAGGCAGTCGCCAATCAATTCCTGATGGAGAAAATCAAGTCCCGCCCTACTTTTTTTTTTTTTTAAGCTGTTTCACTCAGATATACGTCACAATAGAGAAGAAAAAGACTTTTGCAAATTCTGTTTCATGTCAACTTTAAAGGGATAGAGACCCAAAAATGAAAATTATCCCATAATTTAATCACTCTCAAGCCATCCAAGGGTGTATATGATCTTTTTTCAGAAGAACACAATTTGAGTTATAAAAAAATATCCTTGCTCTTCCAAGCTTTATAATGGTAGGAAATGGCGCTCCAAAAGAAGTCTAAAAAAGTGCATTCATCCATCATAAAAGTTTGACTCCAGGGGGTAATAAAGGCCTTCTGAAGCGAAGGGATGGGTTTTGTAAGAAAAATATCCATATTTAAAACTTTATAAACTAAAGCTTAGCTTAGCTAAGCTTAAACGTCTCTCACAGTTCAAACAAATAGGGCTGGGCAACAAACTCAAGCTGCTCTGCTCTTATATTGAAATCCTCGTTTTAGACTTCTAATTCATGACAGGAGTTTTGTTTTGTTCTATCCTCTGTGCTTCCGTGTGCATCAATACATCATGCATCATGTCAGAGGTTACTCTTTTGGCGTAAATCGATTTTGTGTAGGACATCTGCCGGAAGGCCTTTATTAACCCCCTGGAGCTGTGTGGATTATACTTTTATGATGAATGTATGCACTTTTTTGGACTTCAGGGGCGCCATTCACTCCCATTATAAAGCTTGGAAGAGCCAGTATATTTTATAATATAACTCTGATGGAGTTTGTCTGAAAGAAGATAGTCATATACACCTAGGATGGCTTGGGGGTGAGTAAATCATGGGATAATGTTCATTTTTGGGTGAACTATCCCTTCAATAGCGATTTACCTCTAAATAATCATAATAAGTACGTAACACAGGTCATTAATTGTTTACTTGCTGTAAGTTAAGATGGATTAGGAGTGACGTAGCCCTTCGTACGGCCTGAGATGCTTGGATAGGGTCCAGAATCTCCGCCACCCAATAGACAAGCTGTTTGGAAAGCAGATAGATTATATGGATAGATATAAGAACTATCAACTTGTGCCCACCTTCCTCATTCCTCAAATTAGTGCCGAACTCTGGCTGCAAATGGCACTTTTGAGGATGTCGAAAAAAATTGGTATTATTGTTATTCCATTTATTGGAAATGATGAAAAAGTGCAGGATATGCTACATTTGTCCTAGCATCTGATTTTATCGCTGTAATATGTCTTGAACAGAATGCTACAGTCGTGTCTTATTGCTTTTTGTCTCCTAACAAGTGGTGTCACAATAAGCAGCTTGAGGAAGGAGACATGCCGTATATTCTAAGAAAATCCAGTGTACACTCTTCCGCTCTTACTCAGGGAAGTCAGAGTGGCCTATTTCTGACCATGACACAGCTACGGCATTTCATCCTGAGAGGAGATAATGAGGGCTTTATTTTATCTTGTCTGTGAGTAAGAAGGTGACATTTATATTACTGTGGCTAATGGAAAAGAAACACAGGAAGGACTACAGTGACACGTCTCTTCCTTGGGGAACTCTGCTTGCCATTGTGCCCTTTCCTCTGGACACTAGCTAAACTATACTCAGCTATCTGTCTCCATGACTGAGCTTCGTTTAAGAAAAAAAAAAAAAAAAATCAATAACCCATAAGTAGGTCTGTAGCCCATAGTCACTTACTTCCTTTCACAATCAATGTGCCTCCTCGCCCTCTACACACACACACACACACACACATTGTAAGTACAAAGATCAGTCAGGTGTGTATGTGTATGTACCCTTTGGTTCATAGCAAACTAAATTAAGAGGAGGAAAACTCATTTCCTGATAACTTGCTTAGACAATCAGTGATGGAGAACTGCCTGTTCCCCTTAAACAGAGGAGAGGGAAACAGCTCAAAGTCATCATGGTAGACTGGTTCAGATGTAAAGATGTCTGGAAATCAGATGTTGTGTAATTATGCATGTTTGCCTGAAATTGAAATTATGCTAAATATATATGCATAGGGTGGTCAGAAGTCTCTCACCCCTGAAGAAACCCCCAAATGATCCAATAAATCAGTAATGTGCCCTACTGATCTTCATAATTGTGGTAATGCCATTATGGCCATTTTTGTTTTGCCTAACCCACTCAGAATCTAAACATCAGTAAACAAACGGAAAAACTGTGTTTTGACCCTTCTCCAACTACCATAGAACCATCCTTCCTCTGCACCTGCATACTAATTCCTTAGAACACAGGTCTGTCAAGATTGAATGTGAATTTTTAAATAATTCTGACCAAAGATTATACAAACAGTTAAAGTAATATAATAATCAAGTGTAGCATTAGTTCTGGCAGGTCAAGCTTAGGTCAGCTGATTCATGTCTCATGACTCAGCTGATTTATGTCTACCTATAGGAATACGACAAAAAGTTACCAACTTTTTTTTTTTGTTCAAAATTAACAAAATTCAAATAATGAATCAATACATCATCGATCCTTCTTCCAAAATGTGTTTTTGTCTTTTGTGTTTTTGTATTCACTAAGTAAGGGATGGTTTTCACAGGAAATTGCATAATATGTCACTCACCCATGCATGCCTCATCTAGGGAACCTCCAGGGAAACACCTGTTTAAAAAATGGTGAACAGAGGAGAGTCTGTTAGCAAAAAAGAAAACGTGACAGTCAGAGCTTGTAATAAAATGAGAATCAACATTGGCTTTTCGGAGAAGGGGGGAACTGAGGGATTTGAAATGTTGTAAAAGCGACGCAGACACGGCATTTTTATTACTCAACAGGTGAGTAATAGGGCTGCACAATACTGGGAAAATATGCAATATGCACTATTGTTGTTGAGTATTGCAATAACGATATTTCTTGCAATATAACATTTCCCTAGAGAAATGCTATTTTTATTAGCTATTTAAAAAAGAAATAATTTATATATGTAATGATCAAATAAACAGGTGATAGATATTATTCTGATCTAATTAAATCTAATTCAGGCTAAAAAAAAAAAAGAATAAAACAAAACTACCAAGGTGCAAAGTATAGTTATATCAACCTAAATCTTAACATCAAGAACATCCAGGTAAACAAAAACACCTGAAACTAGGGGTGGACGATTAGTTATTTTTGTTATTTTAATTTATCTTTGTTATTAAAAAAATAAGAACTACAACAATAAGACAAATTCTTACCTGAAATAGCATTCAGGTTAGAAACAATACAGAAACTGAATGATCAAATGTAAATCTAAAACACTGCATAGTCTTCACATGAATTGAATATACATTGATTCATAATAAAGCTACAAAAGTTATTCAGTCAAGAACAGTGAGTGAATCTTTTGTTGTTTGGCAGACAGCAGCAGGTTTACTGTATTTGGCCGCTGTTCCTTTAAGACCTAATGCACGGCCACGAATCCTACTGAAACTCATCTGATTTCTTTCCCAGCTGATAACGTTCACATAAGACATAACTGACTGTGATTACATGAATACTCGCCAAGACAGACATTTTGACATAACAGTGTGTGTATTTGACCGTTTGAGTGCAATAAGGCGCGAAAGAGAACTGAAGGGGTCATGCGCTGTCAGAGAGGTGGCTTGTGCAAGCGCTTTGGGTGTGTGTCAGACAGCAGACAGCGCAAGAATTGTTTTCAGCAACTTATTGCGGTTAATAACTCTTTTTAACGTCAAGTAAGTCACGTAAGTAACAGTCGTGTGTCCAGTCTATTCACTGCTATATGCGTTGACCTAAAACTTTGACTTTTCGCAACGTTTTGTAGTAGCCTATTAAAATCATTCATATCGCATGCCGTGGCAATATGCATATCGCAATATGTAGCCTACATTTGCGATATTTCGATAATTTCGATATATCGTGCAGCCCTAGTGAGTAAGGTATTTTACTGAGCAGATAAATTGCCATATATAGCTCTCTAACAGAGTTCATTGTAAAGCATTATATGTGAAGGTTAATTTCATTATGGGTTGTGCTGGAATTTATTTTCAAGGAAGTACTGTGTATACCTACAAAAACGTCTTCAGCTAAGCTTGAGATTGTGTCTATCTCAACTGGTTATATCTCTTAGAAGTGAATCTTTAATATAATATAACATAATATAATACATTTTAGACACTTCATATATAAAACATTTTTTAATATATTATGAATATATGTTACAATATATTATAAACTTACCTTTTAAATGATTCTACATTTTAGAATATAGTGTTTTCATATTTTGCTCCCCATTGAAAATAGTTCCTAACGAAGCAACAGCAGAATTAATCGCTCATCTCCAAGAAACACAGTTGTAGTTTTTTCCAAAAAACTGGTTAAGTGAATGTTTCAACAACTCACTCGTAACGACATCTGCTTGTTTTGTTTCTGAATGAATCCTTGTGTTTGAACGAATCTGTCTAAGTAAATGATTTAAGGACTCACTCATAAAGACAGTCACTTTTTGTAACCACACATTGTATGTAACCTGCAGAAACAAAATAAAATAATTTAGCCAAAATAGGGTTTACAGATGTTTACAGAGGCATGCACACCATAAATACAATGTTTTAAAGAGAAAAATGCAGTGTGTTCAATGTCTCTGTGAACTCTTCCTAACCCACATGGTAAATAATAACATCATAAACCAATTTTTTGTCTCATGTGACAGCACTGACAGCAGAGTTGATAGGTAGTCTGTTCAGGCAGGACTGCTGAATGTGTACTTTTTAATAAAATCAGCTCCAGACGCTGTTGACAGGCTGACGAGTCAAACTGTCATAAGATCAGGATACACCTAAAGTCTTGGATTCTGTGTTCCTATGTATCTGATAGCTTTCATTATTTAGACCTCAGGCCTGCTCTCATGTGAATTGAGGCTAGGCTGAAAATAAACACCTATTAAAGCCATTTTATTCCTGTTCTTCAGAGAACCATGACAGCATGAACTCCCTGGACCATGCGCTTGTGAGATATTTTTGGCACAGATTAGAGCACGGTAACCCATGACAGACACAAAAATATGCCGGAGGGGGCAGGGAGACATGGGCATCACCTAATTGTTGTGACGACAAGATACTTCGGTGCATCTGTAAGTTGAGTTTAGCTACACATGTATTATGGCTGTCACAGAGGAGGATGTGGATTGTCTTCTTTTAATATGAGGAACAAGACACTGTGTGGCTGCAGGCCCTGTTTGATGTGAAATGTCCATGATGTGTTTAGTTGCAAGTCCTATTACACACCAGAAATGTTTGCTTTTGACCACAATGTCCTTTTACAACAGGAGATGTAAAAAAAACAAAACAAAAAACAAAAAAAAACAGCCAGGTGAACTGCAGAACAACATCTCCAAATCCTTCTGCGGCTATTAGCTAGACTGAATCCCAAATCAGAGTATGTTGTGTTGCTGTTGTCAAAAGCACCGTGGTTAGAAGAACACACCATTCAAATGCACACTATGTTAACGACTGTAAATATCTCACTGCATATGTAAACACACCCATATGAACAGACCTTTGAGCATGCATCCCAATTAAAAATACTGGCTCATGCTGAGATATTCCTGTTTTAAATATCTTTAAACATTCATGATTATGAATTGGTTCTGCACTGTATTATTATACTCCCATAAGAGCATATAGTTCTTGTTAAAGATCCTCTCTTTCTTCACAAGCTATGCAGCACAATCAGCAATCTCATCACTCTTCTACCGTCCCTTGCTCTGGTTTAGTCACTCCAGAGGGGCATGGAAGAGACTAATAACATTAGCAGGAGGAATGCTTTCTTTGCTGCAAAATTTATTGTTTTGAGTAATACATTTTATTTTTCTTACAGCTGCAGTTTCTTTTAGTTTTTTTTTCTGTCTTTAATGATCAATACTGGACTGTGTTATTATAGAAAAGTGTGACAGTTACTCAGTTAGCTTTAAAATAATTTTGCCCCCTCAGCTCCAGATTCATAGTAACATGATCCAGATGGTGGCAGACTTACGTCAACATGACATGAGTGAGAAAATCAATTTTAACATATTCCATCTTGGATGTGTGGAAAGATGTTATACAAGTTCAACATGAGAGTCAGTGTCACATTACCTCCCATTGTATTTCTGGGTACACATTAACAAAATTAATTTTAAATGTGCTGGTTAAAATAAAATGTTTTTTATTATTATTATTTGGGTACCCCAAAATAGGGATTTGTGCTCCTCATGTGCAGGACAGCGGTTCTGTTGTTCATATAGATTATCTAAGGGATCAAAAATTCACATACAGAGATTTCTGAATTGAAATTAATTGAATGTAAGATTTATTTTCAACACCATATCAGTCATTCTTAAATGTGAAAAACTTTTTCAGATACAGAAGAAAAAAAAAAACAGCTACAGTCTAAAATATATATTTAAAGAGGTGGTTTATTATGATTTCACTTTTTTTTTTTTTTTTGTATGATTTGTACTTTATTGATTTTCTTATTTGCAGACAGATGTGGTATAAACAATTAAGTACTAAACATATAAACAATCCACAAACACATACATATAACAAAATAAATGGCAATAACTGGTAACAATATAAAAAATAAGTTAATACAACAGTATAAAGTGAAAAGAAAGAGAAAGAAAAGAAAAGGGTGACAGCACCACAAGTTTCCACTATAAGCTAAATCATATTCACCATGACCATTGTTTTGTCTCATCACATATTTGCTACTGCTGTGGATTACAGAAATTCAAAGTTTTCCCCCATTTTTCAGAATAAATTTCGATCCTCCCATGCAGACTATAGGAGAGTTTTTCAAGGGCTGCCACCCACCCTAAAGCCACTCTGAAATCGGAGGCCTTCCAGAAGATTTCCAGTTTTTTACAATCACACGTCTGCCCAGCATGATGCAGCTCTGTATCCACTCTGATTCGTTTTTTTTTTTTACATGACTTAAAGGCGGAGGGTCACTGAGAATATATAAACTAGGACAGAGATCATACTGGGTCTGTGATATCTTTAAAATATAATCGTGCACCTCCCTCCAAAAATACTGGACTTCTGGGCATTGCCATAAAACATGAAATAGGTTGCCCTCCTCTCTCTGGCATCGCCAACATTCAGAATTCTTTTTAAAAAAAAATTCGAGTATCGGCTTGAGTGACGTAAACGGGGACGGAATTCCTTGTACTGGCACTTTTCCCAGAAGAGCGCTGGTGAACACGTGGACCTGAGCAAGAGCGCAAGATCGCAAGAGCATGCCCATCAACGTGCGTTAGGGTTTACGGAAGTCATCAACAGCGCTGCACAGGTCACAGGACTGCACGGAATCAACATTGTCACCAAAGAAGTGTGTTTTTGGTTGTGAGGGAAAGAACCTTGCTTCCCAAACAACCAAGTGTTCAGTGAAGCTGAGAGATTTGTTCTCACGCATTACATTGATGCGCTCTTGATATTTGTTATTAAAATAACCATAGAAACTCATAGTTGCAATCACTTTTTTATTGGTTAAAATGAATAGAGAATATCTCGTGTTTTTCCATGGCTGCTTGAGCCCGCAGGATCTGCGCTTATGGTTTTATAAACAAGGCCCAGTTCTACGCTGGATTTACAAATAATTTGAAACTGAAAGATGGAGCGGTCCCGGTTATGAGTCGGAATCGCAGGCGGTGAGTAAAACTGCTTCAAATGTTTGTTTTGTTGGCAACAGGCGCCTAAGTGCATATAATGTAAACAACACAAACGTAGTGAATTCATAAATTCATTATTCATCATTCATACACTATATTCATTCTAGTAATTCAAAAGTTATTCATGGATAATGCGATGGTGTATTGTCTGTTTAAATACAATTGTTTCGCTGGCCATTGATAGCTTGTAGATGATCTCTACACAAAAGATGCGCGTACTCGTGACTCTAGCTCCGCACGGCAGACACGCCTCCAGTTTTCGTTTTCCTGTTTTCGGAAATACTCGGTACAGCGTATGTATCTTTTATAAATATGATAAAACTAAAGACTTTTTGGAGATATGAAGGATGCACTACTACTCTATAGGTACTCAAGATTAACATGGGATTGGCAGAAACTGTGTGTGATACACATCCCCCCCCCCCCCCCCCCCCCCCCCCCTTTTTTTTTTTAAAACCCTCTCTAAACAGCCTTCTGGGTGTCCAATAGAATCTGTGTAAGATTTTAAATTGTATTCTAATATCTCTGGACATCAGTTTTAAATTCCTCGCCCATTCTTCATCTTCAAATGTGCATCCCAAATCTTTTTCCCAAATTATCTTAACCGCAGAACTAATATTTTGGCCCATCTGACTAATAAGTAAGGAATAATATTTAGACTCCTCATGGCCAGTACCCACAATCTTCTGGATCATCTCGAGAGTGTTTTTACCCCTGGGAGCATATGAGGGGGAGGTAAAGATACTTGTGAGCATATGTCTCATCTGTAGATATCTCCAGAACTGATCGTTAGACAAGGTGAATTTTTGCTTAAGTCTCTCAAAAGATATTAAAGCATCATCCTCATAAAGATCTTCCAGAATATTTATATTTTTATCTATCCATTTCTTCCATAACACGGGTGTTCCACCTATTAGCAATTTTGGATTGGCCCAAATAGCAGATGAAGGACTTAAAAAAGGGGTCAACCCCTAGAATAGTCTTCTTCCAAGTCTTCTTCCAAACTGTTTGGAGATGGGAAATAATTGGATGTTTACGCACTGGTAGTGGTAGTTTTGTTATCAATATGGACTCAAAAGGTATAAGCGGATTTTTCCATAACTATCCATGGGGGAGCTCTCTCTGGAGGTAACATCCATTGTCCCAGGAGTCTCAAACCAAATGCATAATGATACAAAGATAACTTGGGAAGACCTAATCCTCCCCTCTCAACTGGAAGCTGTAATTTCTCTAACCGCATTCAAGGTTTCTGCCCATTCCAAAAAAAAAACTGTTTACATATCCTGTCAAATATACTGAAATATTTTGAATGGACAGAGACCGGCAGGGAGCTTAAAACATAATTATTTTAGGTATGGAGTTCATTTTTAATACACTGACTTTGCCCCAAAGGGAAAGAAAAAGGCGTGCCCATCTAGCTGTGTCAGCTGAAATTTTTTCCAGTAGGGGTTCCAGATTGACTTTAACAATATCCTTAAACTGATGGGGAAAGGTAATTCCTAAATATACAATGCCCTTGTCAGGCCATTTAAATGTACAGGTCTGAAACAATGATTTTGGAAAGTAAGCAGTCAGGGGTAGAGCCTCTGACTTGGACCAACTGACTTTGTACTTGAGAAATTATTTATCATACTAAGCAGTGCTGGAAGTGAATTAGTTGGATCTGTGACAAAAAGCAAAATATCATCTGCATAGAGCATAATTTTCTGAGTTGAGCCCCCCACAACTACCCCAGGGAAGCTGGTATTTTGTCTAATTGCCACAACTAAGGGTTCCAACTCCAAACAAAAAAGTAGAGGGGAGAGTGGGCAACCCTGACGCGTACCTCAACCCAGTCTGAAGTATAAAGAAATAACACTGTTAGTTTGCACAGCAGCCTCTGGATGTTTATATAACAACTTCACCCACTCAACACAATCAAATGCCTTCTGGGCATCAAGTGACACTGCAGCAATAGGAGAACTCATTCCTGACTGCCCACATAACGTTGATGAAGCATCTAATATTATCAGAAGAGTACCTATTTTGAATAGAGCCAACCTGATCAGGGTGTATTAAGTCCACTGAGGAAGTTTTTTTATTTCTTCCTCAGAGGAGCTACTACAAGAAGTGTATAAATTTAGATAGAAATCCTCAAATGCAGCATTAATATCCATGGCCTTGGTTACAAGGCCTCTCCCAGGGGTTTGGATAGCACATATTGAGGCAGAGAATTCCCTATGTTTAATGTATCTAGCCAACATTTTCCCTGCTTTATCTCCAGATTCAAAGGATTTTTGTCTAAGTCTGAACAGGTCAAATTCTACTTTCTGAGTAAGAATATTATTGTATTGATATTTTAGCTGTGCTAAGAGTCTAAGGTTGCCTTGGTTAATTCTCCGTTTAAAATTATTTTCTGCTTCTTTGATCTTCTAGTACAGACAACTTATTACGCTCTAACTTTCCTTGGCTGAGGCGTACTGTATAATGACCCCTCTAACATATGCTTTTAATGCCTCCCATGCCACCCCTACTGATGGAGCTGAATTTAGATTAGTAGATAAATAAAAATCTATTTGGTCTTTGTTACATCTCCCTTCATTTAAAGATTTATTCAAAGTGGAATTAAACCTCCATCTATATAATCTTTTAATAGTGTCCAATGGTGTAAGATCCAGAAAAACTGGTGCATGGTCTGAAATCAATATGTTGCCAATTGTACAGTTTAGCATAGAGGGAACAATGTTTTTAGAAATAAAAAAATAATCAATACGTGAATATGTGTTGTGTGGAGATGAAAAGAAAGTATAATCTCTGCCAGATGGAATAAGCAACCTCCAAGTACACACTTGCTTTAACATAACGGCTGACTAGGAGTCCTTGTGCTGACCAAATGGCTGCAATCTAAAATAGCATCTATAACCACATTCATGTCAGGGTCACCACTATTTGGAGCATATGTATTGGCCAAAATGTATGGTCTCCCCTGCAACTCTGCCAATATGACTATGATCCTACCCTCCTTGTCACATTTCTCATTTATACATTTAAACTGAAGGTTTTTATGCACCAGAGTGATCACACCCCTACTCTGACTTGAGCCAGTGCTGTAAAAAACATGACCAATCCAGTCTTTACATAGTTTCTGTGACTCTTGTTCAGGTAGTGGGTTTCTTGTAGAAAAACAATATCAAGTTTTCTGCACCTGAGACTGATAAGTCTCAGGTGCCTCAGCCACGCCGCCATGCTTGAGGGGAGTGCATGCCAAAAAAATGGCCAGACAAAACTGAAATGTTTCAGTTTCAACTGAAATGCCAGAACCACTCCCCCTACGGGTCATACATAGGCTGTCAGTGACAGCATTCCCTATGGCCAACAGCCCAAGCTATAAGCCTCAAAGAGGCCTTCCACAGAAGGCCTACCAAGGCCGCTCAAAGGCTTTTGGAACCAACCTTCTTTTTCAAAGAGGGTACCTTTAAGGGAATGTAGCCAGGGGGCCCGAGGGAACCCTAGCCAGTCACTTGTCAGGGGAACGTACTCGACCCTGATTGCCACCAGGGAGGCCGACCTGGTCTAACAGAGACCTAGTCTTGGCCAATAACCTCTCTGATCACAGAGTCTCAATTACATTCTTCAGAGAAGATATCCAGTAAGAGGGACTGCAAAGAGGCAGTAACCAACTCAGACCAGATTGTAGAGATGGGCATCCTGGAGAGCAGGACTCAGCTTAGCGCTTTTTACCCTTACCAGTGAGGGGAGTAAAACTCTGCTCAATCCTAGGATCTACTCAGCGCCTGATTATTTGCACTGAGGAGGCTGTGCACTCTAAAGGGACCCAAATAAGGGGAGTACAACCAGCCTAGGTGCCGGTCTTCAACAGGGAGGCCTCAGAGAGGCCTTCAACCACTGACCAGACTTAGGGAGCTAAGTACTATACAGAACAACCCTCTAGACGAGGGGAGTACTGGGCTCAACCTAACAGGTAGACCATACTATATATAGGCACAAAATCATGGAGGCTCCCAGAGAGCCTGCAACATGAAGTAATTCTACACAATGTAAAATATATTATAGCAGCCTTGCAAAGTCCAGCCATGTGAAACTACATGCTTCATCTGCTAAAAAGACACCCAGATGTGGGGGATTCGCTTACAGGGCGGCCTGTGAAGGCCACACACCTAAAAGCAACTCAATTGCTGATAAAGCAAGAACCCACAAAACATGGGAACTCGTTCTGATTGAAACCGATTTTAACTAGCAGATAAGACCATAGAGTGCCGACATACAGCCTACCTCAACACATTCCAACAAGCAGCGTACTCAGTAAAAAACACTTTTTACTCTTTAAGCAAGAGGAGTACAAACTTACGCCATCATGCTCTGAGGGAGGACCAAACAGGACCTGCAACTTCAGAATTACACGAGCGTCAGCTAGTGGCAGTGTCTAAGCTCTAAGGGAGACAAATCTAAGAACCAAACTATCCAGTGAGGTTAACTAGTTTAACTCAACCCGAGCTTAATTCTATCCACACATTCCACCAGGCAATGTACTTAGTAAAAACACTTTTTACTCTTTAAGCAAGAGGAGTACAAACTTATGCCATCATGCTCTGAAGGAGGCCCAAACAGGGCCTGCGACTCCAGAAAGACACATGGCGTCAGCTAGTGGTAGTGTCTGAGCTCTAAGGGAGCCATATATGATAACCAAACTATCCAGTGAGGTTAACTATTTAACTCAACCTGAGCTTAATATATCCACACATTCCAACAGGCAATGTACTCAGTAAAAACACCATAAACTCTTAAAGTAAGGGGAGTACAAAGAAAATTATGCTACCATGTTCTGAGGGAGGCCAAAAAACAGGCCTACTACTTCAAACGAACACGAGCATAAACCTGTGGCAGTGCTAGTTTCCAAGTGAGCAAACTCTAACTAAAAACACCTACCAACAAGCCTTATAATCCAACAAGCTATTGTGCTCTGAAGGAGTCCCAAACGGAGCCTTCTACTTTAACAACACGAGTGTCAGCTTGTGGCAGTGTTCAAACTCTAAGGGAGCCATATACGAAAACCAAACTATGCAGTGAGGTTAACTTTATCAAACTCAACCTGAGCTTATACATTCCAACAGGCAATATACTCAGTAAAAAACACTTTTTACCCTTTCAGCAAGGGGAGTACAAACTACGTCACCATAATCTTAAGGAGGCCAAAGTCAGGCCTACTACTCCAGAACACACGTGTGCTAGCCTGTGGCAGTATTTAGAGTTCACTGAGCTCACATACTGTAGGGCAGGAATAAGAACTAAAGTAATAAAGTACAACGACCTTGAATAACAAGGGAGTACTATTAAACCAACCCTGAAAAATACAGTGTGGGTACTTCACAACAGAAATTCTCACCAAAAACAGATACAATCTGTACTGAACCCTAGGGAACAGGAGCTTTCATTAAAAAGCTACAACCATATCACTCAAGCTTGAACATAATTCAAGGGGTTCAGGGGAAAGACTGAAGTCAAAGTACCACTAGATAGTTCTGGGGGAGCGGGGCCACAGCAACAAAGTTTCTATTCACATAGTGAAAAGGGGCCTACACCGCCTGAGACAACAGCACCAGGGAGACTTAGCAATAGTCTGCTACCTTAGCTGCTATCTATTTTGCACCTACACCAAGGGAACAATGGGCCTTGGCCTGACACCTCTGATAAGAGGAGGCCAGAACTAGGAAAAACTACACTCACATAACAGGGGTAGTGTAAAAAGGGCGTATAAAGCTTCTAGCAGACCACCTAAAGCCTAGTTCTAGCCTAGGCCAGCTATAGCTGTGGGCCTATCAACACCAGCGAATTAACCTGCTGATGTTGATGAACACGAGCTGAATACAGGTTCTTTCATGACTTCTCGATCTCAATATGAAGTTCAAGAAGGAATAGAAAGCTTACAGTAGCTGGAGGATTATGGCCAAAAAGGAACCGTTCGTCGAACAATCCGCGAGCAGTTTCTTTCTTAACCTGCTCCAATGGCAACTGCAGTCTGCCAGAGGCGCGTTCCATAATCTCAAACAGCTGTATATACGTGGGGGCAGGGTGGCTTTTTGAGGATTCAGGAGGCTCACCACCTTCATCCTCATCAGCCATCTCCTGCTCTCTTGTTTGGCTTAGAACAAGAAGAGCAATTGCTGCTGAATCTAACGATGTCAAAGACGACACATCATCCTAATCCCGCAGCTCTCTCCCGTCAGCCATCGAAAGGTCAGAATCAGAAAGAGCTTTATTGCCAGGTATGTTTACACATACTAGGAATTTGTTTTAGTGACAGAAGCTCCACAGTGCAACAGAGTAACAGTGACAAGACAAGACACAGATAATATAAAGAATAGAAAAATAATATACAAATATACAAGATAGAAAAAGTGCAAAAAACAATATATAATATAGACAATTTGTACAGTTATGATGTGTGCAAATTTGAAATATAAAAAAGTATGTGTTATTAAGTAAATATATAATAGTGTTGTGTGTTCCGTGTTTGTCAAGTGTTCATGAGATGAAACTGTTCTTGTGTCTGGTCGTTCTGGTGCTCAGAGCTCTGCAGCGTCGACCAGATGGCAACAGTTCATAGAGGGAGTGTGCTGGATGTGTGGGGTCCAGAGTAATTTTCTTTGCCTTTTTTCTCACTCTGGATATGTACAGTTCTTGGAGAGTGGGGAGGGTTGTACCAATGATTCGCTCAGCAGACCGGACTACCCTTTGTAGTCTTCTGAGGTCAGATTTGGTAGCTGAGCTGAACCAGACAAATATAGAAGTGCAAAGGACGGATTCAATGATGGCAGAGTAAAACTGTTTCAGCAGCTCCTGTGGCAGGTTGAACTTCCTCAGCTGGCAAAGGAAGTACAACCTTTGCCCAGGAACCTGAATGACTCCACTGCAGTCACAGTGCTGTTCATGATGGCGAGTGGGGGGAGAGCAGGGGGGTTTCTCCTGAAGTCCACAATTATCTCCACTGTCTTGAGCGTGTTGAGCTCCAGGTTGTTAAGACTGCACCAGACAGCCAGCTGTTCAACCTCCAGTCTGTAAGCAGACTCGTCACCGTCCGATCAGTGGCCGATGAGTGTGGTGTCATCTGCAAACTTCAGGAGCTTGACAGAGGGGTCTTTAGAGGTGTAGTCGTTAGTGTACAGGCAGAAGAGCAGTGGGGAGAGGACACAGCCCTGAGGGGCGCTGGTGCTGATGGTGCGGGTGCTGGATGAGAATTTTCCCAGCCTCACTAGCTGCTGCCTGTCTGTCAGAAAGCTGGTGATCCACTGACAGACAGAGGTGGGCATGGAGAGCTGAGTTAATTTGGGCTGGAGGAGTGATGGGATTGCTTGATAAGCAAACTGCAGGGGGTCCAGTAAGGGTCCAGTGATGTCCTTCAGATAAGCCAAAACCAGTCTTTCAAATGATTTCATGGCCACAGACGTTAGTGCCACAGGTCTCTAGTCATTAAGACCAGTAGTTTTGGGTTTCTTTGAGACAGGGATGATGGTGGAGCGTTTGAAGCATGAGGGAACTTCGCACAGCTCCAGTGATCTGTTGAAGATGCTGAAACGCTGTCTGGGCCTGGTGCCTCTTCTCCTCTTGTTCTTTCTGAAGACCTGGCGCACATCATCTTCACTAAAGATGTGTGGGGGGTTGTTGGAGGTGTTAATGGTGATTTTTCAAACCTGCAATAAAACTCGTTCAGATCGTCTGCCAGTTGTTGATTCACCACAGTGCTGGGGGATGGTATCTTGTAGTTGGTGATGACTTTCAGACCTTTCCACACTGAAGCCGTGTCATTAGAAGAGAACTGATTCTGAAGTTTATCTGAATAATTCCTCTTTGCCACTCTAATCTCCTTTTCCAGTGTGTATTTGGCCTGTTTGTATTTGTAAAACACTCTGTTCCCATTTCTGCGAGCATCTTCTTTGGCCTGACGAAGCTGGCTGAGTTTTGCAGTGAACCAGGGTTTGTCGTTGTTGTAAGTTAGATGAGTCCAGGTGGGAATGCACAAATCCTCACAGAAACTGATATATGATGTAACAGTCTCTGTGAGCTCGTCTAGATCGGTGGCAACAGCTTAAAAAACACTCCAATCAGTCCATTTGAAACAGGCTTGTAAAGCCCGCTCTGTTTCGGTGGTCCATCTCTTCACAGTCTTTGCTACAGGTTTAGCTGATTTCAGTTTCTGCCTGTAGGTCGGTATGAGATGAACTAAACAGTGATCAGAGAGCCCCAAAGCTGCCCGTGGGACAGAGTAATATGCATCCTTTATTGCTGTGTAACAGTGTTACTGTCTCTGGTGGGACAAGTAACATGCTGTCTGTATTTTGGAAGTTCACGTGAGAGAATCGCTTTATTAAAGTCCCTGAGAATTATTAGAACAGAGTCCGGGTGTGGTTGCTCACTCTCTGTGATCATATTAGCGAGTATCTGTAAAGCCGAGCTCACGTGCACTTGCGGAGGAATGTAGACGCTCACCAGAATGAACGAGCAAAACTCCCGCGGCGAATAGAACGGTTTGCAGTTAATGAAGAGTGTTTCAAAATCGGGACAGCACATCTTATTTAACACAGTTACATCTGAACACCACCTTTCGTTGATGTAAAAGCACGTCCCGCCGCTGCGCGATTTCCCTGTTGATTCTGCATCACGATCTGATCTAAACAGCTGAAAGCCCAGCAGACTTAACACGCTGTCCGGAATGACGTCGTTCAGCCAGGTTTCCGTGAAGCACAGAGCAGCAGAGTTCGAGAAATCGTATTTGTCTGGGAGAGCAGAAGGAGTTTGTCCGTTTTGTTGGGTAGAGCGGAGATTCGCCAGATAGAATCTTAATCAGCGCTGTCTGAGCTTCACGAGGGCGCCGGCACGCTTCCCCCGTTTCCGCCGACTACAACATTCAACAAAACCTCTGAATAATCGAAATCCGGTAAAAGATTTTGTGGTGTGTACTGCCGAATGTTCAAAAACTAACAAAAATAGCACAAACACTGGAGAGCTAAGCACTGTGGCTGCCATGCGTGTGGCTGAGTGCTTCTCTAGGCGCTCCTTATATACTTCCAGGTCGCGCTATGATGACGTCACAGGCTGTCGCTGGCTAATAGGACTGTCATGAGTTGATAACTGTTTTCAGGCACCAGTTCACGAGAAGGCGTTCCCCAAAGTGTGTCAAACTCAGTGTTGAGTTCCCTTTTGCAAGGGAAGCACCTTTTTCTTTTTAATTACAATTATTTTGGACTGAATTGGCCAATTAGATAAGTTGTTTTAGTAGTTATCTTAGGAAACTTAACATGAAGATGCAAACAGAACACATTCAACCCCAAACAAAAAACATTAAGAACAAAAGATAAAAAAAAAAAGATTTAAAAAAATGTGCAAACCAGCACATTTGTCCGTGACTGCTCGTTGAATGTGGTACATAGCGGTCACAGTTCGCAGCACTTACATTGCTACAGATAACTGACAATAGAAATCTAAATGCAAAAATAACACATTCTTTTTTTTTTTTTTAGAAAAAACTAGCATGTAGAAGATTGAATAGGCTATAGAATATAGGCGAATTACGGCAGAACCTTGTAATACAAGAAGGCCCACAAACTTACTGTAACATCTGACTGAATTTGCTTATGCCCAGTTCAACAAAAGTCTGTTAAACTTTGTGCCATTTGTAATATAACATTAGATCCAAAATAATATTACCTTGGTAGTCCAGGATAAAAACAAACTCCAGCAAGGTTGAAAAACAAAGAAAAAAAATGGCCATTATAGAACCACAATAAGTCAGTTTAAGCATTCTTGAACAAGGAGAAAGGGGGAAAAAAAGAAAAAAAGTTTAGTACGTTATTTAAGGCCAGCGAAAAATGGAGCAGAACATCAGTAGGCCATAAAGACGATGTTTAGATACTACGAATAAAGGCCAGGGCTTTCTTGGAATCGTTAAATCGCTTAGGACCATCTTTTAAATCGATCTTGAGCATTGCTGGGAAGAGCAGAGCAAATTTGTTCTTACAATCGTGTAAAGCTTTCTTGCACTCCTTAAAGGCATCCTGTCTCTCCTGTGTAATCTTCGAGAAATTGAGAATTACCTTTCCACTGAAGCTGCCTCTTCTCTCTGGAAACCCGCAGGATGAGGTCCCTTGTCCCGGAGCGCATGAATCTTGCAATAACTGCTTGTGGTCTATCGTTTGGCTGAGGTCGAGAGGCAAGTGCTCTATGCGTGCGTTCAATGTCCTAACCGTGTGACAGAGTTGGAATGCCTAGAAGCTAAGGTAGAATCTCTTTGAGAAAGACCTCCATGTCTGTCCCTTCACTGCCCTCCGGTATTCCTACAAATCTCAGGTTATTCCATCTGCTTCTATCTTCCATGTCCGTGAGCTTATCTCAAAGCACCTCAATTTCGGCCTTCCGAGCGGGAGGATTGGATTGCAGATCTCTGTCATTTGCCTCCAAAAATTCCACTCTCGCTTCGACATCACTAATTCTTTCCATTAGCGCTGACAGTTTCCCTTCCATCGACGTGGTAGCCTTGCGAATCTCCTTCAAGCTTTGCATTTCCTCTGACATTTGTTTTAAAATGTTAAAGTGCTCGCGATGTCCTTGGCTACGTTCCCCTTGTTCACGGGAAGTTTGTCCTCGTCCGTTGGAGAAACTGCTACACTGTCATCTCCGGCGACATTTGGAGTTGCATCGCCACCTCTCAGTGCCTTTTTAATGCTTGATTGCACTGTCTCTGCCTACAAGCCATGTTTCTGTAGCTAAAACTCTTCTCTATTTCTTAGAAAAGAAAAGTTGTCGAGTTAGCCGCTTAAGATTATCAGTAAGAAAAGTTTAAACTGTGCCGCTACAAGCAGTGCTAAACTACGTTGCCATCTGCCTCGACCATGTCACGTGACCTCCATGATTTCACTTTTTAACTTTAGTTAGTGTGTAATGTTGCTGTTTGAGCATAAACAACATCTGCAAAGTTACGACGCTCAAAGTTAAATGCTAAGGGAGATATTTGATTTTTAAGGACTACAACAAATGGCTGGTAGTGACTACAACAAGCTTCTTCCCGGGTTGGTGACATCACTAACCCTAAAATTTACATAAATCCTGCCCCAGAGAACATGCAACAAAGGGGGTGAGGCCATGTTGGGCTGCTTTAAAGAAGAGGAAGAGTTGTTGTAGAGTGTTGTCATGCCGTCAATTTTATGCCAGACTGCTTTACAAACGAGGGTCAATTCAATGCTGGATTTGCACAAAAAATTAACATGACGGCACATGCTAGTCAATGAGTTGAATCACAGAAACTCCACAGCAACTACATAAGTTTATCTACTAACCATTCAGAAACGTCCAGATGCATTCTAAAAGTTACTAAAGTAACTTCTTCCTCAGTCTCTCCATTAGTGTCCGACTCCGGTTTGAACAATGTAAGGCTGAACACCGTTACTGACAATCGTCATTTTGGCTGCATGAGATTCTCCAGCTTTGTTGTTGATGAGCAACCAAAGCTCCACCCTCTTCTGGAAAGGGGGCCAGGAGCAGCAGCTCATTTGCATTTAAAGGGACACACAAAAATGGCTCACACCCAAATAGGGGCAAATTTGACAAGCTATAATAAATGATCTGTGGGGTATTTTGAGCTGAAACTTCACAGACTTATATTACATATTGTAAAAGGGGCATTATAGGTCCCCTTTAAATAAAAATAACAAATTTCATGGCCAGTTTTTTTCAGCTAAAATAAATGTTGAAAATGCAGCACTAGAAGATAACAGTTATTAGTTATTTATGAAATCCGGTTGGAAATTTAATCTGATTCAAAGCTTGAAATAAACAGACGTGTAGAAACAAAGAAATATTACATGAAATAATAATAATAAAAACAATAAGATTAAGAGTACTATTTGTACATCACTATTCAAATTTGTGACATTGACCATGTGAACTACTTTGTTCAAAAGGTCAGATGTTTTTCCACTGAAGCATGAGATGCTCTTTCAGATAATATAATTTGTAAAAAAAAAAAAAAAAAAACCAAACATTAAAATCTAAAATTGCAAAACAGAAGAATTTTCACAAGTTTACTCAGACTTTTAATAAGCACGACAGACAGATAGATAGATAGATAGACAGATAGATTCAACATAGATAGTTTATAGATATATAGGAAAATAAGGTGGGGAGGGAGGTTACAAGAGCTCCTAGCCTATCACAACCGTGCACATGGGAGTAAATCTCTCTCCTCTCTATCCCTTCGCTCTCTCTCTTTCTTTCTCACTGCCCGAATGTGACTTAGCTGTGGCTTTGGTCTGCATGCACAGCAGTAGGAAGGCAACTGACACACAGTGATCATCTCTGCTGCCTCCCTGGCTAAATCTGCATGGCGACTTAACACAGAGATTACATCTGCATTAAGAGCACTGTGTTTCACCAGCAACTTTACAAGTAGATTAGAGCCTGATGCTCGCCTGGTGCTGGATTATTAGGAGGATAATTTCTCCAAAGCAGAAGAAGTGATTAGACATCAGCATGCTGTGTGTTTCTGCATAGCGCGAGAGTTTATCAACCTCAGCTCTTTCAATGATCCAGTTTTTCAAGCATTCAGTTGTGTCTTCTCTGTGGTGCCTCAAGCCGAGCAGATAGTGGTCTCCAAGGACTCCTCAACTACTTCAGCTTGTTTCACTCTCCACTATTCATCAGCAAGAATGAATTTTAACAGAGAACAGCAGCAAATTATTTAGTTGGATGTCAGGTTATCTGCAAAGTTTGGACAGGTGAAGGTGTGTGCAGTTTCAGAGGGAGGGGAGAACTTTGGAAAAATCCCTCACGAGAGCGCTTAAGGAGAACCTGGAGAGATGTCCAAACCTTCACGTCTGGTCAAACCCTCCAAGCAGTCCCGAAAGGAACCTCCAGGGAACCGTTCACACATGCTGGTTGTTGGGGAGAGGTTGATGAGGGCTGGCAGTGAGGGCAACCTAGTGAGATCCAGACCACCCCAGAAGCCTTCTGCCACCGATCCAGTGGGTTCCAATCCAGGTATTACTGCTTCATAAATCTACTAGCTTGTGATTTTATTGATTGAATGTATAAGTTGCACTACAAAATATTATGACCATGTACAGATACTTATATTTCCACCATTAGTTTAGATCCACCCATCTGAGGAGCTATTGTACGGTATTCCTGACTGCAGCACATGAGTGCACTTGTATAGTTTAGCTGATGCCCTCTCTATATGGGGGGATTAAGACAGGGGTTTAACCTTCACTGTTCACTCTGCTGATTAGTTACATTCCCCTCCTCATCATCAAATTCTCTCACATCACTTGATCTCACTGGTGCTAATCAAACCAGCCACTCTCAGATAGAAGCTTATAGAAAGTGACTGAAACTGTAGATGAACACAGATATATTTGTAATGCTGATTTAAGTAATGGTTCATGAGCCAGAAGATTGTATCAGTCTATACAATTTCAGACTGATTTTTTGGCTCTTTATGTTGACTTTATAATCTCAGATATATTTTAATAAATGAACAATAACATCTGTGTACACTGTGCACTGTAGTTGTATAAACATTTGGGCCCAAAAAAGATTTGAGAAAACTGTGATGTTCAGAGAGAAACGCAGTGATGAGAATATGTCTGGACTGATGTTAGAACAGTTGACTTACAAGTTTGACAGTTCGATTAGGCAAAGGTTTAGAAGAACTGTCATTGCTTTAATTGGGTCAGTTTAGCAACCATATGGTCGCTAATGGTTAAAGGATTGAGCCTTTTAATTCAAGTACTATTATATCAAACACTTTCCACCTTCTTGTGGTTTGTCATTGCAAGTTAGAAACACAAGATCAAAGTATCTTATATTATTTAATTCAAATTTAGGCCAGTTATAAAGTACTACCCTTTTTGTAATACAAAGTTTTACAACAGTAGCACATGTATCAAACATCACATTTAAAGTCTAGTAAAACAATTCTATAAATACTCAGACAAACTCGAATTATTCAAATAGCTGAGTAATTCAGTCCAAACTCAGTCAGATAAAACTCATCTGCAAAGCATGCTGGGTAATGCTACAATACCTTATAGAATCTTTTAAGAAAATTAAAAGATGTAAATTAGAAAATGTTAGAAAATGTTTAAAAAAAATGTTAGAAAATGTTGTTTTGATAATGTTGTTTTGATAATTACACATCTGAAAATATATTTACTGTCTATAGACCATTTGGGAGCAGATGTCACAGTTACATCACTGCAGATGTGTGTGCATTGTGGCGGCAGAAAAGCAGTGGTAACAAGTGGAGGAAAACTAGTGAGATCCACGGAATAAGGGGAAAAAAATGTCTTGTTGTTCCTTTGGATGTCAGAAACAGAATGCAGTAACAAAAGACGGTCTTCATTTTATAGAATGCCATAGTTGAAAACGCCCTTTGGAGCTAAACGCAGATGTTTGCAAGCCATTAAATGGACAGACTGGACTGATGAAATCTGCATGATTACACAAATATTAAAGCATGAATTTGATGTAAACATTAAATCTACATAATATTTACATATGCAGTTCATAGGGGGGCATAATGTATTAGCCCTACTGTTACAGCATGAAATTTAAACCTATAACGTAGAACCAATTCAGACTTTATAACTTGCAATTGTTAGTTTATATCACAATTTTGAGAAAAAAGGCAGAATATCAGGTTTATACCTTATACCTCCTGTATTTGATTGATCATCAGCTTATTTCAAAATCAAAGACGCAACAGGAGAGAGCACGGTAACAGCACTGGTAAGATCATTTAGTCTCATTACTTTTAATGAAGATTATTGTGTTTTGAGTGCCTGAGACTTACTTTCAGTTTGATTTGCGGCAGTTTGCGCGTTCTTACTAAATAGATATCAGCTGCTCGGCTGCGGCGATGCGTGCTGCAGTGGCGCTGTCATATCTGGCTATAACATGTTATTTAGCCCATAACACGCTCTCACACTTTATTTTTTAGTATTTTTGGGAGGAGTTAAATTTACATATGTGGTTTCAACAACCAGGTGCATTTAGACCTGTTCAGTTTTGACTGGAAGGCGTCCCAGACCACCTCCTGAAGTGGTTTGAGTGATCGGATTTATATCCGTCTCGAATGCGTTTCGGAGGGCATTTAGACCTGGTCTTTTCACGATCGGATAGCTATCCGATCAGAGAAAACGCGTGAAGTGACCAGGTGTAAACAGGCCCTAAGACAAAAATGTTGTTTTTTTTTAACTGCTCACTTAAAAGTTCTTTGTGGAACCAAAATGGTTCTTCTATGGCATCGTTACGAAAACCCCCTTTTGGAACCTTCCTTTTTAAGAGTGAAGTATTATAGTTATGTTTACCACAGACCATATTTTGGTCATTTTCTGCCACCAGGTAGGCTCCGCCCACAAAACACATCATTGGTCTGCATCAGTTATTAAAATGTTTGCAGACATTTTTATTGCAACTGTAATTTATACAAAGCTATATACTACAATATAAAAGTAAGAAAATATGTATATACATATATATATACATATTTTCTTACTTTATATTGTAGTATATAATATAATATAGTGAGTATATATATTGTAGTATATAATATAATATAGTGAGGATGCGTTAAATTGATAAAAATTGACAGTAAAGATATATAGTTTATCTGTTACTACAAGTTGATTGCTGTTTGTTTCTTAGTTGTTGTTACAGTATGTATGATTTATATTTAATTGTGTATAGCGCTTATTTATGTTATCAGTCTCCAGTGACTTTCAAATGCCAAAATGCCTTTCTTTCACTTCAATGATTTTCACTCACACTGCTTAGAGAGGTATGAGATTCAAGGCACAGCCTTAGAACCACTGTCCCCTGCTGTCACCCATTCTTGCTGTCAGGTCTGTTAAAACAGAGATTTATTCCAGAGACAG
The DNA here is from genome assembly GCA_037101425.1 of Elopichthys bambusa. Classification (NCBI taxonomy): domain Eukaryota; kingdom Metazoa; phylum Chordata; class Actinopteri; order Cypriniformes; family Xenocyprididae; genus Elopichthys; species Elopichthys bambusa. The sequence continues at coordinate 13,709,054 of CM074437.1, forward strand.
CACCAATCCTGCCACGCTGCTGAAGATACAGTACATGACATTTCCACAGGCATAGAATCCAACACAGCGTGGACTCTTAGAGTTCTTTCTACCCTTAGAGGCTCCAAATGTGCTGAAAGAGATTCCTCTGAAAAACCTGCAGCACCAATTTCCTTCATGAACTGGCACCTAATTTTAAACCCTCTTTTCTTGTGGCACTGAACTGCAGTGCATGTTTATGAAGAATGTATTTTTTCTTATTCAGCTGAACTCTAAACTGCATTTTTAGCAAAAAATTGCACCTGAGATATCACACCTGTTTTCATGAGAGCCCTAAAGCTCTGTAATGAGCAGGAAAAAAAAAAAGAAAAAAAAAGTTGGGGTGTTGTTTCCTTTTGTTGCCAATCAGAATGATTGACACATCAGTTTGACTGCGATAGTGTGCCACAGTCGGGTTCTAGAAGTAAAAATCCCATTCATTGTCTCAATAGGGGAATCAATTTTGAACAATAACTTATAAAACTTTAAACACAGACCAACTGTGAGCTACAAGGTTGTTTATCAATGGTATATGCTTTTGTTGAAGCCATCAGTGTGTTCAACAGTGGAATTGCATGATTCTGCAAAAAACAAAACAAAAAAATCTCTGCCAAACAGAGGTTTGAAATAAGCAAATTGCACCAACTCTTAAGCAGCTGCCCACTCTCATTAAAGGGATAGGTTGGTAACCATACAGTTGACGGTAGCCATTGACTTCCATAGTAGGAAAAAAATACTATGGAATTCAATGGCTACTGTCAACTGTCTGGTTACCAGCATTGTTTAAAATATCTTATTTTGTGTTTAACAAGAAAGGTTTGGAACAACTTGAGGGTGAGTAAATTATGACAGAATTTTTATTTTTGGGTGAACTATCCCTTTAAGTGCTATGAATGACATGTCAATGTTAGTTGTCTTATGCTTCCAAACTGCTTAAATATCTATGCACATATTGCAATGAAAGTAAAATATAAGTTATCTTTCCTTCATTAAAGCTGTTAAGTGCACAGTCCAACTTTTTGTCCGATTTCAAATACTTTTTTGCTTCAAATAAAAGTTTATTATGTTATGATTCACCTCGTAGCTGGTTGATTTGTTCATGCCTTATAACTTATAAAAGAAAAGATGTTTTTAAAATCCCTATGTAAAAAATGAATGGGAAAAATTCCAACTAAGAACCAAGGTTGCAGAAAAATTGGGCAGGCACTGTTGCACTCACATGTGCTTCATTAAATATAGAGTTTTACTCAAGATGCCTTCAAAGGAGCATAACCTATGTCCATTGCATATTTAGAGTGATATCTAAAAGTTATTTATTTATATTCTTCTCACTAACATTCAGATTTTAAGATTAAATAAAATGCCAACCATTAAAATAACTAGCTATGTCAGCTTAAAAGTCCTTAGATATTGCCTTCAGTTCATACTGCTGTTAACACTTTCTCCGACAAGTGGATGCGATGAGATATGTTTTCCTGTTGTTCATGTGACGTTTGACATAAAGCCTATAGCGTTGGAAAGTCCGATTCAAACTTATGAATCCATTTATTTCAAACATTCCTCTTTCTCACACAAGTACTGTAGCATTAGAAAATCAGGTTCGGTTCGTTCAGACTGTTCGTTTTAAATGGTTAGTTCATCCAAAATTCTGTCATTTATTACTCACCCTCACATCGTTCCACATTCATAAGATCTTCGTTCATCTTTGGAACACAAATTAAGATATTTTTGATAAAATCCGATGGCTCAGTGAGGCCTGCATTGCCAGCAAGATAATTAACACTTTCAAATGCCCAGAAAGGTACTAAAGAGTTAAAACAGATCATGTGACTACAGTGGTTTAACCGTAATGTTATGAAGCGACGAGAATAATTTTTGTGCGCCAAAAAAAAACAAAATAAACTTTATTCAGCAATATCTAGTGATGGGCGATTTCAAAACACTGCTTCATGAAGCTTCGAAGCTTTACAAATCTTTTTTTCCGAATCAGTGATTCGGAGCGTGTATCAAACTGCCAAAGTCATGTGATTTTAGTAAACGAGGCTTCGTTACATCATAAGGGTTTCGAAACATTTCGAAATTTCAATGGTTCACGAGTTTGATACACGCTTCGTAAAGCTTCGAAGCTTCATGAAGCAGTGTTTTGAAATTGCCCATCACTAGATATTGTTGAATAAAGTTGTTATTTTGTTTTTTTTGCCACACAAAAAGTATTCTCGTCACTTCATAACATTAAGGTTGAACCACTGTAGTCACATGAACTGTTTTAAATATGTATTTAGTACCTTTCTGGGCATCTGAAAGTGTTAATTATCTTGTTGTCAATGGAGACCTCATTGAGCCATCGGATTTTAATTAAAAATAGTGTTAAAATTAATAATTAAAATTTATAATAAAAAATTAACAGAGTAATTAATGACAGAATTTTCGTTTTGGGGTGAACTAACTCTTTAATTGTTCACAATGATTTGATTCACAGATTTACAGTACTTGTACTATGTATTACTGTATATTTTTTGACTTGGTTTATGTAAATTAGGATGTTTTTGTTGTATTTAGTATAAATATACCTGTTCAAGTTTGATACCGTCACCTTAATTGGTATTGTTCAAAATATTTCATCCTTAAACAGTGGTGGAACTGGCTGAGATTCACTGGGGGGACCCTAGGTGGGAACATATTTTATATTTTTAAACCACAGATTCAGAAAAATTTTCATAGCATTCATAGCATTTACCAATTACCAGCCCGGCTCTTAAGTAACTACAAGTTAGCTACTTTTCATTTGTAGCTGCTTTAAATTATGATTTAACCTGTACTCATGCATTTTATAATCACAAAACAAGTAGTCTATAAATAGTGTTAGCTTAGGGAAAAGAATGAGAAATGTGTTTCAAAAGCAAGTGATATTAATCATTAGGGTACAGAGGTGTATCGGGTGAAGAAACGCTATGCAAGGCTGGAGATAATTTGGGCCCCTATCTGCTAAATTGTGTGATTACATGTGCCTGCTCTGCAAATGTATGGGAAAAATTAAAGTTCTTCTGGAACTGAAAATCTTCTGGAACAACAAATTTGTTATCTTTATGATTTCCTCTAGAGTTAATGCTCATCACACCATAAACCCTAAGAAACAGGATGTTTTAAAAGGTCATGCTTTATTTTAAGCAATACACTACACTCTAAAAAATGCTGGGTTAAACTAGCAGTTGGGTTAAATGTTTGCCTAACATGCTGGGTAGTTATATTTAACTATTGTTTACAATTTACTGTATTGCTTGCTTAAAATGAACCCAAAGTATGTTGGAAATTAACATTTATTAATAAGTTTAATGAATAAGAATTAAGCAATAAACATTTGTTAAATTGCTTATTAATAAATGTTCACCTTTTGATTATTATTGTTGCCTTTAGTAATTATATGTGTCTCATTTTTAATTTCTAACCTATTTAGGGTTCATTTTAAGCTATCCATATAGTAATTTTTAAACAATAGTTGAGTTAAATAAAACTGCCCAGCACGTTGGGCAAACATTTAACCCAACCGCTGGGTTAAAACAACCCAATCGCTGAGTTTGTCCATTTTTAACCCAGCATTTTTTAGAGTGTACCATTAGGAAACATCACTTTAGCAACTGATCCTACACTCCAAAATGTGTTTAAGTTTTATCATAAAAGCTTAAAATTTCACTTAATCAGCCTACTAAACTGCTTATTGTACACAGAAATTTAAAATGTCTTCATTTTCCTAGTGAACTGAACTTTGATGCTCTGTAGTTATATAACCTCCCCGCATCTACCTCTGATGCACTAATGTAATACAGGAATTAGCTAGATCTTCATGTGCCATTACGTCAGCTTAATCAGCAGGAAGCGATATGGTTTGACATCAGTGTGATCTCACACAGGATGTGTGCATGTCTTGTCCCGTTCCTCTCTGCTGCCCTGTCCAATCTCATTTTTGTCCCTGCCACTACGTTTAGCTCTGTGGCATTATCAGTGTTTCCACAGCTTTGGAGCAAAACACACAGTATGCAGAGCACAACAACTTCTTCTAAAAATAAAAATAATAATAAATAAAATCAATGTTTGAAATTATAAAGCTCCCCAATCCAATATAAAGTTTCAATCCTGTGTTCACATTAACATTCTTGGCATTCAGTGGCATGTTCTGCATGGAAGAACTGCAGAATGCTGGTTAATATACTGGCCACTTCTATGTAATTTTCTGATAATGAGTTGGAGTTTAAAGCTGCTGTGAGCATGCGTTCAGTCTAATCTCCAATCGAGTTCAGTTTGTCCGTTTTATGTAGTTGCTGAGCCCAGGAATATCAGTCTTGTCAGAACCACAGCTACTTCAAAACCTGAGCAGGCCAAGATCCACACTGCAGAATGCTTAACTTGGCTTCTTCAGACTGAGTTATTAAAGATACACATCCCCCCACCCCACCCCACCCCACCCCCCAACAAAAATGGGCTATAATGAGACTTGGAAGTGACTGGAGGGAGAAGACGGCAGTAGCTCTTCCTCAGGTTGCACTATCCTTCTTCTCAGAGAATTTATTTCCTACTCATCATAATCAGGAAAGAAGATTAATTTCAGACAATTTGCCAGCAGAGGCTAGTCTGTTTAAAATAATAATTTTGTAGAGCTGTTGTCAAAGTTTGTTCTATTTTCAGTTGTTTGTCAAGCCACTGAATCAGCTCATTTTATTAGTACTTTGTTTATTCACAATGTTTTACAAGTATAAGTGTTGTAATTGGCAAGACCGGTGTGTGATATTGAATTCCTGAGGTTATCCATTACCACAGGTGGAGGTCATGTATTATTTAAAAAATGGTGTGATTTGGTTTCTCTTTCTGCCTCTTCTCTCTCTGCCGTGTATGTTATATTGTTTTTCACTCTTCACACACACTCAGACAAGGAATGAGATGTGTTTCCAATTGTATGATTTTGTGGTTATGTGGCTAACACCAGAAAGCTTGTTTTGCTATTTTCAGGGCATTTTTGTGAGTTACGTTCATGCCAGTTTAGTAAAAGTTACAGTGAAAGTACCTACTATATAAAATTAGATATATTTTTTTCAGATTTTTCTTACTGGTCTGAAAAACTTTAATGAAGCAAAATATAATATAATAGAATTAATATAATATAATATGTAAGATATCGCGAAGCGGAGTGCCTGCTACTCCTTTAGCCGTGGCTTATTCACGATACAGCACTAGCCTCGAGTACCTTATTGCTTTTATAAAATGGTTACCACACAATACAAATATTAAAGCCAAAAATATGTATCAATGCAACTTTCATGAAGTAAACTTTCACTAAAGCCTTCCTTCCGCCGGAAAAAAATAGTCTCTGACCATGAACAGCAACAGAAGTTACATTATTACGCCATTAGATGGCAGCAAAGACTGTCTTTATGAGTGAGTCACTCAGTAGTGAAGACTTTTACATTGAAAAGACTGTTGTTGTGAACATGGAATCAAGGACAGGAACTAACCGTTTTATAAAATAATATATAATATAATATATATTTCTTTAGATTTTCATTTGAGTTGCTGGTAAAACAGTGTGTAAGTGACATTTCTTTCTCATTTAGCTAAAACAAGCACTTTCAAAAAAATTATGACAACAATAATTTCAACATTTACTCTCCTAATGGAGTCCAGGCAAAGCATGTTGGGAACTACTGCCCAGTTAGTTGTGTCAACAAAAATTCCTAAGTTCAGTTAGGTCAGCTCATTTTAACAAAGTAACTTGAACAAGCAGCAACAATCTTTTTTTTCCTTCAAGCCACAGATTCATGAATGAATGAATTTTAGATAATGTTTGTTGCTCTCTCTCAGTTTTATTTTTATTTATTTTTTTACACTTTTTTGTTATTTTTATTGCCTCTCTTTCAAGGTCTGTTTCAATGCTACAAGTGTGATCAAACACAAATATCAACTACATGGTTGACCAAAAAAAACAAAAAAAAAAACCAAATAGATAAATAAATAAACCAACATTTGCAGTATTTTGATGCATAATGTGATAAGTTGGATTTTTTTTGAGAAATTGCTTCAAGGTGCATGATGAGCAAACAAACTAAAGTACATAACTTGAGCTCTTTATTACTGCCCATGTAAGAAAAAAAGCTCTGTCAGAGATCTGTATACATGCATCGAGAATAGTTTATGTGCATCCTCATTTGAAGCTTCAACTTTAAAAAAAAAAAAAAATTGCACAGCAATAAAAACAGAATAAGTCATCTTTATGCTTGACTGAAACTGTCCTTTCAGATAACTACAACAGATGCTGTCAAATCACAGAAGCATCTTGCAGCTGTCATACAAGGACAACACTAAATTTCCCAGTGCTTCAACTGCTGCCAAACAAGCCAGATCTAATTGATCAAAAGCCACTGTTTTGAACATGCCACACTGTTCCTCTTTATAGCTGATATTTGGGTTCATGTCTGAGCCCTTGTCTCGACAAACACTAATGTTTTGAGTGCTTTTTCATTTTCTTATATGTCTTTGTAACCACCTGAATCAGAGACGTAAAGTCTGTAAAGGTTCTTCTGTTTTAATGCAAGTCTTGTATGATGCAGGTGATTTTAAAAGGATGCATTTTGCAGCTGAATGCATTGCATTGTAGCCAATTTTTTATATCATGGGCATTTTCAGCCAGTGATAAATAATAGATTTAGATTACATTTGTCACTGGTTAGTCTGCCCAGAAAGGCTGGTAATTTGGTACTGCACACTGCCTAGTACCCAGGATGGTATTATGTCTTGTTTTGGCACAGAGATTAGGGTCCTATTTTAACTACCTCACTATTGCTCCCTGTCTATGCCCAGTCAGAATCTCTACACAAGAGAAAACAGCAGAGGAGAGATCCTACTCAGGACCATAATGAATTTCTCCTCCTCTCATCTGTGCTTTTTGTGATGTGTGCTGTACACGCTCACTGAGAGTGTAGTGAACCATTGCAGCATAGCAGTCCAGAGGACCCTGCTCCAGGGCACAAGTGAACTAGATCAATCAGCTTGGCTTTGTCAACCTAGGAAAGCCCTCCACCGCCACCATTACATCTGTGTCCCTCCCTGCACTGTGCTGCTTTTAGGTGTCACATCCTTTTGGCAGCCTTTTTGTTTTAAATCAAAACATTGACTGAGACAGTTCTTCAAATACATCCTTTATGTCTCCTACAAGTGCATTCACACACACGCACACGCGCACACACACACACACACACACACACACACACACACACAGTCAAACCAAAATGTATTCAGACACCTTGAACATTTCATTCATTAATAATTTATTCACTATAGTTTAAAGAAATGGTAATAAAATATGACAAGATCTCAGAGTTAAACTGTGTCAGAAAAAGAATCTTAATTATGTCAGATAACACATGGTCAAGTCAAAGTGTCTGAATAATTTTTGGTTCCAATTTTTTATCAATTTTACTGGTGGTCCTGTATGGGACTTTTTGGGTATAATATGTTACAGTTTACTTTATTTTGCTATCCTCACTTACATAAATTAACTATAGTGTCCTGCACCCACTGGTAAAAATATATAAAAAATGTCTGAACAATTTTTGGTTTGTATGTCATAACAAATATATATATAAGCTTCACGGCTGCCTGTTTTTGATCCTGTCAGTAATATGCTTATCTCAATGATTAAAGTTCACTCAAAAATGAAAATTCTGTCATCATTTACTCACTCTCAAGTAGTTCCAAGAATTAAATGGGGGGGGGGGGGGATATTTTTCCAAATATCTTTTTTTTATGTTCAGCAGAAAAAAAAGAACACATACAGGTTTTGAACTACTTGAGGGTGAGTAAATGATGACAGAATTTACATTTTTGGGTGATCTATCCCTTTAAGACACACAGGTGTAAGAACCTACCATATGATGTTGTGTCGACTCAAGATGATCGATTCTCACATAAAATGTATAGATACCAACTGTTTTAACTAGTAATTTTCTTACTTATTGTGAAAATTAATGCACAAAATAAACTTAGTGGGGGAAAAACTGACAGCATTCAGATAGAGAGAGCTGTTACTGCCAGAGACAGAACATCACTATATTACCATGTAGTATACAATACACTAGATTAATACACACAGCTAAATGTGACATTTATTATAATGGGTTTATGTGAAGATAATCCCTTTAAGTTCACTTAAAGGGGCTGTGTAAGAATTTTCATGTATTAATTGCTTTTTTATTGCCAATGTGTGAACAGCTTGTAACGAAATTTAAAGAACGAGACCTTGTCTGACTTTCTAGGTTGTCTATGAAAGCCTGTAGACTGATTGACAGACGATTGAAGGATGTTTTTGCCAGGAAAATCAAAAGGATGGGACATTTACACATGCTCCTGAAAGCTTCTCTTCCGTTTTAGACACATGACATGAAATGAATGTTTATACAATGTTCAGGATAATGCAGAAAGAGCTATTCTGTACTGTAATGTCAATGCCATGCAATGAAAAGGGATTAATTAAAAATAGTCAATAGGCTATATACATAGCCAGAACTATATGGTCTATAGTCTCAAATGTACTTTATAATCAAACTCATATCATTATCAAACTCATTATCAAATCATAACAGTGTGATTTTAATTACCTCATCTGTCGACATGATAATGGTGAAATGTGAGCTGGTGCGATTCACATCGCAATGATCAGATGCTTTCTTAACACCACTGTCATTTTTGTTTTGTGATCATTTTATTATTGAGAGGAAAGCTAGCAGCACATATTTACATATTTATCTAAAAGTCCCTCTCAGCACCGTAGGAGGTGACAGGATGTTCGTTAATGGTTTCGCTGCAAAGGCATTTCCAACTTCACTTTATAACCTTAAGTAGCCCCGGCCCTTTTTAGCGCTGCGCTTGTTGTGTTCTGTCTTCCAGTTTGTATTTTCACAGCATGAAGGTAAGATCTATGATTAATGAATTCAACCACTTGTTTTAAAATCTTCCTGGTCTACTGACATTTGTTATGACATCCGCTTCAAACATTACAAAGCTCATGATAACTTTTGATTTACCACAATAAGTTAATCCACTTCAACAGCTAATTACTCTTCGACAGCGATGCCATAGAAATATACAGAGCTACCTCAAAAACGGAAGTTCAAACACAAAATTCTAAAGATGTCTGCGCTCTTGTTTCTCTGGGGAATAAAGTCTTATAAGTGAAGAACGAAAAACAACTTCGCAGTAAGTATATTAAGGCCTTGAATCACATTCAGTCTCTTGTACGTTATGTGAGGATGATGAGCACGAGCAATAAGGCTGCAGTAGTTCACTTAACGGCCACCGGTGTCGCTAATAAGGTTTTCTGAATTCTACATAAATTAAAAGTTGTTAATATTTCTATTAAGTCTATTAAATGTTAAAAATGATGGCTTTAAATTATACATGTAATGTTGAATGGCTATAATGATTAATTTCATCCCCAAAAAAATGAAAAAAAATTGATCCATTTGATCAGTATCAGTACTGGTATCAGTGATACTGGCCTTCCTTAACTACAATATGCCATTAAAAATGTTTAAAATAAATAATCTTGTTTCTACATTCATTTTGACATTTTTTTAATTAATTTTTTTTTTTTAATCTATTTTAATAAATTGGCAGCACAAATATATTGTTTTAGTCTGTCTAAAACAAAACCAGGCATGTACATGAGCACTGAACAAAGCTGAGTGGTGCTGATTTGCAGTCAATTCTCCTTTACTAAAACCTGAAAGAGTTTCGTGATTGTGTCTTGTATCCTAGAGACCTGGTGTATTTATACCCTCCTTAAGGGTTAGCTTGGAACCAGAATACCATTAGTGAAGAGCTTAGAGGTGTAAACTTGGCTGTGGCATTTCTGTGGCAGTCTCTCATTGGTTGAATAAAGCTGACCTGCTCAGGGACTTTTATCTGTGTTGTTGTTGGTATCTAATGGTGCTGAAAGAGGAATGACTAAAAATATGATGTCCTCTGGGCATCCCTTCATATAAATGTCAGTTTTGCCCATTGGACTGTATAGTTGGACTGTTATCGCTTTTTTCTCAGTCTTTCTTTTAAATGTTAAAAGTGGCTGGAGAGAGTGGACTTGGTTGAGGGAAAAGTTACATGATATAAAAAGGGCAGTTTTGAAAATTAAAGCTGCTGGACATTTTGAGACTCTAAAAATCTATTAACATGTAGATATATATATATATATATATATATATATATAAGGGATAGTTCACCCAAAAATAAAAATTCTGTCATCATTACTTACCCTCAAGTTGTTCCCAACCTGTATGAATTTCATTCTTCTGCTGAACACAAAAAAAGATATTTTCAACAGATCAAAAAAATTCATTCAGGTTTGGAACATCTTGAGGGTGAGTCAATGATGACAGAATTGTCATTTTTGGGTGAACTAACCTTTAAGTCTTCTGTATACCACCATGTATATTGGCATTGGTCTGACTGAAATCTTTCAGTTCATTAGATCATTTGTTCATTAAAAACATTTTTTTGTTCTTTGGCTTGGCAGATTATCAAGACAAAGACATGTGGTGTCATTACCATTTTTGTAGCAAATCAGTCTGCCGGTCTGTGCTCTGAAAACATTTGAGAAGATTCAGGCCATTGGTTCTCGCCATTATTTTAATTTTATGGTCAACTTATCTGCCATGACATAAAAATTAGGGATGCACCGTTATGAAAATTTTGGCTGATACTGATAATGCTTTATATTTGAAAGCCCATAACCAATATATTGGCTGATAAATCTAAATCAAACATTTTTGAGTTACAAAAACAAAAGTCTCAGAATTGTCTGAAGCACACAATTCTCATTGTAATATTATGTAGCCTATATGACTTGTGCTGTACTTAACTGTATTTTCCTATTTTAAGTGATTTCAATCATATTTCAAGCAATTCAAAACCATAATGGCGGACAGTGTGCATCTGAAGTGTCTCAGCTGAAGGAAATAATCCTTTATTTATTGGCTTTAATATATCTGCCAAATATTTTTATCGGGCCAATAATGATAACATTAAAAATGAACACATATCGGCAGATATCGATATGGTGGCCAATATTTAATGCATCCCTAATAAAAATACAATAAAAATATATTTGCTTAAAATAATTTTTAAAATATTGGTTTAGAAAAGTTTTAAAAACTATGAAATCATGTACACTTTTCCACAAAAATATTAAGCAGCATAACTGTTTTCAACATTGATAATAATGAGAAATGTTTCTTCAGCACCAAATCAGCATATTAGAATGATTTCTGAAGGATCATGTGACACGGAAGACTGGAGTAATGATGCTGAAAATTCAGCTTTGCCATCACAGAAATAAACACAATTTACAATTTAAAATATATTAACATAGAAAACTCCAAAATTTTAAGTGTTAGTGTACATATAATACAGTATAAAATAATGTTGTTGAGATACACGTGTAGCATTGTTGCTTTGGCTCAAATCCTTGTGGGGATGAACAGGAAGAGAGGGTGGAGGAACCAGCTACGGAAATTGGTGATTAACTGCAACAAGCAAAACCATTTCCAATTCCTGCAAACAATGGGCAGGTGTTGGAAATATTATATGAAAAACAATGGAATTTTTTAGCATCTTCTGAGAAACATTTTGCTATCCCACTTTATTAAGGTGCAGAGATATCAAAATCTGCCCTACTGCTTTGAACTTTGTTTTTAAAAAAAATGCTGTTGAAACCTCTGTTGTTGTCTGTTCAGGGTCACAGGTAGGGTTTGTTGCTGAAAAACGAACCCCTTGCTGACAGAATGAGAGCTGTGATTTGAAACGTGAAGGAAAGCTCTCATTGGCTTCATTGTGTTCTTTGTCTTAAACCTCTGATGCCGTAACCTGTGTCCAAATACTCTGGAACCACAAACATAAACACTTCTTAACTAATTGTCTATGCCTTTTAGTCATTGATCTCTGTCAACTGTGTCCTGTCCTTGCTGATAGTTTACAAAGGTTAGTCTTACAATAGACCCTCCTTTTTGCTGCATCTCCAATTTGCACACTCTCTAACTTACATAAACTTCAGCTCTGTAGGGCAGAGAGTAGAGCAGTGGTTTTAGCAGTGAGCGAGACACTCATATATTTAATAGAGGGAGGCAGTGTGAGCCTTGCACCGAGCAGGATATACACATGCAAACTTACTCAGAGGACATTTAGAGCTGGTGAGTTTTTGTAGGACTGAATTACCCCTATAAATGTCAAATAATTTATAGGCACACATTTCATAAACCGTGGTTTGGGATGCTATGTTGGTATTGTTGCTTAAGAACTCCTTTGCAGATATTCAACTTTGTCATTAAGATTTATATTGAATGTTTTAACAACCAGAACCAGCTTGTAGTGTGTGACGTTTTAAAGTGCTACAATTATTTGGACTTCAGCATTTTTTCAAAGCTTTTTTGACACTGAACCAGTGTAAAGAGTGTGATATTTCAGATTTTGTAACATAATTTTTACATAACAAGCATGCAATGTATGTTTATGGCATTAAGAGCATGTTATTATACTTAACAGTCTACCTGAATCTGTACTGTTGTATTTAACGTAAATGCTTATTTATGCACCACCATGAGTGATGAAGTATGGTCAAGTCATATAATTCATATTCAGGTTATCAATGTTCAGTAATTGGGAGCTTGTATCATTTCAGAAGATTAATTCAATAGGATGATTGTGGAATGAACAATTGGCTCCACAGTTGCTAAAAAGGTATTAGCATGGAGCCAAAAGTTTTATGTTGGTGTGTGGCAATTATTCGCTCCATTCAAGAAATGTTTTTTGTTCCTCTTCTCAGGAAATGTTTTAGTAGTGCTTTATTTTGGCAAACCACATATGTGCTTGTATGATTTAATAACAGGAGCAGTGTTTTGGCTTTGTCTGCCTCACTTTCAATAGACTGACACTGGCATAATGAGAGTGTGAAATGTGCAAAGGGGAGTGTTGCTCACCTCATTTGCAGTGTTATTTTTGTCATATACTTTCACACATGCTGGCCAAGTGATCGTTTCATGCATTAGAGAGCAGTAAAGCAGTTATCTCTGTAAATCTAAAGTTTTGTCCTCTAGTAGGAAATAAAATGTCTGATAGCTTTATGGTCTGTTAAAAACACTGCAGCTAGATGCAACAAAGCCCTTAAGTTAAGAAAACTTTTGGTGATAATATTATGAGTTTTCTTGAATATGAGTTTTTTTTTTTTTTTTTTTTTTTTGCATCAAGCCAGTTAAGCGCAGCCCTGCAGCCAATTCTAAAGATTTCATTGGTTATGTCAATCACACTGCTGATTGCCTACACAATGCTAAAACAAATACAAACCCCTTAACCCTACCCCACACCCTAAACTTAACCAATGAAATTGGCTGCAGGGGGGGGGGGAGATCAAGTGCTGGGACTGGTCCATAGCGAACAGTGTTGCCAACTGCTTTCAGTTAAAAGTAGTTAAAACTGGTAGCTAAATGTCACTAGGTGACATCATAATGGCAAATTAATTGATCTATATAAACATGAATATAGATCAGTGGGCAAAATAGGAATCTAGATAATGTTTGTCCAAGAAGTTGCTAGATTTGTCCCTAAACTTTTTGAAAAAAAGTCTCAAAAGGGGCGGGGAAGTCACTAAATCTAGTGACAAAATCCCTAAATTTTCAACACTGATAGCAAAGTCTCCTTCCCCAGAATGTTTAAAGCTACAATACTTAACTTTTGGCCCTCTAGTGGTCGAAGTATAAAACTGCAAGTTACTTTCTGATGAACATTATTTTGGTCATTATGTGGGTTGGGCTTTGTAGCTTCAGCAACTACACAACCTCATTACAGTTGCGATGAAATGGAAATAGCGACAGATCTTTTCTTCCGTATTGTGACGTATACATCCATGTGTAATGGATTATCGAATAAGAGAAAAAGTATATTGTTGTCTTTGTTCTATCCAATGGTTGTAAATGGATTTTGACATGGGCTTTGCTCTCAAAAATTAATGTAAGCTTGCAGCTGATTGTGAAGGGGTGGGGTTTAAGCTGACTAAATTACTGAAATCCGACAATTTGATTAAACATTAGGAAGTTAAATAAATAATAATAAAAAAAAAAAGAATAAATAAAGTATACATGGATTAATCAATCACAATAAGATCTATAACATGCAATTAGAAAAATAAATAGGGTGAATTTCATTTCATGCCAAATTTAAAGTGAAAGTTTCTTTAGTCAAATGATATTTTAAATATAAAAAAAGGATATTGTTTCAGAATAATGTAGGATGCCATTTAACATGCTCTGCATATGAGCTAGAAAATGAACTAGCAGTTACAGGTAAATAAATAATGGTATCAGTAATGAGTTGGCTATGCGCAGACAGTGTCAGAGTATTGAATCAGGGTTCAGATATTTGTGATAGATTAACAGAGATTTTAGTCCTAATGGGGCAGAATGCAGGGCTCTACTGTGAGCCAGCTAAATGGTCTATGAAATAGCACTGGTTGATGAGGCTTAATTGTTGTTGAGGTCTGCTGAAATGCTGATGGCCATGCATCAGCCCAAATCTTTTGAGCCGAGGCATTTGTGTGAGTGGGCGCTGGTTGCATTCCACTGCTTTGCTGACTTAGGGAGGATTTGTATTTGACGCGACTGTGCCAGTGCTGAGTTAGAGAGCAGGGAATGCTCATTCAATATGTCCAACAACAGGTGTGGGGTTTATACTGAGACTGTGGGTGGGTGAGTGAAAGCATCAAAATGTGTTTCTTAAATACAGTTGAAGTCATTTGAAGTAGCAGATATTTATGCAACAGGCATGTGTTTGTACTGGAAGTATACATTTACAAGTACCTTGTATTTGTTTCTTCTTTCTACATTTTATTGAAGTGACATATATTATGAGAACTAGATTACTGGATCACAAGTCCATGGCCCCCCCTCGGTAGATATTGTGTTCCGGATGGGGGGTGGGTGGGGTGGGTTGTATTTATCGACATGTGGGGCCCCCCACATTGCGTGCCCGTCCAATACGCCACTAGGTATGCTAAGGATAGAAATACAGAGCATGCAGCAGGTTGAGTGTTGCATATTATAAAATGGCCTATAATAAAATTCGCATAGTGCCATATTAATGTATTTTCCTACTTTATGATGTTTACACTGCAATGCCATTAAAATATTCATTATTCAGAGCTTTATACTTCTACATTACACTTGAATTTTACTTAATGCATTTTAATGCGGGAAAGACAATGAAACATTCAGCTGAGCTTAAGTTTCTTAACTTAGTTGAGGATAACATTTTGTCTAATTCATATTTACATTTTATTTTATTATTATTTTTTTTTTTTTCACAAAAATTGCTTTGATATCAAACAACAATTTCTGGACCCCTTATAGCAGATCCTCTAGGGGTAAAAGACCTTCTGTATAGTTCGAGAAAGACCACTTTCTAAAAAATGGAATGAATTTAACTCCTGACATTGCGTTAAAACTTTGAATCGCCTTTATAATCATCTGTGCATAAGAAGGGACATTCACATTCTGACAGTAATTTGGACAGTGTAGTACAGGATGACTCATCAATATTTTGGGGGAATTTTACAGAAAGAATGAGACTATTTTAAATGTTTATCTGCTAGAGATTCATTTTGTCAACTTTTTAAAAGATACTAATATACAGATGGCAAATCTAACACACATGGACTGAAATCCACAAAGCTCACATTTTGATTTCATGGGGTCTTTAAAGGATTTGCCACTGCAAAACATGTCTGTCTGAAAGAGGAAATTACTTGCATTATATGCTTTTAGTGTATCTTAGCACCCTTCAAAAAAAGTGTCTTAACTTCTAGAGTTGTGTTTATGAGCCATTAACGCAATGCTATTGATGATGCATTCTATCAGTCCAGATGTAAACCTACTGTTCAATAAACAATGAAGCAATGATCACCAAAACCCAACGCATTTCATCAAGCGCATCACATGCAGATGCTATACTGGCCTGCTCACATTGCTCAGACAGTCTCTGTGTGATATACTCTAATGAGCTCTCTCTGTGCACGTCCATTTATATTCTGTCATGCTTTAGAACGTCTGATGTAACCCTCGTTCCCTGAAGGAGGATAAGGGCAGCCTTCATGAAGATGCCTTGTACTGATATGCCGACCCTCGAAAGCAAACCATAGGAACAGTCCATGTCAAGGCAAAAACAAGACATGGAAGTACGCATCCTTCAGGTCGCTGCAAACCAATCCTGGTGGCAAACGCACGTGAGGATGCGTTTTTGCATCAACATCTTGCATTCAGCACCTTCTGGACAAGAGCAGGGAGGGCCACTTAGGAGGGTTTAGTGGCGGCTGAGACAGGAGGCTGAGTTACCTTCCTATGGGCAGCTCGATGTTGCAGCTTGGATGTTGGCTGCTGCTTGGGTCACACCAGAGCACATGTAGATGCTGCAGGGGGATGCCCTTGGCGACGGGAAGGGAGAGGGGCAGCCCTAGGATGTGTTTGATTGCCTCTGTCAGCTTCTGTACTGCTGAGCAATGTCCTAGACAGTGTCGCCAAAGAGGCTGGCCTGGGAGATGGGGGAAGCGGGTTGAGAAAGTGGACATTGTTGGCTTCCTTCATCTCAGCCAGGTTCAGCCAAAGCCATTCCTGGACAACCAAAGTGAACATCGTCTGACCAAGGGCCCGCATGGTAATTTTTTGTCGCCCTGAGGGCGAGGTCCGTCACCATACACAGTTCCTGCATCAACCCCGGTTCAGAACTACCCTCGTGCAGCTCTTTTAGTGCTTTGGCCTGATGTACTTGCAGGAGGGCCAAAGTATGCAAGGCAGAGACAGCCTGTCCAGCATCACTTTGCAGCAAGCACAGCTGAGAACTTACAGGCCTTGGATGGGAGGTCTTGGATGTGTATCCCTTGGCTGCCCCACCATTGAGTGTAGTGAGAGCGGAGGAAGTATCAAAGCGGCTTGGGTCCTTTCCACCATTCATGACCTCATCATGGACCTCCGGGAAGAAAGGAACCGGGGCAGGACTATGCTTTGCAGCATACCCCGCGTCGAGAAACCATTCATCCAACCACAAGCGTTCGGGACAGGGTGGAAGGTTCCACTAGAGCCTGACACTCACGGCGGCCTGGGAAAGCATGGCAGTCAACTCCGGATGTGACTTGACCTGCACTACTCTTCCCAAAGGGGACAGCACTGCCAAGTCTTCATCCCCAAAGGACTCAAGCCCGCCCTCCAATGCAGCAATCTACATCCGGTCCTCTGTAGGAGCCCTGAATGAGACGCTGGGTCCCCCATGAGAAGAACAAGCAGGCTCATCAGGAAACTCCACAGCCTGCGATGTGTGTGAAGAGCGGGAGGCCACTGTGTGAGGCAGTGATCATGGCTGTCAGACGGGCCAGGTAAAGACCACATCAAGAAACATACGGGTGCAATGCCATCTTTAAAAAATATGCAACGTCAGCTGTGCTTGCTCTTTTAGGGAAATTGTTCCTTTAACTTTTGAAGCATCCAGGGGTGTGATCGCTGCCCTTATCTCTGCAAGGGTTTGCTCTTTTTAGCAAAACACACCGCTGAATGCGCCATATATCCAACGTGGAACAATCTCTCTGAATGAAGGCAGATTGGCAGAGCGCAAAAAGCTGAATGAGTTGAATGCGTTGAGCTTATATACCCGTATGTACGGGGAGTGGCTTGCCATGCATATCTTACTCGTCAGTGTACATTGGCTTGTTTTGTTACCACTCAAAGAAGATTGGGCTCCCAAGTGAGATCCCACTGCATCTCAGTCAGTTGACGTAACGTCGAACGTGACTGACTG
Organism: Elopichthys bambusa; assembly: GCA_037101425.1. Lineage (NCBI taxonomy): Eukaryota > Metazoa > Chordata > Actinopteri > Cypriniformes > Xenocyprididae > Elopichthys > Elopichthys bambusa. The sequence continues at coordinate 13,726,940 of CM074437.1, forward strand.
ATAGGGAACCCTGGTTTAACTCAGCTGAAGTTCACAATATTTACACTCCTTTGACAATCTAATGCAAGTTTGTTTGTCGGAGAACACGAACGTGATTTGTTCTGAGCTTGGAGGGAACAAGATTTTTTTTTTTTTTTTTTAAATCAACTTCACTGTCTCCTCATCACAGCAGAAATACTGGTAAAAATGATGAGCTTGCTGGCACGGTCTGAAGTCATCCATGTCGAGTTTCTGTGTAATATCAGCTGAGGAGCATTTTTCCCCAGTTGTCACTTATCCTGCTTACACAAATTGAGTTGGAATAAGTTTTACAGTACATCTCCCCGCACAAGACTGTGACATTAATAAAGTTGCAACTCAGATTAAAGGTCTGTCATCGTCCGTTGGTGTGGACGCTAATTTAGTTACCATTTTCGGTGTGAACTGGCCTTAAAGTCTTAAAGTCTAAAGGAATATAATGTCATGATGGAAAGCCCCACAACCCTTCAGCCATTCCTGGGTATGTGCAAAAGAGTTCAAATGAGCAAAATAAATTAATGTTTAACATTGTTAAGTAGCTGTTGTTGAATATTTTGAAGACACTGAAGTGTGATGTCACCATCATCTAAACAGTTAAAATAAAATACAAAGAAATGAAAATAATATAATTAAAATTACAATTTAACTTATTTATAGTGTATTAGTGGATGGGCTGAAGCTATGTAACATGTCAGCCCAGCAAAGTATAGTGTTGCAGCCATAGTATACCGTGTTTTTGTTTTAGGTGAGGAGAGTTGGTTTAGGTTTACTGTTAGTCTGTGTAAATTACAAAAGGGCAGTAAAAACAGCCAAGGTTGAATGAATGGAAAAAACTGTGCAAGGGGATCTGGGCTTGGTGATATTTCCTGACTGCGTTGATGCTGGTGTTCTGGTCTGCTTAGTGAACTGCCAGGTTAATGGAAGATTCCTACGCTATATGTAAGATATGTAATCAGAATCAGTTAGTATACATATTTTCATCTATGTTTGAGTCCATTCGTACTCCAGCCACTAAATTTCTAGGCTCATATGTCCAATGGTCTTGGTACAGTTAGTTCTCTAACAATACGCTCCAATCCTTGATGGAAAGCAGAGTTGAACAGCCAGAAGTTGAGTTTTATCAGTTTTTTTGGCTTGCTAAAAAGTTCTGCCTGTTTGAACAGTGTGGTTTAATATGTTGTTGCTACACTGAGATATTGATATTCTTGGCGAATAAAGCACTTTACAGGTTTCTATGGACACTGTCTACTTTAGACTGTGAGGGGCTACCAAAATAATTGCAAGGTCATGGAATAAGTTTTTCAGGGGAGGTACATTCCTCTCAGTATGTGAAGCTCAAAGACAGCCAAGAAAAACACTCACATTACAGACTCCAACCATATTAATAGACACTGTTTTTTTAGAGGCTGTGCTGGATTGATATTATCAAATATTTCTTCAAGTTAATATTAAAATTTTAATTGGTCTTATTTTTTTTTAACACAAATATTCCATATTTTATTTCCAGGTTTAGCCATTCAAATTGTCATATAGAGAACTGTCAGTCTTATTAAACACTAGATGGCACAGATATTTATATCTAAGACATTTGTGGTAAACCTAACTGAATTTACTGAAGTCATCTAATTCCTGGGCCCAGTTAAATCTGGATCAGAATTATCTTGATTTGGAAATGCCATGTTTTGCTATCCAGGATCAGGTAATCCATCGTATTTTTGTACCAGTTTTTCAAAGCAAGATAGGATTGGATCACCCTCATCCACATACACATTTTTTCAAATGACCAAATCTGGATTAGCAGCGCTCCAAATGGGGTTAGATTTCATATCTATGTAGGCTGCTGTCTATGTAAAGAACAACACGCACAGTAAGAGTCAATGTGGGGTCACTTTAAGTGCTTTTTTTGAAGAGAAAGAAAACAACATAAACAAACATCCCCTTCCATTTTTATTTTCCTTCAAGCAAGCAGACCCCAATGGAGGCACTAAAGGGATATGGTAATGGGGGGAAACAATTTTGCGTTCTCGCACAAAAGTTTTGCATTCATTCGGAAAGAACTCAAAAGTTTTGATAGTTAATGCAAAGTTTCTTGGGGAAACGTAAAACATTTGTGAGAGAATGCTAAAACATTAAAATTAATTTTTAATCCCTTCACCATTTCCCTTTAGAGCTTCTGTAGCATGTGACCCACAACAAAAACAAACAAATATACATGCAATAAGTGATACAACTGTTCGAAACTACTTTCGACTGGTTTGTCTCTGATGATTGTGCCAATGTAGTTTATATAAAGTGTTTAAAAAAATTAAACATATTATTTTTGTTTGATATTGACAGCTGTTTGGGGATTATTTTATGGTGCCAAAATCTCTTTTTTTACTTTACTGTACTGAAAAGCTGAATAGGTAACGTCTACTGCTACTTTATTACTTTAATGGTTAAACTAATCAGGAGCAAAATAAAAATATAAATGCGTGTATATATTACATGATATAATGGTTTTGTTTTGTTTTTTGACCACTTTTAAAGTTTTATTACATTCTTGTTCCTGAAATCCACCCTAATGCTGGGATTTTTTTATTTTTTTATTTTTTGGTTCAAAATATATCCCAATCTTACTAAAACATTTTGAACAACACACACTGATGATTTGATCCAGATCAAAACCATGACAGGACTTTGTGATCTAATCTGATTTCAGAATTCTTTTGAACAAGCCATCTTTTTCTAAGATTTGATCCAATCCGATAGCCGAAATCAAACAACTTGGCCCTTATTTAAGGGATTAGCTGTATTATTTCAATGCTGCATTTGAACTTTGCACTTTGTATAACTGAAGATGTGTTTGAACAGGTCATGGAATCATTAAGTCATTTGATGAGAATGATGGATGTGTTGGTTTTATTTCACTCACACAGTGTGTGTTACGTAACACTTCAGAGCATTTATTGCTGGACTATAAACAAGTGCCAAACACAGTTTAGGATTTGTAAGATAAAGCAGTTCTCCCATAACAGGACAGAGAGGTAAGTATGCAAAGCTGCTTATCATGGTTAGCACAGGCGCCAGCACCTATAATGCAAGTGCTGTAGTGAAAACTGATTGAAAGCAAGTCATTAAAAAGTCCCACATTTTATGACTATTCAGTTTTACATAATACTTTCTCAACTGAAGACACTAAACTGAATACTAATCACAATACACTGCAGCCTGAACATTCAAACCATGGCAGAATGCAGTCACAAAATACTCTAACCATGCAGTTATGTCAAATACCATAATTCTTTTTTTTTTTTTTTTTTTTTTGTAATAATGTTAAATTCTTTATCTTTTGATCATTTTAAAACTTGTCAATTCCTTTAAAAACATTCTTAATGACCCCAAACTTTTGAACGTTAGTATAAATAACGTATATATATATATATATATATATATATATATATATGTATATGTATATATATATATATATATATATATATATATATATATATATATATATACATATATATATACATATATATATACATACATATATATATATATATATGTATGTATATATATATATATACATACATATATATATATATATATATATATATATATATATATATGCCATCACATTACTGATCACATGAAGTAAAAGTGATCCAAAAACATTCTTTGCCAATTTCATATGCAGTGTACTGTACCGTATGAGGATTTCCTCTTTTTTTTTCACGTATAGCTGCGCATCTATGGGTGGTTATTCTCTCAGGAAGAAGCACGCTATGAATTTACTGGCCCTTTAATGACCCCATAAATAGTAGATTTTGTGTGTCTACATGGCATGTGACTGCTATACCCAATACTCAAGTCAAGAGTACAGCTCTCACAAAAGAGGCAGAGGAATCAACGTTTACTTGCAGAGGAAAGCAAATACGCATGAAGCCAGGCTGGCAAATCCTTCAACCTCTTGAAATCAAGCACTTATAGCTTAGTGGAGTGATGAGACATTAGTCAAACACAGTTTGAAGTCCTGTGTGTGATGCGTTTAATGTGAAACTTCTGATGAAACGTCAGAGTGAGACTTTCAAATGTGTTGACAAATGGCTAATGCCGTCTGGCTATGCCTCAGCATGTCCACACCATAATGCTTATGTTTAGTTTTGGAGATACAAGTTTGTCATCCAGTCCCATGTGCATAAGCAACATCTGTGAGTGGAGGGAGGATATCCTCTCCATAAAGTGACATTACATGCTTGGAAAATGACAGACAATGCCTGGATTTTCTCCAGTGGTTGCCTGTTTTATTGAGGAGAGTTTTCCGAGGAAGTGATAGGGGAAGTTTTTGTATTAATCCATACACTTGGAACTGGATAACATTAAAAGACCATTAAGTGGCAAGTTTTACACCAGGAGAAATTGGATGTAAACATAGAAAGTTACCCAGAGGGGCTTTTCAAGGCCACTGGAGATAATGTTAGTTCATTTTTTCTTCATCTGAAGTAATTAAAATACAATAAAAATATAATGTAGAGAATAAATGGATTTATGAAGAGATGCTTCAACAATGCTAACAGATATAAGAAACAAAACAGCTCACTGTGATACAATTACTGTGATACTAACACAAAATGTGCCATTTATTCATTGTCATATCTTATAGCACTTTGTGCATTACAAATTTTGGTCCCTCTTTTTTTTTCTTTCAATAAGGTACGAGAGGCTGTGCTGTATCGTGAATAAGTCATGGCTGAAGGGCATTGTTAGGCACGACATAAAGAAGAGTGACTTATTCACGATACAGCATTAGCCTCGAGTACCTTATTGTTTTTATAAAACAGTTACCACACAATACAAATATTAAAGCCAAAAATATGTATCAATGCAACTTTCATGAAGTAAACTTTCACTAAAGCCTTCATTCCACCTGAAAAAATAGTCCCTGACAGTGAACAGCAACAGAAATTACATTATTTCGCCATTAGATGGCGGCAAAGTCTTTATGAGTGTGTCAGTCAGTAGCGAAGACTTTTACATTGAAAAGACTGAATTGGTTGTGAACACGGAACAAGACACAACTGACAAATGCTTTGACAAGCACTGCCAGTCATGGGAAAACCCCTTAACTGTTAAAAGGACAAGATAATACATTGGACATTCAAACAGATTTTTTATTATGAACATAGGACTGACCTGAAGGAAAATGCTAAATCTGATTGCAGGTAATAAACTCACTCACTCGATCTCTTTCTCACAATACTCTTCTATATAATACAGTAAGCTTCAATGAACAATATCAATTGAGAACATACAGTTTACGTTGCTAAGAGTGGTTGTTAAGGGTGTTGTGTAGTGATACACAGAATCATTGGGTGAAGCAGTCATAGCTGTGTTTTATTGTGAATAAAACACAGCTATTGACCAATCAAAATCAAGGACAGGAACTAACCGTTTTATAATACAAAATACTACTGTGCAAAAGTTTGTGGCCAGTACGATTTTTTTATTATTATTTTAAATACTTTATACTATTATTTTATACTTTATACTATTACTTTATACTTAATACTATTATTTAAAAAAATCTTTTTATTCATCAAGGATGCATTAAAGTGATCAAACATGTCTTTTAATGAGGACATTTATTATGTTACAAAAGATTCCTACTTCAAAGAATCCTGACAAAAAGCATTTCTTATTATTATCATCAAATTTAAAACTTTTATGCTGCTAAATATTTTTGTAGAATCCGCGAGGATTCTACAAAAATATTTAGCAGCATAAAAGTTTTAAATCTTGATGATAATAATAAGAAATGCTTCTTGAGCAGCAAATCAGTATATTAGAATGATTTCTGAAGGATCATGTGACACTGAAGACTGGAGTAATGATACTAAAAATTCAGCTTTGCCATCACAGGAATAAATTACATTTTATAATATATTAAAACAGAAAAGTTATTTTAAATCACATCTTCTAAATTCTACATTAAAATAAAGTGTTAAAAAAAAAACTTAAGATCATTTGCCAAACAATTGCTAAGGATGTGCATGACAACGCGTCCTCCACGTTCCACGTATATCTGTCTGTATATATGATAGCTTTCAGAGGAGTGTGAATGTTTTAGTCCAACAACAATCAGGCATTCATACATAATCACCACAGGAACAGCTGGCTATCATCAGTTATCTATGACCAGTCAGCAGCATTAACCATGGCCTTCCTCTCAGGGGCCGTCCAGATGCCTGATGTTGATCACACACACCAAGCATGTTTTTTTTCTTTTTTTCTCTCAAATGGGTGGTAAAAAAATGGAGGGAACATCTCTTTTCCGGTCGGAGGTAGGAAGCGCCCTGTAAAAATGTTTCATTTTTCCTCTAGTACAGATGTAAGTTATCACTCCTTCTCAACATCCCTCATTCACATTATGTGACACCTTCTGCACAAAAATGAGAAAAATTATTTATATTCTTTCGTGCAATATATTTTACAGCGAATAAGTGCAAAGGCATGCAAACTGGAAACATTTTCATCTTCATCGGTTCGACCCTCTTCAGTCTTGTTGACAGTGTGATTTTTCTTTTACAATGTCTTTTTAAAGTGTCTATTTTTTCATAAGAGAGTATTGGGCTGTGGATAGATCAGGTCAGGAAAGTCACTGGACTGATAAAGGGCTTTAGCGGACTCCTGTTAAATAGATTTTAACTGAGATGACACCTTAGTTGGCATGTTAGAGTCTGACAGGGACTAGGCCTGTAGAAAGACCAACATAAAGCACAAATCTCACCATAAATTGTCTGTGTGTGTGGATCATCTCAGTCCCTGCATTTGGTCTTTGTACTACAAACTACAGGTCACACGAAAGAACATAAAGTTTGTCTTCTTTTATATTAAGTGAAGCTTATCCAGTAAGGGAGGACAGCAGTAAAGGATGAGTAATTTGCACCACATTTTATAGAATATCTCCTATCTCTTGAAGTTTCTTAGATGTCCTCATTAAGCATTAATTAATTAAAGAAGCTTGAGACGCCAAATGGCTACCATGAGAGAGGAAATTAGATGGGATTACTGTCTGTTTCCCATTAGCTTCCCATGATGGAATGTGTCTGTCATATCTAATAATGAGGCAATAATTCTTTACAGTAAACCTGTTGGCACATTCACCAGGACAAAAATATAATATTGAAGATCCATGGAATAGCCTGTTTATTAAAAATGGTTGTTTAGAGTCAAGCTGATGTTTTGGGGGAGTCAGCACACGCCTGTCTTGTATTTCGAACTCTGTGCCATTTCTCACTCCCCTACAGGTTCCATGAACGATGGAAATTTAATTTGCAGAAAACTTTTTACAGAGTATTGTGCATCGCTTGCAATATAAGTAGCATGGTATTAATATCTGTTTTAAAAGACTTGTGTAGCTGTTTTATTGTAAAAGAAAATTAATAAATGGCTCCCCTTAATTGTTCATGTCATTGCAGATTATTCATAATCATTGCAGATTTTACATTTACATTTGGAGACACATCCACAACATAAGAACATTTTTATTCAAATATGTATGTCTAAGCTAACTGTGCCCATGTAAGCACTTAATGTTTTTTAAGTATTTATATACACTTATAGTACTTTTAATTAGCTTTTATTTTTGTTCAGTTTTAAAGGGTTAGTTCACCCAAAAATAAAAAATTTGAAAAGCGCTTTCTGTCCTTCCACTGACAGCTATGCGACTGCCACTTTGACGTTTTAAAAAGTTCATAAAGAGATTGTAAAACTAATCCATATGTATTGAGTGGTTTAGTCCAAATCTTCTGAAGAGACTCGATCGCTTTATATGATGAACAGACTGAATTTAGGCTTTAATTCACATATAAACATTCATCAACGCACACATCAGTTGTGGTAAACGCAAGCTCAAGCATGTTTGCTTGATGCGTGCAAGAACCAATGAGGTTCATTCTTGTGTGTCACACAGCACGTTTGAGTTTCCGGAAGGGGTTTGTTCTCGTGCGTCATTCAAGGGTTAGTTTACCCAAAAATTAAAATTCTGTCAATAATTACTCACCCTCATGTCATTTCAAAGCCATAAGACATTCATTCATCTTCAGAACACAAATTAAGATATTTTTGATAAAATCCGAAGGCTCAGTGAGGCCTCTATTGCCAGCAAGATAATTAACACTTTCAGATGCGTAGAAGGTACTAAAAACAGTATTAATTATCTTGCTGGCAATAGAGGCCTCACTGAGACATCAGACTTTAAATTTAGTTTAATTTTAAGTAATTTACTATGTGCTTCTGTCATTTTTGATTACATTTTATATATTAATACATTTCAAAAAAATTTTAATTTCAGTTAACTATAACAACACTGAATGTGAGTAATAATTCCAAAAGTAGTTTATACAACTGTTGAGTGGAATTGGCATTCTGACTCATTGCTTTGTAGAAATGATCCCAGTTTCTGAGCAGTGGTTTGACTCCCCACTGGAGGGCCTCAATGCCATGCAGTCAGCCCGGGCTAATAATGAGCCATCACACTGAGTGCTCTGAGACCTCTTTTGGCAAGGTGCAAGCTGTTTATAGGAAACAAATGGCCTGTTTGTAGCTTTGCTCAATAATTGCTCTCTTGGCCAGCAGCTGTCTGACTCTAAGCCGGTCATTGCCTTGACTGTGTTGCTTATCATACTAATTAATTGCAGGTCTCAAGCCAAGTACAGCCGCCCACTGAGTGTCCCTATCTAATCTGTATTCCTTTGTATATTTTCTTATGCCTTTAATCAAAGAGCCAGCAAGAAGCAACCAGAGGCTGTGCTCCCATGAGGATGTGGACGGCCACAACAGAAAACAAAGCAGTACAGATGAGAGCGAGCAGTCAGACCTTCGGTCCCCCCGCACCGTCCCAAGGAGACACACAGTAGGAGGGCCTCGTACTGCTGGGGACGTAATCATCATGCAGTCCTACAACATGGACCATAAGAAAGAGGCCTTTCTTGAGCATTTGAAACAGAAGTATCCCCATCACGCTTCTGTCATCATGGGGCACCAGGAAAGACTCCGAGACCAGGTAAGCAAGGCTAAATTAGGTTTTTAACTTACTAGAATATCAAAGTCAAATAAAAATAGAAACATCAAAAAGAGATGGAAGCATATGATAAAATAATATAGCATCAGACAATCACAAAAACAAATGGTTGTCAATAATGTAAATTATTGTGGATAACTATATATATTTTTTAATTTCCATTATTTTCTCTATTAATCATTAGGCTACATTTAGATATTATAGTCAATTAAATTTCATGATATTAAATATTTCTTCCTTACAAGAATCTTTACAGTTGGTCCCTCATCAACACACATATTGATGCTATCCCATATTTCATCTACATAACACACTGAGTATCCCTCCTATGATCTACACATGTATCACCTAACTTTTGACAGATTAAGGCGCACTGACATTTTTATTGCTGCTAGTTTCCGCTTGACATTTTCATTGTATCTTTGCCGGTTGGATAAGTTTGAGTGTTGAAGTCAAATAGCGTGAATATAAGATTAACGTTTATTAAGATTAACAGATGCACAGAGGAAATGCAATACCTTGCCATCTCCAGACGACTGCGCTGAAGTACAGCTGATATCCAGTGCTCTAGTATTTTTCCGTACAGTGTTTCTATCATCAAAAAAAAAAAAAAAAAAAAAAAAATACAGCAGAACATACAAAGAGAAACCCACGTGCAGTGTAAACGCGGGCTGTAAAATAAAGCGCGTTATAAATCTGTGAGTGCGCCTGCAACGTCACTCACTGATGGCCAAAACGTCACTTGCCATTGGTCGATTGATGCCGTCTGATTTAGAATTACATTTAAATGTAAGATTAACGTTGCTTTCCCATCAATATAATATTTATATTATTATTATTATTATTAAATGTACACATTTAATAAATGGACATGAAATTTTGACTTGAGTTGAAATGTTATATTTTATATTATTAGTTTACTGGTAGAGACAACAGTACATAACACGTCTATGTAGGAAATGGGTTTCTCGAAAAACGTTTAGTGTTATCTTTCACTGTCCGCATATGCCGCGATTGACCAATCAAAATTAAGGATTCCAGAGAGGGTTGTAATAAATTTTTATATTCAACAATAAATATCCCCACCAATATTTTCATAACAAACTGTCGCTAGGGCTTGCTCTTAGTTGTAAGCAAACAAAAAGGTGATAGAAAATCACATTTCGCAACCTCCAAAGTCCATTGTAGCCCAACAAGTCTTTCAGGTAAGTTCGTATAGGTGGGTGTGTCTCTGTGGGGACGCTGATGTCACGGCTTTCAAAGATCACCTCACACTGCAGACAAACTTCTGCAGCGATCTACATCTACTCTTAGGCACGAAACCAGACTTCTTGCTAGTGACACTAACATTATCTGGAATATGTCCTGCTTCATCGTGTGAAGATTCAAGGTGGAAGTTTTGCATCAAGGTATTGTGAATCAAACTAAAATGACAATTGTTTTACAGTGTCGGCAAAATCAGTCTGTGTAAACAGTAGACTTGTCTCAACTCGTTCTGTTGTAAAGGAAATTATTTTACTTATATTGTATTGGTTTTAAGTAGTTAAATAACGAGTTTATAAAGGCCTTAAACGAAATTATGAGCTTTTTAGCTAATGAATCAACGCTTTGTCTTGCAAGTCATCTTAGTAATGCATGCGTAAACTGAACATGTAAACAGAGAAGTCGATATACTGGTTCTCTTTTGTATCAAAATACTCAAAAAGAAGGACGTATGCAAAACAATATTATGACAGAGTTATCATATTATGAGATAAAATTACTGCTAGTCCATTTCTATGTACCCTAAAGAACTATGGTAATATCACAGTGTTTTGAACATGTACCATGGGCATCTTTTTGAAGTACTTTGGAGTACCATGCAAATACCACGGTGAAAGTACAATGTACCATGCTATTACCATCTGATACTATCTGGAGCTTACACCTGGAGTACTTTTTGGAAAGGTTTCTTGGAATTTTTGTTCTTATTTTAACTTAAAAGTATCACTTACGCTCCCAGTAACTGGTTTCTTTCGATGCAAGGTGTCTGTCTCTTGATATTTTTTTTTCTATATTGCTTTTCAGCATAGTTTTGGTAAGTTTTCTTTCTGGCTGGGCACAGCCATGAGTAATATCATATCACGCCCCTGGCACTGAATAAAACTGAAGCCTCTCCAGCAGGAGGGAGTGTGTCTTTCATCCTCCTTTCACTCTTTCGTTCTTCAATATTCTCCAGACCCAGAGAGAATAAGGTATGATTTATCTGACCATGCCAGTGCTTTCAAAGACCTGGCATTAGACCAGCATGTTCTGTGGCCATTCATCTGCCTGTGATTAGAGGAGAGTGCAGTGAACCGTGCGACCTGCTCCCCTCAAGCCCACCCTTATGCTTTAAACTGCTGTTTTCAGGCATCTTTCGGTTTCATGGCATTGTGCAGGTAACGCATTCTGACAATGCCCGAGTGCAAGCGTATGTTGGCACAGCTTGCTTATGCATGTGGAATAGGTAAACAATCTTAAGCAATCTTAAGAATGCGACCATTTATTTTATTTAATCCACACAATAACATGTTGAACGTACAGTTGCATTATACATGTCTGAAATGATCCCAGCTGTCATGCACCATTAATCTGGGCACTTTTTTTTTTTTTTTTTTCCCAAGTCAACATAAAAGTCTATTATTTGATCGTGCCGCGTCTGTGCACACCGGAGCGATTGTTAGTCGACTTACAATGCAACACCTGTGCAAAGATAACATCAAACTCATATTCATCACTTTCAAGTCTCAGCCTGGACCTTGAGAATGAAAGATTTTTGGATGTGCTTCCTAGTGAATTGCCAGCACTGTTTTCTGTCAGTCATCATAGTTTTTGACTTTGAAAATACAATAATACATTTCAGTCTGGGCTCAGTGCAGTGGTTTCATGAAAAAAAAAAAAAAAAAAAAAAAAAAAAAGTGAAGATGACCTCTTACATTCTTAGGGGCCGTTCACACAGAATGCATTTTTGCATTTCACTGGACTGTTTTTTCCATTGTTTTTCTATGTAAACATACTTGACAGACATCTTTGACTGTTTTTTGCAGTGCTTCGCTAATGACACTTGCCTATAAATGTGGTTATGTTAAAGGATTAGTTCACTTCTCCTGATAATTTACTCACCCCCATGTCATCCAAGATGTTTATGTCTGTCCTCTTCAGTCAAAAAGAAATTAAGGTTTTTGAGGAAAACATTTCTCCATATAGTGGACTTCAACAGCTACCAACAGGTTGAAGGTCCAAATTGCAGTTTCAATGCAGCTTCAAAGGGTTTTACACGATTCCAGCCGAGGAATAAGGGTCTTAACTAGCAAAACAATCAGTCATTTTCTAAAAAAAATAAAACTTATATACTTTTAACCACAAATGCTCATCTTGCACTGCTCTGCGATGCGCCACACATTACGAATTAACGTTGGAAAGGTCACACGTGATGTAAGCAGAAATACTGCGGTAGGGCGAAAAACTCATTTTCTCATCCAACTTCAAAATCGTCCGACATCGTTGTTTTACCTTTTTTTTGTAAAGGCCATTTGACTTTGCACGTTTGCTTTGTTAACACTTGCTCGGTACTTCCGCCTACGCCACGCGTGAGCTTTCCAACATGATTATGTAATGCATGCCGCATCGCAGAGCAGTGCAAGACGAGCATTTGTGGTTAAAAAGTATATAATTTTTTATTTTTTTTTAGAAAATGACACATTGTTTCACTAGATAAGACCCTTATTCCTCTTCTGGGATCGTGTAGAGCCCTTTGAAGCTGCATTGAAACTGCAATTTAGACCTTCAAAGTGTTGGTAGCAGTTGAAGTCCACTATATGGAGAAAAATCCTGGACTGTTGTCCTCAAAAACCTTAATTTCTTTTCCACTGAAGAAAGAAAGACATGAACATCTTGGATGACATTGATGGGGGGTGAGTAAATTATCAGGAAATTTTAATTCTGAAATGAACTAATCCTTAAACATGCACTCAAGTTAAAAGAAGTTCAACTTGCCCTTTGTATTGCTTTTTTGCATTCCATTGTACTGCTTTTCCATTGTGTTTATATGTAAAAATGCATTTGATGGAATTCAAGTTAAAATAAGTTTTTGTGAGGGGGGGAAAAAAACTTTTTTTATTCCTGCAGTTTGTGTTTTAGCAATCCAAGTTCACTGCATTTCCATTGTTTCTACGTAAACATATTTGACTGTTGCACTCGCACTGTAGCATCTCTCGCATGACACATCATTCTAAAAACGTGGCACTCAATTTAAAATAAGCTCAACTTTTAAAAAACACTTCTCTAGGCCTTGCATTATCTCCTCTTGTACTGCCCTGCGTCTTGCGTTTTTAAACACAAGACCCTTTTTAACCATTCTGAAACTTTAAGGGGTTGTTCACACAACGCGTTTTTATATCCCACTGCGCTACTTTTCCATAGTTTATTTTAACGTGCTAGATTTACGTGTTTTTGACCGTTGCGCTCATATCTTGCATCTTTTGCAGTGTCTTTCGCATGACTCAGAATTCAAGAAATTTGGTGCTCAAGTTCATCAACTTAGCTTTTTTTTTTTTTTTTTTCATTCCACTGCCCTGCATCTTGCATTTTTAAAATGCAAAAACACATTTTGTGTGAATCACCCCTTAGGCTGAACCGGTTATGATATTTACTATTTAGTATCAACTTCCAGACTTGCATACATGGGGAGTTTCACATCTCTAAAACACACTACTGTCAGCAGAGATCCTCCCAACAGTATTAGATTTGCAAAACACAAGATTTCAAAAGTGTCTGAATGTTTGCAGATTTGTTCAGTCAAAACATGTTTAGAGCACAAACAAATCTGTGGGGATGTGTGAAACCCTAGTAAAATGTACAAAATAATTATTTGATTTAAATATAGTTCTGAAAAGGTGCTTACAGAAATGTTTTGAGACGCTTTCGGAAATGCCTGCGTCAAACACAGAGTCTAAGGTGTAATTGTGTGCTTCTCCCCTGACCTCATAATTGAGTTGTCACCAAAACCACAGTCAAAAATGATGCAGTGCACTATATAAGGATTAAGTTCCTTTGGGTCATGCAGGGTGGTAATCTGGCAGGCGTGCATGTCAGAGCAGGTCAGTGTGCGTGCTGGCATTGTGATGAGACGCTCTCTGACTCAGTAGATGTGGCATTCTGCCTGTCGCTTCTTCCTATTGCCGAGAATGGAGCAATGACTTCCAGCCTCAGGGTGAAAACCCATCCTCAGTGAACACAGCATATCCATCGTTCTACGTCTGCTGTCTGCGTGTGCCCAAAAGGTGTTATTGCGAGGACAACCACGTAGATGCACTTTGGTCTGTGAAGCTACAAAGGATAATGCCTGTGCCAGAGCACACTAATTGGTCTTTGTGCGTTTACTGCTTTTGTTTCACTGAAGATAAATCAATCCATTTTCTTTTTTCAATGCAAGCTAAATTACAGGACTGAGTAATTGACTTGAAGACGTGTTGACGGTTGCATATCCACGTGTCGTGCAACAAAAAGAGTCACACTGCTTTTTATTTGGTAGTTGCCCTTGTCATTAGTAGATAATTGTTTTCATTTAATCTCTTTTAGGCACGTAAATTAAAAGTGTGATTGAATACTAATTGTAATGTCATTTTTGCCTTTTTGTTCTTTCAGATGTTTATTATTTCACTGAATAGATCTTTTGTCTGTCCATTTAGCATTTTTCGGCCATCCTCTCTGACCTTTTGGTGGCCTTTTATTGAGCATTAAAGTTTATGACTGTACCTCTGCTCACATCTTGACATTTAGAATGCCCAGCTCAGTTAATAAACTTATAAATTATTTTCAAATGTTTACCAGTGCAGATACTGCCCAACAGTTTTGTTCTTGTTAACTAAGGGTACGTTTACATGACAATGATATGCTTAAAACGGAGAAGTTTTTCCTTTGAGTTTTCCACGTACAGACGACACCATTGTCAAAATGATCCCCATTCACACGAATCTGTGAAAATGACAGGCAATTAGATGGCGATGAAGCATGTCAGACTGAACATGTAATACACATGTGCATGACGTCATCGTTTTCACGTTTTCAAAACCTTGCACTTTGAAACCCGTTTTCAAAAGTTTGCGTTTTCGGGCATCCAAAACGCCGTTGTCATGTAAATGAATAGCCAAAATGCATTTAAAATTTTACATTTTTAGTTGAAAACGGTGTCGTGTTAACAGCACCAAAGTTCAAGTTTTTAAAAATGGTCTTTGTGTAAACAACAAAAATGTGAATCTTTGAAAACGATGACGTCATGCACATGCATATTACATTTTAGTCTATAATGTTTCATCACCATCTAATGGCCTGCCAGCAGAATACAGACAATGGTGACGTCTGTACGCGGAACACTCGAAGGAAAAACTTCTCCATTTTAAACATATCGTTGTCGTGTAAACGTACCCTTAAACTAAAACTAAAATTGTTCATTGAAATAAAGCTGAAGTAAAATGAAATTTAGAAAAATTTAGAAAGATAAACTTAAATATAAAAATATTAAATGACAATTCGAAATGTTGCATTGGCAACTAACTGAAATAAAATAAGCTAAAGTTATAGTACTAAAAGTTACTAAAAGTGAAATAAAAATATATTACAGCGAAATAAAAATATATATATAAAATGACTAAAACTTAAACTAGAATGAAAATGAAAACCGAAAATATATATTTTCAAAAATATATCACTAAAGCTGTATTTATTTAATCAAAAATACAGTTAAAACAGTATTGTTGTGAAATATTATTGCAATTTAATTGTTTTTGCTGCTTAACATTTTTGTGGAAACAATGATAACATTCAAACATTTGTGGTAAGATTAAAAAAGAGAAATTAATACTTTTATTCATCAATGATGCATTAAATTGATCAAAAGTGACAGTAAAGACATTTGTAATGTTACAAAAGATTTCTATTTCATAAATGCTTTAATAAATGTAGTTAATGCAAATAAATACTGTTCATTGAACTTTCTATTCATCAAAAAATGATTATTCGTAAAAAAAAAATTCACAAAAATTTTAAGTATATTAAGAACTGTTTTCAACACTTTTAATAATAATAAATGTTTCTTGATCATCAAATCAGCATATTAGACTGATTTCTGAAGGATCATGTGACACTGAAGACTGCTTTGATCACTGGAATAAATTACATTTTAAAATATATTAAAATAGAAAACAGTTATTTTAATTTGTAATAATATTTCACAATATTACTGTTTTTACTGTATTTTTATTAAATAAATGCAGCCTTGGTGAGCATAAGAGACTTTTTTTTTTTTTTTTAATTTTCCAAACTTTTGATTCAAATATTAATAAATACTATAATAGTATATAAATAATACTAAAATAACACCCAAATCTTTAGGGTTTAATAATTCACACAAAAATATTGTTTTTTGTGAAGTGTTTGATGTTTGATCCAAATCTAAATGCTCTGTCTAACCTCTTCTTTTATCATTTTGTGTTCTCTTGTAGATCAGGAGTTCTGGGCACAGTGTAGCCCCTCAGTCTGCTGTAGGGGAGCCGGGGGAGCATCTCTCTTTGGCCTCCCTTGAGTCTTTGGAGGCCATGTCAGAGTCAGAAGCCCCCTCCGCCTTCACCCGAGGCAGCCGCTCCCGAGCAAGCCTCCCCGTTGTCAAGTCAACTAACCAGACCAAGGACAGGTCATTAGGTACAGTACTGACTCAATGTTTCACTTGTGGGTGTGTCTTTGATTTATTTGTTCTTTCTTCATTGTTGTAACTTAATCAAAATGACTTCAAAATATCTGTTCACAAGTCAATTTGTCAAGATGTAAGGCAGGGTTGATGTCAGTCAGATATTAGTAAATTAAGAGAATTTTTGAACCTAAGTTGCACTTTAAAATGGATGATCAATGAGTCCCTGATGTTATTTTAACACAATATCTGAATATTGCGAATTAATTCTTACTGAAACCATTTAAATAGCATAATTATTAAAGAAATAGTGTGTAATATAATTTCCAACACGTTGTGACAAAGTGCATATCTTTGGGCATGTCAGACCAAATGTTGACACCAGTTTTAAATTCTTTGCTATTTTGCTGGCTTTTTGGAGTTGTTGTTTTTTTTTTTTAACGAAGCATGAATATTATAAAAAGTAGAAGAATGCTCGGGACATTTGACGAAACTGTCACTGTCCCAATCAGGCCAGTGCTGCATCTTCACAAAATTTTATCCTTTGCAGGTGTTTTTTGAGCCTTGTGAATTTAAATATTCGGAAGAAGACATGACAGAGAACTCAATTCCTACTCACTGTGTGAGAAGTTTTGTGTGTGCACACACAATGCGCGCCCGTAAAGCCTTGTTTTAGACAGCGTGCAAATAATGAATTGATTTCTCTTTCACTTTTTCTAATTTACACAAAATTATATCCAAATGCCTGTCTTGGCAAGTATCCTGGTAAACAGTCTGTTATGTCTTAAATGAACGTAAACAGAACGTAAAAAGAAAAAAAAAAGAAAAAAAATGGTGCATCCCTAATATATTATATATATTAGATAATCAATTAACATAGACAGAATGCAGTTGTCACCATTTACCATTGGTACCCTTATTAGTCTATGTTCTATACTGTATGCATTTACGGCATACAAAACTTTTAGTGTTATATAGCTTTACTCATTCCATAAGAGTACATATTATGCTGGTATCAATCTCCTATTTTGTTTATTCTCAGGTTTCCTCTACCTGCAGTATGGAGAAGAGACAAAACAGATCCGAATGCCCAACGAGGTGACCAGTGCAGACACCATCAGGGCCCTGTTTGTCAGTGCCTTCCCCCAGCATCTCACCATGAAGACACTGGAGTCCCCCAGCGTGGCTATATACATCAAAGATGACATGAGGAATATGTACTATGAGTTGACTGATGTCAGGTGTGTGTCTTGAACTATAGGATCTCTTTTCATTGTGAAACTGTAGTGGCCAGGGTGCTATTTTTTTGCATGACTTATATAATAAATCTAAAAAGCGTCACATGCAATGCACAACATGTTAGATTATGTTTGATATCGCAAAAAATTATCACAGACATTCCCTTTTGCAGTGTGGTTGCTTCTTAAGTGCAGAAAATTGCATGCAGTGCTTGATTTTAAGTACGTTCAAACTGTTGGGTGACTCCCTTTTCCACACCCTACTCTTCACTGGCCTGCGGCTTTCTAATAAGTCATAAGAAATAGAAAGAGAGTGTGATCAGTCTGTTTCTCTCCCTTTCTCTCTCTCTCTCTCTCTCTGTGTGTGTGTGTTAGTTATTTAGCAGAGGATGGGCTTGGTTTCTTAACAGGCTTTATAGTTATGAGGTGGGAGCTTGTGTTGACACGCTTCTAACCTTTCTGTCGCTGTGAGCTGCAGCTCATAGTGATAATGCTCTGTTATTTGCACCAAAACACTTTGGGTTCTTTACCACCAAGAAAAAAAATATATACACCATTATCCAAAATTTTTTTTCAAGAAATTAATACTTTTATTTAGCAAGGATTCATTGAATTGATCAAAAGTGACAATAAATACTTTTGTAAAGCTACAAAAAAAAAATCTATTTCAAATAAATGCTGTTCTTTTGAACTTATTATCCATCAGAAAATAATGCTTTCCAGAAAAATATTAAACAGCCCAACTGTTTTCAAAATCGATAATAATAAGAAATGTTATTAGAATGATTTCTGAAGGATCATGTGACACTGAAGACTGGAGTAATGATGTTGAAAATTCAGCTTTGCCATCACAGAAATAAATTACATTTTAAAATATATTAAAAAATAATTAATAATAATTAATATTACTGTTTTTATTTTTGATCAAATAAATGCAGCTTTGGTTAGCATAAGAGATTTCTTAAAAAAAAAAAATGTACTAACCCAAACCTTTTGAATGACTGTATATTAAATACAACAATATAAATATTCTAAAATAATAATATATATAATACATAAAAATGTTTTTCTTTACAGGAACATCACTTCACAGTCTTGCCTGAAGGTGTATCATAAAGACCCAGCCCAGGCCTTCAATCACAATGCAAGAGCCAATAATGGAGATATCAGGGTGAGTGACCGAGTGTGACCCCAGTCCCACAGAACTGTCCCATTATTATACCTCTTTATGTTCAACTCAAAATTCATCATGAACTCAAAAAGCTCTTTTTCTTTTCAACACAGCTTACATCTGTTGTTAACAGGTGGCAGGAGTGTGAAGGATAAGGTTCTGCATCTGTTCTTTAGAGCTCAGAATTTGAAGCAAACACTTGCCACACCCATTAATGTTGGCAGGGGGCCCACTGATTGGTCTCTCCACTGCTGCATAATTATAATGGGCGGTGACCTTTAGCAAAACAGGTTGACTCTGCTGCTGAGATCTTTACTGTATGTCAAAGGGACAATAGTGTTGCCATGCTGCGTTAAAATGATTTGTCTGACATCAGATAATGCAGAATTTTGCCAGACACTAATGAAGCTAAACAGTAAATACATTTTTAAAAAAACAATAATGTCTGTTCCTTATCTTATTATGCAACAAATGGAATTTGATTTGAGTAACGGATTTAATTGAAACCATGCTCCAAGCATCTTGCTCACTAATCAAGCCCATCTGCTTTCCATGAATCACTGTGCCAATTTATGATATTGACCTACAAATGTACAGTAGTACAAATGATTTTGTAACTTAATCATATTGAATATTGCTTTAGCTGCTAGATATAGTTTTGGCCAGATTTCAGGCCAGAACGGCCATTTTGGAGCTGTTGTGCTGTGGTGTAATTTGCTATATCTAATTAATAGCACTTCTGGAAAAAGTGCAGTGTCTCCAGCTATTTCATCCATATCTCAAGTTCAGCAGGCCATGGAGGATTGGGAAGAGCATAATTCAAAGCCAAGGCTGAAATTCCTGGGCCGGGTGTGGGGATGAACTGAGGTCAAGCTCTCAGGAGAGCACAGCAGCGGATCAGCTCTAATGAGAGTGCAGAGGAGACCAGCTCCTGTCTGCACCACCACACCACCCACAACGCAAGCAGCCTGCTGTTTAGCCAGGCTTAAGCATCCTTCATAACCGCATTTAGTGTGGAGGATGGTGGACAGATGATACACAGCTATATCAATAGAACCAAACTGCTTCCAACACAATTGTTCTAGAACAAAAAAGTGCAAAAGTGCATATTTGCAAAAACAACTAGTCAGCAGGTTCTGGTCTGAACAACTAGTCCACTTGTAAGCCCTCTATAATTTGGCTGGCTTAGAGTTATTTCCACCTGCCTCAAGTCAAACGTGGTTCTTGAATAAGGTGATAAATATCATGTTGGTAATGTTAACTTAAACTATTAAAAATTGTTTTTGGTTATTGAAATAAAGCTGAAATAAAATAATATATATTAGGTGAAAAATTTAAACTTAAAAAACTTGGCAACTGACTGAAATAAAGTTGAAGCTGATCTACTCACTAAAACTGTAATAAAGTTAAAGCTAAATAAAGCTAAATAGATTTTTTTTTTTTTTAAAGACAAAAACGTAACAAAATGGTTAAACATAAATTAAAAGTAAAATGAAAAGTGGCAATATAAAAATAAAAGTTAGTTCAAAATATTAGTAAATACTATAAACAGTACCATAAATAATGCCAAAATAACACTGATAAATATTCTACAAATAAATGGGCTAAATAACATAACATTCTGTCATAGTTGTACATACAGGGTTACCAGTCATGGAAAAATCAGGGCATTTAAAAAAAATTGATTATAAGGGATAGAAAAAATAGGTTAAGGTCCCTCTGTAGTCAATAATTTTATCCCTTAAAACCAAAATGACACATTTAAATGTTTTTTTCCTTGAAGAAGAAAAAAATTCTTCATGCCTTAAAATAGCTTGAATGTAACTCTACACCCTTGCCTCATTTAGTATAAGCAGTTATATGAATATGCAGATTAGCCCCGCCTCCACTCACTCACACCAGCTCAGAGAGTGGTGTGACGTGATTTGTTACAAGGTAGTTTGTGACGTTAGAAACCTGCGATTTCAAATCGCATTTTTGAGTTTACTGCAGTTTTAAGGAGAAAATACTCTGCAATGGTGTTGACTTATGAATTTGCACATAATTTGTCTTAAAGCATATTAAGAACATTACATAGACCTATAAACAACATTAAAAACTTGATTTTCACCACAGGGGGACTTGAAATCTTTAAAAAGTAATTGAAATTTCAATAGCAAATATAATTTTTTTCTTTGGGAGTTTAGTCTCTGTGAAATGATTTTGAAAATTCTTATTCACTAATTGAGGAAAAAGTAGTGGAAATGAATTGGTCCAAAAGAGTGGGAACCCGGTGCATAATGATGGGAACATTGCTCACAGCAGGCAATTTGAAATTCAGTAGAAATGCATTTATTGAAGTGATGCTTTGATGGCTGGAGCGGCAGTACTTTAATCGTAGCATCTTTCAGAGGATTTTAGCATTATGACAGTTCACGCTAAAGCGAAAACCCTCTGCAAAAAGTTGTCTTCACATTTAGTCCCTAATTGATGACTAGTTAGTTGACCAACTAGTCATTTCACAGAAGGAAGTTCCTATGCATAAGTGTTCCATTTTCCTGTCCTTTACAGCTGGAATGGTCAACCACCTATTCCCATTTTATCTCTAGGCAGTGTGTCCATCTGTGTTTATGGGACAATAACCTGCATAAGGTCTCCAACCTGTGACCTCACAGTAGCTTCACTGGCACAGCTGTGCAAAAACACTGCGCTCTGCCCACATGCTGTGCTATTAGGAAACCCCTTTCCCACCTAAACCAAATGTAAGATTTGTGGGATGATAGGAACTAGAAAAACAAATGGATTTGTAAAACAGGTCCTCTGAGAGTGTGAGAAAGCAAACATGCATGGACATGTTTGTTGATGTGATGCACTTATTTTAAAGGATTGTAAAACATGACCCATTTTCTACAATGTTTGGGCTGTATTGTATTGATGTATTGGCCTTTTATTTTAGCTGTTTATCAATGCTGTAAGTCTCTTGAAAGTTGAAGCTTGTCCTTCATACACATAATTTATAGACCCATAGGTACATGGGCTAGTGCTCTGTGAATTTGCTTTCCCAGGTGCTTTGCATCACTTCTGACATGTAACGAACTAAAGGTTCCAGAGAATTTTACATTTAGACCTGCATGTTTGTAGTAAATTTGCTTTCTGTGGTCACGTTAGAAATATTAAGCCATTGTTAGGTCTTTATGTACTTTTTGAAAGAAGACACCTATTTTGAGCTTAGATAATACAATAATGAAACGATGGCTGCACCTGTTTCAACATGCCTGACTCAGTTTGGTTGTCCTTTGTGAGAACTAAGTTGATTTCTAACAACAAACCTCTTTAAAGAAGTCTTTAAGAAGAAATGACAGACAGACAGACTTAACACTGAAGTATTTTATTTGAAGCCGATTGTATTGTCTTGTCATTTATTTGATATGGTTTTCAGGACATAAGCATTCAGCTAAATCATTAACCAAATACATTAAGTGCAATTATGATTTTCTGGGTTCCTCTTATGAATGTGGTCTGAAACTAGACCTGAGGTTACAAGGACAGGTTTGGAGAATGTTGTTCATCTTTAGGCTAATGCAGAGGGTGTTGTTGTTCTGAATGGTGGATAATACACCTGCACGCACACTCTGTCTGTAGGCTTTATTTCTGCACGCTTAAGCATGACCACTGTACAAAGACAGGTCTGGGCAGGGCTATTGTCTGTCCTTTTTGCGCTGGTTGAATCTTTTGTTCATATCTGTGCACTTGTCTAAACATAAATCATATCAACACAGTCATACAATACAATTTTTGTTTTTAGTTTCCTGCTTTAAAAACTTTCCTGTGAAGATTAATCTTTTTTGTGACAAATATGTAGTAAAAAAGTTACTTTTCATTAAATTCAAAGATCCTTCAAATCCATCCTTTCTTTATCATAGAGTTGTTTACCAGCAGTTTTCAACTAGTGGGATGGTGTTTTGAATTATAGCGTCACGGACAGTTGGAGGAAGAAAAAAAACAATGCAATCTAAATAGTAAAATGCAACTAACCATATAATCATGCACAGTTACATCAAAATAAATAGGTTTATCAACTTTTAAAAGTACTTATTGTTACTGACATTAAAGATTGTATTTATAGTCAAACATAGAGTGTTTTGGCACAAATTTATCTGTCACTTGGTAGCCAAATTAGACCAATTCCAAAACCAAAAACATGAGAAAAATCATGGCAAAAACAATTAACAAAAGCACAAATCTAAGATAAAATAATCCAGAATACATTAAATGCATTACTACATTACTTGCAACAAGGATAAACATGGTTTGCGCAGACCATGATGTCTTTTATGCAGGGAATAAAATGTACAAATTTCGGCAACCAGAAATATTTTCTTGTTTTAAAAGCTCGAAACCATTGACCAAAACAGTGACATTCATTTAGCGCTTTTCCAGTGACACATTTTGACCATATCAGTGTCTATTTTGTGCACGCTACTTGGATACACTACAACAGGTAAACATGTCAGCATAACCAAACCATAACCAAAAAGGATGCTAGAGTAGCAATATGTAAAAATATTTTGGCTGAAATATCGAGAGGTGGCTCGTTGCTGAAGAACTTTACTACGACTGGTTTAATTTATCACCCGAGAAAACAACACCCAGAACAGCATACCAAGTTCAATTACGTAATTAAAAAATGTAATTACCAAATTTAAGCTCTTTTGTTGTACAACATCACAATAGGTATTTATGAATAACAGCAGAACAAATTTTTCTGATATCTTTTATGTGTGTTATTTAAAGTACATTTTGATTGTTACATATACCTGCAACATTTCAGCCTAATAATTATAAATGTTAACTAGATTATGTTCAGTACCTGTCTAGCAATTATGTTTATTGTTTTTTTTATTGTGTCATGTTGTGTATTGAGTTGAAAATTCTGTCATTAATTACTCACCCTCATGTCGTTCCACACCCGTAAGACCTTTGTTCATCTTCGAAACACAAATTAATATATTTTTGATGAAATCACGTACACGTGAGCAGCACAACGCATGTATGTGATGCTGACGCAGGAGCTGGCCAATAATGAGTCGCCGTTCTGATGTGGAACATGGAAGTGGTGCGCTGCGTTCACTACGTCAACTGCATAGAAGAGACGAAATTGTTGAATAAAGTAATTATTTTTGTTTGTTTTTGGGCACAAACAGTATACTCATAAAATTAAGGTTGAACCACTGTAGTCATGGACGATTTTAAAAATGTTCCGAAAATGAACGAAGGTCTTACGGGTGTGGAACAACATGAGGGTGAGTAATTAATGACAGAATTTTCATTTTTGGCTGAACTAACCCTTTAAGGAGTAAACATTTCACTGCACTTGAAGGATTTTGTGATTAAAGTAGCTGACTTCCTGATCAGTGCCCTGACTCTTGAACTAGAGAGCCGATTGAAACGCACCCCCAAAGTTTATTTTCGGTTTCAGTTTTTAGCTAAATTAAAACTTTTAGTTTGATTTTTGTGTTTTGGTGAAGAATTCATTTTGGTGCATGACTATATATTAACAAAAATACAGTTAACATTTTTATTACAGAACATTTTTATTTATGATAAACAGTGGTACTGTGGTATTGTTTATCATGGTATGGTAAACAATTTATGTGTTGGGTTGCCATTTGATGTAGCAAAACCATCTGTTGACCACAATTTTACACCTGTTCTTTATCAGAGCACACCACATACCACCTGAAAACTTGCTTTGTTGGGCTTTTGTTACCTACATTCCCTCTGATGTGCTTTTTCGGTCTTTCCCTAGATCACAAGAGAGAGACTCTACAGCAGCAGACAGCAGCCGGGAGGCCAAAGCCCAGTGCACACTCTGCCTCACAGTCCCATACATTCAGTCCAGGGCTCCATGTCTCCTCCTACACCTCGCTCCATGCCCTCCTCCCCTTCCAGGATCCCATTTGGCCATTCTGTTTCCATGCCCGGTGGCACCACCTTACCCAGGGACCGTCTGTCCAGCGTGCCCCCCAGTCGCTCCATCACACCCTGCCCCAGTGCCATCCTGGAGCGACGGGACGTAAAACCAGATGAGGATCTGAGCAGCAAGAGCATTCCTATGTATTCAGAAGCATATAGTTCGCCTGAGGCCAGACACAGCCTCACCTCATCACAAGGCAGCCATAGTGGAGACATCCCAGATGGAGCAGCATACATCCAGCACCGTTCCTCCGTCAAGCCTGTCGGCGCATACCCCGATGGCCAGGACCTGCAGCACTCCCTCTACAGACAGAAATCTCGCAAGTACAGCGAGAGTCAGCTCGCCTCGATGGGCTCCAAAACTCCACCTGCTTCCCCTCACAGGGTCAATGAGGTCAGAATGATTGACATGCTCCCAGGCCAGAACTCCCACATGCCCTCACAGGGTGTGGCAGTGGAAAGGGCATCACCTGTTCGAAGATCTATGCGCAAGGACAGTAATGGAGCCATGGAGGTGGCGACCAGGGTGAGAGTCAACATGGCCTCCCCTGTTTTTGCCGACCTTCCGCCCAGTCATGGAGAGAGGCCATTTCAAGGTCACGTGGCTGCTGGAGATCCTCAGAGGTGAGAATGAATTTGGCTTTTTAAATTAGCTGCAGCTGTGCTCCAGAGACTCTGTGCTCATGTCAGGGATACAGTTTTAAATGTGATCTACTTCATGCCCTAAAGTTTGTTTTTTTTATGTACACGACCATTTAAAGGGGTGGTTGATTATGATTTCACTTTTTTAACTTTAGTTAGTGTGTAATGTTGCTGCTTGAGCATAAACAACATCTGCAAAGTTACAACGCTCAAAATTCAATGCAAAGGGAGATATTTTCCTTTACAGAAATCGCTTTTTAAGGACTACAACAAATGGCTGCTAGGGACTACAATGAGCTTCTTCCCGGGTTGGTGACATCACAAACCCCAAAATTTAAATAAACCTTGCCCCTGAGAACATGCAACAAAGGCCATGTTGGGCTGCATTAGAGAAGAGGAAGAGTTGTAGTAGAGTTTTGTTACCATGCCGTCATTTTACACCGAACTGTTTCACAAATGAGGGTCAATTCAATGCTGGATTTGCACAAAAAAATTTACGTGATGGCACATGATAGTCCACAGCAACTACATCAATTTATCCACTAACCATTCTGAAACGTCCAGATCCGTTCTAAAGTTTTAACTTCTTCCTGAGTCTCCCCATCAGTGTCCTACTCCGGTTTGAACAATGTAAAGCTGAACACCCTTTACTGATAATCGTCATTTTGGCTGCGTGAGATTCTTTAGATTTGTTGTTGTTCACCCTCTTCTGGAAAGGGGGCCGGGAGCAGCAGCTCATTTGCATTTAAAGGAATGCGCAAAAATTTTGTGTTTTTGCTCACACCCAATTAGGGGCAAATTTAACAAGCTATAATAAATTATATGTGGGGTATTTTGAGCTGAAAATTCACAGACACATTCTGGGGACACCAGAGACTTATATTACATCTTGTGAAAAGGGGCGTAATAAGTCCTCTTTAAAAGTTTTGCGTCAGTAAGAAATGTATATTTTTATTCAACAAGGATGCATTAAATTGATCAAAAGTGATAGAAAAGACATTTCAAAGTCCTATTTCAAATAAATGCTGTTCTTTTGAACTAAATCAAAGAATCCTGAAAAAAGGCTCTAAATCAGCATATTAGAATGATTTCTGAAAGATCATGTGACTGGAGAAATGGCTGCTGAAAATTCAGTTTTGCCATCACAGGAATAAGTTACATTTTAAAATATATCAAAATAGAAGACAGTTATTTTAAATCAAAATAATATTTTATAATATTACTGTTTTTTGCTGTATTTTTGATCAAATAAATGCAGCCTTGGTGAGCATAAGAGAAAACATTAAAAAAACTTGAACTTGTTAATGGTAGTGTATATACTTTGCTTTTCTTTGATTTTAATAAAACAAGGAAACTGTGATTTTACTTCCCTTTCCTCTGCTGTTGTTATTTGTTACAAATAGTAATTAAGGGCTAATGGGGAAAATAACAGAATATTCATGGTTCTGGTGAAGTGAATGAAGTGACATTGAGAAGAGGACAAGAGTTCAACATTCATATATATGCTGTTATTGATGCCTCAATTATCAATTATCATAAAGTTTGGCAGTTTTGCCCTTAGAAACAGAAAAGGCCATTAAGACAATATAATTCCCCTGCTGGTGCCCCTTTTAGCATTGTTTAATACAATTTAATAGATACACGGTTGAATGCCTGTGATCAAGTATGGAATTGTCTTTATTGAGTCACGTGACCTGTGTTTTGCAGTGAAAGAATAAAGGCTATGGAGCAGCAGATAGCCAGTCTTACTGGTCTTGTTCAACATGCTCTGATGAAAGGGCCAAATACAAGTGCCAAAGAGACTTCCAGGTAAATGTTCACAGACACATTTAATGTTGATGTTGATGTTTAATGTTGATTCATAAATAGCATGCATTTAATTTGTATTAATATAATAAGAAAATAAAAACAAAATAATTAAAACTCATGCAAAATTATTCTAAAATTCTCTGTTTTGTCTTTCTCTATAGTGACAAACCAGTAAAGGTGGATTCTCTTGCAAAGAATGATGGTGAGTAAACATTCAGTTATTGATCATAATGATGTTTCCTTTATCATTCCTTCTTGTTCCTGTAAATCACAAATCTGAATTTAATCTTCATTTAACTTAGTGATTAAGATAGTATATGCCATATATGTGTTGTTACCAGAGCAATAACTTCATAAATTGGTGTTTTTCTCTAGGCGTCTGTACTGCAACATCATCTAAGGACTCAGCTGTGCAGATAGACAGTCCTTCAGCACAGGTTCATCCTCCTGTCAGAGACCCTGCTATATGCTCAATCCTCTCCACCTTCAGGAGAAACGTCTCTGACCTCAGACTGCAGCTCCACCAACTCAAACAGATGCAGGTACAAATGGAATTCAAATTAAAAGTTCTGTCCAGGGCATCTGCTCTTTCTGTAGATGAGTTGCTGATTTATTCAATATTTGTCCTGTGCTTTCAGTCTAATAAAAAATGTATTAGAATAGTTATATTATGTATATATAATAACAATTCAATAGTAAAACAACTATCTTCACATATTTAACTTGTAGATTATACACTATCATTCAAAATTTAGAGGTCAGTAAGATTTTTTTATTCAGCAAGGATGCACTGATCAGAAAATGACAGTAAAGACACATTTATAATGTTACAAAATATATCTATTTCACATAAATGCTAAATTAAATTCAGAAAGACTTCTTTCAAAAATGATAAAATCTTACAGACCCCAAACCTTTGAACGGTAGTGTGTATATATACGCAAACATATGATATATAATTATAGTAATGTGATGTAGTATTATAATATATACATGGGTTATAATATACATTGGGTCAGAAAGCAGTTGTGTTGATAGAGCTTTGCTTTGCATATTACAGCTGCAAAACCAGGGTGCCATGAGGCTGATGCTGCGACAGGCGGAGCAGGAGATCTCAGAAAAGTTATCAGGCACTGTGCTGCACCTCGAGGACCCTGTTCATAGACAAAGAGTCCAGGTGGAAGAAGAAAGACACAGATATCTGGGCATGGAGGAGCATGTTTTCATGCAGCTCGGGTAAGACAACAGGGCAGCATATTATTATTATTATTATTATTATTATTTTTATTTTTTTGTGACTGGTGTGCTAATACAGATCTTGTTAAGACCTTGACATTAATTACCCATGAAGAATTCATCATGAATTGGTCATCTGAAGAATGTAAGAGACAGCTGTGGACGAACAGAACAAATGCTGTGATCTAGAGGGGAGAATCAGAGCAAAGATTAGCTTCTGCAAACAAGCCAGATTTGATGCTGATTAACTGCTCACTTCTAATCTCCTCACTAGTTAATTATAATCACATGTCTCCAGTCAATGCTGAAAGCACACTTTAATAAACAAAGATCAGAGTTTGGTTTTTAACAGATGTGAGCAGAGGGGATTTTTTTTTTTTTTTACATCATTAGTGCTGTACTAAATTACTACATTTCTGTACTATTATTTCAAAACCCATATGGTGTTGTAAACATTGATAAAGTAAAACTAATCATGCCTTCCTTGGGTGGAGGTGTGTGTGATTGCATAAAATGACGCATTGAATAATCCACTGTCCCAAGCTGTCTCTGAAGAATAAGGCTTGTGAAATTTTCTTCGTGTTTCCTGTCATGATGAATGCCTGCTGTCCTAATGGGGAAATATAAGTCAGATTGCTTCAGAAAGAAGTGGGTGTTTAACTACAATGTGCATTAAACAAGTGTTGTTATTGTTAACTAAAGCTATTCAAAATAGTTTTTGTTAATTGAAACAAAGATTAAATAAAAAAATAAACATTATATAAGAAACTTAAAAGCTTAAATGAAAATGAGAAATGTTCAAAATATGAATAAATACTATGATAGTATATTAAAAAATACTAAAATAACACTGCATGGGACATACAGCACATTTTATTCCAGTGACCAACATCTATAAGTTCATCATCCACATAATAATACTGGCTTATATTAGATTGTGTTATAGTGAGAAAGAAAACAAAAAGCAGAACTTGACATTGTGCATGGGAAAACCCTTAAGACACCCCTCAGGTAAATTACATAAAACACAAACCATTTTCCACAAAGACAGTGCTAAACTATGATCTCAGAGCATGTGTACTGGCTTGCAGATTCCTGCATAGCTGGTCATGTACAAGACTTTTATATGCAGGTAGAACTCATGATGTCCAACTTCAACAAATCACACTTAACCATTTCAAGAAGGAAGAAGTCAGAGAATCTGAGAAAGATGTAGGTTGTGATGATCCTTTGAAGGTATTTGGCTGAGGGCAGACTTTTGTTGCTGTCTTAGCTTACACAGCCAAACTTCTCTGCATGTGACATGTCAGTCAACAAACAAGACTAAATCATGTTAAACAGGTTTCAGCCTTCATCAGGACTCGCAGTCAAGACTTGCTCATTACACCGTATTAATTGTCAGTAAAAGCTGCAAATGCTGGATTAAATGCATTTGAAATAAATATAAACAGTGGCGTCTAAATGTCTGAGACTATTTTTGTTCATTTAAACCATGAAATGAACAAATTTTTGAGCACAAGATGCTCTTTGGGTCATTCTTAAATCAAGCTGGATATAATATAGACAAATACTTAAAAATTCTGAAATAAATGTCAATCGTTCAGTTTAATTTTTACCCATATTGTTATACAGATAATGTATTTGTAATAAATTGTTAATAATAAAAAGTAACAGAAGCATTTTTTACTAGTGGTCTCAGACTTTTTTAGACCCCATTGTATATTCAGTAATTGTATTGTGCTGTACTTCTGTCTGATAATGTAAGGTAGTCACTGATTTCTTAACTTGGAATTTAAATGATTGTTCTGGTAAATGACACATCCTCTGTTGTAACAATGTCACAGAGAGCTGGAGAACTATGTGGAGATGCTCAAGAAAGAATCCACCTCTGCCATGAGCCTTCGGCCAGTCACTCTGAAGGATGTGGAGGAAGGGGCGGTCAATTTACGCAAAGTAGGAGAAGCTTTGGCCACTCTCAAAGGTGATTGCATTTGTAGTTTTCCTGCCTGTGGACTTTTTCTTTTCTAAATGAAGATGGTACACTACTGTTCAACATTTAGGGTCAGTAAGATTTTTTTTTTTTTAAGAAAGTAATTCAGTAAGGACTAAGGCTGTCAAAATTAACTCGTTTATGCATGCAATTTTTTAATTTATTTTTTTAGTTTAACGCCTAAGTGTTAAAAATATTTAACGCAATTAACGCAGCATCCGTTTTTTCATCTTAAGCTAGCATTATATTATATTATCACATTCTTATTCATGCAAATTCTTTTTGCTTTAATAACCATTCAAGCATGACAAGACATAAAAGAGAACTCAGTGGCAAACTGACACACTCACAACTCGCACGCACAGACAGACACTTCAGACAGCATGCCGGCCGCACTGAATTTTCTCTTGTGCTTGAACAGACAAAAACACACAAAATGATGCCAAAATGCCTGTTTTGTCGAGTATCCTTGTAAGCAACAGCTTTAAATAAGATAAATAAAGTCATAAAAGAGAAATCGGATGGTACATGGTCAGATCCACATCATGTGCATCAGGTCTTAAAGTGACAGCAGCCTAATAAACCAGTCTGTCATTAAGGTTAATCAAACAACAAAAGAAAAAGAGAAGATCACTCAGTGTTGTTGACTAAATAACTTTTATGAATAACTTTTACTTTTAATAAGGATTAATCTATAATTTATGCAGTGAAGACTATGAAGTGTTTGATAACTTTATTCATTTTCTGTATATTTCCTACCTGTCAGATCAAGTATTTAAAATATGCTGTCTTTATGTTGTCTCTTCATTAATTTGGAGATTAAATTATTGTAATATGAAAATGTATTTAAAAAATGTAATGTTAGGTTCGCACCTTAATGTTAATCGTGAGTAATCACATAAAAAATGTGTGATTAATTAGTTAATCTTTTAAATCAATTAACTTAAGCACTAGTAAGGACACATTAAATTAATCAAAAGTGACATTAAAGGCATTTATAATGTTACAAAAGATTTCTGTTTCAAATAAATGCTGTTCTTTTGAACTTTCTATCATCAAAAATGCATCACGGTTTCACAGAAATATTGAGCAGCACAACCGTTAATTTCTTAAGGAATTAATTATATTTTAAAATATATTAAAATAGAAAACAGTTATTTTATAATATTTTAAATAATAATTTTTTTTTCTGCATTTTTGATCAAATAAAAGCAGAGAGACTTCTTCGAAAAACTCTTACAGACCCCAAAATTTTGAATGGCAGTAGATCTTTCTCTTGTAAAATAATGAATTGCATAATTTCAGGAGAGTTCCCAGCCCTGCAGATGAAAATGCGTGCTGTGTTGCGGGTGGAGGTGGAGGCGGTGCGCTTTCTGAAGGAGGAGCCTCACAAAATGGACAGCATGCTGAAGAGAGTCAAAGCTCTGACCGACACTCTCAGTGGACTGAGAAGGTGCAACTCATGTACCACTTAGAATATTAAATCCCTTTAGAGCTTTGTAGTTTTTTTGGAGTGTTCATTGTTAGGGTTTCTGTTTTCTGTAGATATGCCACCGAGAGCCACAACCATACTTCTGACCCAGTCCAAGTGAAGGCATTGCCTACTGATTCAGTTTCCTTTGTGGAGGAGTACAGATCTCCAAAACCTCTTTGCGAGTCCCCCACCCCACAACCAAGATCACCTGCCAAAGTCAACTCCTCGGAGCCCGTGCCATCTTCTCCTGTAACTGTGCACCGCATTCAGACAGCTCCCATCAGCACACACCACCCCAGTCCCCCCCTCACACCCACCCATGGCAGGGACTCCCCCACTGTGGCGAAGGTCAGTCCCAGGAGCAGAGAAAACAGCCCTGCCCTGCAAAAAAGAGCAGCTCCGCAGGGCCAGGAAGCCATGCTAGTAACCTCTACCATCAGCACGACTGGATCCTACTTACCTCCACTGCAAGCGGAGGAGATCGCTGTAAACACAAGCAGGCCCATACCTGAAGAGGTGCGGCTCAATTGTGCCTTTTACTTTTGATTGATTAGGATTGGTGGATTGGCACCAACACAAGAATGTCTTGTTTACTTATAATTATTTTGGTAACTCTGTATTTATCTGTAGGGAACTTTCGCCAGATATACTTTCACAGTATTTGTTTGCGACAAACAGCTACTTCTCTCGGGCTCTCCACAGGTTTCAAAACGGGCAGTAACGGAGGACACGGTTCACTCTGCTGGACCAGAAGCGGAAAAAGAAATGGAAAGGATCCTTCAGCAGACCCAGGCTAGCCTTATGAAGGCCATACCTGACCTGGAGTTGAGTAGCCAGGTGGACAGCGCCCTCTCTCAAACACCCATCTTGCCGGATGAGGTGGACTCTCCACTTCCTGTGTCTCCACTCCCTGGTATGTCTGTCCACTCATGTAAATCTGCATATAAACCATTAATTCAGATTGTAGGACATGAATAACACAAAACTGGGATCTGGGTAAATGACATAAGAGTGTTCAAGATAAAGTAGAGGATACACACATCTGCCAGTTTCTTAGAGATGTCCTCTTTATATTCATGTTTAATATAAAGCTGCAGTCTGTAACTTTTTTGGGTTAAAAATGATTCAAAATAAATTTACCAGCCGGTGTTCAAAACTATCTCCATATCTTAGCCCGATTCACAACGGTAAGCTTGTAGTAATGTTTTATAATAAAATCGGTACTGGTGGGTTTCTGTGGGAAATTCGAGCATGCAGCCATTCATCTTTGCATCATTACTTCACGTCTGTTTACATAGAGAAGGAGTCCCAGCTAGTAGGCTATATCATGTGAGAATGCTGCTGGTAATGGATAATTTATAGCCTTTTCTCATAGCAGCTGAAATAATTAAACGTATCATTTTGATGGCGGATTGTAATTCAGAAAGTTCCATCAGTGACAATTGGAGATTCGCCCGTAGTCAAAAGCAAAAGACTTCGGACTGTGGAGTGGCTACAGAAATTGAAGTCTACCGGTAACGCTAATACACACTAAATACACATAGTCACGCAATGCTGATGTTGTTAACATTAACAATTTGAGAGCAAAGTATAACAGTAATAATAATTTGCAGGTTTCAAACAGAGATGGAGACAAAAAGGCAAAACTTACGGACTGCTGCTTTAATGAATTAATTGAATGAAATTAATGTAGGTCTGCAAAATTGTCACCTTTCTGCAAAAACCACCACTTTGAATCCAAAATGTCATTTATGAGATTCATGTAGATCCCATGTTTTTTTTTTTTTTTGTTTGTTTTTTTTTTAGTTTGTTAGAAGTTAAGGCTTTGTTATTATTATTATTAAATACTGGATTTTTTAATTAGTAGAAATAGTAATAGTATATTTCTTTATTGCTCTATTTAATTTTTATAATGTAATAAAACTATTTTAATATTATTATTATCGTTTTACGTTTTACTTTTAGAGGGAGTTTGCATCCCTCTAAAAGTAATTTGTACGTTTTGGGGATTCATGACATTTTACAACCTGAACTAACTTTGCCTTGTCATTAAAAGGTCAAATTATAATATTTCAAGACATTTATTCACCTTGACAAACAGTCTTGAGAGTCTACAGGGGTTCTCTCTGTTATATAATTTCCTGTTTTATGTTTTTTGCATGTGTTGGATTACTAATTTTTTTTTTTTTTTTGGCTGACAAAAGCCAAAAAACACACCTCCCAGTTGTTTTTCAATAGACTTTGTTTAGCTGGTTTAGGTGTGTTTGATTCAAATTTAATCTAAACTCTGCAGGATTTAAATTAGTTAATGAGGCACTTTTTATCTTACTTTAAACAGAAGCTGCACCACAGGATGGACCCATAGTCGATAAACCAGTCCAGACCAGTTTGGAGAGGCCACAGAAGCCGACCATAGGAAAGCCCCACAGGGCCAGTGTTGACAGAGTGAAGCCCAACCCGGAGATGACCAGCAAATCACCTCCCCCTCCCCCTCCACGCAGATTCTACCCCTCTGGAACTGGACTCACCACTGGACGGTCAGGAGAGGTTATCTACACCACCCGGAAAGAGTCCATTAGTGCTCAGGTGCGTGTGTTGTGCATTTCATCTTCCTCTAAGATCACACCAGCATCATCCATGTGACTCGGGCCGTGCTGAGCCGCATTCCCAGACAACATGACAATTGTCATTATTATTATTACTATTTGAAAACAACACATCTAACATAAATTGCAGCGTGCTGTATTTTGCTTGGGTGTGCCGTGCTCTGCATATTGCATCCTGTTTTTGTGAATAATAATGACAGAAAATCACAGTAGAGATTCCAGCTGCTTTTGTTATTTTGAGAGACATAATGGAGGGTGAGGGTCGGTCACACTCTGCTGGTTGTTTTGGCTATAGGAGGATGAAGAGGAGGCCCCACAGCCCAAACCCTTGCGTGTGCCCCCAGAGGTCAAGCCCAAGCCCCGCACCCCTCCTGTCAACACCTCCACCTTACAAGATGAAGAGGATGAAGGAGATAAGATCATGGCTGAGTTACAGGTGAGCAAAGCACAATCGTCCTCACAGGAGCCACTCACACAAAGACATGAACATACACTTATTCTTGTTCAAACACACATATAGAGGTAAACCAAACGCACAGGAAGTTGAGACATGTCAGAGGTGTTAAGGGACAAATATCGAGCCCATACAAACATCAATGGTTGCCCGCCAGTGTCAACATTTACGCAAAAACCTCAAAAGGAGGGCACTGTGGTGTATTGGCTCTCTCAGAAGTTTAAATTGTGCTGCCCTCTATTGTTGAGAATGGGTAAGATCTCCTTTGAATCTAATGTCATCATGAATCCATGAATTTGTATGAAAAGAAAAGTAACACAATGAAGTGCTCAGCATAAATGAGTACAACCCCTTTGTAAATTATGATTTTTATCCATTTCCCAGTGAATACGAGACCAATTTGCTGCATTTTTACAAAAGTTTTATTAAACATTTGTTTTTATAAACATAAGTGTTGTCACCTAACATCTTTAGGATAGGAAAAATAATAAATTTAATTCGAACGAGGTGTTGCAAAAATGATTACACCCTACAACAAATTCAACTAAACCTAATATTTGTATGGCCTCCTTGATTTTGATTTTTAAGAACAGCACCGATTCTTCTAGACATTTAATGAACAAGTTGACGACATACAGCTACATCTTTCTCCATTCTTGAATAATGAACTCTTTCAGATCCTGGATACTGGATGGATAATGATGTTCAACTTGTCTTTTCAGAACTCCCCACAATTGTTCTGTTGGGTTGAGGTCTGGTTACATGCTTGACCAATTAATCACTTTTACACTGTTCTTCCTTAGAAATGAACCAGTGACCTTAGATGTTTTGGGTCATTATCGTGTTAAAAGAGTGCCCGGTGACCTAGGGCATGGAGTGATGGTAGCATCTTCTTTTTTAGTATTTCACAGTACATCTGTGAATTAATGATACGACCTGTGAAATGCAACTCCCCGACACCTGCAGCCCTTGTGCAACCCCACACAAGAACACTGCTACCATCATGCTTTAATGTTGGTACCATGCATTTTTCATTGTACTCCTCATCATTGCGATGCCATACAGTTTGGAACCCATCAGAACCAAAAAGATTAATCTTTGTCTCATCACTTTAAAGTATAGAGTCCCAATGGTCTTCGCCTTTGTCAAGATGAGACCTGGCAAATTCTAGACGGGCTTTTTGTGCATGGGCTTCAGCAGTGGCTTCCTTTGTGGACGACAGCTATACATGCCACTCCTCTGCAGTGTATGTCGTATGGTGTCACGGGAAACACTCACCCCAGTTTTACTTTCTAATGATTTAGCCAACTTCTTGACTATGGACTTCTAATGATTTAGCCAAGTGCTGAACTTGTATGGAGATTTTCTTCAACTTTTCTCATTAAAAATGCTCTTGATGAAGTGTTAACTTCCGTGGACGACCTGGATGTCTCAGCGAGCTTCCTAAAAGTCCATCCTTTTTTAATTTTTTTAATCACTTTTGCGACAGTATTCAACCTTATTAGCAATGCTTTACTAATTTTCTTATAACCTTGACCTTTTTTGTGCAAAGAAATTATTTTCTTTCTCAGGTCTTGTGACATTTCTTTTCCATATGGTGCCATTTTGTCAGCATTATATGGGAGTGGATTTTCCCTCTTAAATACCACTCTTAATTGTCAATTATCCTGTGGCCACCTGCGTGATTTTATTTTGTTTTCTCCTAACACATTCATTGGGGTGTACTCATTTTTGCACCATGATCTTAAATTATTTTGTTAGAATAGTCCAATTTTGCCTTTGGTACTGACTAATCTATTTTAAGACCAATAAACCAGATTTGCCCAAATATTTCAATGTATAGGATCTCATAGAAAGTATTAATTTAAAAGCGATAATGATGTTTTTCTGAGAAATCCGTTGGGGTGTACTCATTGAGCAATGTGTGTGTGTGTGTGTGTGTGTGTGTATATATATATATATATATATATATATATATATATATATATATATATATATATATATATATATATATATTACACACCTAATACCCATAACCTTACCCCTCCTTAGGTTTTTCAGAAGTGCACTATTAAAGATTTACAGCCCAGATACATTGTCGATCTCACAACCCGTGAGTCCTCAGACAGTGAGATGAAGCCAGGGCTTTCCCTATCTTACCACACAAAGGTAACCGGTGTGATGAGTGCTAACTCCCCATCGCAGTCTAACAGCAGTGCTGACACGGGCAGTTGTGTCCCATAACCTCCCGCTCTACTGACACTAATACACAAAACCCATTCTGATATACTGACATACTGATGAAAGTCAATGCCTGACCGTAGCCCCTCATTAGGAGAGGGTGTAATATGTTTGAATGTGTGTCTAACACTGGTCTGTCACTCACACTCTCCTGCTGAATGCTAATAGATACAGCTGTATAAGATGGTGTGGGTCAGAGTGACTGGGGCGTTGGAAAGGCCATTCAGCACACTCTGACTTCTGACCTTTTCCTTTTTTAGCATTCAGTGTCCACTTTGAAAAAGGGCCAGAATGTCCATTCTAACGAGATATAAAGATATAATATTATTGCTTTTTGAATTATTTTTTTAAATGAAATGTATATGTAGATAGCAAATATTTTATTTTGTATTTGTGTTTAACTTTAGTTTTTACAGGCCAACACTGTCAGGGTTTTCAAAACAGGAGAAGTATTTCTATGTTCAGGATCTTGGAGTGTCTATACAAAGACTAGATGCAAGTCACTTTCTACACTAATATATTCTGTGTAAAAAAATAAAATTAAATAAAATTAAAAAAACAATTAAAGCATGTGTTTTTTTACTAATAAATTCTACTACTCCCTCAAGCATGTTTAGTCACAATAAATACATTTTTTTTTAGCAATGTTTGACAACATACTGTAGTTTGCAATCTATGGATGAGACTTAATGGTTATATTCTTTTTGGAAGCTAAACGACTCTAGATGGCACCATTGAGCTGTTTTTTTCTCTCTGCATCATACTGACTAGCTGTGTATTAATATGAAAATGTAAATAAAGGTCTGTCTCCGTGTAATGCAATGATTTTGTACTAACAAATTGTCCTAGCAGACCACCACTCATCTATCTGAAGAAGGAGCACTATCTGAAAGTAGGGAGAATAGTGCATCACCTGTTTCACCTGGGGTAAATATAATTTGTTTTACTGTTTACACTGGTTTCATGTGAGATTTAAGAGCATGTTTGCATATTGTGTTCACTTTGTCTTTAATGTGTTGTTTGAAGTCCAAAGAATTCTTGATTTCTTTGTCAGGTCATGTATTATATCACCGGAACTTCAAAGACATCAAATGAGGGCACCTATAGGCCAGATGACCTAAAGGAGCCCAAGGAAGCTACATTTTCTACTTCAAAGGTTGCACCTGTGAATGCTTCTGACCTTTCCCAGCAGCAAAAATTGTTAATATCAGATGACTTATCTGTAATTTCACTTCAGTCAAAACAATCAGTCAAGGAGGTCCAAAGCAAGCTAAACGATATTCATCAGGTGTCATCTGGTAACTCTTTAAAGAACAGCCCTGAAGTTGGAAAAGAGCTTAAGACTGAATCGGTTCTAAAGTCCCTAAAGCAGGTAGTTCCCCCACCCTCTGAGAAAGTTTCACCTGTTGAGAAGTTAGAGCAGCAGATACTACGTACATCCTCTGAGCAACCTGTTCTGAAAAAGTCGATAAAGCATGGATGTTGCTCAACCACTGTTAAAGTTACACTTGTTAGTAAAAGTCCTCAGAGTGCTGAACCTCATAATCACTCACCGATCCATCAGCCAAACACTGATGCCTCATGTTCAACACAGCTGAATGACCATGAGAATGGGCAGGAAGTGACAAAGAGATCATCTAGAGGTCCAGTCAGATACACTGAGGAGGCCAGTCTAAGTCCAGACCTCCCAGGAGAAGAAGGTCCTCCTCCACCAAATAACATTGCCTTTAGGATAACTAAAAACAAGGTACAGGCTCTGTCGACAGGAGAATATCAACAGCTGGTAAATAGCAAGGGAACGGATGTCCAGACTCTTAAAGTGGGCTCAGAACCAACCGTATCTGCCCCAGAGGACTCTGGATATGACAAGAAGCCAGTTATCATAATTTTTGATGAGCCAATGGATATCTGTCAGGCCTACAAGCGACTGTCCACCATTTTTGAGTGTGAAGAAGAGCTGGAGAGGGTGCTGTCAGAGGAGAGGATTGATGAAGAGAACGAGGAGGAGGCGGAAGCGGAAGCTAACTCCAGTCAGGTTGGTCAGATAACACCTAAAAATAATGTTGAAGATCAGTGCAGAACTGAGAACGGGGTGAATAGTCAGAGAAGTAGTAGCACTGCATTGCCTCTGCAACAGCAGAGTTCCTTCGAGAGTTCTGCTCTTGACGTTGAGGAAGGAGACAAGACAGAATCTCCTAAAGATGTGAAAAAGAAATTCAAGTTTAAGTTCCCCAAGAAGCAGCTTGTAGCTATTGGCCAGGCTCTTCGTACGGGGACAAAAACTGGCAAAAAGACACTGCAGGTCGTTGTCTACGAGGATGAAGAGGAACCAGATGGAACCGTGACTGAGCTCAAAGAAGCTAAAAGATTTGAGATTAAGGCCCACGCAGACTCTGATTCTAACACCGTATTGCCTTTATCACAAAACCAGACTGGTGCATCACAGAGCACCAAAGGCAGAACCAAGGAACTCCGTAAGACTACGTATGAAACGTTAGACAGCCTTGAGCAGACCATTAAGCATCTAGAAAGTACCATAAGTGGCATTGGGCCTACAGTGGTTTCCGAAGTCTCCCGCAAGGAAGAATCGAAAGCAAAGAGAATTGCCAGTCATGCAGAACCGGAGGAAGGCAGTCCCACAAAAAAGCTGGCACCTCTGAAGCCCAAACCCCACAAGTCGTCACTTCAAAAGAGACCCAAAACACAGTCTCGATCCTCCTCAAGCACATCCACCTCCTCCAGTTCCTCCAACAGTAAACAGGTCTTTCACAACTCCTCTACACCCTTCTGCTGGTGGCTTGGGTTTGCTTTAAGAGTCTGACTTTCTAACCACTTTAAATGTGTTTCGTAGGTGTCTTCGGGTGAACGCACTTGGGAACGCTCTGTTTTGAGGGCTCTGTGTGATTTCAGTGGACATGATTATGGACTTGGTGTCCTTCTTTTTCAAACCACTCTGTCTATTTTCACTGCTCAGACTTTTAATGAGGTTGAACCCATGAACCGTTTCTGTCTGACCGACCTGCTCTCATCTTTTTTGGGATTAATAAAGTGCATGTACTGTGGTTGGGAAATTGGTTGCACACTTGAGCATGCTGCCTGTTTTTTTTCTGTCCCCAATCATGTCTACAAATAAGAAATCTTTAAAAGCTCTGTCCTCATTCTCATGTGTAGTAGTCATTTGCCTCAATCCATCTCTGACGTTGTTTCCTTGTCAATCTTTGCAGAACTCTGGTGACTCTCCGGCTTCAAGTCGAATTTCCTCACCCAAGTCCCAGCAGCAGCCAGAAAGTGTGGAAAAACATGGAAAGCCCCAAAAGCTCCAGGACTCCCAGAGGCAATTCCGACAGGTAGTTTTACTGTAGGGCATCCAGTGTAAGGCATGAAGACACAGACGGGAAATGTTTGAGTAATTTTATTGTGGACACACATGGATCCAATATGGTGTTCACTCTTCACCTATGCTTCCTCACAATCAATTCCTTGTGCATGTTTATCATTTACACATTTTACCAACCCATGCATTCCCTGGGAATTGAACCCATGACCCTCTACCAATCAAGCTATAAAGGAAAACTGTGACTGTTATCACCTAACAATCACCCATAAAAACAAACACAAAGGATCTTAGATTGTAATCCCACTGTGTTGGTTGGGGAGTGACGGTTTATATTTCCATTTCTTTGGATTATGAAGACATTTTGAAGAACCTCTGGCCTCTTCAGTCTGGTGGCCAAATTCATCCTTTCTCTCTTTATTGTTTAATGTGTAAATCAAACTGTGAGAGAAAAGAGACAAAATTATGCCTTTTGTTACAAGAGTAATATTTTTGTTGGTGTTGTATTGTAGACTATTTTTATGGAATATAGAGCTCTATATTTTCACGTGTGTGTTATCATCCTACTTGACTTTCCATGTCTTCCGGCATCTTTGTTTGCAGGCTAACGGGAGTGCTATGAAAGCTGGTGGGAATAGTAAACATGCTTTCCTTGCTTTGCCTGCTTCTAAGATCCCAGCTTTTATACCTAGCTCATGGAAACATAGCTCAACCCATGCTCCTTCTTCAAATACTTCTAGGTTTACTAACCAAAACTCTTCCTCTTCTTCCAAGTCCTCAATCCCATGTCTCAGTCTGAGCTGGCCCAACTGTAGACCCTCACAGTCTCCCGGGCCTTCTCAGTGTTCTGTAGGTCAAAACCTAACCCTTCCTCCGCAGACTCAAAATGGCCAGTCCTGCTCCTATTCCTACTCATCCTCATCCTCCTCTAGCTCGTACTCTTCCTCCTCTTCCTCTGTCTCTCCTAACTCTACTTCCTCTTCCTCGTCCCCTCCCTCTCCCTCCCTCCTGTCTCCCACTGCCATGTGCCGGGGAAGTCGAGCTGTACACTTGTCCAGCTTCTGCAGCCACAGGTCTCTGAGGGCCAGCAGTGGCCAAGCCGCTATCACACCAGCATCCTTCACTGAGGACATGGCATGAGCTGCCCATTTCTTTCTTTTACTCTTTCTGTTTGCACTCATTCAGGTGGGATTTAAGGTGTTCTTCTGCAGGCCATGTACTAAAACAATGATTTAGTTATGCCGTGTATTTGGGGTGGATGTTATTGTCGTTGTGCATTTCCTCTGAAATCCAGAAGTAGTTCAGAATCTAGAGCCACATATGGTGCTTCTGAATAATGAACTTTGTTTTGGTTTATGTGAGGGATTAAACTTGACAGTGTTGGCTTTATATTTTATAGACGTGCATTTGTGTACTTACATGAACTATATAAAACATACATTGCTATTTTATGGAAAGAAAATTGAATACATGATATTTTCGTGTTTTTTAGTTTTAATTAGCCATATATAGTGCGGGTCCAAATGTCTGAGAGCTGAGAGCGCAATGATTATTTTTAAACTGTCATTATATATATATATATATAATATATACAAATAAAGAATATATAGGATTCTGCCACTTGTCAAAGAAGCTAATTTGTATATGTTTACAAATGATCAGCTGTTTTTGCTTCTCTTGAAGCACAAGATGCTTATTGGATCATCTTAAATCATGCTAGACACAAACCTAAATTATGTTGATAATATAATTTTAAATGATAACATGTTGTATTAAATATTAAAAATGCAAAACAAGCAATTTCACTAGAAGTGTCAGACTTTTGGAGCCCAATGTATGTCTAATAAGAATTGGTTTAACAAGTCTGCTGTGATTGATTTGACAGTTTGAAAGAGATTTAACCAAATTTAATCAGTGCACTGCCAGTTTCGTCAGTTTACTAACAATATGCAGTTCATAGTGCATTTTTCATTTATAAAAAAAAAAAAAAAAGTGTTGTTCATTTAAAGACTCAAAAACAAGTGTGAGTGGATGTTATACAACCATTTTGGTGTTTCTGTAGCCTAGCTTTGTGTTACACCATTCTTGTACTCCTTTAAAAAGCTCATGACAAATGCCAAAATAACAGTGATTTACATGCTGAAATATTAAATATTAGACTCAAATACTGGCTATGAATAATTGCCAAATTTTATGCATGCTTTTCAGATGTTTAACCATGGATGATGCAAAGGTAAATGCTGTAAATATTACCTCTGATTTTGTAATACTGTATAAATTGTACAA
The DNA here is from genome assembly GCA_037101425.1 of Elopichthys bambusa. Taxonomy (NCBI): domain Eukaryota; kingdom Metazoa; phylum Chordata; class Actinopteri; order Cypriniformes; family Xenocyprididae; genus Elopichthys; species Elopichthys bambusa. Next base: position 13,770,163 of record CM074437.1, read on the forward strand.
AAAAAAAATGTTTGAAAGAAAAAGCTTGCCACAGATAATTATCGAATAAAGGGCTTCCAGTGTATTGTCATTTCTTTTCACTTGAGGCTTTTTTTCATGCTGTTCATGTTTGTGTGGAATGTTTTAGAATATTTATTTGTCAGTACAGAAAAATGGAAGGATGAAGAACAGAATTCAAAGCAACTGTAAAAACTTAACACTTGGTTCTCTAGCAAACATTACGTTTATTTTGTATTTAAGCTGTAACATTTTGTGATAGAAAAAAATATTGACCCAATAATTTGAAAGCAAACAGCACCTGTTTTAGCACACTTTTTGTAGGTAAAGTACTCATAGTGTTAAAAAAGTATGTTTTGATTTTTAATATTCATATGCCTCACTGTAACCAAGATCTTTGGACGTGATCCTGTCACAGTGTTACCAGAGTAGCCCTTTACAGTTTCAGACCTTTAAGTAACAATTTAAGGAAGGCTATATTGAGATATCAGATAAACTGAAGTGGGGATCTTAAACAAAAGTCTTTAAAAATGGGTTTCAAAAGCCATTTTAAAACTATGCCTATGCCCCTTAGCAGTCATTTCATTATATGAGACGTGAAAGCAATTAATACCTGATTGATGTAAGAGTCATATCTATTATGTGGACAGCAAAACTCCTCTGAGACAAATGATTGGCACATCTATTAATTTGGACTTCTCCTCTGCGCTTAGATATGCATTACTTTTAATGCCAAGTTCAATTCAGTCTTAAAGAATTAATTTAGCGTACCTGTTCAGACACATGGTGCAGTTGATCATCAGCTGAGAATTTCTCTTCACACTGACTGTTTTATTGTTGCCATTCACATACTAATCACCATGAAATTCACTCAAAATGAAATTTTAATTTGAATACTATAAATGAATTCTCAGATTTTAGCAGTTTCTTCAAACGTACATACAGGCACAAAGAATCCAATGTCGAATAATTAGAGATGAAAACACTGTCTGGACAAAGGAGCGCTGCATTTTCATTCCAGGTCCTTCTCAAATTTGTAATTAGCTAGCTTTAATGAAAGATAATTAGTTCATATGCAAATTTTAGAATGTCTGAATCCCTAAGCTTTGCACAATCTAATTAGCATGTAATTTGTATATTATAATACATTTACCATTAAGAAGTGAAAAGTCCAAATGCTACAATGCTACAGAGAGAAGGAGAACAAGAGTAATTAAAGCGCAAGTCCTTTTAGCATTTAAGATTAATTATTGTGTCTCCTGATGTTTTATGGTACAAGAGCATCAACATCATAAATCTTTGAGGACATTAACAAACCAACAAGGAACTTGTGTAAGTTAATCAAAGATCTGGTCACTAATTTGCATTTTTAATTCATCGCAATTAACGAGAGCAGCAATTGGATAGGAAATTAAGAAGGCTGCAATAGCTATTCAAGCTACTGCTGTTTGCTTAAAATTTCCTCTAGAAATGTGCCTCTAGAAAAGGAAGCCCATATTTATGCTTCTCAAATTTCTTCTAGAGCTTAATTTAGAGTAACGGAACCAGATGTTAAGCATCTAACCGATGGTTAAAAAAAAAAAAAAAAAAAAAACACTTTCACCTTAGAACCATGAATGATTGTGTCAAGCAAAACAATACGGACAGCAGCTGCAAATAAAGATGGATACAAACACTCCATTGAAGGCTTTTGTAAAAAGAACCATCTCAATGGATTCATGCATGAAGCTATTCAGTACAGTTTGCAAAGGATAATATAGTTGTATGCATTTCCTGATGCAGTATGTTAAGACTGCAAAACAAAAGCATTTTGAAGACCGGTATCGATCTATATTTCCACACTTGAGTGAGTGATCCCCACCACCTATTGTTTCCCCTGTTGCATTTCTGGCACATGACCTTGGCTGGGTAAGTTTTAATTTATCCCATTTTAGAGGGCATTGCTGCCAACTCCTCTCCACAACCCAGCTCAGGAGCCAGGGGATCACCCCAGGCGAACTGTCTGACAGCACACAATTGCCTTCCACCGGTAAGTACTCTAACACTTCATTAGCATTTAATTGAATTTTGTCTATCAGGAATAATGCTTTTAAGAGAAGAATGCCTCAATGAGAACAGAGCACCCTGTGTACTCCCAAAAGCATCGGTGAGGAGAGATGATTGGAAGCCATTGTGTAAATAGATTTTGTGACCTGCCAAACCTGGTAGTATTAGTTCATATAGAATAAAAGATCTGCGATTTAGGAAACATTATTTCTAACCCTAACCCATTAGTTCCAACAGCCAAATCAGACAGATATATTGACAGACTTATTATTTAAAATCACAATCAAATTCAGATTTTATTCCAAAACCATAAAAGGGGCAAACATTTATCACAGTAAAAACATAGCTTTGCCTTCATTTAATCAATCATTACAAATAACAGTAATTTATTTAGAGTCACTGTTACTTTGTTTACAAAACTGGTAACAAATTATTTATTAATCAAGTAATAAAATACAAACATTGAAATATAACATGACTGTACATTAAAATTTAACAAGTAACCTTTAGTATTGATCCACAGCAGGGCACCAGCAGTCAAATAATATTCATGTCCTTACAAGGACATCATGTGAATTTATATGTGAGACTGTTAAGGAGCAAAACATGCATACATACATAATTCATTACAAAAAAAGCTGTTGCAAATATAGCGTCATAAATGTGGAGTTTCACAAAGCTTAATTACACAGAACGGTTCTTGCTTCATTGAGTGAAGTCCAACATCACTGAAAGTTTGTGATTCAGTGAATCACGCTGATTCAGAGACCGCTCAAAAGTCATTGTTTCTTATTTGTTTGTTAGATCTTGCATGTATTTTAAAAGGATATGATTCATAATCCAAGGTCTGAGTCAACACCCCAGTCAGTATAAGCTCAGCAGTGTATACATCTGAAATAAAGACAAGAAATCATTAGAATGTGTTTAATGAATGATGAACAGTCTTTTAAATCTATACACATAATATAGCATGTCATTTTTATACTACAGTGGTTTTACACTATAGAGTGATACATGTAAATACTGAGATGGGAACTGGACTTGAAGGATATGCCCTCTTACCGATGTTCTTCAGGAAGTACTCTCGACACAGATGAGAGTCATTTTCACAGGTTATTAGAATGATCTCCGGTAAATTCTAGATCAAACATGGATGAATCCAGAGTGCATTAATCAGTTACTGTTACACATACAAACACCAACAGAACAAACATATTTTAAATTATGTCTTACATGCACTTCAAGCATGCTCAGGCCATAGTTAAAGGGTTAGTTCACCCAAAAATAAAAATTAATTAATTAATTAATTACTTACTCACCCTCATGTTGTTCCACACCCATAAGATCTTCGTTTATCTTCGCAACACAAAATAAGATAATTTTTATAAAAATCCGATGCTCAGTGAGGCCTCCATTGACAGCAAGTTAATTTAGACTTTCAAACACCCAGAAAGCTACTAAAGACGTATTTAAAACAGATCATGTGACTACAGTGGTTCAACTTTAATGTTAGGAAGCGATGAGAATATTTGAAATCGCCCATCACTAGATATTGTTGAATATTTAGTTTTTTTTGGTGCACAGAAAGTATTCTCATCACTTCATAATATTAAGGTTGAACCACTGTAGTCACATGAACTGTTTTAAATATGTTTTTAATACCTTTTTGGGTGTTTGAAAGTCTAAATTAACTTTGTCAATGCGAGCCTCACACGGAGCCATCGGATTTTATCAAAAATATCTTACTTTGTGTTCTGAAGATGAACGAAAGTCTTACGGGTGTGGAACGACATGAGGGTGAGTAATTAATGACAGAATTTTAATTTTTGGGTGAACTAACCCTTTAATGAGACTGTCAGATTTGTCAAAAACATTTGGTAACACCTTACAATAACTTCTAACTAATAATAATTGCATTTAATAATGATATACTCCTGTTCAAAAGTTTGGGGTGGGTAAAATGTTTTTGAAAATGGTCTCATGCTCGCCAAGGCACAAATACAGTAAAATTGTAAAATATTACTACAATATAATAAGACCGTTTTCTATTTTAATATATTTTAAAATGTTATTTATTCCTGTGAATTTTCAGCATAATTTCTCCAGTCTTCAGTGTCACATGATCCTTCAGAAATCCTTCATGCTAATTTGGTGCTCAAGAAACATTTCTTGTCATTATCAATGTTGAAAAAAAAAAAAAAAAAGTATTTTTATGGTACATTTTTTCAGAATTCTTTGATAAATCGAAAAAAAGAAGTCACTTCTGAACAATTTAAATGCATCCTTGCTGAATAAAATATTAATTTCTTTCAAAAAGAAAATCGCTTGAATGGAAGTGCATGTTAAGTATTATATTATGTAGCCTACATGTCATGGCAATAAATAAAGTGTAATGCGTCCTTGTTTATCTACTACCATAATCCTGGATACTCCTCTTAAATGTTAAGTTCACATTGTGACTCTAGAGAAATTATTCCAATCACCAAACAAAACAAAAAGAGCACAAAACCCAGAGAACAGCTCTGTTGTGTTGGCTGTAAATAGATGTTCATTAAGTGATAGAGTCAAATCTGACACAGCATCCTCATCAATACACCCCACATGCCCCTGTATTGGGGATCTGATTAGTGTACCTTGTTTTGCTTGTGCTCCATGATCTTGCGGTAGGAGGGCTGCTTGGAGAGCACTTTCCCTCCGGCACTCTCTACTATAACTTTCATTGTGCTGAGGCTCGGACAGATTCCTGGAGTTATATAGAAATACTTCCCCTGTTAAAAGAAGAGTGAGATGACTGAACACACACAACAGTCACTGAAACACTTCTCTGTGATATCCAATTAGGCCACATGTCAGTGCTGAGATCTTGTTGTTTGGCTTATTGTTCTAAAGTGTCACATAAACAAGTTGGGAAGTGATAGTGGATGGACTAATATCCTCAAAGCTCCTCACCTTGAACAGTGGAGCTGCATGAGCTCTCTTCAGTGACTCCTCCAGACTAAAACAGAACAACACCTCTGCCTCTGCATCTCGCAGCATGTAGCTCTGCTCATCTGCAAACACAAAGAAATAAAATCACTAGGGATGCACAATACATCTATATAGGCCAATATACAGTGGGTACGGAAAGTATTCAGACCCCCTTAAATTTTTCACTCTTTGTTATATTGCAGCCATTTGCTAAAATCATTTAAGTTCACTTTTTTTCCTCATTAATGTACACACAGCACCCCATATTGTCAGAAAAACACAGAATTGTTGACATTTTTGCAGATTTATTAAAAAAGAAAAACTGAAATATCACATGGTCCTAAGTATTCAGACCCTTTGCTGTGACACTCATATATTTAACTCAGGTGCTGTCCATTTCTTCTGATCATCCTTGAGATGGTTCTATACCTTCATTTGAGTCCAGCTGTGTTTGATTATACTGATTGGACTTGATTAGGAAAGCCACACACCTGTCTATATAAGACCTTACAGCTCACAGTGCATGTCAGAGCAAATGAGAATCATGAGGTCAAAGGAACTGCCTGAAGAGCTCAGAGACAGAATTGTGGCAAGGCACAGATCTGGCCATGGTTACAAAAAAAATTCTGCTGCACTTAAGGTTCCTAAGAGCACAGTGGCCTCCATAATCCTTAAATGGAAGACGTTTGGGACGACCAGAACCCTTCCTAGAGCTGGCCGTCGGGCCAAACTGAGCTATCGGGGGAGAAGAGCCTTGGTGAGAGAGGTAAAGAAGAACCCAAAGATCACTGTGATTGAGCTCCAGAGATGCAGTCGGGAGATGGGAGAAAGTTGTAGAAAGTCAACCATCACTGCAGCCCTCCACCAGTCGGGGCTTTATGGCAGAGTGGCCCGACGGAAGCCTCTCCTCAGTGCAAGACACATGAAAGCCCGCATTGAGTTAGCTAAAAAACACCTGAAGGACTCCAAGATGCTGAGAAATAAGATTCTCTGGTCTGATGAGACCAAGATATAACTATTTGGCCTTATTTCTAAGCGGTATTTGTGGAGAAAACCAGGCTCTGCTCATCACCTGTCCAATACAGTCCCAACAGTGAAGCATGGTGGTGGCAGCATCATGCTGTGGGGGTGTTTTTCAGCTGCAGGGACAGGACGACTGGTTGCAATCGAGGGAAAGATGAATGCGGCCAAGTACAAGGATATCCTTGACGAAACCTTCTCCAGAGTGCTCAGGACCTCAGACTGGGCCGACGGTTTACCTTCCAACAAGACAATGACCCTAAGCACACAGCTAAAATAAGGAAGGAGTGGCTTCACAACAACTCCGTGACTGTTCTTGAATGGCCCAGCCAGAGCCCTGACTTAAACACAATTGAGCATCTCTGGAGACACCTAAAAATGGCTGTCCACCAACGTTTACCATCCAACCTGACAGAACTGGAGAGGATCTGCAAGGAGGAATGGCAGAGGATCCCCAAATCCAGGTGTGAAAAACTTGTTGCATCTTTCCCAAAAAGACTCATGGCTGTATTAGATCAAAAGGATGCTTCTACTAAATACTGAGCAAAGGGTCTGAATACTTAGGACCATGTGATATTTCAGTTCTTCTTTTTTAATAAATCTGCAAAAATGTCAACAATTCTGTGTTTTTCTGACAATATGGGGTGCTGTGTGTACATTAATGAGGAAAAAAAATGAACTTAAATGATGTTAGCAAATGGCTGCAATATAACAAAGAGTGAACAATTTAAGTGGGTCTGAATACTTTCCGTACCCACTGTAAATGTTCTTAAAGGCACAGTTTACCCAAAAATGAAAATTCTGTCATTTACTCATCCATATGTTGTATGTTGTTCCATACCTGTATGACTTACTTTCTTCTGCAGATATTTTGAAGAATGTTGGTAAAACACAGACATTTCTCAAAATACAAGAAATAAAGTCATACATGTTTGGAACGATGGCTAAGTAAATGACACACTTTAATTTTTTGTAAATTATACCTTTAAATTACACCAGTGGCTGGTGACTGAAACATTATTAGAAGCAGATCATATCAGGCCTTATTTTTAGAGTACTAAATAAAGTGTAAACCTAAAAGGTAACAGTATTTTCTATGCATTTCAATGTTTTATTGTATTTGTTATAAATTTTACTAAAAGACAAAAAAAAAAACTTTTTTGGCAATGTTAAAATACAACATTGAGGAATTGACATTTTTACACTAATATGCACAGAACATATCTCCCAGTTTCACTGGCTGTTCAAAATCATTTAAAACCCTTTTGAAATCTGTAAAAAACAAAAACATTTTAGGGAGCTCTGTTCTGACAAGCATGAGCTTGGGTTGGTGTCAGTAAACTGGCAGAAATACCAAAAATGATAGAAACCAAACAATTTCCACATCTGCACATTTCTGATGTTGAAATGTGCAGCTAGGTTGAAATTGTTGATCCATTTCTATGGAAACCGCTTCTGAACACAAGAACCAGCTAATTTTCAATCTATGTTTTCATTACATAATATTAATATTTAATTTTTTAATCCAAAACATTTCTTGCTGGGATATGAAGCAAGGCCTCTCAGAGCGTCCACACATCAGAAATAATCGATTGAAACAAATTAAACTCCACACTGACTCACCCACAAATTTCTGGCTTTTCCAGCTTTCCTCCAGCCATTGTGGAGTGACTATGTGCTTGACTACAGATACAGCAGTGAGGAACTTCACCGTTCTTGTCACTTTGTTAGCAACCAGATGAGTGCACTTCTGAGTGCTGTCAGCCACTTCCCCTCCAAGATCATACAATTTCTGCAGCCAAGGAGAGAGGGAGAGAGAGATGATAAAATAGAGGATAAAAGGATGCAGGGGAGGGCGAGCAGAACACCATGAGGGTTACTTACTGAAGCACGTCTGAATGAAGCAATATATTTCTCAGTGCTGTCGAACAGTTCAGAGGGAATGACGATTTTACAAACAATCATTTTCAGAGCTTTCCAACAGCCTTGAGAGCTGCAGAGCTAGATACATTGTGACTACAGATATTTTATGGTACTTTTTAAAAATAGGTAATTGTCATTAATTTGACAAAATGTATCTACTTACTACATGAAGTGTGCATGTGTTTAGATACCTTTATGTACTGCTGAGCCTGCAGAGGTTCAAAGCCTGTGAAAAGCACATAAGGTGTGGACTCAGGTGGAAGCTTTTTAGTAGGTGTTGGCAACTCTTCTAGCCTGCAAAAGAAGAGAGAACGTTATTTGTCCAACATTCAGCTCAGAAAGCCCTCCATGTTTTTTTTGTTTTTTTTTCCTCATTTAATTGTACTTAAATGGAAATCTCTTAATATTTACTTTAACCTTTTTATCATCTACTTAATCCCAAAGTATACCTTTGTCATTAGGCGTAAGCTAGGGTATGGATACCATGACACAAATTTCATCACTATAGCATGCGTGTACTGTACGTATGCAGCTCTCAGGGCTCCAAACCACGACCAAATGGTGCCACCACATTGGCCAACTGATAAGAGCTGCCATTTCTGTTGCATATGAGAAGCAAACAACGAACGAACGAAAGAAAAGTGGAACGAAACCACGCTACTCATGAGCTGCGCTGCGAAGAGAGTTTATTAGCTCTGAGAAATAATAGACAGCGCAGCACTCACGGACCGATTTCGATCATGTGACACCGTTAATACACAGCGCTGGGAGATCCAATGAGAAAGCGTTTAAATATGCTGCAGTATAATAACAACCCTGCAAGATATAATGAGAAGCATTCAAATTCAGCGCAGAATTCGGTTCCATAAACCACATCAGATCAACAGTGCTGACATGAAAACCAGGAGAAACCTTGTACCATGAACAAACCAGTTATAGAAGGCTTTTCAATCCACAAATCACCAACATTCACCATTGATTTAATGTAGCAAGGCTAACTGTAACCATGGTATTGTGGCATGGGAATTTGTTTTTTGTTTTTTTACATTATTCATCTCAAGGTTCATACAACCTTTTGAAAGTTAAGTTCAAGCACTTTAAGGGCTTTCAAATGCTTTACACTTTTTCCAGCATTTCAAAGCTCCAAATATTATCCCATTTTAAATGTTATTTTTAATGTGATTATTTGTAAAACGAAGTTAAGATGCAGGAAAACTAACACTTTGTGGCAAACAAACACTTATTTAAGAAAAAAGGCATGAAATTACTGCTATAAGCAGAGGAGCACTTATTGACTTATTTGCCTTTCCACTCCCCAATATATGGAAAAATAGGAGAAAAAAAAAAACTTTTTTCAAACTGTGACTATATTACACTGAATGCAAGTAAAAAGTGCTCCTTTTATAATCACTGAAGTTAATTTTATCTGCATCTCAATTGAAACTCAGTGCTTTACTGCCACATTTCCAATAAACAAACATGTAATATTATTAGTAACTGCACTTATTAATGCAAAACAATAGTCATTTTATGATTAAATTAACTATGATTAAAAATCCCCCCAGCGCTACCAAATCAGGTGCTGGCGCCACCATCTGTAGAACTTAGTGGCACCAGTGCTACTGCTCTCAAATGTTATTCTGGAGCCCTGAGCTCTGTACACTCAGCTAGCACATGGACCTTGAATTTTTTTATGCACTAATTAGTTTGTCTAAAAAGTGTCAACACTGGCCAGGCCGTTGTCTCATAGTCAAAAAAGAAATGGAGGAGATGGAACAACAACAACAACAAAATGCAACAAACAGACAAAAGATGCTCATGTTGTCGAGCTCTTAGGTGAATTGGTTAAGGGATACTTCTAACTCCAGTTTAAACTTACATTTTTTTATTAGTCATAACTCCTGGAGAGAAATTAAGTAGACACTAGGGCTGTGTTCAATACATCAATACGACGATGTATCGTCACATACTATTTCTCACATTCTGTACCGATTCCGCAGCACGTGCACAGCAGTAGACTGCACTTAATTTGAATACAAGAACAGCGTTTAAAATGGAAATGTGCAGAAATTATTTAATTGAATATAATATATAGGGTAGAACAAGGATTAATCTAGCCCGCAGAGAAACATAACTGGGGATGTCTGATATCAAGAGAAGTAATTCCCCAATCAGAGCTTCACACACGCGCAATACAGAAATATCTGCCAATTGTTTTACTTATTTTTCTCAACCTGGCAACTGTGTGCACACGCTCTGTCTCCACTGTGGATAAAAGCGTAGGCTTTCTGAAAACACCAGTAAGCTTGTAGTTTAGCGATCTCCAGTTCAATACTCTATTCACAGAAAAGTGTAATACATCAAGTCTGTGTTCATTTGCAGGGCTTAGAGAGAGATCGTGCATGTATGAATTACCTGAGTCTGTGCTGAGTTTCTCTATTAACAGTGAAGCTGTGAGTTTAATTGCTTCAAAAACAGTGATGTTACCAACTCCTTGCTGAGAAAGATAATGTAGCAAAAATTGCAGGGCAGCATTGAGTTGCTGAATATTTCTGTGCGCGCACCGCGATCTGTGTGAGTGACTGTCCGAATCAATGCGTGAACTACAGTGAAGAAAGCGCATTCGTTTAGAACGCTTCTAATTTTTAAATAATTTTTCTTAAAATGTAAAGAGTGCGTTTATTTGTGCAATGATAACCTGGCCCTATAGTATGCAGTGTTTAATAAACACTGTATTGGGATACATATCGTATTGTGACTTTGTAGCCAATACACAGCCAAAGTAGACAATGGACAAAAAAAGAATCTGTTTTGCGTTTATACCAAGTGCCTGTGTTCACATATGCTACCACATTGAGTTTATTGTAAAGGCTGTGTATTCGGCTGTACTCAAGCGCCAAGCATTCACAATAAAACTTAAGTATACTATGGCCTTTCCAGGAACATTGAGATACAACAGAAAATTATAGGAAGAACAGATTGGGAATAACCACAATTCAGATTCTGCTGTATAGCTCTACCCACAGTTCCAGCAATCTTTCACGGTTTGTACTCACTTGGGTCTCTTGTTGGGCGGCTGCAAGCTGACGTCAGCCTGTTTCTGTTTCAGCTGCAGACGTAAGGTCTGTGTGAAGGGACAACAAAAAAAAAAAAAAGATGACTGTGAGTCTCCACACATACACCTCTGCCCAGACATGCTGTTACATGTGTATCCACTGAGGACCTTCACTGCAAGACTCAAGCATCACAAAAGAGAGAGCAATCAGAGTGTGTCCATGTGAGAGCCCACTCACCGCCAACGCCTCCGGTGAGATCTTCACAGGAATGCGCCAAGCACCTGACCACAAAAACGAGAGCATGTTATGTTCTACGTCCTCGACAGCTTGGAAATCTGCCATCTATAGCATCAAAGTAACATAGCTGAAATTTGAAATAAAGCTTACTCAGAAGATTGTGAACAAGATGCGGGTTGGGTGCCAGTGGTTCAGGCAAATTGAACTGAGAATATCTACTGTGCTGGATTTGCCTCAAAGCTTCAAAGTGCCCCAGTAGGATGTCACACAGCCACTGGGCGTTCACACATGGGATCCTCCACTCCTTTGCCTTCTCGTATTTCAGCCCACTCGGTCTGATGGCATTGACAGGGGCATAGCATATTAACAGACAGATTGAGATTCCAGAGAGATAGAAAACAATTACTGTGATTTGTTGTTTTATTTTATATATATATATATATATATATATATATATATATATATATATATATATATATATATATATATATATATATATATATATATATATACATACATACACACACACACACACACAAATCTAATTTAGATTTTCTACAGAAAGAAACTTTTAAAAGTTGCTAGAAGGAAAAGGTGAGCAACCAGTTGGAAGCAGGCAACAACATGAGACTGCATTGGTTCTTACTCTTTACAGATGAGCACAGTGTTGCTTCGACACAGATAACCTGTGTATCGGGCTCCTGCTAGATAGGCCATGAGCTTCAAATCATCACGGTCACTGTCCACGAATCCAGTCACAGAAATAATCTGATTTACGACCAAAAACCAAACACAAAATCAGATAATGACACAAAAGTTCATGTACAACACCACTCGAATCCATGATAAACTGGATAATAGCATATGATTAAAGACTGGGTATCTGATTATATTTCATTTGATTTTTGTACTGATTTAATATCAACAAGTATGGTTCACACACCAAAACGTGTGAATGTTCATGTCCTGGATTAGAACTGTATTATTACACTGAACATGTATTATTCAAAATATATTTAAAAAAAAAAAATTAAAAAAAAAAAAAACAGCAGATGATTGTATCTGGCCAATCAAAAGGGGGCATATAGTACGTATAGTACTACAACTCGTATTGTGTGTAAAGAAAATGTCTCGTGTAGAATTTAAGGCTGTCAAAGTTAACGCAATAATGTAATTATGCAATTTCCCTTTAACAGTTTAAAAAAAAATTGGCAGCGTTAACTCAGGATCTATTGACCCTATGAATCACCTGTTCAATCCAGGGTTGCCCAGTCCATGGTTTTTCCCTACACCAAACATTATTTGTAGCATGCCTTTTAATCCAATAATCACAAAGAGCTTTGTTACTTTTGATAGGAAAAAGTCTCAGCTTTCAAATTCTGTCCATTTTAATCACAAAATTCAAACAATAAGTGCCACTTTGATGATCTTAAATGCGGCGTGACAGATCGCTGTAGCGTGGTTCAAGAGGCATGCCCATATTTTAATTAACCCTAATATTGTAATATTATCAACAACAAAGCTTTCCTATTAACAACTGTCAAACAGGTATAACTTTAAAGATTGATGTAATGGTCGGCGCCAATAGCCTAGTGGTTAGCGTGCCAATATATGGCGCACGTGTTCACGGCGACCCGAGTTTGATTCCCGTCTTGAGGTCCTTTGCCGATCCTGCCCCCTCTCTCTGCCCAATGCTTTCCTGTGTGCTCTCTACTGTCCTCTCCAAATAAAGGCACAAAAAGCCCATAAATATAACTTAAAAAAATAAAGAAAAAAAGATTGATGTAATGAATACTGCAATTAATCTATAATTTAATCTATAATAAATCTATAATTTTTTACCCAGCCCTAATTTAACATGATGTTGAACTCTTGAATAAAGCCCTTGAATAGAAAGGGCTGGTTCTTACATGTTGCGAGCAGGGCTTGGCCCCTGGAGGGAAGCTGAAGGGAAGATGAAGAGTCCTGTGAGGAGGGACCATTTTCTTCTTCTTGAGAACAGTGTTAAGCCAGTGAGCCGTCACACAACGCTTTCCCTCTCTCAGAGCCTGGCAAAGGAAAAACAGTTTAATAACAGATCATGAGTAAATGTCACGACTGAGAGTAGCCTAAAAAAAAGCACACATAGCATTCAGGAAGTATTCCCACCAATTAAACCATGCAGTATAACAGACGGCAGCGATAATGTATAATGTATAATGTATGTTTCTTTTCAAAGCAAGCTTTTATGCTTACCTGGAGATAGGTGTTGCTGACTTGACTCTCACAAAGTAAATGAGTGCAGCGGCTAAGAGCAGAGTCCACAGTTCCTCCATTTGCCTGAATGATCTGTTTAGAAAAAGAAAAAAAAAAAACACATCTAAAAGTGTGTTAAAGCTATGGGTGGATGTACCTAACAGATAATATAAAAAAACTTTCATCATATGTTACAGAATATAAGAATTTAAAGGTGCAGTGTGTAAAGTTTAGGAGGATCTATTGACAGAAATGCAATATAATATACATAACTATGTTTTCAGTGGTGTATAAAGACCTTACATAATAAACAGTTATGTTTTTATTATCTTAGATTGAGCCATTTCTATCTATATACACCACGGGTCCCCTTACATGTTAAGTCGCCATTTTGTGGCAACATGTTTTTACAGTAGCCCTAAGCAGACAAACTGCTCTACAGAGCACGTTTCATCACTATATTGTTGTTGTTCTTCTTCGTTGGTGTTTTTAGAGTCCGCTTGCATCGTCACTATGTTGAATACGCACAAAGAAGTAGTAGTAGTAGTAGTAGTAGTAGTAGTGATCTGGCTTATTAGAAGCAGAGACCGTTCTTTGTTAGAAGTAAGAAGAAACCTCAATGCTTGACTGGCTGCTGTCTCAGAGAAGTTACGGTGGCCGACACAGGACAAAGATGTTGATGTCTATGTGCTTCAAATGGGAGGGGTGAGCAGTGGTCTGAGCAATTCGTAACCTCACCATGAGATGCCGCTAAAATTTACACACTGCACCTTTAAAACACAGAGTTATTTTATTAATTTTCCTGACACTTGAAAACATTCATGTCATTTGTTGCACTGGAGCTGGGTTGCTCCATCACCTTCCGCATATTCAAAAGCACTTTACAATACACTCTAAATGGTCTTTTAAACATGTTTACTCATACAACAAAAAAAACAGTTTGGAGAAACTAATTCAGTATTAGCTGAGATGTGGTGGAGTCACTTGCCCTTTTCCATGTGGCCAGTAACTGTTTATCAGCCATCTGTTCTGGATAGTCAGCAATAGCAAAGATACAGCCAACCAGGAATCCCTCTTCAGGGACTGAAAAAAAATGCATGATGTTAAATTGTAACTGTTCAAGCTAGACTCAGCATACATCGCAATAACATAGACAAACTTTATCTATTGTGTTCACACAAAGTTTTTGCAAAGCGGCAGCCACTGCACTTACTGTCTTGGCCTGGCTCATGCCCGAAGAGTTGGTGCAGTTGTGCAGGCATAACTGGGGGTTGCAGCATGGTCTGGGTCTGATGTGGAGTAACCTGCTGGTTCTGATGCTGCAGAGGCTGCTGGTTCTGCAGATGCTGCTGTTGCATTTGCTGCTGTTGTTGCAGCTGTTGCATGTGCTGCTGTTGGAGTTGCTGTTGTAGGAAATGTTGTTGCTGCTGCAAATGCTGTTGGTGCATCTGCTGCTGGTTTTGCTGCTGTTGTTGCTGTTGTTGTTGCTGTTGCTGCTGTTGTTGTAACTGCAACTGGAGTCTATGCTGCTGTTGTAACTGCTGCAATTGCTGCTGCAATGCATGTTGCTGCTGCTGCTGCAAGGGTGGCCTCTGGAGCTGCTGTGGTCGCATTTGTTGCTGTGGGAATGTGTGTTGCTGCTGCTGCTGCTGCTGCTGTTGTTGTGCATACATCTGTTGATGCATCTGTTGCTGTAAGAACTGATGGGACTGCTGAGGCATTTGAGGGAAGCCTTGCTGTGGCTGCTGAGGCTGCTGCTGTTGTTGTTGCGGTTGCTGCTGCTGATGGTGGTGCATCTGCATGACCTGCGGCAACATCATAGGATGCTGTTGTGCCATCTGTTGTGGGTGCTGTTGTTGCGGTTGTGGTAGCTGATGTGGCTGCTGCTGCTGCATTAATTGTTGTGCTTCAGGTGGTAGTTGCTGCTGGGGCTTAACTGGATTAAACAGAATCTGGTTGGGAACACCAGACTGGCCTTGATTTCCCAGGTGCTCCACCACACCTTTAGTGGAGGACGAAAGACTCTGGATGATCTAAAATTACATACAATTACACACACACACACACAAAATAAATAAATATAAATCATACCAGCTTCATAAATGTAAAGAAAAAATTAAAAACTGAAAAACAAAACAACTGTTTTATATTAAAATATAAGGGTAGGTGGTATGACCAGAGTTTTTCCTGCATAGAAAATTAGGGGGACAGCCGCCTCCGTAAAATGTTGTGCCGCCTCTGGCTGTCGAGTGTTGATAAAACTCAGACAGGCAGTCACATGCTCAGATACCCCTTTACCACGGTTCCATTGCGGATTCCCGGCCTGTATCCATTCTAGGGATGTGCAACAGCGACCGTGACGATCGATCATGTAAACAATGATCAAAATGGGGTTTTTTTTTCTTCTCCTAATTGGTTATAGCAGCACTTTGGGCGGTGCCCTGAGCTCTGATTGTTTAGCTTGCCACAGCATACGTCAAAAGACATGAGAGAGAATGTCTGGCTTCACTTTGACAAGATAGATGAAAATACAGTTCAATGCAAGCTATGCAGCACCAAGCTTTTATCTTGTGCTGAAAATATCCTTTAAATTATATTCATAATTAATTTAACAATAATCATCAGCATAGGCGCAGAGCCTCCAAGCCCCCGTGGAAAAACACAAGATATTCTCATTTAATAAATCGATTGAAGCCTTCAGACACGGCTTTCTTTTTATTTTTATAGTCCATTTGAGGTAGTTTCTATTTCGTTAATGTCGAGAGCGCATCCATGTAATTCACGAGCACAAATCTCTCTGCTCGGACGGGGAATTCTTTTTGGATGCGCTCAAACTTTGTCCTGTCACGAATCTCAACGTGCTTTTTCTCATGAGAGAGGGCACCCACCAGTAGAAACATAAATCGGCATCGACATCAGTGATTTTCATACTGTAAAATAACATTTTGGTTGATCAGAAAGTGCTGCGAAAGTGCAGAAAATGATTTATTTTTAACAGAGGATTTGGGTGATGTTAGAGCTGATCCGCACATCTCTAGCGCACAAGCCCTATAGAGTTCCCTTTAAAGTTCAGACTTTTTCTTTGTTCAGTTTACACACTGAACATGGGTTGGAGCTCTTAATTTTAAACTCTCATAGTGCACCAGATTAATGAATTTATCTTTAAAATGTGCAAAATTTTCTTCCGGGGGAGCATGCCTCCGGACCCCCCATAGGGACAGAGGTACAACCACCACAGAAAACACACAATCCTGTGGCAAACACTATATATATATTAGTGATCTCAAAATACAAATCTCTTAATATTAAAATACCTAAAATACATGCTTGTAAAAGTGTTTTTTTTTTCTGCTGTGATCAGGATTTGACCACCCCCGCCTCATTTTGAGCCAGGAAAAACCCTGGGTATGACCAAAATGTCATTTTTATGGCTGTTAATATGAGAAGTTAATTAGCGATAAATACTATATATAATAATTTTAATAATTATTTTATTTTAATTTTCAAACAGTATACCATCAAGCTTTAATTTTGAAGTGTTGCCGGCTAGAGGTGCACCGGATCACAAAACTCAGTTCAGATCATATTTCAGTTTTTTAGCCAAGGCGGATAATTTTTTGGATCAGATTAAAGACAAGTGAACAATCAGTAATAAAATAAGAACAAATACACAAATTACAAGCATAGATAAATACAATAGAACAAAGTTACAAGTAAAGTAAGGTCTAATAGTAGTATTCAAGTACATAAATATAATAAAGTGTAAAATAACACTGCATAGTGTTCACTGTATTAAAAAAATAGATTCATCTTTGTTAAAGCTGTGATTTGTCATTTGATTAATGTCATAGACAGCAGTAGGTATTTATAGGCTGCTGTCACTTTAAGACCAAATCCACGGATCCAATATACTGACACGCTTCCGGTTTCCTTCTCAACTGTTTACATATACAAAACAGTGCGTGAGTACCGAATTGAGTTCTCCTTCTTCTCTTCTTGTGCTTAAATGGTTTTGTTTAAATAGCCAAGACTACGATCCATTACACCCCATTGCCAGCAAATAAATAAATGTGCTGGTTTCAGAGTAAAGGCAATGTGTGTTCATTTACATGCGTGTAGCTCACCAAGCCACTCTGGGTCTGAAACACTGTATCATGAACTAGATGTGTGTAAATGGCACCGGTAGCAAATATTTACTTAAATCTCAGCCTGCATGATTTTACAGTCGTACTAAGCCATTTCACAATATCTATTTTATTTTGATATATCGTGCAGCCCAATAGTGTACATATCAGAATCTCTACCAGAGGATACATCTCTACTAGGGGTGTCACGATACACTCATGTCACGATTTGATACAAATCACGATACTGAACTCACGATACAATACTATCAAGATATTTCAAGCCAAAATAAAGTTTTTTATTATTACTTTATTATGATTAAAATAACATTATTATTTTATTATCATCTTTAGGACCCACATATATTCCCCCATTGCATTATTATTATGTTCAACATTATATATTGTTACTATATTTAATGTAGTAATGTCATTGATACTCAGTAAACATTAATTTTTTGGATCTCTTACACAGACAAGCCATGCACACACTCTCCCAGTGCTTGCTATGTCCCACCTCTCCCGCTATTAATGCACTATACATATAAGAATAAACCATCTAAAATGCTTTGAATAATCATACTACTACAACGAAAATGTGATGTGGTAATTTGAATGATGTTTGTGCTTTCACTTTGAGGAGTGCTGTTCTTCAGATCAATGCAATTAATCACAGTTCTAATTGCGTCGAAATGACTATTTCCAAACTGTACTGTACTGTAGTCTGTGTTTACTACAGTATGCGAGTCAATGTAAATCTGTTCATCATATAAAGCCATCATGACACTTCAGAAGACTTAGATTTAGATTAGACCACTCAACTGACTTTTTACAATGCCTTTTAAAGGATTTTTAAGCCTTTAAAGTTTTAAAGGAATGGACTTTAAATAGAGGAGCAGAAAAACTATTTCTTACATGTGCCACATTGGAGGGTCGCGAGGCCTGTTGCGTGTCTGCATTGTTAGTAATGTTCCTCAGTGTCCTGGGAGTTGGATTCCATCCACCCATGACCTCCGATCTCTCCACCCCTAGAGGCACACCCCCTGTGCCGACCAGCCGAGTATCTGGTGGCCCAAAGCCTCCAGGTACAGGTGGGACATTGGCACACAGATTGATCAAACCCGTTTCTTTGCCAGGCTGTATTCGACGCTTGGCAGGGCCAGGCTGCGGCACCTCAGCTGGGGTCCAGTTCAGGTTGCGGTCTTCCTTCTCTGGGGAGGAGTCATCAGAGTCATCGAACATCAACTCGGATTTGCGCTCATGTTTTGGTGAGGGTGAACGACTACGCCTGCCTACTGGGGAAGCGTCGCGGGATGATGTAGGGCTGGACCGTCGGCTGTGGGGTGAGCGTCTGTCACTGTAGCTGCCTTCAGAACCTGAGCTCCTCTCATTTTCATACTCGCTGCCATCCTCTTCTGGTGGCTCATATAATGTCAGCCGTGGGTGATATAAAGTCTCATCCTTCCTGTTCTTTTCTTTTACAGAGTCCAAAATCCATTCTGGGGTTACTATCTTAATGTTGCTATGCCGCAAAGCACACTCATACTTGGCCTGGAAAAGACAGAAAAATGCAAATGAAGAGCAAATTTCAAAGTTTACAGTTGTACAGTAAAATATATTCTACTATTTTTTTAAATATTCAATGTTATTTTACAGTGAAATATTACAATAGTAATATTCTTCATTTTGTTTAATATCTTATTTTGTAATAAAAATAATAGGGCTGGCCCCTCATAGTTGGCTAAACGTTAGTCGACGAGAAGAGGCTTGGTCAACTAAATTTTAATCAGTCGGTTAGTCACAAAAAAAGGAAAAAAAAGTCGAATTGGTGAAGTCACAGATTGCTAACATGGCCAGTCCATGTTGGGCAGAAAATCCAATGTGTCCGAAATCCAGTGTTGGAACATTTTGGGAGGGTAAATTAAAAAAAAAAAAAAAAAAAAAATGACATGCGACCTCAAACATTACTTATTAAAAACATGTAACTAGTAGCTAGGGCTGCACGATACAAAAATGAACATTGAACTTAAACGCGATTATCGCTTAAACGATTCTTAGTGCAATTATGAAATCACAAAGGCTGCTATTTTTTTTTTATGCGCTGCTTGTCACTGAAGTATGGCTCCAAATGCTAATCCATCTGAAAGCATTGCAAGTTTGAGTCGCTTTATGTACATTTGAAAAAGCCACACGCGTCAAACAGCTTTCCAGACATGAGAAGCATGTTTTTACTCCTAACTCACTTCATAATGACAGTTAAACATCCTTTTTTGAGATGATGTGGCTTCTTACACAGAATAAGGCAGTTGTGTTTATTTGTGATGTTTAATCAATCAAAGCGTTTCAATCTTCTGTTTATTCAGCTACAGCATTATGGCATTTTATCTTCACCTGCAGCAGGGCATATTTGCAGTTTCTGCACAAGAGCGCCCTCTGGCTTTCAGATGGAGAAGCATTTATTACTGATCACAGAGGCATACAGCTCTGACAAGCTGCACAAAATAATTGCAGCCTTTGCTAAATCGCATGTGGTTTAATCACGATAAATCGTGCAACCCTACTAGTAGCCTAACCTTATCCACTTTACCTGGCCACTCACTCTATCATTAACGTATACCTATATCGCTATAATGTGCACTAATATTAGGCACATATACAAGTAGGGCTGGGTATCGAATTCGACACTTTTAGGTACCGACCGAATTGCCTCGATACCATCGAGTATCGAAAATGGTCTTGTCATTCGGTACCAAATTTCGATACCTCCGAACGGAGCCGGGGAGAGGGGGCGGAGAAATGCTGTCATTGTCTCATTCAGAAACGTATTAACATTGCACTACATTATTTATATCTAATTACATAAAACTATGCGCGCGAGAGAGGCCCTATGTGCGAAAGAGCGAGTGAATCAACGGTTTCACTTTCAGTTTATCTCCAAAAAGGATGGGTGAGAGTACTGGCTGTTTATGCGAGCCGCCGGTTCACTACAGCGTGAACAGCAAAATAGCGGGACGCGCAATGTTTTTTAGAGTAGTTTTGGACAGGTACAACACACAGCAGCGTTAAATCAGCGTTCCTTCCTCAGGTCTATGGAAACACACGACTGGTTCGTGACGGCCTCTAGTTCGCCTGTGCGAGCACAGGCTCTGGCTCCAGAACGCGAACAATGGACTATATGCACGGAGCCACGGTGTGTTGAGCATCAACAGTGTAATACTTAGTTTATAATCAGAATATAGTCACTTAAATAATCAGGCATAGCATTAATTTAGTTATTCAAAGGCAAGACGACATAAAAAAAAAAAATAAAGACGTAGTCTACCTCAGTGTTCCTCCTCGGCTAAATTCAATTCGACCATCAGTTTTCATTTTCGTGTGAAAAAATTAAATATTTATTGTGCACTTTAGTTAGATTCATTGAATAAAATGTGAGTTTTCAAAAGTGTTCCGAAATCTTTGAGTTTGCGCTGCACTGACCGACAGCTGCTGTGATTATAAAGTACTTCATACCTTGAAAAAAAATTTATTTTTAAACCTAGTTATTTTTATAGTGTTTAATATTTATTCAAAAGCCAAAGTGAAGTGAAAAATTATTACAGGAAATGTCTAATATATACGCAAATAAACGCTACTCTGCCGCCACCTGCTGGTTATAGTGGTAATTAATGTTTTTTATTTTTAAATAAGTGTTTTCTATCAAATGTTGGATTTCCAACATTTGGAATCATTCGGTTTTACAAATGGGGACAATCTCAGAAGGATGAACAAATAATGTTTGTGGTCATCACATTAAAAATAACATTTGAAGTGCTAGGAAAAAAAATGCGTGTGCGTGTCTAATTACAGACATGGCATTTCTTAAATGGTCCCAATAGCTTTGTCTTTATTGCAATCAATAAAACTGGTTTATTGGCAAATTAGGTAAATGTGATAACTGCATTAAAACATGAATACAACATTAAAAAGACAACCTCTGACGGTTATATATATATACATACATACATATACACATATATATATATATATATATATATATATATATATATATATATATATATATATATATATATATATACACATATATACACATATATATACATATATATACACATACATATATATTTTATTTTATTTTATTTTTTTTAAGAACAACAGTGATTTAAAGATCTGCAGTGAGCCTCAAATACTGACTTGAAACTGTTCATTTTTGCATTGAAAACTATTTGAACTTTATTAAAACTATTTGCACTGTGTTGTTATATTTTGTTCATTTGTGCTTCTTTATTCCTTTGTGCAGTGGCTCAGAAGATGAGTCTTTGAGTCTGTAAAAAAAAGTCAACCCACAGATTTCTTGAGGTAATGTTAATCTTGTTAAAACAGATTTTATTAATTTGGTATCGAAAAAGGTATCGTTCAGAAATCGGTATCGAAGTCAAGGTATCTTATCGGTATCGATATCGGAAATTTTTGAACGATACCCAGCCCTATATACAAGTGTTCATGCGGAGTGCACAACATGTTTAACTTGACTTCCATGTCCACACCATCAGAGCGCATCTTCTCAAATGCCAGCTCCATTGTGAGCAAGACCTAGAGCTCACATCTCCCTGACAACATGGACAAACTTCCTTTCTCATAATATGAGAAGATGGAGATCGGAGAAAAAAGAAAGTGGCGGTATAGCCTAAGGGGCCGTTCACATATCACATCTAAAAACGCATGGAAAGCGCAGCCACACCGCTTTCTCCTTCTTTCCAAAGCACTTGTGCTCCCGTGGCATTTGTCATTGTTATGCAACCATGAACTGCGCTCTCCACGAGGAGTAGGAAGTTTCAGCAAAGGATAAATTGATTTCTAGCCCTTGCATTAGCTTTACTACTAGATATATTTATGGAGATGAGATATAAAAACCACCCTATATAGCTGTGTGGCTGAGATTTCGATGTTTTGTTACGGAAAGGCCGAAGCTGATCAGTTGGTTCTTGTCACATGACCTGTGGTGCGCTTGCAGCATTCTGAAAAGTTACGAATTTATCTCGTTGCGCCTGGAAAACGCACGTCGCGAGCGTGTCGCTTCCATTATGAGCGCGTCACATTTGAAATAACTGACTTGCGCACGGAAAAGACGCGATATATGAACGGCCCCTAATTTTTCATATTGTTGTAGTGTTCAATTTTGCTGCTATAGGCTATATTCTATTCATTCATTTTTATGTAACGTATATTTATTTTGTGTTTAGACTTTTCATTCGATGTTAAGGCTACTACATTTTAAAATAATATTTTTTTAGGGCTAGCACGCATAGAACTTGCCACAGCGACACCCACAAACTTTGCATGAACTTTTCTTATAAAGATTTATTTTGAGATCAAAATAAATAACCTATAATATAATTAACAGCCTTATTTTAAAAAATATAATCATATAGATATAAAAACATTTTGGCCATTTTTTTAAAATAAATAAATAATAATTAAACAGTGATTACAATTTCCTAAAAAAACTGCAGCCCTAAGTTACAGCATAATGATATAATTTTATGTTTGACAGATACACTAATGCATACGCACCAATCCACAACACCAAAAGTCAAAGAAAACAATGAGATCACATCACTGCATTTACAATATTTTCATGACACTTGTCAAAGTACACCGAATATATCTCAATATATCTCAATATTATGAGTTTAATCAGAAAGGTTCCAGCATGCTCACCAGATATTACCAATGACATTTGTTAGGTTACCAAGAGTTTCCTATAAAAGTCTGGCTTTGAAAACCTAGACAGTGAAGATAGGGCAATAAAACGGACCCTTTTTTGTATACAGCACTCAGACCTCAAAAACAGAGCCAATAAAACAAGACCAGCAATCCAGTCCCATCCCTTAATTGACCCAAAAGAAAACAACCCACAGATGTAAACCTAGACAGAGTCTTACAGATAGCAGCTGTTAAAGGCACTCTATTAGTCGTAAACTTTAACAGAGCTGCTGGATCTCACACACCTCCCCCACTTTACTATGGAGAGAGGGTTGATGCACAATGCCTCAAGCCTGATTTATACTCGACGTGTCCGCAAGTTCGTTTGGGTGCGCGCAACAAAAGTGATGCCGTCGCGGCGGAAGTGCACATTCAGTGTGCGTGAACCCATTTCGTGTGGCGGTGTGCGTGGCAAATTTTGTAACTTCCGCGTGGCTCCGCATTCCGAAAATACACGTATGCGAGGTGAATCTGGCCGAGTATGTACATCTCACCACACCAGCACCTAGTTTTTGCGTCTAAATTAATCATTTAGCATTTACAAAATGTGCCTACAATACCAGAAAGAATCCCCTTTAACGAAAATAAAGGATCATATTTAATAAAAATGTTCACGAAACTAATTGAAAATGTTTAGTGAAATTAGAAAATATTTTAGAGATCGTTCATTTAGTTGTATACATATTCTCATATCCATATATTTTGTTCTAATGTCACAAGGAATAATCTCAAGGTTTACTGGGTTTTACACAACTCTTTTTGCAGTGTGGTTTTGGTGAAGTGTAAACTAGAATAAACATCGTCACATGTACCTTTCTTCTCACCACTGCTTACTGCTGATCTAGAAAACAATTTATCCGAGTCGCCACCTGTCGTTTCAAAGAACAGAACAACGGCGAGCGCGTAGAGTATAAACGTCTCGTCCATTTGGGGAGATGCACACGCACTCAGCGGAGGCTCATGGTGTGGAGCCAGGCGAAAGTATAAATCCAGCTTTACAGTGCACTATACATGTAGTATTAGTACAAAAACACAGTCTCAATCTAATTGACATCAAACTAATAGCAAACATTAATTATATGCATTAAGACAAGTAGGGCTGGTCCGAACACCATTTTTGGAGCTTTGAAGCTCGGTAGTAATCAGCACTGAATATTCTAAGCTTCGGCGGAAGGAGGCTGAAGATATTCTTCTCTCTAATAAAGGCATGTGTAATAAGTAGAAATATTGTGTGGCCCCTTTAAGAGCTGCGCGCTCCTGGTTGAACTGTCTCGAACGACTCGAGCACCGCATGTATGCGGGTTATTTCTGTTTTTCATTTAAAGTTATTTTCTTTATTAAGTAACGCTGTGGACGGCATAACATTTGCGACGGACAGTTACACGTGTTTCGTGGGGAATAAAGCAGTTGTGAAATGTCAATCGCCTCCATGAAGTCTGCCTGGTATCAATAACTCAAGCTAAGTGAGCTAACGTATCCCTATTTGCTCCATAGACAACGCATTACAGCAGGAATCTCTGTGTGTTGGTGTGCCTGTTTGCATTTTGATTATGTCGAGAACACGTTCAGAATTAATAAACTTTTAATAAATTACAGAACAGCGCGAGCCAGAAGCGGTGCGCCTCACGCAGGCAGGGCATAAATGCTACGAGAATGGACACTGCACTAGTGATACAAAACACAGGTCTGTTAAGAGCAATACTTTTAAAAAGGTAGCCTAACATTTTTCTGACAAACAAGTCACTCCAAAATCAGAAATTAGCAGCACAGTAATTACTGACACAGTAAAGGGTAGACTATTTAAACAAAAGATGAACAAAATAAATGAACAGTAATAAATAAAGAACATGCAGTCCCAGTAAAATCTCACGTTTGAGTTTTTAACAAGCTCCTATATTTCTCGGTAGATTAATTTAGACTGATAATAACGGTTAAAAAGGCTTTTGTTTATATTATTCTATTTTCTGCAATGTCAAAGCAACGCAGCTTAACCCAGAATAGAAGCTGGAGAATACTCCAGTTGCAGGAAATACATTGGTAGGCTAAGAAGCAAATATATTTATGAAGTATAACAAGGTTGGGTTCCTTAAACTGTCCATCTAGACTATATAAGTAATTGTATAAAAAAAAAAAAAAAAAAAAGAGTATTGTATTTCGGCTTATTTTGTAGTGTAAACATATTCAAGCGAGAATGAGAACAAAAAAAAACAAAAAAAAACATGAATATTCAAATCCCAAAATTGAAAATCGAATACCAACCTACAAAACGAAAATTTGAATAATCGAATATTCTGGTCCAGCCCTAAAGACAAGACAACAAACATGCGCTTACCCCCTTCGGTTCAGGCACAACAAGATGGGTGCACTTCTTGTTGAAGTGGAGTTGACAGTCACCTCCATAGAATGTGACAAAGGCCCAAAGTGTGTTGAGATCCTCTGCCAGCTATAAAAAAAAACAAAAAAAAAACAAGATTAGTAAATAATAAAAATCACAGATGACAATATGTAGATTTTTATAAATATGCATGCACAACTTACATGTGGTAGACAAGCTGTAACACCAAAGAACACTTGTCCTGACTCTGGAGAAAATCCTGTAACTCTGATTTATTAATAGTCAAGATTTAAAAAAAAAAAGAAAACATAAATTGTATGATATTCCTCTTTAACTCGTTATCAGTTCCAAGGTCGCATGAAGTTGATGGTGACATGTCAAAATGGATGCAAAAACGACAGCAGAACTGTAGATTTTTTAAAGCACTGAATCATAAAAGGATACGGTAGCAGGTCTCCACATTTGACAGACAGGATCACCCAGCTCGGCTGAAACAGAAATTAATATGAATGTTAAACACTGCAGCACATCTCCATTAGCAGCAATAAGTGATCACATCTAATTACAGGCAAAAGATCTGTAAAAACATTGTCAACTCTAAATGTCTTAAACCCTTCAGTACAATATTATGTGTTTACCTTCACAACAGGTAAGTCAAAGACCTCTCTGGACTCCCCAACCTCTGGATTGTCCCCATCTTCTGCTATAATATGGGTGGCGAGGGCATTGTAAGACACTTCTTTTCCTTTCCCAGCTTTTAGAAGTTGCACAACCTGTATGTAAATATCAACAGGCGAACATTACCATATCAGTCACAAAACAGTCCATTCATAAACATATAATCTACTTGTTGCAAGCTCTTAATGGATGAACTAGGAACCGTACATAAAAATCCTGCAAAATAAAAGCAAAAACTACACAAATCCCAATAATTCGACTTAGAGTATAGGTATATCATAAAGCCAAAAGATGAGACACTATGATTAACACAGAAGAGAGCTATAGATGCTAGCTTTATAGCATTTCCTTGACTTCCTATTTTAAGATACAAGCTAGCAACCTTGGCAAATATTATATTAACACACGTCAGGGGCAGAATTATTCATACACTTATAAAAAATAAATTAAATTGCTAACACAACTAAAAGATTAGCCCAACGTGGGAAGTGTCGCATTGTTGTTACTGATGGCTAATATACTGAAGACAGGACTTTCGCTAACAGCAGATAAAAGGGGAGTACAGGGTACAAAAGAAGGCGTCCAGAATGAATAAAAGCCTAATATACTCAAGAATAACATCAAATGCAGTTTGTCCAAAGGTATCCTCTAGTTTTCGCCATATTATGAGTGTTGATGTGGGTTAGCCTTCATGCTAATATCAGTCAGTAAGCCACTATTAGCCAAAAGGCTACATGGATAGCTTATTACAGTTAAATGTACCTTCTGATCAATGTCTCCCACCACATAGAACTTCACGTCCTTGAAAAGCTCTTCCGGTACTTTTAAGTCGTCTTCCGACATTGTTTTGACTGCTTTAAATTATTTTACAGCCGAAAGTAAACATTATGTGGCTGTCACATTAGCGCACAACCGGGCTCATAGGAAAGAGGTAGAGAAGCGCCAAAGAGGATTCGGCGGGCTCTGGGCGCTTACATGTCATTCATGGGGGGAGATAAATCACTTTACGCAATTACGTCTGGTAAATATATAAAATGCAAGAATAAAATGTACAAATTCCATTATCATCACAGTTATCTTGCTTAGCATATCGTTTTCTGGACTGAAAATATTTAGTTTTATAAAATCAATATTCTGTGTATTTCATAACACCCCTATATCTGTGCAATACGTCACATTTGTGGGCGGCGCGTCATTTTCTACGCGCTTATTTACATCAATAAAAGCGCCAAATATGAAACACTTCTCTGTGTCTGTATTGTGAGCGTTTCATTTGTAGCACCAAAACATTTTATTTAGGAAGAAATGTAACTTAAGACGTATCTGTGTGTTTGCTAAACAGTTCTACACTTTCCTGTATTTTGTTTTTAACTTGATGTAGGCTAACTATTTTTTTATCATTATATAAATCTATTCAGTTACCTTCAAGTACATTTTAAAGGGCTATTAATATGACCCAATATGTTGTAACAAGGTGGACACATAACCTAGTGAAACTTTAAACCTAATAAAATATTATGTCCACAAAAATTGTACAAAAATAATAAAGAGAGAATAAGTTAAAAATTAAACCTTTTATTTTAATTTATGCACTGGCTGGCTGGTGACATGTCAGAAGACATCATCATTCATAAAGAAAATGAAAAGAAAAATGAAATAGAAGTGGATTGTTGTTGGTATGTTAAGAAAATTGCTTATGTTGATATAATGTGTAAATAAATAAGGTTACAATATCAACATTTGCAAGGACAAATATTTGTCTTTTTTTTCTGCTCACATTTTTCTTTGTCAGTCCAAAACCAATAAGTCAGCTAAGATCTATTCTGAATTCATTCATTCATTCATTCTCCCTTTCTGTACAGGTGGCTTTATTCGTGAGGGACACTTCTGTGAGGGGGGGGGGGGAGTCTTAAAGAATATATAACATAGAAGACATTTGAGCAAAATTATACATTGCCGTAGATATAATAACAATGTGATGGTTAGGTTTAGAAGCAGGGTAAATATGATGAAGCCTATAAGAAAAACATTTTATTAGTAGTGCTATTCAGTAGCTTCATAGCTTCAAGTCTGTGTATGCTGCTACTTGTTTGTTTGCCTTTCACAGATTGAAAATAGCTGCCTCAGAGAATGTTTCTCCTTTGTAAAGACCGCAGAAATCTACAATCATGAAAAATAAAGGAAACATGGTAGGCTACAATGAAAAAGCAGACGAGAAAACAGCTCGGTTGTCTTTGTCACTGGGATGTGATATGGTAACACTGTTCTTAACCTTGTATCAGTGTGGTCTGCGCCGAGGTGGCGACTTGAGAAACTGCAGTAGCGCGGTCACTCCTCTCTTGCACGAGATCCAGAGACTGACACTCCGGATATTGTTTTCTACCGACTGAGGTGATACTGCCTTCGCTGAAGCAAAAGTGTTGTTTCTTAAAGGTAAGTGGGAAGGGGAGAAAAACAATAAACTGTTGTGGTAAGATGCCGTGAATATACGCGCTTGTGTAAATTTCGCAGAGAAACGTTATAGGCTACCAATGAATGATGCTTCGCTTAGACGTAATGGTTGAAGTAATAAGAATGTCACATGGAAGTTAGAGTCTTTCTAATTCATTAGTTGGCTAAGTTGAATTGTATTACGAAATTATATTACGAACCATATACGACTTTACTCGAACACTTTGTGGAACTTAACTGTCATCTTAAATGTCTTAAAATCCTTTAAGCAGCCACCAATGAAAAGACAGTGGTCAAGTAAAAAAAAAATAATAATAATACAAATCTATATATTTATTTATAGCCTATTTCTATGTTTAGGGCAAGGTCCCATTTAATATTCGTAATTTCTTTGCACAAACCAATTTTGTGAATGACATGAAAAATTGATACAGTGTTTCTGTGAGTCGTGCGATGTGCAGAATTCAGATTTTTACATTGCATCTGCATATGTTAATTTCAGGGCATCTTGACAGGTAGCCTAACACTGATGCCCAGCAGCATATGTAAATCAATGCACAAAAGTAGGCTACCTTCACTGAGCAGTTCAGTGCATACTGTACCATTTGATGCTGTACTTTGGCTAGATGATGGATTTAAGATGTAGAGATGCACTCCTAATGCAAATTAAAAAGTTTTCTTTAAATGAACGGTACCTTTGAGAAACAACATTCAAATGTAGCCTACACTCTTAAAAATAATGGTTCTCTAACTTCTCTATTGGCATTGATGGTTCCTATTCTAAAACTTTCCATTCCACAAAAGGTTCTTTATAGTGGAAAAAGTAGGAAAACAATTTTTTTTATGTTCTTCACACTAAGAAAAACATGGTTCTTTTAAAGGGTACCTATAATGTCCCTTTTACAAGATGTAATATAAGTCTTAGTTGTCCCCAGAATGTGTCTGTGAAGTTTCAGCTCAAAATACCCCACAGATCAATTAGCTTGTCAAATATACCCCTATTTAGGTGTGAGCAAAAACACACTGTTTATGTGTGTGTCCCTTTAAATGCAAATGAGCAGCCGCTTTCCAAAAGAGCTCATGCTTCAGTTGCTCAACAACAACAAAGCTGGAGAATCTCACACACAGCCAAAATGACAATTGTCAGTAACAGTGTTCAGCCGTACAATGTTCAAACCGAAAATGTATGTAGTTGCTGTGGAGTTGATTCAACTTATCGACTAGCATGCCGTCATGTTAATCTTTTGTGCAAATCCAGCGTTGAATTGTTTGTGAAGCAGTCCGGCGTAAAATGACGGCATGGTAATATCACTCTACTACAACAACTCTTCCTCTTCTCTAAAGCAGCCCAACATGGCCTCGCCCCCTTTGTTGCATATTATTGGGGGCAGGGTGTATGTACATTTTAGGGTTAGTGATGTCACCAACCCGGGAAGAAACTCGTTGTAGTCCCCACCAGCAGTTTGTTTTCTAGCCCATAAACAGCAAATTCTTTAAAAGAAAATATCTTCCTTTGCATTGAACTTTGAGCGTCAAAACTTTGCAGACGTAGTTTATGCTCTAACAGCAACATTACACACTAACTAAAGTTAAAAAAGTGAAATCATAATCAACCACCCCTTTAAGAACTGTTCACTAAAAAATTCTTTGGGAAACCAAAAATGGTTCTTCTATACCATCGCTAGGAAAACCCTCTTTTTGGAACTTTTATTTTTAAGAGTGTACATAAAGAAAAAGCTGATTTATTCGACATTTGTATTGACCAGCGGTGTCATGCAATTGAGTTAATAATAATAATAATATCACCAATACTGATTTCTTTAGTGCTTTCAGCCAGTGTTTATAGCTGATGCTTTATGAAGATTAAACATAAAGTACATGTAAACAAAACAGCAAATCAGACAATAACAAATACAATGTACATACTACAGACACAACACAGAACTGAACTGAACTGAACTTAGACAACACAGCATGTGCACAATCCACCAGACAGTCCAGACAGAATGAGTACGAGTGGAAATACAAAAAGTCCAAACAAGCATTCCCTGCTGGAGTGATTAAACAAACTGTGACGACCCGCAGCTCTCACGCCACAGATCAAGGAAAAAAATTAATCCACCACACAGCGACCACAGGGAAGAACTCATGGCCATACAATGACAGTGCAGTGCAGCAGCCAGACCTCCTGAACCACCAACAATGCACAAAAATTAATTGGGATTGAATCCAAGAATGTCTGTCATATAGATGTGTGTAGTGTGAGACAGAAAAAACATCAAGTGGCAAAACAAACTTCATGCATCAACAGCAATAGGTGTCATAAAAAGTTCAAAACCACTGGTACTAAGTTAAAACTTACTGAGTGCACCTTGAAAAGTGAGAACTAGTAAGAAAATACTGTAGGTTTGGCGTGTATGCATATAACAACAACAACCAAAATTTGTAATTTCTAAATAGTTAACAAGTACTTGCCAAAACAGTGTGAAGAAGGAGCGTTATGTTACTGAGCTGTACTGTTAAATGAACACTTGTTTGAAGGAATCTGCTGTGCACAAGTGCCAGTGTGATTAGGATGAGCCCTCCGACTCTGCACTGCTTTAACTGCCATTAAAGTAATGATTCAAAGATGAGAGCATTAGCTATGTGAGAGCGGATGACACATTTGTTGGATGTCTCATATTTGATTAAAGGAAATTATGCGGTTTATGAAAGTCCTAACTTCCCACACATGCATATAATTTCTAAAAGACTGTCTAATAGAAGAGTGTGACACTAAAGGCCAATTCACATGCACTGCACCGACAGACAGCAAGAGACCCTTCGTCAGGTTTTGTCTGATCACTGTTCTGTCATCATTGCTTTGTTTTTGCTTAGTCTTATGTAACTTTATTACTTTGAGTTTGATGAACTTAAACCATTTAAGCAGCCATATAGTTGTTAAGACTTAGTTAGATTTGTTACCTGAATTCAAACTGAATGAGTGGAATAAACTTAAAATCTTTATGTTAAGTTTACTCAAATGATTGACTAAACCAACACTAAAATATACAACCCGAATTCCGGAAATGTTATTTTTTAAATTTGAATAAAATGAAAACTAAAAGACTTTCAAATCACATGAGCCAATATTTTATTCACAATAGAACATAGATAACATAATAAATGTTTAAAGTGAGAAATACATTTTACAGTTTTATCCACTAAATGAGCTCATTTCAAATTTGATGCCTGCTACAGGTCTCAAAAAAGTTGGCACAGGGGTAACAAATTGCTGAAAAAGCAAGACATTTTGAAAAGTTTCAGCTGAGAGAACATCTGGCAACTAATTAAGTTAATTGATATCAAGTCTATAACATGATTAGCTATAAAAGGGATATCTTAGAGAGGCAGAGTCTCTCAGAAGTAAAGATGGGCAGAGCTGTGAAAGAGTGCGTAAAAAGATTGTGGAGCACTTTAAAAACAATGTTCCTCAACATCAAATTGCAAAGGCTTTGCAAATCTCATCATCTACAGTGCATAACATCATCAAACAATTCAGAGAATAAGGAATAAAATGCATAATGGACAAGGATGTCCGCTGTCTTCGGGCCCTCAGACGACACTGCATCACTCATCGGCATGATTGTGTCAATAACATTACTAAATGGGCCCAGGAATACTTCCAGAAACTACTGTCGGTAAACACAATCCGACGTGCCATCTGCAGATGCCAACTAAAGCTCTATCATGCAAAAAGGAAGCCATATGTGAACATGGTCCAGAAGCGCCGTTGTGTCCTGTGGGCCAAGGCTCATTTAAAATGGACTGTTTGAAAGTGGAAAAGTGTTCAATGGTCAGACGAGTCTAAATTTGGCATTCTTGTTGGAAATCATGGACGCCGTGTCCTCTGGACTAAAGAGGAGGGAGACCTTCGAACAATCGCTACTTGAGCAGATTCCAGTGGCAGATTCATTATGGAGTCACAAAGCATATTGAAACTAGTGTCATGATGGAATACTTGTTTTAAAATATTGATATAAGCACGTGTAGTAAAATATGGATTTAAGCTTTTTGCTCACATTAAATATGAATAAATTATCAAAGACTTCATTAGATTTTACTCCCAGCAAGATGCATATCAAAATGCAAATACTTTGATCATTAAAATAGAGCAGTTGAAGTAAGGATCAGTTAAGAGTCCACAATCCACCCAGAATCCAATTTGTGAAGGAGAAGTGTTATAAGCAGTGCTGTATTTTACATCTAATTATCAGCACAAATGGTTCCACAAGATAGTATGTTTCTAAGAAGATATGACACTTCTTATACTGATCATGGGCAGATGGGGGAAAATCTATTAGATCTTTCTTCACTGAGAAAATAACTATTTAACCATCATTATAGCACCATGGTTGTGCCTCTCTGTCATTGGTATATAATGTTTTTAGCAAGGTGAATTATTACACATTTGCTTGTCAGCAACTTTGACATGTTTCCACCATGAATATTCCTTATTTTACCATTTCAAAGTCAGCCCTGCCACACCAGAGATGGTGAATGGCATATTTCCTCTAGCATGTCATTTCAGCTAAAAATACTACACATCAGATTTTTATTACACAATGTCAACTGACACAAAACTGTGGTAAATGTCTTTTTCTGGGTCATCTAGATGTGGTAAGACTAGAACAGCAAATAATATTTATTACACAGCTTTCTGGAATTCTGATTGGACAATCGCAGTCAGATTCAAGATGTCCTCGCTGCAGCCTGTAGTGCGATGATGCGGAATGCTGGGGCAGTTGTGGCCTAATGGTTAGAGAGTCTGACTTGTAACCTGAAGATCACAGTACCGGCAGGAAATGTAGGTGGGGGGGGGGGGTGAATGAACACCGCTCTCTTCCACTCTAACTGTGCGCCGCACACCCTACTGCTCTGGGTGCGTGTTCATGGTGTGTGTGTTCAATACTCATTGTTGTGTGTGTGCACTTGGATGGGTGAAATGCAGAGCACAAATTTCAAGTATGGGACACAATACTTGACTACACTTCACTTCAATTAAAGGTGCGTTCACGGCATCCCATTATGTAATTACGAGATTTCAACTTGTAAAAAGTCCTCGTAGACCTTGTAAGATGGGAATTTCCTGAGAGTTCCTACTTGTACCACATGACCACTGTACTACCTGACTGCTGCAGATTCATTTTGGCGTTGATAGTTTTTTCTTTGGCTGCATCCGAAATCACATACTTCTATACTACTATATAGTAGGCAAAAAACAGTATGTGACAAAATCATAAAAGAGTAGGCAAAAAGTACCCGGATGACTTACTACTTCAGGTGAGATTTTAAAGTGTACATACGATGGACACTTTAATATCCCATGAGGCCATGGGAGAAGATTTGTAAATGGCAGTGACGCTGGTTGTAGGTCATGTGATAAAGGCAACATGGCGAATGTAGTATTTCCAGATTACATTCATACTAGAACATACTTTTTAGATGCCGTGAAGTAATTTCTTATTCAAAATAAGTACCTATTTAAGAGAATATGCGATTTTAGACGCAGCCATAGAAACGCATAATTCCCAATAGAATGTCACATGTTGTCATCCTGAGACTACTGTAATTACACCATGGCATGAATGCAACATAAATCCAATAGCCTACATAATGGACACATGATTTTATCCCCCAAACCAGGTAAAGGTTAGGGCATAAGGTAGATTTAGGGGTTACTATTGTAGCATTTGGAAATCAGTATTGTGACTGACATGAGTAATGAAATATTTAGAGACTGAGCTGGGGGGGAAATGGGGCCATTCACACACAGAAAGCATTTCTGTGTTTCACTGTGCTTTTTTTCCATTGTTTTTCTACATAAACATGATGGACAGATGAGTTTGACTGTTGTCTTTTGCAGCATCTCACAAATGACACAGCACTGAGTTTTTTAAAGTTTAAAGAAATTCATATTTAAAAAATGGTTTTCATTCCATTTTTCACATT
The DNA here is from genome assembly GCA_037101425.1 of Elopichthys bambusa. Taxonomy (NCBI): domain Eukaryota; kingdom Metazoa; phylum Chordata; class Actinopteri; order Cypriniformes; family Xenocyprididae; genus Elopichthys; species Elopichthys bambusa. Next base: position 13,804,986 of record CM074437.1, read on the forward strand.
GTCTATTTTTTCACTTTTTCTACAGCTGTTGCAGTCCAGTGAAATTCTTTCTCAGTATTTTGTAAGTGGCATAAAGTGGACAAAAGAGCACTCAACAACATGGCTGACGTCAGCCAGAACAGCTCCTTTAATCAAAGCTCAGAATATGGAAATATCTACAGGCCACAGACAGTGTTCAGCGTCTTGACGTTCACCCTGCTGGCAATGCTTGTGGTGGCTACATTTTTCTGGAACATGCTCGTCCTAGTCACAATTCTCAGAGTCAGAACATTCCACCGTGTGCCTCACAACCTGGTGGCCTCCATGGCCATATCTGATGTTATGGTGGCTGCTTTGGTGATGCCTCTCAGTCTTGTTCATGAGCTCAACGGTCGGCGATGGAAGTTGGGCCGCGCTCTCTGCCAAGTCTGGATATCTTTCGACGTCCTGTGCTGTACGGCCAGCATTTGGAATGTGACTGCAATAGCCCTTGACCGTTACTGGTCCATAACACGCCACCTGGAGTACACGCTGAAGACCCGAAAAAAGATCTCCAATGGGATGATTGGCTTGACCTGGCTGCTTTCGTCTGTTATTTCCCTCTCCCCTCTGTTTGGTTGGGGTGAGACGTATTCAGAGGTGGACATGGAGTGCCAGGTGAGCCAGGAGCCGTCTTACACCATCTTTTCCACATTCGGGGCCTTCTATCTGCCTCTCTGTGTTGTGCTATTTGTCTACTGGAAGATATACAAAGCTGCTAAGTTCCGTATTGGATCAAAGAGGACCAACACCATCACTCCAGTTGCGGAGGCTGGAGAGGTATAAATGATACTGTATGTTGTGATATGCTTTTTCTTTATGCAGCAACATTTTAGGATCTTTATCCTGCACACACCAATGTACTGGCTTTTTAATTTTGCACAGACTAATTTCTTTCTTAATATTTTGAAATTGCAGAACGTATTCTACTGATTCAGATCAGACTGTTCATATTCCACTTTTCATTATTCTACTGAACGTTACTAGACAGCAATTCAAACCTGAATGTCCCATTAGCTTGCTCTTTTACCTTGAAAAGCATAGTATCTCTGAGCATGTCACAACACTTTAGCGAATAGTAATCCTGACACCTTCCTTAGATAAGTTCCACATTATTTTCCATTCTATTACCATCCTGTTCTACTTCATTGGGTTTAGGAGAGATTGCCAAAGGTTTGACATAGAAACTTTTAAGGGTTTAAAAGCTTATGCTTAAATGATTATTTTCATGACCATCCCAGTACTGCAGAAGTTCTATGCAATTTTACATTGTTATCTTAACCTTAGAAGAAATTATTCAAGAAACCTAGTACATGAATGCATGAGCGGGGTCAACAAGTCCTGCATTGGATTCAGTGGTTTTCTTTGTTTTTATCTGTATCCTCATTATAATGAAATCATTTAAGAATTTGATTATACATACACTATTCAAAAATCTGGGATCAGTAAGAGTTAATACTTTTACTCAGCAAGGATGTATTAAATTGATCTCCTATTTCCTCCTATTTCTATTAAATGCTGTTCTTTTGAACTTTCTATTCATCAGAGAATCCATAAAAATTTATAATGCTTTCCACAAAAATATTAAAGGGTTAGATCACCCAAAAATGAAAATTCTGTCATTAATTACTCACCTTCATGTTGTTCCAAACCTGTAAGACTTTTGTTCATCTTTGGAACACAAATGAAGATCTTTTTGATGAAATCTGAGAGCTTTCTGTCCCTCCATACACAACTGAAACTTTGACGCTCCATAAAGTTCATAAAGAGAACGTAAAACTAATCCATGCCTTGAGTGGTTTAGTCTAAATTTTCTGAAGAGACACGATCGCTTTATATGATGAACAGATTGAATTTAGGCTTTTATTCACATATAAACATTCATCAACGCACACATCAGTTGTGGTAAACGGAAGCTTAAGCATGTTTGTTTGACGTGCGAGAACCAATGAGGTTCATTCTCGTGTGTCACACAGAACGTTTGAGCTTCCGGAAGAGGTTTGTTCTCACGCATCAAGCAGGTTCGTTTGAGCTTCTGTTTATGTTCGCTCATCAATGTTTATATGTGAATAAAAGCTTAAATTGAATCTGTTCATCATATAAAGCAATGGAGTCTCTTTGGAAAAATTGGACTAAACCACTCAATTCATATGGATTAGTTTTATCTTTTTTATGAACTTTTTGAAGCGTCAAAGTGGCAGTCGTGTATGTCAGTGGAAGGACAGAAAGCTCTCAGATTCCATGAAAAAGACCTTAATTTGTGTTCTAAAGATGAACAAATGTCTTACAGGTTTGGAACGACATGAGGGTGAGTAAATGATGACAGAATTTTCATTTTTGGGTGAACTAACCCTTTAAGTATCACAACTTTCAACATTGATAATACGAAGAAATGTTTCTTGAGCATCAAATCAGCAAAATGATAATTAGAATTAGAATGATTAGAATGATGATGACAATTACAACGATTTCTGAAGGATCATGTGACACTGAAAACTGAAAATTCAGCTTTGCCATCACATAAATTGCATTTTAATATATATTAAAATAGAAAACCGACATTTTTAAATTGTAATATTTCACAATATTACTGCATACAGTTGCATGCAAAAGTATAGAAACCACTTGCAGAATCTGTGAAAATGTTAATAATAATTTTAACAAAATAAGAGCGATCATACAAATTGCATGTTATTTTTTATTTAGTACTGTCCTGAGTAAAATATTTTACATAAAAGATGTTTACATACAAAAAATAGCTGAATTTATTAAAATGGCCCAGTTCAAAAGAATGTGAACCATTGATTCTTAATACTGTGTGTGGTTACCTGGATGATCCATGACTGTTTTTATGTTTTGTGATGGTTTTCATGAGTTGCTTGTTTGTTCTGAACAGTTAAACAGCCCAATGTTCTTTAGAAAAATCCTCCAGGTCCTGCAGATTCTTCAGTTTTCAAGGATTTTTTGCATATTTGAACCCTTTCCAGTGGTGACTGTGCTTTTGAGATCCATCTTTTCAGACTGAGGACAACTGAGGGACTCAAACACAACCATTAAAAAAGGTTCACAACTCTTAAACAGGAATGTTTCACTGATGCTCCAAGAGGAAACATGATGCATTAAGAGCCGGTGGGTAAAAACTTTTTGAATTTGAAGATCAAGGTAAATTGTACTTAATTTGTCTTCCGAGAAACATGCAAGTATCTTCTGTTGCTTCCGAAGGGCAGTACTAAATGAAAAATATATATATATATTTCAACAAAATAAGAACAATTTGGACATCTTCATCCTGTTCAAAAGTTTTCACCCCCTGGGTCTTAATGCATCATGTTTCCTTCTGGAGCATCAGTGAATGTTTGAACCTTATTTAATAGTTGTGTTTGAGTCTTTTAGTTGTCCTCAGTGAAGAATCTGCAGGACCTGGAGGGTTTTTCTGAAGAATGTTGGGCAGTTTATCTGTTCAGGACAAACAAGCGACTCATGAACAACCATCACAAAACAAAAAAAATGGTTGTAGATCATCCAGGTAACCACACACAGTATTAAGAACCAATGGTTCCCAAACTTTTGAACGGGGTCATTTTAATAAATTCATCTTTTTTTTTTTTTTGTCTTGTGGACTATATGTAAACATATTTTATGTAAAATATCTTACTCAGGACAGTACTAAATAAAAAGTAACATTTTGTATGATCTCTCATTTTTTTTACAAGTATTCACAGATTCTGCAAGTGGTTCCCATACTTTTGCATGCAACTGTATCTTCTGTATTTTGATTTTTGCAATGCAGCCTTTGTGATCATAAGAGACTTCTTTTATTCATTAAATCTTACTGACTCCAGACCTTTAAACATTAGTGTAATTATATAAAATTTTATATATAAATTTAATTGCTAATGCTCACATATAAGCTCTATGAGGAATACATGAAATGTTGATTATCATATTGAATTATTTTATTGAAAAACTTAGTTTAAAACTGCTGTGGTTTATTTGATCATAATCTATGCTTCTGACTGATCCACCCACAGCAGTAATGCTCAAGACACATCTGTTCCCTCAGGTAAAAGAGACCTCCAGGCAACAGCCTCAGATGGTGTTCACTGTGCGCCATGCCACTGTGACATTTCAGACCGACAGTGAGACGTGGCGAGAACAGAAGGAGAAGCGAGCGGCTCTGATGGTGGGCATCCTCATCGGAGTGTTCGTCCTGTGCTGGATCCCTTTCTTCCTCACTGAGCTCATCACTCCGCTGTGCTCCTGTCACATTCCTCCGATATGGAAGAGTGTCTTCCTCTGGCTGGGTTACTCCAACTCCTTCTTCAACCCGCTCATTTACACAGCCTTTAACAAGAACTATAATAACGCTTTCAGGAATCTCTTTTCCCGCCAGCGTTGAGAGATATAGCAGAAATCTTGGCCTCGCCACAAATGCCATTTTAAACCACCTTTAAGATTTGGGGAAGTGTGGTTATCTGAGCTCTTCAAAAAGCACAGATTCACAAACAGAATGATGTCTGGGGTTTTACTGCCAAGAAAAGTGATCCTTTGACCCAGTGTCTAGTGAAGAACACTCAGCAAAAATGTCAATCTGTTCCCTGTATTAAATGAATATAGACCACTTTTGGCATTCAGTTTACATTTAGCCTACAGTATGACATGAGATTTATTTGTCTCAACTGAACTAATTTTTTAAACATTATGTGGCTTCTTCAGTAGAATGAGTGTAAATTGAGCACTTTTTTGAGAGAAATTTATACTTTTATTCAGCAAGGGTGCATTAAATCAAAAGTGACAGTAAAGAGTGTGATATAACAGTTCGACGGTACAAGTGAGTAAATAAATAAGAAATAACAACAGAATGTCTTTAAAACCCTCTTTTGTGCAGAACTATTTCCTTCCACCACGGATTCAAATCTGAAGGTGACAGTTTGCCCAAGGCTCCATTACTAATTCTAAAACTAATTCCCTTTCATTGTATTTTTGTACAGTATTACTGAGAGAGAGAGAGAGAGAGATCGCCTGAGCGAGCATTACCTGTGTATGATATAACATTCATTCTGCTGGTTGATGTACTCAATATTATATCCATTATAAAAATCCGTTTGAATGTCCTCTGAGGCAAGCGATCTTTGTATTTGTCCTTTTTACAGTTAAGGAACAGCGTTAAAACAACGTCCTTTGTTTACAAATGTCCCTTTTAATATATAATTCTCTAGGGACTGATTCACTCCACTTGTACATTTTGCCGCCATCTAATGGCGTATTAATGTAACTTTCACTCAATCCATATTACGCACTAATGGATTCTTTCTCAATACCAAATACAACATATTATTTTATATAAAATAATATTTATTGAACAACAATATTTAAATTAACAACAATAGCCATTTTAAATGACAATAGGAAATAAACACAATTGTACGATTCAGTCAAACGTACAAAAGCAGTGCTCTACATGATGCAAGTTAAATATAGCCTTAATATTACATTATTAAATTTAAGATAACCCAATTAGATTTGCTCAGGAACAAGTAATAGATTAATAAGACCAAAGATTGCCCGTTTTATGTGTCCAAAATTAATTATATCTTATGTTTAACCACTATAAGAGCCAGCAGAAAATCCCCAAGCACTGGCCGAGATGAAGCTGTACACGGTGGGTACACGAGCACTGAACGGCCCCTGATGGCCTGGAGCTCACATCTCCAAAAACGTCTAAACAAACTGTAAAATAGCCACTATGATTAAATATGAGTCACATATTTCAGGTGTAAACAACTACATTCTCGTCTAAAAAATGAAAACTACAGTTTGTGGTACAACAAGTGTAGTATTTGTAAAAAAAAACAAAACAAAAAAAATACAGTAGATTTGCTCGGCCGCCATTACGGAGTGATACAAACTGTGAAAAGGTAGGAGTGCTGTTATCACTAGAATATCATACGGTTCTCAGCCAATCAGATTCGAGAACCAGAAAGAACTGTTGTATAAACATATATAAAGTAAACGAAGAATGAGCGAGAATTATTTTTATGTTTTTATATGTTAATGTTAAACTTGAATAAAAATGTATTTATTTATTTTAACAAATTTTGGAGCAAGTATCAAATCCTCAACATAACTTGAGAATTCTGATCATTGAGTATACCACTTTAATGTTTTTTTTTTGTTTGTTTGTTTGTTTTTTACATTGAATTAAGAAGTTATATGGGATATCATCTCCTTTATGAGAGAAAATGACAGAACTACAGGCAGTAGTTGGTATCCCTTTAGTAACATATCGTTGATGATATAAGCTTTCTCCTATAGATCTGTTTTAGGATTTGGTTACATTTTATGTTACAAGCACATTGTACATTTTGTGCAGGCTACCATTTTGCTCATGTTAACCTTTTATGTTATTCATTGTAGATCATTATTACAATGCAGACATATTCAGACGTAAATGAGTGGTACAGTGTGTTGTGTGTTAATCTAAAAGATATAGCTTGTTGATATTAATAAACAAAACAAAAAAATAAGTTTGATCTAATGTTTTTGTTTTGAGTGAATATGGGAATGATATATCACAGCTCCACTGATAATCTTTATGAACTGTTGTTTGATTCTTATGTTCTCATCAATTGACCAAGCCAGAACCTTTCCAACTGTGAAGTGAGTACATGAAATTGACTTTGACTGAAGTCATCTCAGCTTTTAAATATTTAAAATGTTCAACAGCACTTATTTCCCCTATAATGTCAGTGTAAATTATATTGAGCCACTTGACATCTGTAAAGAGCCTGGATTTCCATTCAGTCCCGTGTCTGAAGCTCCCACTTGTATATGAAGTGTTCATTATGAGAGGAAATAGCAATATAAATAGAAGCAATCTTGATCGAAATACTAAAGAACAGATGAAGAGCTGTAGATATATCACCTAATATTTGGGCCTTAAAGAAAATAATTCAGCCGTTGAAAGGATTCAGCTGTATTCAAATCTAATACTATGCTCGCATTCACCTTCAATGAAGATAAGACTTCAGACTGCGAGTATTCATATTAAGATGTCTGTGGGAATCAACTGTACCTTATTTTATTTAGCTGTTGGTTCTATCTTGCTGCACTTAAATATTAGAGAATGTTTTTTTGAAAATCCATGAATACACAGAAGAGATGGACAGACCAAAAACTCAGTTGGCTGCAAATGGAGCTCTGTAGAGTGCTTTTGAGTTTGCAACAACACGGCGACAAAAAAAGAGACATTTTCAGGGCTAATTGAAGTGAAGTGTCAGGTAAGAAATTTGTTGGTGGCGTGGGAGACATGAATAATGGATGTGACACCTGCCTAAATGGCACCTTCCCCTTTAGCAGAGATGGAAGGGATAGCAAAACATCTGACTCACTGAGGATATAAACAAATACATGATCCTTTTTTTATTGCAGGTATTCTCACAAACTACATGATGTAATAAATTATGCTAATGAGCAAACACAAGAGATCACAGGTGAAAGAATTATTTTATCAGTGTGTGGCCTCATTATTTTGTACCTGTGGTAAAAAATATAGGCAGATCAGAATGAAATGAGCTGTATGTAAGTATACGGATCTAGTTTTGAAGAAGTGGTGTTATGGTAAATTCCTGTTGCTTTGCCAAGGACAGATGCATCTAAAACATTTGTCTTTTAGATGAGTGACAGAACACACGGTTTTAATATCCTTTTCAGAAATCTAGTTTATTTGTGATTGCAGATCAGTGAGCTAGGACTCATGGAATTCAGAAATTAACTTCATAATGTTCATATTCTTTACCCTTTAGAAATAAAGAGACAACACAAAGACATGGAAGAAAATGCCTTTGTGGATGGTAACCAGGGAAACGATATCTTCGCCAACAAATATAAAGCATTTTATTGAATGATGAAAAACAGCAAGAGACCAGATCCACTCTTTGAAATATCACATCTGACATTCATCTTCACTGCAGTTTATGGGTCGCCACTTTTTCTGTGGCGCCGATGGCTAAAGGTTTTTAATGGGATCTATAACCTTTATTAACCCTAAAAGGGGCGACGTGACATGGTTGATACAAACATTTGAGAGGCTGTGGGACGAGGCAGGAAAAGTTTAGGTCTCATTTCTTGGTTTCAAGTTGAAAGGGTGTTTGTTGTGAATATTTAGATATATTGACTTTTTTGTTTACCTTACAGGCAGCATTTAAAAACAACATGACCGCCTGTAGTTGATATATTTCACATATTTGCAATATTTGGAGGGGACTTACATGTTTAAAAAGTTGTTGTTCAGTGTTAGCTTATTACGTTTATGTTGAAATGTTATGAATTTAATTTTTACATTTTTCATAATTCGTCTGTAAATGTTTGTATCACCCATGTCACATTGCCCATTTGGGGGTATAAATCAATTAAAAACAGAATGCTTGTTTGGCAATGCGTATTACAACATTATAGCCAGATTTTTTAAACATTTATTCTCTCATAACTTAAACTAAAAATTCTTTGTAAGATTTGGTTAAACAATAAGTATAATGCCTATTTATGAATATATTGTATAATGGTGTATAATATTTAATACGCAAATTTCTAGGCTCTATAAATTATCATTACGACCAAAACTTTGCTGAAAAACGTATTGTATACAATCTACCTCTGATTGATAATTCTTTTTTTTTTTTTTTTTTTTTTTTTTTTGCTTTTTAATTTTTATGAAGTAAATGTAAGATAAACATTTGGGTTTACTTGATTATTCATACATTATTTTTTAATGTTAAATATTAAAAATTCTTTTGACATTTATTTTCATGTTAATGTAAATGTCAAATATGACACCACAGACTTTTGGGGAACATTTATTTGTCCATCTCCCAATTATTATTGATTTGCAATGAATTGCATATATATGCCGTAAAAGCCTGATAATAAATGATCAAACAAATGTTCCCCATAAGTCTGTGGTGTCATATTTGACATTTACATTAACATGAAAATAAATGTCAAAAGAATTTTTAATATTTAACATTAAAAAATAATGTATGAATAATCAAGTAAACCCAAGTTGCTTCAGTACAATAAATGTTTATCTTACATTTACTTCATAAAAATCATTAAAGATTTCTGAGCAAAAAAGACTTTACTTAATAAAAATAAAAAATAAAAAAAAGTATGAATTATCAATCAGAGGGCAGAAGGCATGAAGTAGATTGTGTACAACAGGTTTTTCGGCAACGTTGGGTGATATGGGTGATACAAACATTAAAATCAAAAATAAAAGTCATGTTTTTAAAAAAAATCATGGAATTGTATTATTTGTGTCCTGAGAAGATGGAAAATAGCAATAAATTAATTTTCTGATGTCTCTTTATGGTCTTGCCCTTTTTAGGGTTAAGTGAAGGTCAATAAATTCAGGTCTTGCACATATTTTCTGTGTTTTGCATTGATTTTTTACACAATAAATTGACTGCAGTAAGTAAAAAAAAAAAAAATTGAAACAGACTGCAACTGTGTGGTTTATTGCTATAGAAAGCCATTCAATAAAACAGGTATTCAGAAACATTTGAGATTCTTTATTGTCACACAGCAAGACATGTTTTACATGCAGAGGACTGGAAGGATGCTCAATAAAAATATCATAGCAATCATAAAGAGCAGAAGTAGTGGAAAAAGCACTTTCTTTTTTTGCAATAAATAAACAACAGTAAGTAGGTATCAGGGGATCATTGTTAGAGGGAACGAACTCATGTATCTTTTTTTTTTTTTTTTCTGAAACAAAACTCATATTCTGTGGTGTTCTATGAGGTTTATGGTTAATCTGGATTTGGTTTGGATTTATATCCCAATAGTTACAGTTGCATCAGTTGTATGTGTTTGTTATGAAATTTCTGCACTTGAATTGCTGTTCAATTATATTTTGATAAATGCAAACCGAGAAATACCAAAGACTATAGATATAGGACATACTTATCTATAGTATATATACTCTCTATAGTATATAAACTATCACAAAAGATTATACTGTGTATTTCAAAACAGCATTTCGATCGAGAGGAATCAAGCAATGCAGAAAAAGTTTGCTCTCAATCTAACTGCAATGTCATTAATATATTGCAAAGTGTTATTTCCCTGCAGATATCAAGCAATTAATTTTTCAATTATTATCATATAAGCATTCTTTCACAATTTTTTTTGATATTATATAGCTTGATTAATGAGAAAGAGTGTCTAGGTTTTAGATTTCAAACAAGAACAATGTAATTGATAAATTTTTACTCCCATCTATTGCTCAACTGTCACTTGATTGAATTTTTAACTACTCTACAGAACTTTAATAAGTTAATGACATATAATTGTGTGACAATCACAAAATTGATTCCCAACCCATATGTATGATGTACCCATATTATTACAACATGCATAGATTCCCTACCATTAACTTTGACTAGAACATGACCATAAATGTGCAATGGCCACATTATTACTATTAAGTTATGTATCTTGGTTTGCTATGTTTTTATTTGCAAGGCCTTTATTAGAACTTTGTTTGGCTGCTGTGTTATGCAAACCCGCCCCCTGGTGTACATACATGGGAAACACATTGCCTGAGGATTAAAGATTCTCTATTGGCCAAGAATAGTTACTGCACAGCCCGCAGAGTGGATATGTACAATTCAATATACATTATTGTATAAAGCAAAGCATACATGTATTATAATGTTGAAAACAGATTTTGTTCCCACATAAAAAATATTAAGCAGCAAAACTGTTTTCAAAATTGATAATAAGAAGAAATGTTTTTGAGCACCAAATCAGCATATTATAATGATTTCTGAAGGATCATGTGACACTGAAGACTGGAGAAATGCCTTATAAAATATATATAAATATATTTAGCTAGGTGTTTAAAAACCAACAAACAGAATCAAAATTATATATTTACTGATATATAAGCCTTGTGACAACTTTCCCATAGGACAATCAGCTCAGTTTTTCTGTTGAAACTATTCATTCTAGACATTTAACAGACACATATATAAAATACACATTTTGTATGTTTGATCTCTAAGCATGCTGAACTTCATACACTGATGGTTAAATATACCAGCATGCCACATGCCATGTAAATATAATCAGCCTGATGCCTCAAAGCTGTGTAATTATCACCTGTTGTCTCCTTTTTGTCCTGGTGAGGGCACACTAGACAGCAAAACAACAAACATTCTTATCTTATAATATCAAACAATATCACAGACTTAAACAGCTGCTTGTAAGGTAATATTGTAAGTGCACTTACATTGCATATATTTACCATTTATGTTTGGTAGAGGTATATTTCCTGTTTTTATCTCAATGAATCCATATAAAGATCTCACAGGGTAATACAAATGGTTACACATCACATGGTCTAATACATCAACATTAAAAGACCTTGACAAACTCTGAAACACATCCAATCGGAAGCATAATTAGATCATTTAATTGACAGCTAGATTCAGTGCAGGGATGGGACCTTGTGACCTGAAAGAATTAGGTTTTGACATCCCTTTACCTGACTGTCTGACACAGCGTGACAGACTGATTAAGACCAATTTTACCCATGTGGTCACATTTGCCACTTGCCTTTCAGGTGTAGCCATCACATCTGTGTACAAGCTTTGATTTCTGGAATATAGACCACATGTTACAATTGGTGTGAAGGTTTTCATTAATTTATAGGCAAACATCCTGAGAAAGATTCAGAATCTTTCATTTTATATCATGAAACGGGCAGTTGATGTCATATTCCACTAAAACAGGATCCTTGGAAAATCTAATCTAGCTCCAGAGCCTCCATCAGCACAAATTAGTCATGATTAAAGGTTAACAGCTAACGAAGGACAGATCAAATCACTTGGCAACACAGCAGAATATAACACACTATGACATGATGAATTAATTCTGATTCAGATTACTCATTGAGAGGTGTTGCTATACCTCTGACGACCAATAAGTATCCTGACATTTCAAGCAGAATAGCAACCTATATGATGAATTCATTACTGCCAAAAGCCATTTGCTCACACTTTCCATGACAGAGGTGATCTGTTTTGGCTTAGTGAAACAAAAGATGTTAATTCAATATCTTCATTGATTTTAATGAAGACATTCAGATTACAGAATTTGGAAGCACTACCCTTGCTCTATACAGCTGCTTTGGTATTGAAATATGTTAATATGTTTAATAGTGTTATAGTTATTATTAAGGTGCGGTCACATTGGTGATATTTCAACTAAATTTCGCTGGCAAAATAGGTCCATTGTCAATAGTGGTGATGTATAAAACACTGTGCATACATTAGTCAATTTCAAACCGTTTTCCACTTAAAGCTGCAGTCCATAACTTTTTTTGGTTAAAAATTATCCAAAGTCAATTATTGAGCAAGTACATAACCAGCCAGTGTTCAAAACGATCTCCTTACTTAAGCCCGATTCACAACAGTAAGCTTGTAATAATGTTTTGTTGTTGTTGTTTTGAGTGGTACTGGTAAGTTTCCGCGGGAAATAAGAGTTTGCCTTTATGTCATTATGTCAAGTCTGTATACATAAAGGAGGAGTCCCGGACGCTGCAGGTGGCGGTCATTTGTAACCTCTTTTTACAGCAGCTGGAATAGCCTAATTATAATCATTTTGATGGCGGATTGTAATCAAGAAAGGTAAAAACGACCATCATCATTGACAACTGGTGGATCACCAGTGGTAAAAAGCAAAAGACTCCAGACTGCAGGAACATGTGAAAATAAAAATATAGCCTAAATATCGACAGGGCTTTTGAAAGGTGGCATGAACTCCGTGTTTGGAACGGGTTTAAAACGGATGCAGAGATTGCTTTTTTTCCCCCTCTGATGGACAGGTAAGACATTTTAATGGTTCATTGGGTAGATAATGCTAAATGTATAATGCTAATACACACTAAGTAGTCATGCAATGTTGATGTTAACTTTAACAATGAGAACTAAGTATAAATAATAATAATAATAATAATTCGCACAGTTTGGCATGATATGAGCTAACTTTGTGATCGTTAGATTTAATCACCATTGGCAGATTTATTGTAAAACCTTTTTTTTTTTTTTCTTTTCTTTTCTTCAGTTGTGGTAGACATGTTACTTGTTCAGATTACATTTATGGTGAAACTTTTGGACATACTCCCAAGACAGTTGGCTATGTGTAATTCCGAAGTAGCCTACATGAATATCCACAGTGGTACGGTGACTCACAGGCCACGCATACAGTTCAAAACATTAGATTCATCCGTGATGAGGAGCCTTGCCGATGCACAACCCACGTAAAGTTGATAATTCCGCAATTAACTGCAATAGCAGGTTTCAAACAAAGATGGCGACAAAGAGGCAAATTATACCTTGTCCTAACCAGACGCGACGCCGCTACACGATAAAAGGTAGGCCACAATCTTTTCCATGTTAATCGAAGTTTTTGTCCTAACTAGCTGCACGCAATGATTCTATTTTAGAAACGGTTTCTATTTACAAAGTATAATAATGATAATCTCAGGTAGGCCTACTGTTTGTGCTTAATATAATGTTAAAAGCATCTGATTTGAGTTTGAATATGTGTGTCTTTTATAGCCATACTGAAAGCAACAATGGATAACTCACCTCAGATCTTCGAAATAAATAAAAGGAAACAAGAATGTTCAAACTGTCAACTGTGAAAAAATAAGTGTATTCTATGACAAAGATTGTTTCAGTCACTCAGGATGTACTTTAAATGTTTAAATGGTGTAATATTTATCAATTTTATTATGTACTCATCAATTTCATTGTGGTTGCAGTGCGCTTCCCAACAGAGCCCGCCCTCACTCTTTTCTGATTGGCTGTGATTTTTGTGGATTGTGTCGCATCTGGTGTGAACAGACAAACTGCTTATCGCTAGAATCTTATTGCATTGCATTTGGTTAGGATACAGTGTTACAGACTGCAGTTTTAAACATGAGCGAAATCTTCATCGAGAACCTTCATTGGGGGGTCATGCATTCTGACTTATTTACACTGTTAAAGAGTTGCATTCTCATGCTAAAGTTTCAAAACACGAGTTGGACGTATAACAGAGCATTTCTGTGCCAAACACTACTTCCGGTTTTGGAGGGTTTTTTTTGAGTATGGCCTGTATGACATCAAAAGAGAGCGGAATTCCTTGTATAGGCACTTCTCCCTGATAAGCGTGCACACACACATCACCCAAAGCAAGAGCACGCCCATCAATGCGTTTCATTTGGGATACGGAAGCCGAGAGATTTTTCAACAATGGCTGTGTCCCAGTTCAGGGGCTGCACCCTTTGGCTGCATACATCATCGAGGCAGTCTCATTTAAGAAAATTAACCGTTAGATTGCAACGTAAGAAAGAAACTACAGTATTTTACACCTCACAATGAATATCAGTCAATTTTATTATGGTTACTTTTCTTAAATATGACATCCTTGATGACGTATGCAGCCTTCAAATGCGACCTCCGGAGGGCGCAGCCTCCGAAACGAGACGCAGCTCCTGTCACTAAAGGAGTGTGTTTTTGGTTTTGAGGGAAAGATGACCTATTTCAGCTTCCCAAAGAACCCAGCATTAAGGGAACAGTGGATGAAGTTTGTTTTTTCCGAGGCAGCAGCGGAGTTGTGCGTGTATGTTTGTTTGTTCCCGGGATTTTGGTGATGAATACTTTGTAAACAAGACCCAGTTCGGCACTTGATTTGCAGATCACGGGTGGTGAGTAAAGCTGCATCAGATGTCGGTGTTTTGTTGGCAATCGGCGCAAGCGCATATAATGTAAACAACACGAATGTTTTTGTTCCCTTTTTATTTATAATGATATTTTATAAATATGATAAAACTAAAGACTTTTCAGAGATATGAAGGATGCATTGTTACAAGTATCAAGAGACTGGCAGAAACCCCTTCACTATTTATATTTAGAAAAGAGAAGTTTCTTCAAAGTAACAAACAAATATTCCTATACAAATAAAAATCTAAATATTGTCTCCACAGTTTCTTAGATGATGACCAAACTAGCCCTTGACTGCATTTCACCTTCTCACTTAGGCTAGGCTACTTCTTTACAGGCTTATCTTATCAAATTACTGTGGATTCCTCCTGCCAGAAAGTATATATGTAATCAATACACATATATTGTCATTGTACGCAGTCTCTCTCCCCCTCACTTAAATTACTCTCATTCTATCTCTCTCCCTCCCTCCTTTTCTCTATCTTGTTAGAGCACATACAGAGATGCTGGCATACATCCAGCTCTCTTAGTGCACCCAGACTGCCGCTGGGATGAGCGCATGCAGTAACCTTCAAGGAAATGTATTCCGGTGTCATTGGCCGGACTCCTTGCTTCTGTTTGCAGACAGAATACAGAGGTGCCCATTCTCCGGCATCATGGGAACTCCCACCATCCCTTGCATCTGTGCCTCCACCCACCACCAACCAATTATGAGCGAAAACAAAAAGCGGGGGGTAGAAATGAGCACTGCGCCCTCTGAGAAATGAGTCTCTTCATTTCAATATCAGAGCCAGAGGATGAGCAAGTTGGCACATTCAGACCAGGAGGCCAGCATTCAGTATTCTCCCTATTATGTAGTATTATCTTGGTCAACCAGATCTAACTAAATGTTGATTTAAACTCTTGATATGCTGCCATCAGCTTTATGTTGAAAGTGTGACAGGAGTGACATGATATTAATATTTATGATTATGAAAACAAATCCTATTAATACAGTACTAAAATAAGTGCATAAAGTACATTATGATCTAAAGGGGAAAACAATCATTAACATTTTAGAATATTTACCAACATCTTGTATTACTTAATTACTTTGCTTTTGGCATCAGCAACTGCTAAACAGAAGAGAGATTTATTATATTTTGACATCATTTAAATCAGAAAGGAATGCAGCAAAATTGGACTTGGAACGAAACCACTTTCATCCCTTAAGCATTTATGAATCAAATATTAATTTCTTGGCATTCATGTGATATTGCTATGACACAAAGTAATAAAAGAAGTGGTGTATCAGGGGATTTGACAGACAACAATTACATTAAATTAACTTTAATTAAAAACTGATGAAAATATCATATGATGTCTACAACCTCTGGTTTATATGTGTAAGTGTGTGTCTGTTGATTTTCCTTGAACATATGTGAAAGCTATCTGACCTAAAGAAGAATTTTACATATTCATATGCCACAAAGGCTCAATATTCCTGTCCATCCATTAACTTACTCCATTACTTCTTTTTTTTTTTTTTTTTTTCAATATTTTTTTCTTGAAAATGCCATTTCTATATTTTTCTGTAGCACTGACCCAATGTTTTGTGGAACTTTTACATCCATGCATTTCATTGTGCAAACATCATGCTTGTCAAAAAATTTGAATACATTTTATTCAGAAACTGTGGTGCTATGGAAATGACATGTGTCTGATTGTCATTGCTGTGAAACACCATCGCCCGCATCCCTCCCATTTCCCCTGTCCCATCCCTCACAGGCCAGACACTGTTCTATCTATTTGCACACTGTCAGTCTCAAAAGCAAGTGGCCCTCTCCTTCTCCTTCTGGGCAAGTCCCTCCTGAGAGGTGGCCATTCCTGCCTGCTGGGATACTGACAGTTAACCTTTCGCTCAGAGATTTCTGGGAGCTCTGCCAGATTTCCCCACCCTGAATAGCTTTTTAAGAAAAAGCTGCAAACTTAACAGATCACACATCCTGAGCTGTGTACTATCTCTGCTACATTATCTTACCTACAGAGCCTGTTATAAACCTCTGCTGGAGTGAACCAAACTGACGACCTCTCCGTGTGCAGTGTATTGTAGTTCTTTAAATTTCTAAATACCCCTTGCAAGGTATTCCATATGTTTGAGGTCATCACAATTGGCATTACTGGCAAATTAGAAACTAACAAGACTGTAACACACTATCCTGAAGCTCATACTTCCCCTTTCCTCCTCCACACAGCATCAGTACAATAGCATTAGTATGTCAATGGACACATGAATGAATATCCTGTCATATATGGCATACATCTTAAGACATCTCTGAACTTTTGATCCCCTCCAAGTCTTGATAGATCTATTGTTGAACCCAAAGACCTTGTGAACAATGGCGTTTGACACAGGGAATCTAGGGTACAGTACGGGTGTCCCTCATCCAATCTGGTAATTAAGTGGGGTGAGAGCCAGGAGGGGCTCAGCGGGAGCAATGCCTGGATGGTAGGGGCGCTTAAGTCACTGCAGGGTATGTAGGAGATCACAGAGAGCCAGAGACAGACACCCCACCAGGAGACCAGGCTGCCTTTTGACATGCCAGGAGTGCGGAGGTGTCACCATGCTTGTGTGCAGATTTAGGATTGTGTCGCTAATTCATTGGGCTGAATGAAATGAGTTCCACCACAATATAATATAATATAAGATAGTGTATTTTAAATATTTGATCTAACAAGTATAGGGAATATACAGAAATTGAATAAAGTTATCAAACACTTCACAGTCTTCACTGCATAAATTATAAATTAAATATAGATTAATAACTTCAAAGTTATTCAGTCAAGAGCAGCGAGTGATTTTCTCTCTCTTTTGTTCTTTTATTAACATTAATGACAGACATCACAGCTGCAGGTTTATTAGGCTGCTGTCACTTTAACATCTGACGCACAGGGGTGTGTTTCCCAAAAAGCATCGCTAGTCAACTAACATCGCAAGTTCCGTAGTTACTTACATAGTTCAACGATTTGGTGTTTCCTGAAACCGTAGTTCAAACAAACATTCACAAACTGCATCGCAAACTTGTGTGGTTGGAACTATAGCTCTCAAGCTGTGGTTAGAAGCATAGTTTCTTGTTTTTATGACATGTGGACTTAATAAATCGTTATCTTGAGCAAAATAAGCAAGCTGACATTAAGTACAATGTATATCTTTTATTTCGAATATATACAAATGTCATTTATATATTTTAGTTTGTCAAGAGATTTAAAGCACCGTTTTTTGAAGAGTGTGCATGTGCGTAAGAACAAGCATTTGATTTAATCTGGAAATAAAGCAAAATAACTGAGGAAAATGAGAATTAGTCCTCTAATGCTGTATCCGTAATTTATAGCAAAAAATCAATCATTAATTCGATCTCAAACGGATTCATTTAAAGAAGTTATTACTCAGCACCTGCGTGACGTCATTTACCAACGTGGCTGAATGAAAGGCTTGTGACAATATAGTTTCGGGAAACAGTCGTGACTAGCTAGTTGATTTGTTCAACGATGCATCGTACTATGGTAGTTCAGCAGCGAGTTACATCGTTGTTCGGGAAACGCACCCCAGGAAGGTGATGTCCTCGCAAAGCTTTATGGCAAAGTCCCTTTCAAGGAAAGTCTGTTCGCTCTGCAGCCATTTTTGCAAGGCCTCTGGGCAGCTATTTCAGCCATCCATGACCAAGACCTAGCTATTTGAATGGGGGAATCCTGTAATCTCAAAAACTGCTTGCTGAACTCACAATTAAATAACATTTCAAATCAGCAACAAAATCTGACATGATAAATGCCATAAATGTTCTTATGCTCAAATAGTCAATGCGCATGTGCAGTCCTAAGGAGAGTCTAAGGTTTCTATGGGAACCGGAGCTTGCCAATCAGTGATTGGCTCTTTTACTTAGAAGGCGGGACATATTCTGGCATATTGAGCGTTGCAGTTTCTCCCATTCATAAGTAATAGGAGTGAACCGTCTTTCTATTTCTATAGTCTTTGTTTATGGTCGTTTAAAACTTTATTGACTCATTTAATACAAGGCTTACAGGATACTGGACATTTTGGCATACGTTTGTGTGTTTTTTGCCCCTACAAGCGCGCAAGACAACTGTGCACCTGAGTCGTGTATCTCTCTCACAAAGATGGGTGATTCACAGATGCGCGCCAGTACAGTTTTAAGTTATTTTTTGCGTCTTATCGCGCTTGCGGTTTAATAGCACTTGAATGAATGATGGCATTATCATATAGGCTAATGTAATGCTAGCTAAAGGATGACGAAAAAATGGATGCTACACTGATTGCGTTAAATATTTTTAACGCTTTAAAACGGACAAATTAATGGCACGCGTTAACTTTGACAGCTATAATATAATATAATAATGGGCCAAAGAGAGTGCATTTGGCATTACCGTTGTAACATTCTCAAATTTTGTTATATATTGTTAGCTGAAAAGCTCTTCCATAGCAAAACATGATGAATCTGTACTAATTACCAATGCTTGCAGAGTTGTTTTAACTTTCTCACAACACAGATGTAAAAAAAAAAAAAAGAAAAGAAAAAGAAAAAGCATGAGCTACAAACTAATTAATTAAAATAAATTACAGAGATTACTATCCAATTATGAGCCATTAGGTCAATTTAGCAATGTTGTCTTGGAATTCTCAGTCTGCCCTAATGATAAATAACAAACCATTAATTCCATTGTTCATAGGCCACTACAGACAATGTATAATTTATATTTAAAAAACACAATCATACTGAGAGCCTCTTCCTCTTTCCTCTTTCTTTGTAAGACACTCTGTAGCTTATAGTGCATAATTTAAGTTGCCACAGTACAAAGAGCTTATACAAATCTGATGGCATACTAGTACTCTCTTTTTATTAATCCTATTCCTGCATGCACACACAAAACATTTAATCTGATTGGATATGAAAACATTCTCCCCTTGTATAAAATGAAAACGAATTTATCAGACATCCTAAGGAAAATTTATACAGGGTTTTTAGGTTCAACAGTTTTTGAAAATTAAATTAAGGGCTTGCTCCCCAAAGAAATTGAGATCATATCATTAGGACTATTATACTTTAATAATATGACATTAATTGAAAACCAAAGAGTGACCTGCTGGAACACACTTTTTCTCAGCAGTGCCTCTTACAAAAATGCCCCTTGGGTTGATTTACAGTAGTACTTACATTGGGAGCTAATAAGTAGAGTTAAATGAAAAAACGGGGCAACGTTTTTAATTAGGGCAGTCATCCCTAAGAACAACATACTTCAAGTTGATGAGTGAGATTATCATACCCAGAGTGCAAGGTATTATGCTGGTTTTGACCTACAAAAATGACTCAATGTAAGGTCAAGGTCGAGAATCATCATGTCCTGCTGAGTGTCAAAATTAGAATGGTTTGGAAAAGCATCACACAGAAAAGGAAATCACTGTCACATCTGGAGCAAGTTGTCCTAATTCAATACACAATTACAATCAAAAGCTATTTAATCAATCTAAAACTATTTTAAACAGCATTTTGCTAATTATTATGCATGTAAGCTTTAATTAGTTCATATTAATTGAGAGGCTATGGAATAGCTGTACTTGTAAAGATTCATTGGCCACAATGAAGGATAATTTAAAATGAACAATTAAAAGAAAAAGAAAAAGTGAGAAATGCATGGTAAAAGGACCTAAAATATAGGTATTTATATTACTTTCCTTGACACAAATTTTAACCTAAATTGTTGACTTTAAAAAAATTAAACACAGTGTAGAAATGGCTGTTGTATTTGTACACTACGATAATAAGAACAGCGGGCAACTTTTTGTCACTAAAACATTTGCAGAGGGCCATTACCTAAATCCTCAATTGAGAGGGTTCTTAAAGAGCTTAAGGGCCTTGAGTCTCATAAGAGAGCAGTCTAAAGAGCGCGTTCAGCTCCGCTGAGCCTTTAATAAGTAAGATACATCCCTGTCCCCATGTGCACCTCTTCTTAGCTCACATTTCAGTCATGACTTGCGCGGATGGCACTACTGAAAGTAGGGTGAAAAGGTCTCCTTTTCTTTGTACATTCATGAATTTTTGGTCAGTTCAGTTTTATTCCAAAATGGATAAAACAAAGTAAATGTAGTTGCTGTAGCCTACACACAACTGAGGTCACTGATCTCAAACTAGAAAGACGAATATTTCGTGCGATTAGGGTATTGTTTACGTTTAAATTTTAATTGGTTCAGAACGTTCTAGTTCGTATTGACACTATAACTGAATGCAACTAATATAGCAGCATTTTATAAAAGTTTGACATGTTTTGACATCATCTAACAGGTGAAATTAATAGAAATTAGTCTTTATAATTTCACGAGGATTACAGGCAAAGAAATTACATGAATTGCCTATTAGTGCTCTCACAAGTTTCGGGGTTTTTTTGTTGTTTTTTTTCCTGACGGCAAAAACATCAACACGCACAAACTCGGATTCAGAACACGGCGTAATTTGAGATTTGGGGTTTACAGATGAGAACATCGACACATATGGTCGTGAACCACCAATGAACATGGCTACATCCCTAAATGCATAATGTCATTTTACAACAAAGGAAAATGAAGCCGACGCACCGCTGATGCGTTTCCCTGCAGCTGGCAAATATCATGCGCAAGTCACTGAAGTTACGGTGTCTAATCACGCTAATTAGGCTGAAAAGCAAACTTTAAAATCTTTCCTTTTTTGAAGCTAAATGAAACTTTATATCAAAAGTTAAAATGTATAAACATTCAATGAAATGAATAAAAATGCGGAGTATCTAGCTATTGAAATATAGCTAACAAATGACTTACGGAAGAACAGAAGGAATGATGTAGATAAAGATGGATAAATGAAAAAGATTTTCATTAAACTTATAAAAAAGTTAATAAAGATTAGCCTACAAATAGAACCAAAAAAAAAAGTAAAGTCTGATTCCATATGAGAACTTTTTTATTCCATATAAAAATGATGTGCGAATTTTTAAAATATATTTATCAAACAAAAGCATCCATTATGTTCTGGTTCTTTTAAGAAAACTGATTTCGATAAGTTGATAGAAAGAAACGTAACATTAAGTAAGAACATTTTAAATATCTGAAGGACCCGGAAAATCAAGAACTCAAAATAGTTCTTGGTTTGAATGGTTTCTTGAACACAAAACGCAGGGAAAAAAAAAAAAAAAAAATCACCGAAAAACTTTACATAAAATAAAGTTTTGTTGATATAGTGAGATGATCTAACAGTTCACTAAAAAAAGAGAGAGGAGGAAAAAGAAAGTCCGTTCCACAAGTAGGACAAATTTCCACCATAAAAACAAACATAGCTGTCACCTTTTGGATGAATAAATCAGTGATGTGGAACTTTTGCTACAATCCCTGTCATCAACATTGTTTTACAGGGTTATTTTACATCTGAGTGATAAGTTTAATTTCATTCGCAAGCTTAATTTCCAATTTAAATGCATATGGTATTACAAGTGACACCGTTTTGCATACACTTTAAACATTAGGTGTAATGAGGTTTGGTGATCTCGGAAAAAATTGATAAAAGTTTAAATAAAGATTAATCGTGAAGGAAATGAAAATGTATTTTCTTGTAATTTTGGCACGTTGGCGACAGGTAATCAAACGGCTTCATATCTTTGAGGAATTATTTAAAGGAAAGATCAGAAGTAATTATAAAACTCAGCCAGAAAACAATCGACACAAATATTACAATTATTGCCGTGTTGTTGCTCTTTGTTTTGCTTATTGCTGGTGTTTCAAGAATCCTTCCCAAGAGATGCCTTTTTTTTTTTTTTAATTAAAACTTGAAAATCAAAAAAGACATAATTTAGGACAAGGCCAGCGTAATCTTAACGCAAAGTACAACCACACAGCATATCCTATTTAAAATGATTTCATCCTCTACAGCTCTATCCTGACTACTTATGTATGTTTGTTGGTTTGTTCTCAGCCTCAGCTCAGCCTTTTGTATTACTTCACTCGTAGCACAAGGGTCTTTTACAGTACAGCAGACATGCTTTATCTGTCAAAGTTAAAAAATTTCAGACTAAAACGGCTGAATAGAGCTCTTCCAGCCATGCAGCAGAGTTTTACGGAGACATGTTAGACCACTGGGATTACTTTAATGGTGGTTTGTGATGTCACAGTGCAACGTCCAATTAAAGGCTCGTCCCCAATGACATTCTGACAGTCTTTGGCACTTCCTCGCATCCTATACGCTCAGGTAAATTAGGTGAAATGTGGATAATTTACCATTGTTAGGATATTTTATTGTATAAATGACGGTATAAAATAATCATATAGGCCTCTTTATAGGCCTACAACACATTATTTTGCTCGAAATGATTATTATGTGGGTTCTGTCAGCAACATTGCAAAGACGAGCAAAAGAGATTTATATTAATCATTATCAAAAAGCACTGAATAACTACCAAACTTGCATCAAAAGTTTAACAGATGAAAAGCCAGAGTAGGGAGCATTCTGCCACATCTTTTTAAATGGCGTTATCAGTTAATTTTGATAACAGCAGAAGTATATTATTATCAAACATTTAGTGGAGAGATGTATCCTACTGAGAGAAGACATCATGAATAATAATCTTTACAGTTCAAGTACTGAACCCTGCATGACCTATTTCTGTTTCTCTTGCTGTAATGACAGTTTAGTTTACAAATTAGAAAACATTTCTTTTTCCTTTTTATATGGGTTGTATAAAACTTTTTTGTTGTTGTTGTTCTAACAACCAAGTAAAAACATGAAAAATAGAATATAAAAACTTACGAACTTTCTCAGTCGGTTTGTTCCGGTGGTCTCAGATGAAATCGAAATGTTTGTCAGAGGCTTCGTGTCATAGAATGACACTGGTGTGATGTTGTATGAATGACATGACCATGTCATTTCCTCCCCATTGAGACTCGCTGAGTCCTTTCACCGATATTATTAGCATCTGGGTCAGTCATTATTGTAGTCTATACAGAACAAAACGAACGAGGGGGTGAAGGAGACAGAGCATTTCCTCTCCTTGTGAGCTTTTCTGAATATTGATCTGAAATACATTAATATAGATGTTCGCGTTGTAGGAGTCTATAGCATAAGATGCATCACGCTTGGCAGTCATGAGCAGTGGCTTTTATGAGATCAAATGACTGTCAAGAAGAAAAGTGAAAATCCGAAAAGGTCTGTAATAATAGAGCTTCATGTAAATGTCACATATTTTTATGACTTTAAACTTGGGTAATAGAGAACGTAACAAAAACACAGCTTTTGACTGGCTGGAACTTTCTATTTTATGTGCTCACAAAGCGTTACCGCTATTGTGCAGCAGTCGGTTATGCCTGACCTCAGATTCACAATGACAAACTTTTACAAAACAATAATGAGAAAGGACTTCGGGGCGCCCAGTTTTACTCTTACGGTCTTTTCACTCTGCCCTTTCTCTCCGTCGTGCTCTTTATTTCTCCAAAATACATGCACACGAGAAAAAAAATCGAAAAGATTTTGAGGGGAAACAAAGAGCAATACTTGCACGAATAATGGTGAAGTGGGAAAAAAACATTTCAGTTTCGAAAACAATATTATTTTACGTTTGTTATGTTTCGTTATCCCTTATTCGTTATGAAGTTTTAATAAATTCAAAGGGGTACGCGAGTCTTTAAACTTTTAGGAAAAACTAAAATATTGATCACAAGATATATATAAATAAGAGTTTTATTCTATATATATATATATATATAAAACTCATAAAAATGTCTATCTATTATTTATATTATATATATGTGTGTGTGTGTGTGTGTGTGTTTTATATATATATATATATATATATATATATATATATTTATATATATATATATATATATATATATATACACACACACACACACACACACACACACATATATACACATGACACATAACACATAACACATAACACATACACACACACACACCCTGTGTAATACCGCATACAAAGCACTGCCATTGGACAACACTGGACCGGAGGTCTATAAATTGTATTTATTTATTTTTTGGGGATTTTTGTAAACCTACTTTTGACAAATGATTACAATTTATGGATGCTGTTGATTAAACGAAACCATGCTAAAGAAGTTCGAAAAAAAAAGTTAATTTTGAAATTATAATATTTTATTTTTTCTTCAGCCTAATTTTCTTGACGTGCATCTAATGTCATAAACCCCTATATTAAATTCTTTCTCTAAAATAATGAATTGTAGCCTAAATCATTCTCAGCTTGTTTTAACTGACCTCTTGATGAACAATCTTCAAAAAATGGAGTGTCTTTCAATTTCATCTGTGTTTGGCGGCTTAGTGTTCTGCAACAAACAGCATACTGAAGAGATTTTAGTCTATATTGCAAATAGTCCTATAGTTTCGGCCAACCTGAAATTGTGATTCTATAAAATCTCAAAATCTGGATCTTTAAGGCATGCAGATGTTCAGTTCTTTAGGCCACTTGAGGATGAGGAATAAATATGTTATATATCATATTATAGATTATTAGGTTAAATTAGTTTGACATGGTGACAATATGATGTATATGACAATTGATGTTTAGGCTATTAATAAATAGCCTAAACCAAAGCATCATATTAAGAACTGTGCGCAAAGTGACTGTTTTCGACATTAGTTATGTAGAGTGAGATTTGGAGGACTGAATGAACAGCATCCGATGTACACCTGTTGCACAGACAAGTCGCTTATATCCGAGGAACCCTAACAGCTGTCCCCTTCCACGTCATCCCGCGAGGCTTAAAACATCTGAAGTTGGCCAACTAACTGAGAATCGACTGTGGCTTCCATTTGGGATTTGTTATTTAATGTGAGTTGCCTAAAGTGTTTTGTAAGTTATTTGTGTACCACAACGAAGGTAGTCGCTTTTCATGAATGCAAACTTATCCCAAGGACCCAGAACAAGTGAAACAATCTATTAGTTCATTCATTTGTTTGTTTGGACTGATTTATATCTGATACAAGGCAGCTAACGAAACCACTTATAACGTCATATGGAACATCCTTCCATATTGGATGTGCTATTAATTAATCATCCACATTCTAGAAAACGGATTCGGTAATACTTAAAAACACAAAATTATTCACATGAAAATAACCAATCACTAGTTTGTAACTAGATTAATTTGATGAGCCACATTTTGTTTTGAAATGGGGATCTTAGACCGTCTTTACCCAACAAGTTACAGGTTTTAGCCTAATATAGCTAATTATTAAAACCAGCAGAAATACCGGAACACAATAAAATTATATGAATATATGTATCAGATCTCCACAGTATGAAACAGGAAATGGTAAGTAACCTTTATCTTCATCCTCTGAGTCCCTCAAGGTTTTTCCCCCTATTTCTTCAGTTTGTTTTCAAAAGGGCAACAGGAAGCTGGGGGATCCCGTGTGACCCCAGCATTGTTCTAGGCCCGGTATCACATCCATTGACTGGGTCACATCTGTGCTGATCTGAGCTCTATGATCTGTGAGCTGGCAAAAGCCCTTGCACGCATTCACAAATCCCTCTTTGCTTCTGCGCGCGACCTTTTGTAATGGGGAAAACAGAAACTAGACTTGCGTAAATGTTTCGGAAACCCACAAACGGACCGGATTCTAAATAGATAACGCTCATCAAAGCTAAAATTAAACCAAAGCTTACCATCCATTCTTGCTGTTCTACCTTAGAAACTATGCTAGAACATATTTGTTCGACTTTGAATAGGTCGAGAGCCTTTATTCATTTAGATTAGCCTACACTACAGATACATAGGTAGATATAATGATAAAGATAGGCCTATGTTCATGTTAAAGTCACGAGGACTCAAACCTTATCCTGAACTGGAGGCGTTGCATTTAATAGTCTATGCACAAGCTTTTGTTTTCCGTTTTATTAGGCTAAATGGTTTATTTTTAGCGGGCTATACCACAAAGACATCGTGATTCAAGAGTGTTAATCCTCAAGGATTTCTCTAGGATAAAAAAAGGTGCATCAAATTACTCCAAGTCGCAATATGACAGCTTTTAAAAGTTTTGTGTTTCTGTAACAATCTTTGTTATGACTGGCCTGGGAAAGTGACAAATGTCACATGTCACATTTTAGGCTTAACTTTTTACTTTAAAAATGTACTTAAAACCACCTAATTTATTCTTAATTTATTATCTTTTCCCTGTCTTTAGAAAACAAACAGTTTTTTAAACGTTATAAACATCTTATTAAACTCGTATATTGTCAGTATATACAATTTTTTTTTTTAAAAAAAAGTGGAAAACTACATTTTAATGCACATACAACCTAACATAAAACACAAGTTAACAGGAAAGAAACCGAGATCATAAACTGTTCACCCTTATTGTTTTTCATATGGTTTTACATTACCTACTTTATATGCATGCCAGAATTTGAAAATATTTTGAAACAACATTGGAGGGGGTATTGCACTACTTTGAGAATAAATTTAAGAAGGTGTTTGATTGCAATAACAGCTATTGCCTTTTATAACACGCCTGCACATAACATGCATGATGTTATTATCATAACTGAAAAAAAAAGCAACAAAAATAAAATATTTTACTCCAAACATGCCTGTAGAATATAGCCTATAGTCTGTGTGTACAGAAACAATGGCGAGATGGCCTAATTTAAACAAAACATAGGCTACTCAATGCACTTAGCAGCAAATACATGTTTTTGCAAGCGCCCTAACAGGTCTCTGCATAACTTAAAATAGGTTTAAAAAGTTAAATAAGATTAATCAAATACTTGACACTACGCTAATTAAAGATCCTGTTACAGACTGTATAGAATGGGCAAAGCAAAACTAGCGCAATATCAAGTTATTCATTCATCCCAGGTACACAGAAATGAAAGGCTACACTTTGGCTCTTTAAGTGCATCAACTAGGCCTATATACAAAGTCACTATTATTCTAACCCCTGCTCTTTTGTGGCCAATGATGATCTCACAGATAATGCTCACCGTGATACACCTAACATTCAGACGTCACACCAACAAGTTCTTCTGATGCACAAACGATTCTAAACAATAAGTATTCTGTCAGTATTCCATTCAAAGACCGCGTGTTGCATAGCTGTTTTCATAAATGTATCTGTTATAAGCATAAGAATGATTGTGACCTGTAAACTGTCTATCTACATTAAACAGCGTAGACCTAGATTTGACATAGATTTATCTAAACTTACTGTCATTAAATGAGGGTCCGAGTGTCCCTCAGTAAAATCGAAAACGAAAAGCTTACTAGTCCACAATTTTCCAGGGACGAAAGGAATAAGTGAGCACGAGAGTGAGTTACGTTAGCTCTGCTAATAGCCTACTTTCTAAATACCACAATATGGGCCATGCGTCCCCTTTTAGTAAGCCCATTTGATTTTCAGCAAGGCCAACAAAACCGGTACTGGAACTTCCCAATAAGCTCACTTCTAATGTGGTCGTTTGTTTCATTTTGACGCTCCAGGACGCCACGTACGCTCCAAAGATCACTGTTGGTTTGCTTCGCTGGTTTCTTTTAAAGCGCCACAGCTACGTCATTTACTCCTATTTAAAACTACTGGAGTGAATTGCTTTTCGTCGTTGTTCCACGAAACAGATGAAATAAAGCGATTGGTTTAACGAAATATTTTGGATACAACTACCCTATTCATAAGAACATTAACACACGACCTTAAGCCAGGATATCGCTAACATTTCAAATAATGGCGGTATGTTTTAGGCTATAGCCTATTGATAACGAGAAACGTAAAGCATAATGTAAAACATTAAATCTGGCTAAATAAATGGACGGTAAATCAAAATAGTTGTTTTGAGTGTTGCTGCAGTGTTACCGTGCATAATTCGTTTTTCATTATCGTACGAGGGCCTAAAAACACTGTTATAAGCCTATATAGACATGGGCTACTGACTTTACCTTAATAGCATAGCAATTCATGCTGTAGAATAAGGTGTCTACGAAATTATGAAATTGGACCGATTGTGACCTATACCGAATTGCGAGTAAAAATGAACACACCCCTCCCCCAGTGCGATTTATGAACGATAGTTTCACGAGACTGCTAAAAAGATAGCGATTCCACACACAGGCAAATAAACAAATGTGTTTGTCAAATAATTTGTTGTTCATGAGTTAGTGATTTGAAAACGCAAAATATTGGAATGTTGATCACTTCTGAGCAATAGAGTAGCTACTATCGCTTTAAGTATTGAGAATAAGGCGAGGTTGGATGCTGTCATTTACTCCAGAGTCACTGGGTCATGTGATAAAATTTCGCTCCATTTATTGGCCAAAGGCACGTGTCTAGGATACCGGACTGCGACGTCACCCGGGGGACTCGTATTAAAAATAAGAACAAAAATCCGTAGTGAAAGTATTCTAGAGCCAGTTTGCGTTTCCTTGTTTACTAGAGCAGGTCTACTGCTTTGATACTACATAGATTAAATTTGCCTGTATGTTTTATAAAGTAGATATAAAGACAATTGCAAGGGGCACACTGTGGAATTAATTTTTAAAACTATGTTTTTTCTTTCTACGCACACAAGGCGGTTTCGTCGTATTTAACCGACAAAAGAATCAGAAAAAAGGATTTGTCCTTTTTTCCCCTGTTTGTTTCTCTTTGCAGTGAGACTAAAAAATAAGGAAAATATAGGCTACAACAAAAACTGGAACACAAACATACGTGTGTGTGCGCGCGCGAGAGAGAAAGGGGTTAAAAAGAACATTTGGAGAGTTTCACTATGGAAGAAAATGATCATAGCAACAGAGATGTGGAGCGTCAGGATTCAGGCGATGAGTCCAACAGGGCTATTCTACCCCTGTTGCAGGCTCCTGGAAACCTACTCCCTCACAGAATCACCAACTTTTACATCGACAACATTTTGAGACCAGACTTTGGGCGCAGGAAAGAAGGGTCCAGACGCGACGAAATTAATATAGTTGAAAGAGAGAACCGCTGTCCATCGGCTCCCGGATCGGGACAGGTAGGAGCTCCAGTGTCAGGGGAAGGAACCTCGAGCCCTAACCCAGTAAGCGTGTCTAAAAAAACTGATATTACTGCAGACGCACCTCTGAAAGCCCGAGCAGAGACTGGAGATCAATGTTTAAGCTCAGATTCGGATTGCTCGCAAAGTAACGCTGCGCAGACGAACCAACAAATGCTTTGGCCTGCTTGGGTATATTGCACAAGATATTCAGATAGACCTTCATCAGGTAAGAATGTATTTATTTTTTTGTTCACAGTTAGGCTATATTTATGCACACTATGTACTCACGAAATGCGCACCTGTTTTGGCTTGAAAGTGAACAAATAATAATAATAAAGTTTTATTTGTAAACTATTACAGAAATTGTCTATGAAAATGGGGCACGAAAACGAAGAGCAAATGTTCTTTATGTAGCCTATCTGAAACGGCCCGCCAAGAGTCAGGGAGTTCTCTTTTGTGGAGTCTATACTCTTAAATTAACACGAATAACTACAATTTGTATCATGATTTGAAATCTAATATTTACAAACATTAAAATAGGCTAGATATAAAAATAGGCTATGTGCTGCTGTAGGCTATATGCTTACAATTATTTTACTTTATTACTAATATTAGTAGCCTATCCTATTATTTTCACCATAATTCGCCTACCATCAGAATTATAATGATTATTAGGCTCTTTATTATTTTACATGTGTAGTATGTAAACAGTTGAAAACCTTAAAAAAACAAAAAAACAATTAGTTTCATGGTGCAATATAGCTTTTCGTTTATGTTCGACTTCACATTTCTCAAGTTGTTAAATAAAAGAGAGAAATAATAAAATAATATAATTTTAGGATTGGTATAGCTATGGTAAATTTTTGCCATTATTATTATTTTAAAGTAACGGGTAGTTTTGCGCCATTGTTACTTCGAAGTCTTTGTTGATATTTAATTAGCATATTTTTGACAATGGAGTTGGACGCACCACGGAAGCTAAATGCTAAACCAGATCTCTTCAAAAATAGCTCCTGAAATAAAATTATTATTACCGCACTAACCAGTATAAGACACAACCAAATTTTGTACGATTTTAGACTATATTAAATTTTTAAACAATCGAATTATCAACCAATTTCAAATGAAGTTCAAATGGCGCACAACACGGCCTTCAGGAAAAAGTGGCTATGCAAGTTTTTGTCACGTTGAAACTTCTCTGATTAATAGGTTCTAGAATAATTTGGCAAATAATCGTAACCCTATTTCTAATATAAAGTCCGTGAAAACAATTTCACCAAAGTTTTTACACAATGAAACCGACTACACATACTTAGGCTACTGATTAATATTAGGACAGGTCACACCAACTTAAAAGGTGTAGTCGATAACCCCCTTGTCATGTTGCGAGTAGGCTACGTTTAATGCGTAGGCTACCTAAATTGATTTTTCGATTACACGACATGAAAAGATTAATATCATATCATAAGAGTCGCTATAGAAACCAGCTTAAGCTAAATAAAAGGTGCAAAAATAGGGTGCGAGCGAGGGCTCATTTCATAGGCTGCAGATCAATCTATTGTCAGCATTCACGCCACGCGGAACCTTTGGGTGTATTGGAGTAGTAGCCTATCTAAGAATTAACTAAAAATAGAATATGGAGTGAGAAAGCTACTTCCATTAAACGACAGGTGCTACTCTTAGAGCAAGTTTATAAAAAACGTTCTCTTATAAATGTAGTTCCTATGGTAACAGAAAGAGGGAAAAGCCTCTTTCACCCCTCCCTTTCTGGCAGTCACCCCACCCCCACCCCCACCCACACCACTACACCATGCTTCCATAGTAAAAACTAGAGCAGACTCCTTGAAACATTCGATGTGAAAGAACAGGCTATACTTGCTCCAATTAGGCTAGAGTAACTTTAAAGTAACAACACTTTATTATTAGACAATATTGTTGTATTGTTATTAATACTAGGCTATTAGGCAAATACTACTGATAATAGCTACTAATGCAACATTAATAGCCTATGTGCATTTTACCGCACGAGCAAAACGTAGGCCTAATCTCTTTCATTATATTCTGAAACGCAGGACCAAGATCCCGCAAACCAAAGAAGAAAAATCCAACCAAGGAAGACAAGCGTCCAAGAACAGCCTTCACAGCGGAGCAACTCCAGAGACTCAAGAATGAATTCCAGAATAACCGTTACCTGACGGAGCAAAGGAGGCAAGCTTTGGCCCAAGAACTCGGCCTCAACGAATCTCAAATCAAAATCTGGTTTCAGAACAAAAGAGCGAAGATTAAAAAAGCTTCGGGGAGCAAAAACACACTTGCATTACACCTGATGGCACAGGGACTATACAATCACGCCACAACAACAAAGGACGACAAATCAGACAGTGATTAACGTGAAGGACAGGACATCTAAAATGCAATAATTCTAAACAAGGGCCAGTGTACAAAATACCAGCATTAAACGGATGAAAACTATATGTATGAGATATGTTTCTGCAATATTATATGTATATATACTTTATGTGTACGGTGGTGTAAAACCTTTTCAATTAATATCACTGCTGTACACTGACTGAAACTTCAGATATAGTGCGCGAGGAAAAGGACGCTTCTTTATTTAAAAAGGGGGAGCGATTTGATTGACACTTGACGTTGAGCCACATGTGAACGTGTTTAATCCATGCTGAAGTCCAAAGATTTTTCCTGCTGCATTCAGGCAACTGTGATTTAAAATAAATGTTTTATCTGATCTAGATGGATGTTTGTTTCCATGCATAATTTTATTATTCCTACTGGATAAATGTTTTACTTTATTGACTTGAGTTGTAGAGACATGGTATTTAAAAAAGAAAGAAAGTAGACAACATCGCATATCATCATATCATGTTTAAAATAATTCAGTATATTGTATTTAAAAGATCTATGGTCTAAAATCAAATGTCCTCACATTTTCAGGAAATAGATCAGACATCTGAATGCATATGAGTCAGAAAACCTCAAAACTTCTATTCCAAGTACTTGACTTAATTTGCTGTCTGTTAATTTAGCTGGGAATGTACAATAAAAGTTTCCTCATATTCTTTTTCCAAATGGATATCCGGCAAGTTTTTACAAAAGCATTTCGTTTGATGGTGGAGCAAAAACCATTTTTTTCTTATTTATTTTAAGCTTCGCGTGAAATCATAATCATTACTTGGCTAGAAAAAAGAAAAAAAAATATATATATATTTCCTAGACTCCCAAGTAGAATGGTTATTAGTTAAATATTACCATTTAAATGCTATTTTAAGAACGTCTGCAATGGTAGAGTTTTTTTTTTCTTTTCTTCCATTTTCGTTCCTTTTACTTAAAGAAAAACTTAATTTACATACTGTGAAAACGAAGAAGCACCACTAGCACTGTCTGCCACCAAAATACTTTCTAATATAGTTTTGTAAATTAAACAAACTCAGATTTAGAAAAAGTTATAAGATATGCCCACAATAGTTGTAACACAATAAGTAGAAAATAAAAAAAAATCTGAAAGAAAGTAGCCTATAAAGATCTGAACTTTAGCAAGACGAAAAATTTAAAGTCATATCTAAAGATAAATAATCTACATGAAAAGTAAACAGACCATTTTAATTTCTCTTCTCTTTTATTTCATTTCGGTTTCAATATTTAGTGTGGCATTAAACAGAGGTAGATCAGCGTTTATTTGTGTAACAGTTTCAAAATAGAACTGGACCGCACTAAGATTTATTGTAACCCACCACTTTGAGAAGCTTATAAATAATGTTTTCAAATGGGCAGAAATATCTGAAGCAAGGTCAAGTAGCACATTGCCTTGATGACCAAAAAGCATAGAAACTTTACTTTAAATGGTGCTTTTCACTAAATTAAATTCAGCTGCTAAAAGTAGGCGGGGCATAAAGAGCACGAGGTTCTTTACCTATCTAAAATGTCTATAAAGTAGACTTAAACTGGGATGCAACAATGATTATGCAGCCAAATAATAATAAATAAAATTCACTTTGGCACAACTTCACTGTGTACACGATGATGCTATCGGTACAACATTTGAGAAAAGTAAACCCATTGAAAACTTATCAACTATAAAAAGTTTACAAAATTATAGTCTACAGCCAAACAAAAAAAATGAAATTCGTATTATGGTAGGCTACTAAAGTTTGTGTATGACTTCAAAAATAGACAGGGTAGGCTGCTGCAAAACGTTAGATATCTTTAATGGAAAAAGTTTTAATAATAACTAGCTATAGATTATTATGGGACATGCTACCCATTTGGTTTCGTCTCAAATGTTTATTTGGCGTCAAAATGAACAAAATGAATAAACATCTAAACTATACTAACTAAACTAAACTAAACATATAAACTATTGCCTACTGTCTAAAGCCAACTTTAGACCAAATGTCAACACTTGGGGGAGTCCAAATTCTGCTAATAGATGTAGCCTAACTTCACTCATAGAATTCTGAATATTAAAATAAATAAAAACGTCACTATTAAGACAGAAAAAGAAAAGAAAAAAAAAAAACACACAACGTCGAAGGGAACTCTTATATAACAGTTTAACACTTTAAAACTTGTGACACGTTTTGGTTCAACAACGTCTAATTTACACCCAAGTAGGCTAGGCTAATAACTAGACATTCAATTAGCACCTCTTATGATAAAGTTACGTAAAGCGTCCAAAAAGTAATTTTATGCATAATTTTGTGCAAATACTAGCCTACTCAAAAGTAAAATTAATTTGGAATGCTATCGATATTGAGTTCAACTTTGTGAGTCACGTTCTAGACGGGGTTTCGTTGGTATGGTTGAGGTTGTAAACCTTACCAGAAACTTTACTTAAGTGTTAGGCTACCTGATGCCACGAAAACATGTCAAGAAAAGTCGTATTACTGAAAAGGTCCTACACAAAAGGCGAGCTATCTCTGAGAACCATTCCCAGCATTGACCTGTTCATCAATGCCAAAGAATCTCATCTGCATTTCTATTCTTGCCAAGCTTGTATGTGGAAGTAACGCCCAACGGTCACTGACTTGATGAGCTTCACTGGGAAGAAAAAGGCAGTTGCCGCTCAGACGCGCAGCGAGGCTCCTGAATAAAGTCTGTGGCCGGGAGACCCCGTTGAAGGTCAAAGCCTCCTGTCACAGCTGCAGGTGGCTCGTTTCACTTCGCCTACATTTCATCACCTCTGAATTCAGCACGGATCTTAAAGGCATCGCATTAATTGGTTTCATTTCAAACACTAACAGAACGTTTCTGCAGCCCAAGTTGAGATGAAATGACCTGAGGAGGTTAGAACTCACATCCAGCTCTGCATCTGGTGCAAAAAAAAAAAAAAAAAAAAAGTCTCAGGATCTCACTCTTCCTCAAGCTATATTGTCCAAAAAGTCATACCACCAACTTTTGGCTTCGAAGGATAAAATATGAACACACTCATCACACCAGCTTAAAAGTTTGAGTTCCAGTTCCCCATAGATGTAACACTGTGCCTACCTCAGAGGACCTACTATGAATTCTTCAATGATTTATCTTTGATAATACACACAGATCATACTTTCCTCTCCTTAAACAGGTCTTTCCAAAGTCTGAATGGCTGGGGTTCCTGAGGCCAGTCACACTTAAAAAACATACAAACAAACATCAGATCGGTGTTGATCTCCCTTGTCTGCGTATCACAGAAAAGCCCATCTTGTCCCCATTCCAAAGGAGTAATTTATCTATATAGTTTTTGAATGCATTCTAGTCAAACTTGAATATGCAATGAAGAGCTGGGGCTTTGTGGCGGAAATATAATTAAGGCAGTGAAAGATGTAGAGGGTGAAGAATGGGGATGACATCAGGCCAATTTCACACTTGGCACTCGGATGGCCAAGCCAAAGCCAGGCTCTTGCCACGCAACACAGATCAAAGCACACTGCCAGTTCAGAAAAAGCAAAAAAGGATTTAAGTATGCTAATCTCCAGGACAAATATATTTTAATCTTGTTAGAATACAAGTTAACGCCACAGCTCAGCAGTTGAACTTTATAGTGAATTTAAGGGAGAGATCAAATTTCATACATTTTTTTCAATGTGTAGAACTTCTGGTCCATTCTGACTGACTTGTGTAATTTTACAAAATGGTTAATCATCCAGTTGATGTGATCAGCAAAAAAAAGCATTGCGTTCACTGAGGATGTCTCCACTCTAGGGCAGGAAAATCACTCAAGCTAGCATAAAAGCATTTTGTATGCATGGGAAATTGATGTTTAGTTGTCTAGTTCCCTTTGTTTGGAGTCATAGCCCACTGCACCTTAGTAACACTTGATCTGTCGAACTTAAGCTCAAAGCACATACACAGAACTGGGTAAACAATAGAAATAAGCTACTTTGTAAGGTCACAACCAACTTTTTAAACAGAAAGCAGTTTCCTGAAGGGGGACAGTTACATACACACCAAATATAAGTTTAGCATGAAACAAGAAAGGAAAAAAAAAACCCAAATTATCTGAAAGCTTAATCTTTCAAAATCAGCAAAATTCATCTGAAGGTTCACAGTCTTCAACCATTAGACAGCTTTGAACTTATGATGGTGTTCTTCACATATTTCATTAGCTGATCTAGCATTTTTTGGGACCAAAAACATTGCAAAGGCAGCCATTTATTCCCAAGGTTACTAGCAATAATTAAAAAATAAATAAATAAAAAAGAAAGAAAAGCTAAAGGAATATTAATTTATATTTTCTAAATTACATTCTTTGGTTTTCAAATTAAGTTTTCAAAGTTCTTTGCTAAAAAAAATGAATACATAAAATAATAACCAGAATTACAGATTCATTTTTAAATTAATAGTACAATATTATTCATTTACATCAACTGATCAAATATACAACGCCCAAATATTATATTTCCCAAAAGAAACTGGGATCATTGTAGATTCCTGAACATTGCCTTGTGATATCTAACATTTCCCCACTGTGCACAGTCAGCAGACTTGTGTTAAACAATGCAATATTATTAGAGAAAGCAGTGAGTATTGTCATTTTCCCCCTCAGTGATTTGGCTGACACCCATATCCAAACCAACTCGCAGAGCTAAGCAATCATGGCGTCTCTTGCTCCTTTACTCTCCCAAAACAGGACCTGCCCCTGTGCTGCTGCCACAGCAGCGCATGCGTAGTTCTGCATGGAGGGAGCTGTGAGGGAAGGGTGCGAAAGGCATGCCATCATGCTTACCCAGCGGCCATGTTCAAGAGCCCGACTTGGACAGACATGGGACATCAGAACGAAACAAGCAGACTGTGCTGTGAAGCGATTTGGGACAACAAAGCCTATCTGTTTGTCGTCGCACCTAACCTGCCAGTTAACCATTGTTCAGACAAATTATTCTGAATTACGAAAAATGTGCCAAGTATAAAAACAAATGACGCATTTAACCACTATATTTGAAACATTTTATTTCCTTTTCATCAAGGGTGAACCCATCATAAATTACACCATAATACCATAGTTATTGCCATGTCAAGTTCACTGAAACTAAATGGAGATTAAAAAGAATTGACAATGGAATTAAACATGTAAGTTAAATGCCCTTGGAATGCAATCAATTTAACATCAATGTAGTTGATGTATGTGTGTGTATAAAAAATGTATGATCATTTCCAAGTAAAAATCAAAATGGAAGAGTGTGTCCACTACTCAGCAGTGGAATTTTTTTTGTGCAATTTTTTTTTTTGTAAAATACACTTTTCATTTCAGTATCTATTTGTAATACATCAAATCATTTTTTATCATCATAATTTGTAGTAACTAAAAAGTTCAAAACAAGCATACTTTAGGAAAATATTTGATGTCTCCAATTTTGGTCCGGGTTTTTGAGCGTTCTTCAGCAGACACTGATGTGAAACTAAAGTTCACTGTGCTGAAAAACAGAGCTCTTACAGTAACCTGCATGTAAAGAAAACAACAAGGCATAAAATTACTGAAGCATTTGACACACACACATACACATACACATACAAAAATAGATAGTTTTGCTTTTGAATTTTGTCATCTGTCATAGGCATTTGTTTGATAAGACTTCTGAAATCCTATTTCAGGGTGACTTCTCATTCTTATAAAACTACTTTCATAACCAGATCAACATTACTCTCTAGGATTTAAAATTGGCAGGTGCAAGACTGAAAAAAATATTTATAATAGCATCTAAAAATGTGCATTACATTTAAATTTACTAAATGCATTGAAGGAAGAAATTAAAAATAGATACATATTAACCTAACTAAGAAAATGCAATTTCAGCATAGCGCATAATTTAACATTAATTTCTGAATACTTTAGCCAGCAATAACCGTGATATTTCAGATAGTTCCACACTTTAAAATCACTTTCTAAATTTAGCTTAATTCTAGCTAAATGTCTTTTTTACATTATTCCACTTAGACTCTCCAAGTTTGTAAATTGCAGATTTTGTAGGAAATAAGTGAATATTTTCTGAGGCATAATGTGAAATCATAAATTTAGATCATACATCTCATAGGGTTAGAAGTCTGCAATCTGATTTAAAAAGAAGAAAATAAAACAAATAAAAAACAATTGTTAAATAACTTTTTAAACAAAAAATGTCATGTTCAATGTCAAGCAAACTGAAAAAAAAAAAAAAGTGTAAAGAAAAAAAAAAAAAAAAAAAAAGGGAACAACGCGAATCAAGTCAACACTATGTTTTCTGCATTAACACGCTTATTTAAGTGAATGAAAGAAGGTATATCACATCATACGCAAATACCTGATACTTCACTGCACAATGTCTTAGCCACATGGTCTGTCTCACTGGCGAAGAGAGAGATGATATCATCTTCCAACTCTTCCACAATGCTTTCACACTGCAATATATATATATATGTACATACATATTTTAAAAAAATATTTAGTTAGCATTCTATAAGCATTTTGACAGAAATTAAGCAGAAATCATTCACAATAGTAAAAATACATTTACACAGTAATGGGCAGCCATCTTTAGTGCTATAGTGTTAGCAAGTCTGCCATCTTGGATGGTTCACAAGGCAACTTGCAGGCAAAAGGCATTAAGTAAT
Source organism: Elopichthys bambusa (assembly GCA_037101425.1). Classification (NCBI taxonomy): domain Eukaryota; kingdom Metazoa; phylum Chordata; class Actinopteri; order Cypriniformes; family Xenocyprididae; genus Elopichthys; species Elopichthys bambusa. The sequence goes on from CM074437.1 coordinate 13,843,904, forward strand.
TTTACTATGGTCTATCATTACAATCATCTTGTATATAAAAAAACAATTAAATGAAACAGTCCAATATGAAAGCTTATAGCATGCCCTATAGACCTTGATCATTTGTTTAAGAAAATAATTCACAGCAAATATAGTAAAAAGTCAATAAATCAAATAAAAAACAAAAAAACAAAACCCAAACAGATAATTTATTGTAGAGCCAAGTCATTTTGTTTAGGAAAAAAAACACTGGTATCCATTAACAGAGTTTATGTAAAGGTTTCAAAGGCTTTCAGGGAAAAAAAAAACTTTAATAAAATATGATTTGTAGTGTATGATATTACACAACTGTCATATGATTTAAAAAAAAAAAAAAAAAAAGGATATTAATGTAATTTCCATGTAATTGGATGATAAACTGCAAGAATTTTGAACTAGGGAACTTACTTTTTTGTCATATCAAAATAAATACAAATCTATTCAGTGACAAATATATAAAATTGATACTCACAGCAAACTTCAAGGCATTGGAACTCTCTGGTCCATCAAACTTAAAATTTTTGAAATCCGGAAAATTCCTGCCATCATTTCCTCTGGGTGCAAATCTCTTGTAGCTCTTTTCTTTGGTGTCCGGGTCCTCATAGAGAGCATAATCGCTCATGCTATTGCAAACTTCTTCCAGCAGTTCAGTTAAGTGAGTTTCGGACCTAGCAAGAGGAACCTATCGGAAAAAAGAATTTAGAATAGAATTACAGAAAAACTAGTTGACCAAGTTATCAAATTGCCCCCTCTTCTTTTTAAAACAACACCAAAAAATTATTTCTTAAAAAAAAAAAAAAACCAGGGCACTGAGGTCACTTAGATGACCTTTTCCTTCCGTTCCTATTTAAACGCTTCCCCTGTGCCACGACGCTGACTTTTAACCTGTATCTCCAAAGTTGCAAAAGTAGATCCCCTTGCCTTGGCAACAGAACAAAAACACACTGTGGTGTCTAGACAGGTCAAGGTGCACCCTGCTCCCGCCCCTTTGGCCTCCCCCGGAAGGAGAAAGGGGAAAGGGTGACGGGGGGCGGAGAGAGTGAAAGGGCTGGAGAGCGGGGGGTAAGCAGTGGGGAGGGGAGTTGTCAACAGCAGCCAAGTGCAGGGTAAACAGTGGAGTCCCATCCTTTGGTTCTCTTGGGCAGCTCATCTCTTCCACCCTCCAATGATCAAAGCAGGAAGTCTTCCTTGTCAGGCCAGTCAAAGGCTGGCGGGGTTGGGGGCGAGGGGGTTATTGGAAAGAGGACAGGTTGCAGATGAGCTGGATTTTCTTGCGATGTAGATATATCCCTGACCCCATTGTCCCCTTTCAGACACAGTATGGACCCTTCCGGTCTCACTGATTACATTATGAGGTCGTCTCTACCCCCTCCACTCTTGTGAGGCTCGGTGACATAAAGAGGCTTCCGAGGCTCGCTGCCATCTGGTCACAAATAAGATAAAAGGTCCCATGGAAGGACAGCAACCTATCCACACATCCCCCATCTTTTTAATTAAAAAGCTGAATGCGGATGGATGGACCGCAAGATAAGACAATTTATGAACAACTATGGGTGCGAAAATCTGTGAACGAAAGAGCCGATTGCTTGACTATCGATGCGGGATCGTGAAAAAGATTAAATATTGTGCACCAGGACTTTTAACCCAAGCAGTATTAAACAATGTGGGTGTAATGTCATCCTCAGAAGATTGATTATCATATTTGAGATCTACACCAATTACACTTTTAAATTCAACTCATTAAACTTTAGGACACTTTAGGCTAACCATCAGAGAACAATAAGAGAGATTCTTTCATGCACAAAAGTCCAAAAGCAATAAAAATCTCGCCTTTGGATCTAGCAGAGGATGGCTTGTGTGCCGCATCCTCTGCCGAGTCCTTATCATGCAATCCTGAAAATGGTGGGGAATTAAATTCCTCCCCGTAACAGTCTGAAGGGTTTGAATAGAAGCTGTCAATAAAGAATTTCTGTAGGAATAAAGAGAAGGGGGGCTAGGCAGCCCAGGCAGAGAAAAGGCTTCTCAGGGATGCCATCCTTCACTGAATTCCCATTGGAGAGCCAGGCATCATTGTAGTGTTGGGACACTGGGTATTTCATTTTTGCTGCCTTAATTCCCTAAAAAAAAAAAAAATGGTTAAAGTCTAAAAATGCACACAAAAAAGCATATAGATTAGATATAGGACCCGATCAAAAGTTTTCGTTATTATTTATACATAAATTGACCTTTCAGCAAAAGCTGTTGAAGGTTATCTTTGGCGAATCTGCTAAAAACATGGGGGCGCATCGCAGGGGTTCACCTACAGCTTCTGGGCAAGTGAACCAAGCCAAGTATGAAAAGAGAAACAGGGAGGGATTTGGGGAGCTTTAATTAGCATTTATTTTTAAGTGAAGTCACTCTCAGGGAACAGCGAGTGAGTTCTGCTACACTGCTTCTGCTTTGCTTCCTTATTATTAAAGAGAGATGGGATACTCAGGATCCAAAGACCAAAGCAGTCAGATGGAAGAAGTCGACAAATAGATTGTGCTTCGTTTTCCGGCACCTCTCTTATGGTGCTTATGTGTGACATAAGTAAATATTCCAGACGTATAACTTGGTATGGACATGTAGAGTGCAAAACTGATTCACTCTTTACATTCATATCACTTGTTTACAGTGGTAGCTTTACTGTCGGCTACGGCTCTACAATCTCACTCTTAGCTTTCCACAGTCTGTAATCAAAGATAAAAACTTGATATTGACCAAAATCACGATGTTACAGCTCCCTGAGTAGCAATTTAAAGCATAATATGCAATTAAAACCCAAATTCCTGACTTCACCTCAATGAGCTGATAAATGACAAATTAGGAAAAAAGACAGATGCATGAAACAAAAGTTAAGTACTTCATTAATCAACTGTTTCAACTGCAATGAAGCAAGACACACAAGATTTAACAGGTTTTCTTTCTCATCCCTAACAATACCTGTAATGTTAGTTTTTTTTTTGTTTTGTTTTGTTTTTTACCCAGACAGTGTGCAAAAATCAATATTAAAATTCAGGCTTAAGTCCCATCATCAATTAGGGCAGAGCATTACTCGCGTTACATTTTGCATCAAAGAGGCTGACAAACATATTTTACTCACAGCTGAAGCAGCCTGAGAGGGGAGGGGAAAAGTCAGAACTGAACAAACACTTGTTATTAGGCAGCAGTTACAATCAAAAAAGGATTAACCCCTAATCAATAGTGGAGTCAGGGACCTAATGACAGTCCCTGGATACCAGGGGTCAGGGCTTAGAGTTCATTGGGTCTGACCTTTACACATTGACACCACTGTTGAGAAGGAAACAGTGAAAATGGCTCCCTTTACTCAAGTAAACAGAAGAGAACAAGCTCATAAACACCAGGAAATATTAAAGAGCTAAGAAAGGCAACCAAGCACTAAATAAATACACAAATCTCAAAGGAAAATAAAACATTCAATACACAATTAACTATTTATAAAAATATAAAAAGTAAAACTTTAAGCTATATAGCGTAGAATATTTTCTAACATGGATACATCAGTGTGTTGGCAATTAAACTAATAGCTCATAATAAATGTAGCGATGGGGAAGACTGCAAAGTTGGGGCACTAACAGAAAGGATACAAGCTCTATCCTATAGCGAAAGTTAAACAGTTTCACAATTTATCACTAGTATCAATGTTGTGCTCTTGAACAAGACAAACCCCAGGTTGCCTGTCTTCATCACTCGAAGGGCAAACAAAGTTGGGGGTAAAAAAAAAAAAGCAAAAAAAAAAAAGCATTGCACTTCTGCAACTGATTCAGACTCTATTAAAAGTTGTTTTGTTGATAATTTTAACTTTTTTTTTTTTTTTTTGGATTTAATCTAAACTTTATACTTGAGTTAAGAAAAATCTCTTTTCCATTTTAAAATGTCTCCGGCATCATAATATTTACATACAGACAAGGTCGTCTTCTTAAATCTATTTGCATGCTGAATTACCGTTGGCCTTGTCTCTTTAATTTGTGCCTTCATCCGGCACAGTGATTGATTCTTAGGCGCAGACCCTAACGCAAAACCCAAGTGTAAAACCTAAATGTTTCAACAACTTTAACACTTTTCTCTTGTTGCCTTGCAAGCATAGAAAATGCAAATCTAGTTCGCTTTGAAACTGCATGCAGCATTACCTTTGGGTACATTGCACCTAACTGGTTGCATTAACTGTAAATGCATTGGTAATGACAAATGAAGTGATTGTGGAGCAATTAACACTGACTGAATCATACCTTTTTGTCTGTAAGACTTCCGTCGGGTTTAAGTCGGAATCCACCAACATGAATTGTCTTTTTTGGATCAGTTTGACTGATTGAATAGTTTAGTTCCTCTGCTATTGCCACACAGGCTAGAAAGGAAAGAAAAAAAATCGTTACAATTGATTTAATCATTTAAATATTCAATGGTAGGCAAAAAGATGCAGGCTTAATTTTTTTTTATTAACACAACGGCTCGTCTAGTATCTTGGCAATATACCCAAATCAAGTCAAAATATTTCCAGCAGGAACGAACCTCAACTTCGTATAATAAAAACTTTGCACATGCACTCAATAAATATGGCTAAATCACAATTACCTATAAGCAGTATTTATAGTCGTAAATACAGCAACATTATTTTTTTTAAATGTTGGATGCTTACTTGTACAACTAATGAACAGGCTTAGGGTTTTTAACCATAGCTCGTATTCAAATCATCTAAACTAGAATCAAATTTGTAACAAGGAATAAAAATTTTTACCTGCATGTACTTTTTTTAATGGAAAAAATGTCAAAGCCAAAAAAATGCACTAGCTATGGTATGCTTCTGGTAAAATCTTGAGTTTGCTGGTGCTTAGTCATGCTTGCTATATTTCCATGGCAACTGTCAAACCTGGGCGGAGCTTAAAGTAGGCTTTATCTGAGCCAAGCTTTGCACCCCTTGACTCTCCAAAAAAGCTTGGTCCTAGCACTAGTTTTACCAAGTTTTATTATTTCGCAATATGAGTAATATCATTTCATATTATAAACCAACAGGGCTTTTTTTGAAAGAAGCTTAGTCCTGCAATGTGACCAGAATGGAATACACATCTAAATTGTACATTTACCATACAAATTAACTTCGGAATCCTCTGAAAGTAAGAAATGAAATCTATTCACATACAAGATAGTAGAAATAGATTGTTTCAGTGCTGGTTTTATGTTGGCCTTTCAAAAGATTTCTACATGACATTTATATTTATGATTCATCTAAAAAATTAGTCAACAAAATTAATATCCAATGAGACATATTTGCTTGTCTAAATTTAGAATAACAGTTTAGGGTGGAAGACATTTATAATTGGAGGCAAGGAAAAAAATACATGTTTCAAATTAATATGGAAGTTACAGTAAAAACATCCATTGACTAAAGACTTGTACTGAAGATAATGCTGTCAAGTATTTGCTTGGAACAAACATCCGAAACTTGCACAAACTGTATCAATGCAATATAGCACTTAAATATGAAAACACTTATATTGAGTTTTATTGCTTTGAAAAACAAAGCAATTTGTAAACCAAAATGCAGTAAATGAAGTAAATAATGCCGTAAGTTGTGATGTAAATAAAACATACAAATAAATTTTGTAATTAAAACATTACAGAAAAGTCCAAAATATGGACTATTCGAATAGACATAAAAAGTGAACTTGATCTGCTATGTCCAATTTAAAACAACATGAAAATATTCATTTATTATTTAGAGTTCACTCCAAGTACTTTGATTATATCAAACTCAAGCTGACACTGCTCAAATGCACTAAAAGCATTAGACAATTTTTAAACTTATTTTTCCAAGAGAAGAGATAGAAGGAAATCAATAGTAGGCTACTCTTAATTATAGCGACACATAACTTCTTGCAGCAGTTATTATAAACATTTAAACATGGTCTAACGTAGGTCACACATGAATACAAACTGCTCTCCTAACTGAACTTTTTAACTCAGCAGGCTTAACTACATTTCATCTCAGAAGTCTACTTTTTGCAGCAATACTTATTAAACAAGCATAATCAGTTGGCATTGAGCATGTAGTTGTTCGCTGTTAAATATTTTTAAAAATAAAAAACATAGGGAAGGATTGGGATTTTTTACAGGGCATTTTAGTCAGTGAAAAAACATAATCCTGAATGAAACAACATTGTTGTACATGTTGCAGAAGGAGAAATACAAATAAATTTCACCTTGTTCGAATTCAATCAGTTCAGTTTATGTCGTGACTTTGAACTTTTTTTGTTTTTTTAATCCTAGTAGAAAGATTTAGCAAATTTGGTATTTAGCATGTTTGCTTTCCAAAAGGTCAAAGATTTCATGGATAAATTAAGTGAAAAATTACTCATTTAGAATCATGGGGGGTTGGACAGAACAGAACCATTTAGAAAAAAAAAAAAATGAATTAAGTCATTATGAAAAAAAAAAAAAAAAAAAAAATAGACTGATATACGGCTAACCATTAAAGCTTGATAAAACTACTTCATGATTTCGATAAATTAGCATTTATTGCGCATGCTCCCTTTTATCTGCTCTGATGTCACAAAATGCTTAAAAACATAGTGGTGACAAGTTAAAAAGAGTGGAAATTAAGTTTAAATTTAATAAATGTCTAATAGAAAAATTAAACAACTAGGAAAGTGTGCTGTAGTGACCATCTCACTCATCACCTACTATAGCATTACAAGTCATCTGTGTGTGTGTGTGTGTGTGTAGAAAGGCCACATAACATCAACTCACCTGAACAGTACAATGCTTCATCTTTCTTTGACTCTGTTGTATTGGGCAACATAAACACTGCCACAAGAACGAGGCAAACTTGTTTAATCCATGGTGACATGGTGGTTTCCTGAATAAGAAAAACAGTACATCACAACAATCTTACAACAACCAACAGAAAAAGCCAAATTGAGTGAACAACTGTATAATTGTGAAAATATCTAACTTTTAAACGAACACTCAGCTATTATACAAATATATCCAAATTGGCAGGTACAAGTTATCCAACGGTTTGAGTGTTATCAGCTTTGCATATATTAAAAATAGTGTCTTATGTTTAGAAAGCCCAGTGTGGACAAAAATATGGGATATATAACATTGGCGTAATACATCAGTGGTGGTGTACTAAGGATAACGAACTTATGAATTACAATAAATACACATTTGGTATACCTTTTTAAACAAACATGTAGCTTCTCTGACACAACAATGGGTAGTGTCAACATTACTAAATTCTTTGAATGGGAATAACAATGCTTTGAAGAAGTGTGGTATCTTGCTCAAGTGAGAATTTAAAAATACACAAGCCTTTTTAGTAACAGTTTAGTAGCCTAACTGATGACCCAGAAAACGTATAATGCTATTAACACACCTCACAGGTATTATTTATTTCAAGTTTTCAAGCTACAGCCTTAAAAAGTGGGTTTCTATTATTACTTACAATCTGGGACTTTTTATTATTATTATTATTATTATTTTTTATAAAGTTCTGAGTGAACTAGCGCCCCCAATTGATCTACGTAATTTCCTTTCTAACAACACTAGTGTGCTGCTAACATAAACACTGACTCATCACAATATATGCACATCTGTCATTTAAAAGAGTTAGGATATCTTTTAAACCATTTACTAGTCTAAATGTATGCATGAGGGCGAGAGTCACCTTAATAGTACGCTCTGAATACTCTTTGAGTAAAACTTGGTGCACACAGGTGTATGTGTTCTGCCAGTTGCACCTGTTTCATGTGCGTGAGTAAATGAGCAGCTCCTCCTAAAAATCTAAAATAAAGAACTAATATAGCTTACATATTTAGGACTGGAGAGCGTAGTGGCCAACCTGTCAAACTAAGACATCATGAACAGTCGATTAAGTGTTTACTGTCTTACCTGAGATGCTACGTGAGAACAACAAGAGGTGAGTGAGGCACGGCTAAAAGTTTTCGTTGCTACAAAAAAATAATAATAAAAAAAACTACTGAGGCGAATTACAAGTTCGATACCAGGTAGCTTACACAGAAGCTCAACAATCCGTATGAAAATGAATTACAAATGCTCTTCCTATACAAAAAGCAAAGACTACCTACGTGCCGGTCTGTCGTGCTGCCACGACCAGCAACCTTGCTGGCCACACTGAGAATTGACAGCCGCGGCATCCAATGAAATCACAGAATTCTGACTTTTATCCAATGCGAGGAAAAAGTGCCTAGACATGAAATACCCGGATGAGAAAGTTCCCAGACAGACGCTACATATCATTACAGTAAAGTGTCAAGCAAACATTGGTAGGAATCATCTGCTGTAGTGTGAATAATCAGTGAAACAAATTAATACATGAAAAAATACTTTGTTTTTGTAACAGAACTACGTGTTAAGGCTTAAAAATGCTTTATTGCAGTTAATTAAAATTTGCAGTGTGCTAACTGAAGATAATATTGTTTCCTATTGGGTTAAACAGAGACAAGATCATGGTTTAGCTGTATGGGAGGACGTGAATAAGACAATAGTTTTTACATTTTTATAAAGTAATACATTAAGTATAAACATTGTTGGAACTTATACCTTTTATTTTGTGAAAACTACTATGAAAAGTTTGTTTTCTGTAAATTTGCATTGCCTAAATTCCTCTTTGGTACTAATGAACAAAGTCACAGAACAATTAAAATACATAAATATATCAAATATAATCAATTACGTGTAAGGGAAATTGGGGATAGGGCTAAAGGATATTGGGTTAAACAGAGACAAGATCATGGTTTAGCTGTATGGGAGGACGTGAATAAGACAATAGTTTTTACATTTTTATAAAGTAATACATTAAGTATAAACATTGTTGGAACTTATACCTTTTATTTTGTGAAAACTACTATGAAAAGTTTGTTTTCTGTAAATTTGCATTGCCTAAATTCCTCTTTGGTACTAATGAACAAAGTCACAGAACAATTAAAATACATAAATATATCAAATATAATCAATTACGTGTAAGGGAAATTGGGGATAGGGCTAAAGGATATCAAATGGATGCACGTAACAAAAGTTGTAGTTTACATTTTTTTACCCACAATTCCTTGCTATTGCATAGGCTATTTCCTGTTTTCATAACTTTTCACATTTGAAACCTTTAGTGTACACCAGGTTAGGTAGACTGTGTGTAACCTATTATGGAAAATATTAAAGGTATGGGGTTCCTCATCAAAAGCCACACTATATTATTATTATACCGTTCACGATGCTCCTTAGTCGCGAAACTTCGCTCTTCCATAACGTTAATTTTGTGTTTCTTGACACTTTCAACTGACACTAAAAATATATAAAATGTAATGCTCAGAACATTAACATAGGATTTATAATAACCTGTATGCCGTTCTCCATAAAAGTACTGCGCATGCGCAACGATAGATTTTCTTGTGACGCAAGTATCATTTTACTGGTTCCAGAACATTGCAATACAAGTTTATGTTTTCTTAAACACTTAGTGCTTATATCTTTTTGAAATAGACAGTACTATTTGTGCAGAAAGGCATTATTATTTGGTATATTCCTGCAGTGCACTTTCTCTGGTACATTTTTATGGTATTAAAACAATTTGGTGTGCCCTAAGTGCTGAACGCACGTTAATTTGAATTCAGACACAAACAAACTATGATTTATTCTCTTCACAGAGAACAATGAGGGTTATGACAAACTTGGCAGAGAGAGGACCTTCAGAGGGAAGCATCAAATTCAAGATATGAACAGGTAATGCTGCAATGAATTCATTTTGGGTTAAACGGGCCTTCCCCAAATGGACTAAGTGTTATCGAAGCTGTAATAAATAACATGACTATCCAGAAATAAAAATACTTAGTAGTATTACCATCTTCATTGCCATATAGGCATGAGCATGGTAGAGCAAGCATGTACACATTTGAAGTCTGTATAACTTCCAAAGTGTTTTAAGTGCTTATTTCTGTGAATGTGACTGGTGTTGCTAGCAAGATCAGTGTGTTTCTATGGCTCAGTGGTCTTGCTGTATCTTCTTTCCTTTTAAAGTAATTCAGAGGAAGACATTCTTGTGGATGACTGGCTGACATCCAAACAAGTGAGTGCTTGTGCTACATCCAGAACACTGCTTATATATTTGAATAAATTTAAGTCTGCTGTCTCACTAGATCTCTGAATCTTGTCTTGAAGATCATGTGAAGTGATTGCATTCTCAGTGCACAGTATGATATGCTGATAAACAGCAGTAAATATCTGTTAAGATGCCAGGTCTCAGGTGATGGTGTCACATTCTGCCTCAGGATTGTGACAGGTGGTTTCTTCACAGGGCCAGCTGTCCTATTTTTGCAGCTAATGGTATATTATCTGCTAAATGTGTCCTACGGCACAAATACAAGGTGTTCTGCGGATAAAGGGACCTTACTACTAGAAATAGCCTTAACTTTGATAGGTTTTGAGGTCTCTTGAGGATTGACCAGATTTTAAGTGAATGGAACTAAAGTCTTCACATTGCTTTAATAACTGAGAAGATTAGCTGAATTATAGCTAATTTAGTCCAACTGAATTGATTCTTTGGCATTTATCTTCTGTGCAAAGTTCTGAGCATGCTGTATTCAACAGATATATGATATATTTAATCAGACGAACAGCAGTCTGAAGAAAAAAAAGTTATTTAATATTTATAGATGTGAAATATTACTACTAAATTGATTGGTAAACCAATACGATATTCATTAGTACAGAAGCATAGGTTCTTGTTCACGTTTCATTGTGTTGAAAAGACTGTATCAGAAAATTTCAACAGCTTCAAATGACTTCGAATGACTCATTAAGTGTTGGTTGGAACGTGCTTAAATCGAGGGTGTATTTCTCAGGATCTCTTGGACACATCAGATGAAGAGCTGAACGATGACCTTTTGCGTAGTGATGATGAGAACGAAACTATGAGGTAGGGTGAACTTTTCCTCTTTCTGTAACAGCCTGGTCTATAGGTGAACTGTTGGATAAAGGTTGATTTTTGATGTTCCCCAGAGCCTTTGTTTCGAGTAAGCTCTGCTCAGAGCAAACACTGCCGAAGCACATCGCACATAATGGGAATGTTGTTTCAGAATGCCCTTATCTTGCTCTTTTTCCCATCTGGCAAATCTCCAAACAAGAATTATGATGCCGTGCTTGGAGAATACTGATTTCCTGTCATGGCCAATATTCTTAGTACTACTTTAAAATGGACATGTATCAATCAGTTCCTCAGTTTTGCCTTTTTTTGAACACTGTTATATTTGCATTGTGGTACATTTGACAGGTTGTGTTTTCTTTCCAGATGTGCTGATGAAAGTGTTTCTAAACCAAAAGTTCAGGCGATTGCAAAGCCTTACCTTGTGTGCAAAACTCCATACCTTGCTGAAGACCAAGCCAGATGTCCTAAAGAAGAGCAGACAGAGGTGGACCCTGGTGAAGTTTTAGACATCGAAATCAATGCTCCCTCTGGAGATGAATTTCAAGTGAGTTACCCCTTTATCTCTTTAGATAGCATTGGTTTTGTCGTTTTATTTTTTTTCCTTCCCCTCCTTAAGCTCTTTCTGTGCTTTGGAATCGGCTCCCTTGAGGGAGGGAGTGACAGGGAGGTGAAATTAGATCTATTATCACTCTCTAGCAGTTTATTTGTCTGTGCCCTGACAAAGTTAGTGCTGACAGCTTGTTTGGTGGAAGGTAATGCCCCCCTGTTGTCTTCATGGCAGAACTGAGCTCTGACCTTGAGGCCCGCATCCCTGTGGAAAAGAACTCTTTGTGTTGTAGGAGAGACTCCCCGCCAATTATCAGCCTCAGATAATGCATAGGCTTCTATCAAGCCGTAAACCAAATCTGATAACGTCCTGTGTAGGTGAAAAGATTATTGACCCTTTAAAAGATATCTGTGTGACTTAAATATGGAGGATAAAACTGATGCTCTTCTCTTGTTTTCCTGTCCACCAGAGAAAGAGATTATCCCTAATAATGGAGTGATGTGTTGTGAAGTCAATGTATCATTATTTCAAGGACATCTAAGACATTGTTGAATGAAGGCTTGCCTTTCGCTGTACGATGAGACACAATCTTTTCATAAGTGATTGAGAGCAATACAAAATAAGGTCAAATAAGCTGTCACTGGACTGAGTAATTCAATGGTAATGCTATTGAATATGTTAATCAGATACAGGGACAGCTCTATCCAAATGTCAGCTGATTAGATGTTCAGATGATTAATCAATAAAACATAAAGCCTGTAATGAAACACTGTTATGTGTATTTAGCAGAAAGTTGGTGAATACAGTGACCATCAGCAGGCCAACATAAAGTTTAAAATTAATTTTTAAAAATTAATTTTATCAAAAGGGACAGTAAAGACTTTTACATTGTTACAAATGATTTCGATTTCAAATAAATGCTGTTTTGAACTTTGTATTTATTAAAAACATCCTGTAAAAAAAAATGCATTGCGGTTTTTCTACAAAAATATTAAGCATTTCGGAAGGATCATGTGACACTGAAGACTGGAGTAATGATGCTGAAAAATGAAAATTCAGTTTGCCATCACAGGAATACATTATATTTTAAAATATATTAAAATACAAACAGGCGATTTAAATTCTAATCTTATTTCACAATATTTACTAATTGTACTGTATTTTTGTTCAAATGAATGCAGCCTTGTTGACCTTGATGAGCCCTGAAAGGGACTTAAAGGATTGAATAGATTTTCAGCAGTTCATTTACAGAGCTCAGCGTAAATGAGTACACCCCCTTTGAAAAGTAACATTTTAAACAATATCTCAATGAACATAAAAAGACTAAAGACTAAGTTTTACATAACATGTGTTTAACTTATAACATGAAAAGAAGGTTAATAATATAACTTGGAGAACAAAATTTTCAGAATTACTCAAATTAGGGTGATGCAAAAATGAGTACACCCCACTGAAAGTCACTGGGGCAAAGCTACATTTCAGACTACAAATGTCACACATAGAAGCCTCTCCTAAAGCCCAGGCACAAAAAAGCCTGCCTAGGGTTTGCCAGGGCCCATGCTGACATAGCTGAAGACTACTGGGACTCTATACTCTGGAGTGATGAGACCAAGATAAATGTTTTTGGAACTGATGGCTTCAAAACTATATGCTGTCGCAAAGGTGAGGAATACAAAGAAAAATGCATGGTGCCTACAGTGAAACATGGTGGTGGCAGTGACCTTATGTGGGGCTGCATGAGTGCTGCTGGTGTCGGGGAGCTGCATTTCATTGATGGCATCATGAATTCACAGATGTTCTGCTCTATACCAAAAGAGAATATGCTACCATCACTCCGTGCCCTTGGTCGTCGTGCAATTTTCCAACATAACAATGATCCTAAACACCCATCTAAGGCCACTGTTGGATTTCTGAAGAAGAACAAGATGAAAGTGATTCATTGGCTCCTGATCTGAACCTAGTCGAACACCTATGGGGAATTCTGAAGAGACAAGTTGAGCATCACTCTCCATCCAGCATCCAGTCTCTAAAAGAGGTCATTCTTGAAGAATGGAAAAAGATAGATGTCACCAACTTGTTCATTCCATGCCTAAAAGACTTGATGCTGTCATTAAAAATCATGGAGGCCATACAAAGTCACCCTAATTTGAGTAAAACTGAAAAATGTTATATTATTAACCTTACTTTCATGTTATAAAGTTATATTAAACTTAGTCTTGTCAGCATTTTGGAAATTTGTTTTTGTGTTCATTGAGATATTGTTTAAAATGTTACTTTTCAAAGGGGGTGTACTCATTTATGCTGAGCACTGTACACTTAAAGTAATCAAAGATCAAAGTAATTTCTCTACATAATGAAGTTTAAACCTAATGAAATAAACCTACCTTGTGGTGGCCGCTATATTGAGCATCACATGACAAGCCGCTGCTAACTTTATATTGGTAGTCCCATATTAGCTGACACTTTTATTAATAATGGGTGTCAAGTACACCTGTGGGTAAATAAGGTATTTCTGTTATGATATTGAGAACTAAAAACTCTTGTGCTTTTGCCAGTATAAAGTCAAAGTCCACTGTTGTAAGAAACCAAAAATGGTATCCATCTTGTCATCTGCCAGCCTAACTATATAGTTTGCTAAATAGATGCTTATATCTTAAATCTTCAGCTAATTGGGTCCGTCTGTCACCTTTGACCTAACTCTCTATGTAATAGCAAGAGACTGTTAGCCTAGAATGTAAACATAAACATACACCTGCAGTACAGATGGTGTCTGCTGTTAGGTTTACAGTCTCTGTGCTCAGAGTGTTAGCCTCCAATTGTGGCACTGAGCCGCATTGTTTGTGTCAGGAGTAGAGACACAAAAGGGACGGGGGGCTTTTTTTAAGTTAAGAAGGGGTGGTGCTTGTGGGGGCTGGGATTCCCATCGGCACTCTGGTCACTTCTCAGTTTTGATATGCAAGCTGACATAATTTCAGCTCTGGAGCCTATTCAGCAGTTTTCTTTAATGCTTGGTCATGCAATATTCTAGCTTTACAGAAGAAGATAATCCATTGGTTTCTTTGTTGGAGTGGAGTGCTTTGTTGGCCAAAAATGTAAAAAAAAAAAAAAAAAAAAACTAATGATGAACACTAAAAATAGTGTTGTTGTTTGGGAAGTGATGAAGAGACCTAACCATTACAACTTTCAGATTTAGAAAACAGAAAATGAGACAACCATTTCACTCACACCATTCGACTCTTGATCTAGTGCACACCATGCACTGTACATTTCCAAGTATAAAAACCTTAGGAGCAGCTCTAGCAAAGCTCAATTGACATTTCAGTTTATGTTACAAATGTAATTTGCATTTTGTCAGAAGTTATGACCCTGTGCAGCACCCTATTTCCATTGAAGGGATGTGCTCCCTACCTACTGATTGGAGATGTCACCCGAAACCATTCTGTTACGCAGAGCAGTGAAATTGATTGTGACACATAGTGTGAAGGAAATAATTGCTGATTCATAGCCTGTTGAGAGGAAGACAGGTTAAAATGGAGGATTCGATATAATGCTTGATGTATAGATTTCACAATCGCGATTACTTACCGTTAGTTTGGCAGTGGCTCAGGTTTTCGGTACTGGTCAAGTTCTTCAGCAGTTTATGTAGTTTTGTCACTGTTTATTTTATTGCAGCATTTTTAAAGGATTAGTTCACTCCAGAATTAAAATTTCCTGATCATTTACTCACCCCCATGTCATCCAAGATGTTCATGTCTTTCTTCAGTCGAGAAGAAATAAAGGTTTTTGAGGAAAACATTACAGGATTTTTCTCCATATAGTGGACTTCAACGGTTACCAACGTGTTTCAATGCAGCTTCAAAGGGCTCTACACGATCCCAGCTGAGGTCTTATCTAGCTAAACAACCGGTCATTTTCTAAAAAAATAAAATGTATATACTTTTTAACCACAAATGCTCGTCTTGCACTAGTGTCCACGGCTTCACGCATTTCATCGTCACATTGGAAAAGTCACGTGTGGAGAAAGTCCACTATGAAGAATAATCCTGGAATGTTTTCCTTAAAAACCTTAATTTCTTTTTGACTGAAGAAAGAAAGACATGAACATCTTGGATGAAATAGGGGTGAGTAAATTATCAGGAAATTTTAATTCTGGATTGAACTAGTCCTTTAACAAAGGTGATTGTGAGCAATCTAGATCACATCAGGATGTTTTATATGTTTCCTCTTTGTGTTTTATGGAACTAAAGGACTTGAAGAAGGGCTGCTTTGGTAAATAGGGATCTTCTGCTTTGGAATGAAAGACCTTGGGGTTTATAGACAGACAAGAGTATAGGGGATTGATACAAACTCCATACTAACATAATCAACACATCCCCCAGCCCCAGCAGACCAGCACTCAGTGGGAATTTATGAATTTATTAAACGTAAAATGCTTATCCTGCCAACTATTTGCATGTATTAACTTTAGTACATGTTATTGTGCGTTTTTCATTGGCAACTGCAAGAATGAGTGTGTGTATAGATTTAGAAAAGGTTTTGGTCCTTTTGTCATGTGAGTATGTGAGCTTGGTGAGTTTGCTTTACGAAATTATTTCAATTATCAAGGGTTATTGCTCCTCTTACTATTGTTGACATTTGGATTATGCAAAATAACTTGGCAGTTTTCCACTTTGAGTCAATCATGCGAAATTAGCTTTGTGTTTTGCTTTGGATTTAGCATCTCTCATGTGGTAGAAAACATCTTTTGCATTGGACAATTACTGTAAAGCCCTAAATAATATTTAATTAATGCAAAAGACAGTGGTTGCACATCCTGATAGCGCTGCAGTATTGTTCTAAATGTGTCCCTCTGATTTGTATAATTGATGATGAAGAGAACCCTCTCCCTCTTCATCTCGACTCCATGACGAATGCTGAATGAAGCGTTGCTGGTGTAGGATTGGCTGAAACTGCTGATTTAACATGTCAGGAGCGAGTAGAGTGGGTGTAAATTATGCATAGCTCCACATTAGCATTATGTCATGTGCAAAAAGCTGACTGGAGTTGCAGATGTCTTCATTCGCTCTAATGTAAACTCTTCTATAGTGTCTCAAAACGGCCTGATAAAAAGGCACACCTGATGCTGATGTTTGCCTTTTGAGATTGCCTCATAAATATCGCTACATTAACATCAAGCATATTAAATAGATATTTATCTCCAAATTTCTTTCATGTAAAATGTAATAGTACACTATCTTTAAATAAACATTCATTTTTAATATTTTGTATTAATTATTTTGTTCATTTATACAATGTTAAAGAGATAGTTCACCCAAAAATGAAAATTATCCTATGATAAACTCATCTCAAGCCATCCTAGGTATATATGACTATCTTCAGACGAACACAATTGAAGATATATTTAAAAATCTCCTTGCTCCTCTAAGTTTTATAATGGTTGTGAAGGGGGGGCCAGATTTTGAAGCCCAAAAAAATTCATCCATCCATTTAAAAAAAAATTATCCATACTGCTCCAGGGGGTTAATAAAGGCCTTCTGAAGCGAAGCAATGGGTTTTTATAAGAAAAATGTCCATATTTAAAACCATATAAATTCAACTAGCTTCCGGTGGACGACCGTATGCAGAATGCGCAAGTTGAATCGCGCCAAATGAGTAACCCCTGACGCGATGTATGACATAGGATGTAAAAGTAGCGTAAGCTTAGACGCCTCTCGCGGTTGAAACAAATAGGGCTGGGCAACAAACTCAAGCTCCTCTTCTCCTATATCAAAATCCTCCGACATTTGTCTTTAAAAATTCTTGTTTTAGACTTCTAATTTGTAACCGGTGTTTTGTTTTGCTCTATCCTCTGCGCTTCCGTGTTCGTCATTTCGTCATGCGTTGGGTCAGAGGTTACTCTTCTGCTGCAAAACAATGCATACGGCAGTCTGCTGAAAGCTAGTTATTATAGTTAATAAAGCTTTAAATATGGATATTTTTCTTACAAAACCCATCGCTTTGCTTCAGAAGGCCTTTATTAATCCCCTGGAGCCATATGGATTATATTTATGATGGATGAATGCATTTTTTTTTTCTGGCTTCAAAATGTGGCCATCCCTTCACTACCATTACAAAGCTTGGAGGAGCATATTTTTTAAAATATATCTCCGATTGTGTTCGTCTGAAAGAAGATAGTCATATACACCTATGGCTTGAGGGTGAGTAAATTAGGGGATCATTTTTATTTTTGGGTGAACTAACCCTTTAAGTCACAGAAAGTTATGAAATATAAAAAATATAATAAATGATAAAATAATATAAATATTAAAATGTACAATTAGTATAAATAAATGTCTTTCTAATTATGCCCTGTTCATTTTTTTTGCTGTTGCTCTTTGAGCAGTTTCCCTCTGACACATTTGTATTTGAGCGTAAAAATGTGTCAGGTGGCTACTCACACCAGAGGAAATTGTTCAGTTCTAAGTGTTAATGACCTCTCTTTGTCTTTCCCTTTCTTTACCTTTCTGTCTCTCTTTCCATGTTCCTCTCAGCCCCTGTCTCTTTCTATCCTGAAGTCACGGTAATCTGTGATCATGGCATTAATAGGCACAGACAGGCTGAGGCGAGGTATCACAGCCCCTCCTTCCTCTCTCTGCAGCTCGAGTGGCAGCCCTATTGTCTGCTGGCGTCGTTGGAGTAAAGTGCTGAATTGCCCGGCTTTATTGAAATGATATCACATTTGATAAAGTCATCTCTCAATGAAGAGCATCATATAGCTCTGACCCTATTGTTGCAGATATACAGTATCATTAAACACTGCTTTTAGAAGATGTGATCAAACGTGGCTTTTTTGCTTCAGCTTGCACCCTTTGGGCAAGTACGTTCCACCCACAGACCAAACCCTCCAGAGTCCGAAGTCACACCCTAGGTCTCTCTCTCTTTCTGAGCCCCCACAACACTTCGAGCCAATCGGCACCTTCCTCAGGACCAGAACAGCCCTCTATCGGCAAGGTCAGTCTCAGGCCTGCTGCAGCTTTTTGCCTGAGGGTTTCGCAAATTTACTTTCATTTCATCAAGCTGTTATTGCTGTGAGTGGAATAATGAGCTGATAAATATTGCTGTGGGTTTAGATTTTTGGTTTGCCATTTCGTCTCAACATTTATTGAATTTTCTTAAATTAGGGGTATTAATAATGCAGTTTAATAAATTAATTGACATTATTATTATTGAGAATATAAATAAAATATAATATATTATCAATATTGATGATGATGATAATAATAATTCTATTTTTAATAATTTAAGTTTTTGTGGTTTGTCAGCAATAATATTTCAGAATACATTATACTTTCATAATAGTAATAATGAAAAATTATTATTATTATTATTTTTAATGTTGTTGTTTTTGTCAATAATACAATTTCCAGAATACATTAATGATGATAATAATAATAATAATAATAAGTTTTAAATTATTTATTACTTTTGTTATTATTGTCAATAATAACACAATTCCAGATTACATTATATTTTAATATTAGTAATAATAATTATAATTATTAATTAATTTATTAAATTATAAATAATTTATTCTTAAACATTCTAGTCATTACAGTAACTGATTTTGTTTTTGTTTTTGTTTTTTTTTTACTATTAAACTGCAAATCTCTTTATTCATTGGAATGTTCTTTAATAGCTAAGGAATAGTTTCATTTCCTGTCTTTAATGGAAGTTAAGGTGTCTGTACCGAAGTAAGTGTCAAATAGGCGTTATCCTTTTCTATTGCAGTGCCCTTGATGTCTATACAAAGCCTGGCCCGGCCTGCTGTGGTTCCCTTGAGCATCCAAGGGAGTAGCAGCTGCTCGCTCAGTGTGTGTGTGTGTGTGTGTGTGTGTGTGTGTGTGTGTGTGTGCGTGCGCTCACAGACGGTGCTGTGTGTATATGTTTTCTACTGCTATTAATCATGAGTGCCCTGGCTAAACACTGTTTGAGTTGAATCTGTAAACATTGATAGGCGTCCTTGTGCAACTGGAAAGGTTTGATATGGGCTTTAGGCACATGTTTATTTCATTTCTAGGGAGGAGGGGGACTTAATGCTCAATAGGATGTGAGGTCACGGGCTAGGTACATATGCCCCAGCATCAACATTTCTATTCAGTCAAAGTCTAATTCATTATAAAATGTCAAAATATCATTCTTAAATATCTTTTCCTTAAATTAGTCCTGCTGTACACATGAGATGTCAAGAAATTAGTCTTTATCACGTAACCTGAACCTAAAGTCCAATCTGTTTTCTTTCCATGAAGTCAAAAACCTCTTTTAAAATGGCTTCATAAATCTGTACATGCACATTTGACATGATTACACAGGCTGATTTTTTTTTTTTGGAAAAGGAGAAAATTATCGTCCGTTTCTAGCTGCAAGGTCTGGGTGTTTGACCAAGCACACTTCACAAATTGTTTTCCAAGCCGGTTATGTTCATGTGCTCTGGATGCCCATGATGTGATGTGTATTTTTCCACTCTCAAATGTGAATCTCAATCGACTCCCACACTTCAGAGAGCAACTCAGCCTAAACCAATCAGCAGTGTCGTCAGGCCAAGGCTTGGTATGATGCCGTTTAGAATGCAGGTGACAAAATGCCCCCCGGAAACTTCCATTTGCCAGTGGGCATCTGATTAATCACGATTATCATACCATTATCATACAATCACACCCTAATCGTACATGCAGGGTCCCATCTGTGGTGTGTGTGTGTGTGTGTGTGTGTGTGTGTGTGTGTATATGTGTGTGTGTGTGTGTGTGTGCATGAGTGTGTACGGAATATTTTCTATGAAGAAAGGTGCTTAAATATTAATCCTGTCTATCATTTTAAACTTCATTTTACAACTGCATTGAGTATTCCATTGAATTGAAATGGATGAATTGCCTCCAGTGAAAGATCTCATTAATTCCATTAATTGCAGCAGAGAATGGGTTGGCTGCTGTTTGTTTGCACTGGCTGAATGACAGCTCTGATAGTGAGTGAGGCAGATAAAGGCTCTTTGCTATGGATCAGTGGATTGCCCGCAAGTTTTTAATTCAGTGATGTCAGAAGTCACTTAAATGGCTGTTTGTGAAAAGAAAAATAGCAAGCTGCTGTCTTGTTAAAACCCATAACAATCCATCCAGGTCATTTGACTGATAGAGGTTCACTTTTAGAAAATTATGCAAATTATCTTCAGCTCCGTTTAGATTTTGGCTACAGATGTATATCTTTTTTGCACATTATAATATTTAGATGATTAAAAAGTTACCTATCCTGCAATAAATTATGTAGAAAACTCCTAAATTAATTTTAAGTGAATAATTTTGCCCTCATTTGACCTTCTTCAATGGTAGCCCTACAGCACTTTTTAATTTAGAGTGCACTGAATATAAACATCCCTCTGATTCCACAACAGCATCTCTCCTTCAGGAAAGAGGCCCAGCGGCGTGACCGTCTTCCCTCTCTATCGGTGCAGTTTCAATGGCAATTCTAATACTGAGAGTGGAAGACAACAGGCAGAGCATGATTCTAATGAAACATCCTCCCATTGTCCTCTAAATCGTCTCCGTTATTGAATGCGTTGCAATCCACACCTGGCTCCAACCCTGGAGAGATTCGGCTGCCTCTATCTCTCCCTCTCCCTCCTGCTTCGTTGCTCTCTCTTTCCCTTTCTCTCTCTCTCTGTAAATGCAGGATTAGCTATTGAAAGAGCATGCTTGGTTATCAAATTCATACAAACGGCTTTTGCTTTTGTGTAGTGCTTTTAATTAAATCCTACTGGGGGGCTGGAACTGACCTTTTGAGTGGAGAACTGATTAAGTGCACAATGGCCAGTTATTTCTGAACCACAGTCTGTTGCATAGAGCTATACTGATTAACTTTCTGTTTAGGATGACTTGGCTTGAATCTCATTCACACACAGGCCAAGGAGAGGAGGAAAAAAAGGAGTAATCAATTCTGGTTAAGAATGTAGATTAGGAACGATAGGATCAGGTAATTAACAGGGGTAAGGGCGGCATTTTTGTATGTGAAGTACAGTGAAAAAGGGCTTATTTGAGAACCAAGATGGATATTTAAGAGGATAAAGGTGAAATCAGGGTGGTTAGCTTTTCTTTGAAAGGATTAGTGGATTGTTATCATATGCCCCCAAAAAGCTCAGTGCAATTATGTCAGATGTGCGTGATCATAATGGCAAGAGTGCCAGCAAAGTTTCCTCTAACATTTGAAATTTCTCCTTAAATGTGAGCATACTAAAGACAATCATTGTATATGTTATTTTGCCTAAAAAGAAAGAAAAATTAATGTAAAAGGAATGTTATTATTATTATTTCAGTCTTCAGTGTCACATGATGTTTCAGAAATCACTCTAATATGCTGATTTGGTGCTAAAGAAACATTTCCTATCATTGTTGAAAACTTGCGCTGCTTAATATTTTTGTGGAAAGTGTGAATTTGTTTTTTAGAATTCTTTGAAAAATAAAAAATTCAAAAGGACAGTGTTTATTTGAAATGGAAATATTTTGTAACATTATAAATGTCTTTTACTGTCACTTTTCAACAATTTAATGCATCCTTGTTGAATAAAAGAATGAATTTATTTAAAAAAAAAAAAAACATTACTAATCCCAAACATTTAAACAGTAGTGTACATATATTATTTAAAAAATAAATACATAATACTTATTAAAAATATTCTACTTTTATTTTCTACCTTTTTTCTTTTATTTATTTATATTTTAAAATATTTATTTTAAATATAAATTATTTTATCCTTTACTTTCCTCCTCCTAAATTTGCTTCAGAGATTGAAAGCCTGCAGAATAATTTTGTTTTATTTTCTTGGTGTTTTAAAGTAAATGCCAGAGATTTATAGAAGATGATGTATTACTATGTATGTGATTTTTTTTTTTTTTTTTTTTTTTTTTTCTCTTTCTCTTCATGAACTGCGGTCTACATATATTGTTTATCAGCATATGTTTTTTTTGGTGCTCATTTGTTGGTGTTTGTCTGTATTAGGTTGGATCTGAGTTGCGAGAGGGTCTCTATCCTCAACCCTCTGGGCGTCATCTCATACACTCCTGCAAGGGACAGCCTGCCCCAGAGGAGACTTGCACCGGACCTTGCCACAGTCCTGGTGAGACCACATATCCCAAATGCATACAGTGCTCCAGACGGTTGAGCAAACAAGGCTGCAAACACATCCGGTCTCGGAAGGTGTATGTTTAGTTGCACTCACTCGTTTTTTTTTTTTCTCTCTCTCTTTTCTTTTTTTCTAACTGAACCATCTGTTACCATGATTCTCTTACAGTTAGGACACTTTAGAACCCTGCAACCTAAATATATACACTAAAGTTTAAAACTTTCGGGTCGGTAATCCTTTTTTTAATTAATAATTTTTATTTAGTAAGGAAACATTCAGTTGATCAAAAGTAACAAAAAAGATGTTTATAGTATTACGAAAAGATTTCCATTTCAAATAATTGTTCTTTTAAACGTACTATTAATCAAAAAATCTTAAAAAATAAAAAATGTATCATGGTTTCTACAAAAATACTAAGCAGCACAGCTGTGTTCAACGATAATAATAAGAAATGTTTCTTAAACAGCAAATTAGAATGATTTGTGAAGGATCATGTGACTTGAGTAATGATGCTGAAAATTCAGCTTTGCCATCCCAGGAATAAATAAAATTTTAAAATGATTAAAATAGCAAACGGTTATTTTAAATTGTAATAATATTTCACAGTGTTACTGTTTTATTGTATTTTTCATCACATAAATGCATAAGTGAAAAAATCTTTAAAAAAACTTGATCTGATTTTAGTGTATATCATTCACAGAGTATGAATTTACAATGTTTTGAATTACACAGAAATGCCCATTTGCCTCTTTGACCTTTGCTCCATCCTCAACACCTGCTGTATGCAGAGACACCCAAGGTGGAAACAGAAGTAGAGATGTCACATTAGATCAGCGGAAATATGGCAATATGGCACCCGCATGTTCACTTCCCCTCTTTTTTTGTCTTTGTTTCACCCCTCCTTTAAAGAGCCAGTGTTCCCAGGACAGCATATGTTTGATCAACAACACTCTGCTTCAGTCTTGGACACTAATCCGCTCCTCGCTGGACCTGCTCCCATGGGCTCCATTCATCCTCCAGGATATGAGAGTGACCCCTTGAGGCCCAGTCCAGCTTTGCAGGGGCCCACAGATCTGTCAAAGCCTGGGTCTTCCCACCGTGGGCACTGCTCTCTCCAGAAAAATCCATCAGCTCAGTCTGGCTGTCCCTTTACTGCTCCCTCTAGACCACAGGCACAGGTAATATTAAAGGACATAGCATAATGACCACTCCAATCTATGAGACGACTCTGGCAATTGTGATTTGATAGATTAATGTGCGCTTTATAGGGGCTATTAACCTCTTCTGATGCTTAAGGTATTTTTCCCCATAAATACTCTTCAGATCCTTTATTTTATCTCTAGGTGTAGTGTACTTCCCATAATTAAATACCAAGTGCGTATTTGCCCTGTTTATAAAATTTGTTGGAGCTGTGGCCTGGTGATTAGTTCACATTACTTTCCTTTATTAAGCTGTGGAACTTATACAGGCACCATGAGTTTGAATTTGGTTTGTCAAAAATGGACAAATAAAAAATCCTGTTAATATCATGTTAATACATAAATGCATGTATGCACTTCATAGTATAAGTTTGTATATAAATTTGAATAATGGTAGGCATGTTTGTTCTCATTGACAGATGGAGCCATAGGCTACGCTGCCCTCTAGTGTTTATAGGCAGTTTTGGGCAATTACTCTGTTTCCAGTTTGGCTTCAGTTGGCTGGGGCTGAGCTGGGTCATATATGATATTTTCTTTCTATGTGTTGATGCTCACATCGAGCCTCATAGCTAATTTTACTGATTTTATTTACATTTTTCCTAGCACATATTGTGTAATTGGTGATCAGTTTGCATTTTAATTTTAATCCTCAAAGTATGTCATATTTTAATTGAAATGTCATCAAACAACAGAGTCCGCTCTTAGATTGGACACACTATACCCTTTGACTTAAACTTTACCTCTGCCTGTCAACCAAAGAGAAAAACATCCCCAGTGTGGCCAATCACAAAGCAAACCAATCTACCTTCATCAGGAGTGCAGGGAATTTTGTTGCTTAAAGCTGCAACTTATTTAGTTAGGTTTTAGTTAGATGTATAATGCATTAAATAACTACAAATTTGAGTTTTTTTTATGCAAAACTTGACTAAGATAAGATAGTTAGAAAGAGATTCTGGAAAGGAATATAGTTATTTTTATTTTTTTTTATCTTTTTTTGACACTACTGTTCTAAAGTTTGATAGAAGGCTCGCCAAGGCTGCATTTATTTGATAAAAAATACAGTAAAAACAGCAAAATTGTGAAATATTATTACAATTTAAAATAACCTTTTTGTAATTATATTAAAATGTAATCTGTTCATGTGATAGCAAAGCACAGCAATGATCCTTCACAAATCATTCTAATAATTTAGTTTTTTAGTTTTTAGTTTAATTCATTCTGACCCCAAACTTTTGAACGATAGTGTACTTCTAAGATATACTGTATGTTTTAGTAAAGGTCCTTTTCCCATATCTTCACTCATGTAAAATGTTGATATAACTTTACTAATCCAGCAAGCCTCAGTGGCCTTTTAGTGTAGCTGATCTCTTATTACCAACTGCGGCACATATCCATCTCTAATAACAGCCTCCATCCCACTCAGAAACCTGCTGTGCTGGTAAGAGCTGTTGCCAGGACGGTGCAGAGTGCCAAGCCAATGGCTGTTGCCAGGGGGATGCCCATTCCTGCAAGGCAGCCAGCAAGTGCCAAGTCTAAGATATCTGCCAAAACTCCACCAGCACCACGGATGGTGGGAAGAAATGTGGGTCAGAGGGTCAAGGTGAAGCCCCAGACTCCTCCAGCTACTCAAAAACTTCCCGCAAAGCCGCTAAACATGACAAACAACAAAGAGGTCAGTGTGATGTCTGTGACAGTCACAACTTTATTAAATGAAATCTTAGATATTAGCGGTGTTGTACTGTTTAGTTTTTGAATCTGGGTGTTTGAAGGATTTGGAGTGTCTCTCTCTCGTTTTCTCTGGACGTTGATATAAGTGTGTGGTAATAGAGCCTTTCACTCCCATGCTCAAGGTCAGGCAATCTGTGTGAAAGCTGTTCATTAGACCAATTATTACCTCTAACAATGCAGTCAGGAGGAAATCAATAGCCACTGTCAGGGCTGTTTCAAAGCCTTGCTCTGAAAATCAATCAGTCCAGCTCCTATCTGCATTCTCCTCCTTCAGTCATGTTCAGACAGCAGACATTTGCCGATATCAGAAAGGATTTTTGTTTGAAAAAATGTTTTAATTATATTTAGTAGAATGTCTGCGCCTAAAGCAATAACAGAACACAAGAGTAGTTGCACCTTATAATGATTTTCTTTTTAATGAAGTGTTCATTAAAAAATGTACTAATAAATGTCCAAGCTTGCTGTGATTATAGCATTAAATTGTTTCTTAGCATAACTGGTCTGTTTTGTTATCCTCAGCGTGGGGAGGAGGAGGAGGTGATCTACAGGCAGAGGCTGCAGGAGCAGATGCGACTAAGGGAGCAGGTTATCAGACATAAGGAACGAATGAGATCTATGCGGGCCATAAACAAGAAGCATCTGCTTCTGGAGCGCTTCCAAACTGATAGCTCCACTGGACACTGGAACAACCAAAATCAACAGAAACAGCCGTGCATCCTGAGTTCTTGCCCTCAAAAGGTTACGCACCAGCAGCCCTTCAATAATCCCCCTTGTTGTCTCGCTCTGGAGCGCCAGCCAGAATTCCATTCTTTGCCTCCACAGCAGCACCAGTACCAGCTTTTAGTACCCGCACTTCAGCCGCCATGGCAACGAGCTCCACTGGCTGGAGGGAATCCATCAGGCCTTGCAGCAGAGATGCAGCATAATCAGCCTCATCAGTGGGGCACAGACAGGGTGGTGTTACAGGGGATGGAGCAAATCCCAAACCAGATGAACCAACAGTACAGTAATGATGAGACCCATGCAGCAGATCGGCAGGCAGTTCGGCAAGGAGGCAAGAAGATGTTAGAGCAGAGAACTTCTGAGGGGCCTGTTCCCAACAAAATGACAGTGGTCAGACACTTCAGCCCAGGTGTAAGTACTGTACTTTCCCATGAATACCACCTATAATAGTTTTTGCCTTTATTATGATAGGACAGTAAGCAGATAGGAAGTGAAGTGGAAGAGGGGAGGGGGGGTGAGCCGGGACTCAAACTCAGGTTGCCCGAAGTGCAGCGGCGCTATATGTCGGTGCGCTGCCCACAAGGCTATCAGCACCCACTGTAATTGCTACTTGGGAATTAATTTGACAAAATCTTAAATAACTCCCACAAGTGCTGTGACATGATTCAAGATTTACCTATATTGGTTTTATTATAGGCTGTTAAAATACAGTTTATTTTGAAGTGTCTGATTACTGATTATTATTATTTTTATACATTTTATTTATAGGTGCTTTACATGACATTCAAGGACACCTTACACCTTATGATAAAACAATCAACATTAAAAAACAGATGATCCTCATTATAGCCTGGACAGACTGGATACAAATACAATCACATAAAAGCTTGCCTAAAAACAAGAAGACTTTCACTATTTCGTACATCCAAGTTCCATAAATAGGGAGTTGCATGAGTAAATGCTCGTGACCCTATAGAAGTTGTGCAAGTTCGAGGGAGAGCAAGAGTGAGTGCAGTACGGGTACAAGTAGGGGTGTATATGTGAAGAAGGTCAGATAAGTATGAAGAAGCAAGATTACTGAGTGCCTTGTAAGTAAGGAGTAGGATTTTAAAATCAATACAGTATTTAACTGGGAGCCTATGCAAGTGTTGTAATATATGAGTTCTGCAAATAATTCATTCAGCTGAATTTTGTACTAACTGAAGATTGTATAAAAGCTTTGAGGGAAGAAGAATTTCAGTTTTACTACTGTTAAGTTTGAGAAGATTGGATGTAAACCAAGCTTTAATCTCATCTAAGCAATCTGAGAGGATAGATGGAGGAAAAGTGGAAGTTGGTTTGGAGGACAGGTAAAGTTGGTTAGAAGGTAAAGAGGTAGAAGATAAATAACAAGTCACTGGAGATCGTAACTAATTCAGCCTCAACACTATGTTATGAATGGAAACCAGATTGAAATTGTTCATGTAAACTATTATCAGAAAGATGATCCTGGACCTGGGCTGCAACAATTCTTTCCATTATTTTAGAAAGAAATGGTTGATTTAAAATGGGGCGAAAATGATCAGTTACTTGAATCGGTCCTCTGTTTCTTAAGTATAAGAGTTATCACAGCGGTTTTGAGTGAAGAAGAAACAGTACCAGAGACAAGAGTGAATAAGTGGAGAAGTTGAACAGGCCGTAACTAAGTACGTTGGAATAGGAGCCAACTGACAAATTGCCAGATTTAGATTTTTGAATAATACAGACTATTTCATCTGTGTTTTGAAGTTTGAAAGTGGAAAGAAATTAGAGGTTGATCAGAACTAGAATTGAAAGGACCAGAGTCTAGATTTGATACAGACATTTGCTGATGAATGTTTTCTATTTTTCTATTTAAAAAAGGATATAAAAGCTTCACAAAGAGCAGTAAAGTACAGATGACAAGGAAAATAATCAGTTGGCTTTAAAGGGATAACCCAAAAATTAAAATTCTGTCATCATTTACTCACCCTCAGGTTGTTTCAAAACGGTATAAATTTCTTTGTTCTGTTGAACACAAAGGAAGATATTTTGAATTTAGAGAGAAAAAAAGATTTATTTATTATTCCTCATTACAAAACAATCCCCTTAATTCACCCCATATATGAATTCCATCTTCTCAATGCAACATCACACAACGTTACACACAACACTCTTCCCTTTCTTTTCCATAACCCGTCCTAAACGACGAGAGGCACGCAAGCTTTGCGGGCCGATGAAGATAACAGGGTGTCAGTCTTAATAGAGGTTGTGGTGGGGGGGGATGTCTTTGCAGAGAAATGTCTGCAGACAGCTGAATCGATGAGGTTGCATTTGACAGAGTGGTGCGGGCCTGCTGAAAGACAGATCAGCAAGATGCTACCCAGGGACATTGTTCTGCTGTCAGTCTCATCCACGCTGACAATGTTATCTCTCTCCCTCTCTCCAGTATCAAGTATCTTTCAGGTGTTCAGAATTGGATGTCACCCCCTGAAGACGTTCAATTAATCTTTGGTGTGTGTTTGCAGGCAAAAAGTGTGTGTGTGTGGGCACGTTCTCTTAATACCTGTAAATAGAGAGTTGCTAGTATGGCGGATTTGGATTGAAGAGCTTAGCCACAGATAAGGGAAATTAATTTTTCATCAGGAATAATAGCAGGCGTGCCAACAGGGAACACAAAGCAGGAGTGAAGGCGAGCGGGGAATTTGTCAAGTGTTGTCACCCTGGGATAATACTGCTTAGTCTGTGATTGGTGTAATGGAGGGCTGTGATTTCTGTGAAGGGGATTAATCACTTTACACTGTGCTGAGAGCAGCGGAATACAGATAGCGCCGTTTCACTGCGTCAGGTTGTGCTGCTTTGATTCGGGATGTCCTTGGGACATGTTTATAGCATAAAATGGTCTGAAGTCGTATTCACACTCAATGCACCAAAATGGGAGTATCTTCCAGAGCAGTAAACCCCTTTATAGAAGTATCAGTGAGTTTACTGGCCGGTAATGTCTAATTTCTCTGGTCCTTGTACATTCGTAATTTTACCTATTTTAGGTTAAAACCTTCATACAGTGGAACCTCTAACCATTTGCATTTCTCACCGAATATCTAGTGATGGCCGATTTCAAAACACTTTATGAATCTTTTGTTTCGAATCAGTGGTTCGGATCGCATATCAGACTGCCAAAGTCACATGAACTATTGAAATTGCGAAACACTTATGACGTAACGAAGCCTCGTTTACTGAAATCATGTGACTTTGGTGCTCCGAACCACTGATTCCAAACCAAAGATTAAAGACATAAAGCAGTGTTTTGAAATCGCCCATCACTAGGTATTGTTGAAAAGTCATTTTGTTTTTTTGGTGCACAAAAAGTATTCTCGTCGCTATAATATTAAGGTTGAACCACTGTAGTCACATGAACTGTTTTAAATATGTTTTTAGTACCTTTCTGGGTATCTTGCTGTCAATAGAGGCCTCACTGAGCCATCGGATTTCATCAAAAATATTTTAATTTGTGTTCCAAAGATAGAAGGTCTTATGGGTGTGGAACGACATGAGGATGTGTAATTAATTACATAATTTTCATTTTTCAACTAACTCTTTAATGTATCCCACCCAAATCAACTAAATTAATATAAAGCAAAGTTTTTTTAATGGAAACTGTGTTTGTATGGATTCACACAGGGGACGAAAAATCATACGGCAAAAGTTTTTTCTTTGGTTCATATGCAGCTGTTGGCATTTGGTGGCACTAACATACTTAAACTGTTTTGCATTAAACACCAATAATTCTAATTGGTCGAACACATACACTACCGTTCAGGAGTTTGGGGTCAGTAAGTTTTTTTTTTTTTTTGTTTTTTTTTTCAGCAAAGATGCGTTAAATTAATCAAAAGTGACGGTAAATACATTTCATAATGTTAGAAAAGAAATAAATGCTTATTGAAATCTGAAGGATCATGTGACACTGAAAACTGGAGTAATGATGCTGAAAGTTCAGTTTTGTCATCACAGGAATAAATTACATCTTTAAATGTATTAAAATTCACAATATTATTGTTTTACTGTATTTTTCAAATAAATGCAGCCTTGGTGAGCATAACAGGCTTTCAAAAACTCTAAAACTTTTTACTGACCCCAAACTTTTGAATGGTATTCTACTAATGTTTGTAATCAAATTAATTGCATGATATGCAGATTAATTGAATTTGCTATGGAAAAAAAGATTCATCCCCAAATTAAATTAATTCAAAGACATTACATTATAGTGGCAGTAAAGTTAAAGTTAATGGTTCATAGTTAATTATTAGTACCTTGCATTTTGTCCCATTCTGTTGCACTCCATGTGTTTTATGTGTCTTGTGTAGGCGGTTGTTTACACATTTTGTATTGGCTGCTCTCAGTAGGTGTTGTTTGGCAGTAGTAGAAGCTGAAGAAGAAATTGAAGGTGGTTAATTGCTCTAAGTATTTGCAGTTTTTATTTTGTTTTTTTTATTTTGTGTTCGTGTTTTTTAATTGCACTAATTGAATGCATTGACAGCCCTAATACATTGTCTGATAATACCACAGACCATGGACCATGTGAGAAAAATCAATTATGTCCATGTCTGTACTCCTGCAGGAAATGTTGTGATGCTGTCTAACATCATAACATAGTCTGTGGGAGTTCCATTGTTGTACATCACTGTAGGCCAGTTGTTTTGACTGTAGGCCTGGGGATGCCCACGGCTTTCACAGCAGTGTAGTGGTCAGGTGTGACATTGAGCCCCAGCAGCTGAGAGAGGTGTGGAACTTGAAGCAGAGAGAGTCACAGGGACTCCTGATTTGTTTATGCTCATTAAGCTCGGAGGTGGGACACTCGGCAGGGCGACAGGAAGATGGATGTAGCATGGGAAGGTCAGGAAGACACATGGAAGTGGACTAAAAATACACTGAGAGTTCAGGTCCATCCTTAGGCCTGCATGCCAACATTTGTGAAGAAAAGAGGTTCATAAGAAAGAAAGAGATTAATATGTGCATTTATGTAATTGTTTATTTTAAAAATATTGAACTTCCTCTTAAATGCGTTTTTATATAGTTTTAGTCAAGTGGTATGTTCAGTTCACATGACGGTGATGTTGACTTTTTGTTGGGGGTTTTCTCTCTCACAATTAAACTTTGGATAAGAACAGAATGGGACAAGCATAATAATATTGACATACGTTATCATAAACTTGTTTTGTGTGAAATGTTAAAGACACTATTTTAAGAATATTTTATAGGTACAGATATGTTTGATTCATTTGATGCATGTGATCTTTTTTAACATTTCTATTTTTGTTGTTGTTTTTGCTACAGACTAGAAATGAGAGTACAAGCTCTGATCTCACTTCACAGATGAGTGAAGAGACCAAAGCAGTGACTGAAACAAAGGCCAGAATTGTTACCTTCTCAATGCGTGATTCATCTACACCTTCTTTTCTACATCACAGTCTTAAGCTAAACTGTCCCAAAGAGGAGAGAGGATCTGGCCCAAACCAGGCCCAGGAAAAGGTAAATCAGGAAAAGTTCTTATCCTGTTGTAAACGTTGGTGGGTGCTGCACTTTTATTATTCGTCTATATGACTTATTTTCCTTAATTCTGTTCAGTATGCCTGTGAAACTTGTTAATCACTCTGGGAGTTTAAAGGGGGGGGTGTAACGCTATTTCATGCATTCTGACTTATTTACACTGTTAAAGAGTTGCATTCTCATGCTAAACATAGCCAAAGTTTCAAAACATGAGTTGGACATAGGATGGAGTATTTCTGTGCCAAATACACTACTTCCAGTTTCGGACCAAGTTTCTGAGAGTTTTTTTTTTTTTTTCGATTATGGCCCTTTATCACGTAATAAAGGGTGGAATTCCTTGTATAGGCACTTCTCCCAGATAAGCGTGCACACACACATCACCCAGAGCAAGAGCACGCCCATCAACACGCTTCGTTTAGGATACGGAAGCAGAGAGATTTTTCAGCAATGTCTGTATAAAAATAACCATTAGATTGCAAAGTAAGAAAGAAATTACAGTATTTTACACCTCACAATGAATACCAGTAAATTTTATTATGGTTACTTTTCTTAAATATGACATCCTTGATGACGTATGCAGCCTTCAAATGCGACCTCCGGAGGGCACAGCCTCCAGAATGAGATGCAGCTCCTGTCACCAAAGGAGTGTGTTTTTGGTTCTGAGGGAAAGATTACCTTTTTCAGCTTCCCAAAGAACCCAGCATTAAGGGAACAGTGGATGAAGTTTGTTTTTCCTAGGCAGCAACGGAGTTGTGCGTGTATGTTTGTTTGTTCCTGGGATTTCAGTGATGAATGCTTTGTAAACAAGTCCCAGTTCGGCACTGGATTTGCTGATCATGGGCAGTGAGTAACTGCATCAAATGTCTGTGTTTTGTTGGCAATCGGAGCACAAGTGCATGAAATTTAAACAACACGAACGTTTTTGGTCCCTTTTTATTCATAAAATCAGCTTGCAGACGATCACAAAGCTGTGCGCGCTCGTGACTCTTTAGCTCTGCCCACCATGGCACAGCTTCAGGAGCTCGGCTTTTTTTGGAAAGACTCTGTACAGTGTATCTATCTTTTATAAATATGATAAAACTAAAGACTTTTCAGAGATGTGAAGGATGCAATACTACTCTACTCAAGATTAACATGAGACTGGCAGAAACTGTGTGTTACCTACCCTTTAACCTTAAGGTGCAGTCACTTTAGCTAAATTTCGGAAATATTTTGCAGGCCAAAAAGGTAAATTGTCTATTTTTTTAATAGTTTATTGATGCATGAAGCCCACAAGTCACATTACTTGCTGAACACACTTTTGTGTGGATTCCTATTGAAATAACTGGATTTCGCCCATTAAATTTTGTAGAGACCCGGTAAATGCGACAGCACCTTTAATCATGGTAGATGCCATATTTAATTACATGCCAGTAAAGTTTTTTTTTTTTTTTTTTAAGTTTTTTTTTTTTGGATTGTGTGTTTGAGAAAACATAAAAATTGTCTTTCGTTTGCAAAATTTAGATGTCTTTGTGACCTAAGACAATAGACCTTAATCAGGGTAGCACCATATTTAATTTTTGACACAAATGAAAGCGTGGCTGTTAAGGGAAAGAAGTACAGCGTGTTCAGTGTCAAGTTTAGTACTTCAAGTTTAGTAGACAAAAACTGATCACGTCATTTTCAAAACTCACAACTTTCAAAACATAGATCTTTATCAGGGTTCATATGGTCATACATTTTTTTTTTTTTTTTTTTAACTAAAAAAGTCATGGCATTTTAAAATAGCAATTTCCAGGCCTGAAAATGTTTTGGAAAAATAAACCCAGAAAGTTTTGAGAAAACTATGGAATTTTTTTCACAAATATCTGTATAATAGAATATATGTTTAACTGATAATATTGGTTAAACACTTAGCATTCGGGCATTTAGTTACGTGATGTTTGCATCACAGCATGTACTTATTATTATTATTATTATTATTATTATTACAAATAGCAAGCAAACAAATAGTATTAATAGTCATTCATTTTAGTTAAGATATGCTGTGATAAATTTGAACATAGGTTTTTATTCTTATTTTACCTGTATACATAGACGTCCATGTAACATTAGATCATGATTTTTGCCTCAAAAGTCATGAAAATAAGTGGTAAAACTGTGTTTGAACCCTGTTTATATAGTTCATGCCATTGTAAAAACACAGCCTTGTTTTTATCCTCATAAAATTCAATAAGGTGCCTACCCTGACTATAGTACTATATTGATCACACTGTATGTCCATCCCTTACAGCCTCAGTGTAAAATTAAATATGGCGTCTAACCTCACAAAGGTCTGTTCTTTTGTTAGTCAATAGAGTAAAAAAAAAAACATTGAGGCATCTTGTCCGTATTGAAACATCAGCAGACGCCAGAAGGGCAAACTAAATTGGTCGTCTCGGCGTGCGCCTGGCGCTCGCTGCAGGTTGTTGTTCAGGGGCGAGGTAGAGTCGGAGAGGGCCAGATGGGCAGTGCCCACTTGGTGCCAGGCAAACAGACGAGCAGTAGAGCGGGAAGAGGGGGGAGAGGATGGGCAAGGCTGCAGACCTGGTGTCAGTTGAAGGGCTTTCTTCATCAACCGCTGGGGTCCATCTGAAAAACCTGCTGATGTCAGTAAGACCCATTCAGGTAGGTCAAATCCCCGCTCCCCTCCCAACTCCACCACTCACTGTCAGGCCCGTCTACTCACCCTGGAAAGCTGATACGATCAGTGCAATTTACTGTGAAACAGCTTAACCCCTTTGTGAAAGTTAGTGTGGTAATGACACAATGTCCTGGTGCAGGCATTTCAAATAAAACAATTTTAAATTAACAGGCAGTATCATAAGATTGGCACTGCTTTCTTCCGCCTGCCCTTGGTGTTTGTTTTCTTGGAAACATCTATTTCTCATATTTTGAATCGTCTTCTAAAATCTTTCCAGTAATGTTGTCGTAAGTATGTCTGCTGGATATAAATGCTCTTTCATCTCTACCTTAATTTACGTAATTTGTTAAAACTTAAGTTCAGTTTGTAATACATAAGGTATCATGCACTAACTATTTCATACAGCTTTTAATAATCTTGGTTATTGTTGATCTCTGCATACTAATATATTAGTTATTATCAGTGTTGGGGGTAACACATTACGAGTAACTTGAGTTACGTAATCAGATTACTTTTTTCAAGTAACTAGTAAAGTAACTCATTACTTTTAAATTTACAGTAAAATATCTGAGTTACTTTTTCAAATAAGTAACGCAAGTTACTTTGTTTTCCCATGTATTGACTGACGCCTCGTGTCACCATGTTGAGAGAAGTGCAGAGGCGGTGTGTGTAAACATGTCGGTTATTGTAGCTCCAGACTAAATGTGAGCATTTACTCATCTCACTTGCACAAAAACAGTCAGTATTCCTCAAGATGAATAAAAACAGTGAAATGCAATCTCAGAATATTGCACAAAGCTGCAATAATTAAATATATTAAATTAAACCAATGTACTTTATGTATTTAATCTCACTTTGCTGCTGACTTTCGATGATCCAATTCTATCATACTAATAAGCAAAAATTACTTTGTGATAAACATCACATTTGTGATCAGCCTGAAGCTTATTCATTTAACTTTTGGTGTGAAAGGGCCTTTCACACCAAAAGTATGCAGTATGCAGAGTAATACTGATTAGTATGCAGAGATCAACAATAACCAACACATTACTTTCCATAAAAAGTAACCAAGTAATGCAATTAGTTGCTTTCTTATGGAGTAGTTCAATATTGTAATGCATTACTTTTAAAAGTAGATTTCCCCAACCCTAGTTATTATGTGAACAATAGTACACCATCATTCAAAAGTATAGGGTCGGTAAGCTTATAATTTTTAAGTCTCCAGTGCAAATAATACAGTACAAACAGTACAATTGTGAAATATTATTACAATTTAAAATATTTCTATTTTAAAATAAATTATTCCCATGATGGCAAAGCTGTTTTTTCAACATAGTGTCATGATCCTTCAGAAATTATTCTTATATGTGAATTATATATTGAGCATTTCCTATTATTAATGTTGAAAACAAGTGTACTGTTTTTGTGGAAACTGTCAAATTTTTAGGATTCTTTGATTAGAAAGTTCAAAAGAAAAACATTTATTAATAAATGCTGTTATTGTTCATTGTTATTTCATGATGCCTAATGTATTAATGTTAACAAATTTAACCTTAATATAGTGTTACAGTTAACTGTTTTTTGTCCATGCCTTAATTTAAAACCATCATTTGAATCATGAACTATTAAATGAATCATTATTAACTCCAATTATCATGCAAGAAACCTAAATGAAGCAATGAGTTACAGCAGGTGAGGAAAGACAGGTATTTTGAAGAGGTGGTCAATGTGGCCACACATCAGATTAACAGAAACTCAAAAGATGCAGAGACAGAAACAATGCCACTATCAGAAAGAAACAATAATACATTTTTAAAAAGAAAGTTAATGTGAAGAATGTCTGATAAAGTCTCTCGTTTGACCTAACAGTATGTGGTATCTTCTGTGTTGGTTCTCATTACTGACATCTACTTTATCTGTTTTGAGAGAAGTATACGTTTTTGGCTTTGATATGTAATTACTTGTAATGCACAAGCCCCTCAGATGACTGAGCAGGAAGTAGGAAGCTCTGAGGATGAAGTATTCCCCCATAGTTCCCATCCTTACTGCAGCCAATCACCTGCTGTTGCCTGGTCTGTTGATGTGCCTGTCTGCACAGTATGACTCTATCCCTGGTGTACGCGGATCTAAAGGCTTGACGGGGTTGAGAGGCGTTCGGCTGTCATGTCGTGCATTACTGCACAGAGAGTGAGAGGTGATTGTTCATTCGCTGACACAGAGGCATCATAGCACTGCCTTGAGCAATACTTGCATGGCAGTCATCTGAATCACGGCTTTTATATGTGTTTTGCTCTGTGTGTATTTGAGTAGGCGTGTTTTCTTTCTTACAGACTAAATTTTTTTTTTTTTCCCTTGTGGCTGTCACAATGCATTATATTTGGTTAGCTGATAAACTAATTGACTGTTAATTTAATTAAATAAAAATACAATTATAAAATGAGGATTAAGAAATTAGTTTTGAATAAAAGTAGAAATTGCATGATCACTTATCGTGGTGTTATTACATAAGATGTTAATCCTTTCATTACTAGGATTAGTGTTCATTGTGTTCTTTTTCACTTATCTTAACATTTTGTGATTGGAATAGTCTTGGATGAGCAGCCTCAGGAATTCAGATTTAAGAGGCTCAAAATATGCCTTCATATCTCACCTAGTTAATTTGATAACTTCAAGTCCACTAGAGGGCAGTCTTAGTCGACTTGTTGAGCTCTAGGTAAGGCTCAGAGGGATAATTTGCTATGCTAGGTATACTTTTGAAATGTTATGGTTGTGGATATTTGATGGATTACTTTAAAACAATTATGTCCTTTACATAAAGTCAGTTTTGAATCTGCCTAAAAAAGCAATGACTGCATTTCAAATTTTGTTCATTGTAAAATGTTTCCGTGATTAAATCAATTTTAAAGATATTCTTTACAGTGTTGGGCTCGTTCATTACTCAAAATTTTTTTTTTAATTTATTACTTGTTACTTCTTTCAAAAGTAATATATTACTTTACTTATTACTTTCCGGCAGCAGTAATTAGTTACATTACTAGTCATATTACTTTTCCTTCACGCCCCATGGAAATTGTAATTGTGTATCTTCCCCATAAAATTCTTCTAAAATGTTACTAACAACATATTTCTGCCTCATCATTTGACAAAAATCCACATTGGATCACAGTCAGAATTGATTACAAACACTCAAAGGTGATTGATAGTGACTTTTACAGGATTAGTTCACTTTCAAATTATAATTTCCTTATAATTTACTCACCCCCATGTCATATAAGATGTTTATGTCTTTCTTTCTTCAGTCGAAAAGAAATTAAGGTTTTTGATGAAAAGTGGACTTCAATGGACCCCAAACGGCTGAAGGTCAAGATTACAGTTTCAGTGCAGCTTCAAAGTGCTTTAAACGATACAAGACAAGGAATAAGGGTCTTATCTAGATAAATGATCAATGATTTTCTAAAAAAAAAAAAAAAATTGATATGCTTTATAAACACGCAAAGACCGCCTTCCGTATTCTTCAAAAAGCTTATGTTGTATGTCCTACACCTTCCCTATTCAACTTGCGGAATTAACGCGGCACCAGTTCCGTTTTTGCGTAATTTGAATATGAAAGGCGGAAGCTAGATAAGAAATATGGATTTTTTTTTTTTTTAATACAAACGCATCATTTAACTTCAGAAGGCCTTTATTAACCCCCTGGAGCCGTTTGAAATGCATGTTTATGATGGATGGATGTGGATGGAAGCTTTTTCTTCAGCTCATACTCATGGGTCCTGTTCACTGCCATTATAAAGCATAGATGCGTCAGGATATTTATTAATATTTCTTTGATTATGTTCATCAGAAAGAAGAAAGTCATACACTTAGGATGGCTTGAGGGTGAGTAAAGCTTGGGCTAATTTTCATTTGAAAGTGAACTAATCCTTTAAGTAAAAGTGTTTTATTAATCTCATTAATTGTCATGTGAATGTTCGTAAGAAAATGTTTCATTTTCCAAAAATATTTTTAATTTTAGTAATATAATCTAAATCAGGATCGGAGGGATGTGAGTGGGCAAGCCATGTAATGCCAGAAAAGTAATGCCACAATTTGCATGATGCCACAACTTACACAACGGCGTTCAGATCATCTTTTGTCCTGACAAAATCAATGAAATGGCAATATTTCCATCCTCTGAATGTAAGCTTTTCCATATTCCAAGCTTTCCTGCTGCACTGGTGACTTCATGTGCCTATGCGAGTCGTGAAAATTATGAAAATAAATCTAGGAATTATTGGATTGTTTGTTTGATTTCAAATCAGTAGGGGCATTTGAGGCATCAAACGTAACTAAGTAATGAGCTGTTTTATGGATGGTAACTGTAATATTATTACTGAAATCTTATTAGTTACACTAATAGTTACTGCAAAAAGTAATATTATTACTGTAATTAGTTACTTCCCTAACTGCTTACAAACTATAGGAAAGCAAGCGACTGAAAATTTCAGAATGGTGATTTGAGCAAATGTTTAACTGTACTCCAATCAAAAGAGTAATATCCAATATAATAAATGTGATTTAAATTACCATACATATACAGCAGTTTAATTCATCATGCACAATTTTAGTGAAGAATCACTATTTTAGCTATTATTTTTAGCAAATGTACAGCAGCATTTACACTAATCAAAGGTTTAAGGTTGGTAAGATGTTTTAAGTTTTTGAAGCAAGTCTCTTGTGTTGTTTGATCGAAATTACAGTAAAAACATTACTGTGAAATTAGTTAAAATAACTGTTTCTATTTTAATACATTTCTAATATGCTGGTTTGGTGCTCAAGAAACATTTATTATTATCAATGTTGAAAACGGTTGTGCTGCTTAATAATTTTGTGGAAAACATATATTTTCATCCTTTGATGAATAGAAAGTTTAAAGAACAGCATTTATTTGAAATAGAAATCTTTCTACTGTGTCTTGATAAATTTAATCCATCCTTGCTGAAATTAAAGTGTTAATTTCTTTTTACATTAATTTATAGAGATTCTCAGATATTCTAAGCTTTGAGAGTTTGAGGTTTGGAGTAGCCTATGTATTTAGCATTCACTTGGTGTTGAATCCATTGTAGGTGAGATCAATGAAACGATCCGTGCGTGATTAATTTAGCAACATCCGTGGTGACAGGATGGGATCTACACAAAAGTCATTTCCAAGTATTTGCTAGATGTCAAGATCTATACCACCCACAGCGTTCTGCAGTGACCAAACAGCTACCTGGAATGTTAAAATGAGCAGCTATTACATGCAACATTGCTTCTCAGTGGCTTCTAATGAGCTGGCGGTTTTATGATGTCATGAGCGTTACAACAACACCACTGACCCTGACAAGCAGCAGGCCCACTGTCACCCTATAAAAATGGGCCGAGTACACTACTGGAACGTGATAATGGGCACCAGCCCAACATCATTTCTTTTTAATGAGTGTCCCACAGGGGTCATACCTTTGATCTGACCTTTATAACCTTCTTTTGACACAGGTGGCTGTCAGGGGAAATGAACGCAGTGCTTTCATGTAAGTAGACTCCATAGTTTCCCAGCATGTTTTCGTTTCATTCATATTTGTTTATGTGGTATTAGGTACCATATACCATGATGCCCCCCCCCCCCCCCCCTTCTTTTGTCTCGGCTATTATAGACCCTTCAGTTCCGGTGTGGAAAAAGAGTCTGTTTCTGCTCAAACCTGTGTCAACTTCATAGTAAGACTGAACCACTGAACCTCTCGGAGATCAACCCTGTCCAACAGCATGCTGAGTATAGAATATTTTCAGTGTTCTCCCAGTTTTGCCAACATTTTTGTTAGGATACGATATTTGCCTTTTTTGTGATTGTTAAAGACAGTGGTTTAGCAGTTGTTTACAGTTTGCTCCTTGGTTTCCATTAAACACGTACACTACTTGCATGGTCCTGGGTGGCTGTTCATCTGATTTATCAGAAAATATAAGAAACACTTATATTAAGTCAGTTTTATGCACTCTTGTGCGTTATTCCTCGTAAATGTTTTTAAATTTAATGAAGCTGTGTGTCTGTGGAAATGGCATATAAAAATGAAAAGAAAGGTGCATCATAATGACTGTTAAAAACTCCAGTAATGACCAAACAGCCCAACAATATTAGGCAAAGCACTGTATTTGAGACAAGCACACACATCATTACTTTGAATATCCAATGTTTTCCCTGATCTTTCTGATTACAGCCTGCCTAGGCCACATGGTTTTACTCATGCAGCTGTCTAGCCCCATCTAGTGGACAATTTGCTTGATCTTTTTTCAGTCTATTAATCAGTTGTGCATTTCAAGATATTTTAAGCAGTTTAAAATGTGACATTTAAGTTAAAATTTTGGTTATAACATCTCTAAATATATTCAAGCAGGTTGTTAATAATTAATTTAGATTTTTTATTATGTTATGTTTAATGGGCTACATGCTCTGTACACTCAAAAAACAAACAAACAACAACAACAAAAAAATGCTGGGTTAAAAATAACCCAAGTTGGATCAAATATGGACAAACCCAGCGGTTGGGTTAAATGTTTGACACCACCTGCTGGGTAGTTTTATTGAACTCAACTACTGTTTAAAATTTACTTTATTGCTTGCCTAAAATGAACCCAAATAGTTGAAAAATTAACATGTATTAATATGTTTAATACATAATAATTAAATAATAAACATTTATTAAATTGCTTATTAATAAATGTTCACCTTTTGATTATTACTGTTGCCGCTAGTAATTATGTGTCTGATTTTTAAATTCCGACCTATTTTGGGTTCATTTTAAGCCAGCCATATAGTAATTTTTAATCGACACTCTTTAAAAATAAAGGTTCCATAAGATGGTTTTTGAATTGATGCCATAGAAGAACCATTTTTGGCTTCCCAAAGAACCTTTTACTTAACAGTTCTTTAAAGAACCAGTGTGAAGAACATTTTATAATCTAAAGAACCTTTTTCCACTATAAAGAACCTTTTGTCCAAAGGAAAGATTCCATGGATGTTAAAGGTTCTTCAGGGAACCATCGATGCCAATAAAGAACCTTTATTTTTAAGAGTGAATAGTTAAGTTAAATAAAACTACCCAGCAGGTTGGGCAATTGTGGTTTGAAAAGTTGTAAATTCTTGTTTAATCCTATTTCTTAGAAAATTAAAAAAATCACTGTTTTGAACACATTTTTTTAAAGTTGTTTTCAAACACTGATGGAGCTGTTGATTTAACCCACCAAAAAAACGAATACCTTCCATCTGAAATCACACAGACCACCGAAAGAATACGTGGTTCACTGCTTCTTAGATACAACAAGACCGCCTCATCTATTGTGCTCCGTCTTTTGCTTGCAACAGATGTTGCCTTCTGAAATATTTTCCAAGACTCTAGCGTCTTGTCTTAGGGAATGTCAACATTTGCAGAGAGTGGCCCTGCTCTAATCCGGCAGACTGTGGGATAGAGGGAGGATTAGGGGCTAGTTTGTTTTCCTGGTCCCCTGGAATGTTCCTTTAGCAGCGCTTTTGTACCTGGGCCGGGCCCAAGGTCATCCCTCTGTCTCCACGCAGCTCCTTTTGTGTCTTCCAGCAAGTCTCAACCACACAGAGTCAACACCGCTCCCTCCTCAAAAGCAGAATGTGAGTGGAATTTCAATCCTTGTCGCAACACTCTTTAAATGTTACTTACTTTTCTCATTAAGCAATTTGAGTCCCCCTCCCCACCACCACCAATGTTGTGTTTGACTAAAATGTTGAGGGGAAAAAGATCAGCATACCAGTGTATCTCCCAACCTGTCTGCATCATTCATCACAGGTTTTGTGCCTGGTGTCTGATTGAAGTCTGATGGATTAACTGACTCAGGTGGGCAGTGTTATTGAGCTAGTCACTGCTTGAACTTGTGCCAGAGTTGAGCTTCATTGCTTTCAATTATTTTGGAGCTTTACATGAATGAGCCTTTCTACATCTCTACATAAGCTCTCATATAATGAGTTGAATGGCCTTTGAATCATCTCCATTTCCATCTACGTCATGCCTTGCATATTATCGGCACTTTACCAATAAGTGCAGTTGAAACTGGTGTTTTTTTCTTCACTTTTTGTGGTTATTTTCTTGACTCAACATGTCCTCCTTGATATTTCTTCCAAGACTGTTCAGGAATATGTCTTGGTCATGTTGAACTTGATGTTACTTCTGGGGAGCCTACAAAGTTATTGATGGGGGAAGGCATATATTCAGTGCTGCCCTAACTTGCACTAACAATTTTTTTTTTCATTTCAATTAACTGCTTTATTCTTGTAATGCACTTTCTTTTTTTCTCTTTCTTTTAGCTACAGATCTGCATAGTAATTAATGTAGCTGTCTTGGTGGCATTTTCATTCAATATGAAAACTTGACCAACCCAAATGAGTGTCAACACTCTTAAAAATAATGGTGTTTTTTTGGCATTGATGGTTCCATGAAGAACCTTTAACATCCACTCAACCCTTCCGTTCCACAAAAGGTTCTATATAGTGGAGGTTATTTAGATTATAAAGGTTCTTTAGATTATTAAAATGTTTTTACACAGAGAAAAAATGGTTCTTTTAAGAACTGTTCACTGTAAGGTTCTCAGGGAAACCAAAAATGGTTGTTCTGTGGCATCCATGCGGAAACGCCCTTTTGGAACCTTTTATTTAAGAGTGATAGTAGTAGGCTATGTGAGTATTATTATTATTAAAGGTCCACTTCATGTTTACAGGGTGGTGGCTTTAAATATTAAAGATTCAAATACAGTGTCGCAAAATGTTTCAAACCTAAGGATAAACTTACTCTGTTTAAGATGTTCTTGTCGTCAACCTGGAGCACACAGTGTGACAGAGCCATAAAGACCCAGTAGATGTCGCACTACATACGCCTCACACGCCATCAGCTGTCAGATATTTTGTTGGGATATCAAATTTCTGTTGGTAGTGCAACAAAGTATTGGTTATCAGAATGGTGACACTAATGGTAACGCTTTGAAATTGGTGATCTGGGTTTTTTACTTTATTAGCTAATAGACATTTAATGCGTCAAATATTTGGTCAAAAGTCTTACTGAAACGTAAGCCAACATGTTTAAACACCTTAAACGTGATTTCAAGGGTCTAAGCCAGATGCTCATGCTAACAAATATGCTATTCGTGAAATTAGTCTCGAGAAGTAGGCCTGTGCAGCAACCTTACAATAGGCCTAGATTTGTTTCTTCTTCAAAAATGTGAGCCTAACACGTACTTAATGCGCTTGTTTATTTAACCGTTGAAAAAGACAGATTCAGTCGGTGAAAAAAAAAAAAAAAACACCCTAGGTTTAATCCAAATTCTGAAAAGTCGTTTCAAATCCTAAAACACTTGAAAGGGGAAAAATACGTTGTGGAGACGTTGGTGGAGGGAGGGTGTCTTATCATTTTTTACATACAAGTAAACGGCGTTTTCAAGCGATTTAGTAAAGTTAGATCAAGTTAGTCAGTGCACGAAGTAGACGGCAGCGAACAAAAGTCGCTTTACCACCCAGAGGTAACCATAGCAACAGAAGGCTGCTCGAGCGGTTTCCGTTATTACTTTTTTTTTTTTTTTTTTTTTTATAAATATGTAGCCTACTTAGGCAATTTCAAGAAAATAACAACAATATTAGATTTTGTTTTAGTTGTTTAAGACGTCTTTAAAATAGTTGATGGAAAGCTAACTGATGCGCAAAGACATTTTGAACCATAAATTAGGCAGAATTGCCTTTAAAAGTCGACTCCTGAAGGTCATCGAATAATTTGCACACTTCGTACCATGAATTTATTTTGAGTACTCTTGTCAACAAATGTACATTTAAACAAAAACTGTTGGTGTAGTGAATACACAAACGTTGAAACAGTGGTCAAAACAATGACACTTGACATAATGACATGAACAGTTCGTTGATACATCGCAACTGTTTAAATAAATTTACCACGCTTCCGTACATTTCACTATTTCAAATAACGAAATATGATTCTGTAAATACTTTTAGATCCGTCAAAAATCTAATATACAAATCTGTGTATAAAAATATAATTTTTGAGCGCCATCCTATGCTTATCCAATAAAATAGAACAGTCGGTTTCACTCTGTACAGCCCTGTAAATTCAATCCTTTCTCTTATTTCCTATAATCTCTTGTAGGTTTCACAAAATGCGCAAAACAAAACAAAAAAACGGTCACATCATGCTTGAATCGGTGTGTA
The DNA here is from genome assembly GCA_037101425.1 of Elopichthys bambusa. Classification (NCBI taxonomy): domain Eukaryota; kingdom Metazoa; phylum Chordata; class Actinopteri; order Cypriniformes; family Xenocyprididae; genus Elopichthys; species Elopichthys bambusa. The sequence continues at coordinate 13,888,695 of CM074437.1, forward strand.
GGTATTCAGAAACAGATGATCCAATACAAATAAATTATTGAGTGAACACTTTAAGGCTTTTCTTACAGAAAATAAAGATACATTTGAGTCTGATGCCCACATAGTGATACAGTCTCAACTTAAGTGTGAAATCCCGAGTGGATGGAAAGAGTCTCTGTCCAGCAGCCAAGAGCCGATGTGAAACAGCACATTTGAGTACCAGTGGATGCCGTCCTCCTGAAAAGTGACGTTTGAATCACGAGCCGGAAAAAGCCACGTCATCAGCTTGTGACTTAACCTGACCGGTGCAAAAGCCCAGTGTGCCCATTTGTGGTTCTCAATAACCGCGTAGCACGAAGCCAGCACCTGATCCACTATTATGGTTCCGTGAGCTGTGACTGGCGCGTAAGAGCCCTCGTGCTCTTCAGTGTAAATCCTCTTCACTGTAACGCTCTTGAGGGTCTTGCCTGTGCCATCCGACACCAAAACCTTATCTCCAGGCATCACGTTGCTGGCAAATGTTGCTGTTACACCCAAACTATCTGAAGCGTTTCCAATGAAGACTAGGTGCGCGGCTGTGAGGGTGAGCTTTGTTAAAGGCTCTGACGTCTCGATGACGATGAATTGCCTTCTCGTTTTCGGATCGTGGTCCATGAACATAATGAAGTCGCTTAATAAGACATTTCCTCTCTCGTCGGCAGCTAAAACCCGGTCGCCCACTTTAAGATCTCTGATACGTTTCCTCCTCCCGTCTGCAAGTGTCACTGTACCAGATCCAGGAAAGCATCCCCCTGATTTAGCAGCGACCGAATTTTCTGCGATAAAAGTAAAAAATAGACATTTTTAAAAATAGACAGGAATGTATTTATGAAGCACTTTACAAAAATCGATGCATTGACAACGGTTTTGACATGGTGGTGCTGATATGGAAATAATCCAAACTCGTGTAGACGGTCAAGAAGCAAGTGTTGAAAGGCTTGTCTGGTGATTCAGGCTTCTGAATTAACACAAAGTGATCAGACATTGTCATTTAAATTGAGCCTGCAGACTTTGCTTTTCCCTGATCCCTTTAGTTTTGTGTAACTGTTTGAACAGGTGCAGAAACCCCAACGTGCCAACTTGCGCATTATATTTCAAGGCTTTTGGTTAGAAAACCTTTTGTTTATTTGTGTTAACGATAATTATTTTCCTCTTAGGATCTTTTTTTTTCTTTCTCTCCCATATTTACAAATGATTACCCTTTAAAAATTAAAATATGTATGAGACACCATTTGGGGTTTTCGATAGCCTATAAGATCTCAAAATAACTTGGAAATAAGTTCCTTAAGTACACAAGGATGTTTGAGGTAACCAATAGTGCAGAGGTTCTCCAATTTGGAAAGCTGAAGAACCAACGCTATCTCACGAACAATTCGTACGTATTTTACGAGGTGGCTAATTCGTACGAATTCATACGATTTGTCTAAACCCCAGTGACGGGTGGGTTTAGGGGCGGGGTTAGGGGTAGGTCATTCGTACGAATTCATACCAATTTGGCAACTCGTAAAATACGAACGATTTAGCAACGTACGAATTAGCCACCTCGTATACGCACGGAAGAACCCTAAATGATGCCTCAAGCCTTGGTTCTTGGATATGTTTCTCAGATTATGCACAGAAATAGAATTAACTATAAATGATGCATCTATATAGCATATAAGCCGTATCATGAATGCATATGCCATTGCTCACCTGCTTTAACGGAGCAGTGAATGTGGGCTTTAGATTCGTAATAGACCCAGTCGAATCCTGCCTCCACTGCAAGCCTAGATAGCATCCCATACTTGCTTTTATCCCTATCTGAGGTAGTTATGTCCACCGCCCGTCCCTCGTAGTGCAAAGATTCGTCGGAATGGTGACCATCCTCATCCCAGCCTTCAGTGACGCGCAGTTTCACGCCCGGCCACTGGTTCATGACGGATATCGCCAATGAATTTAACTTGTCCTTACAGCGCTGAATGAGTGAAAGAGGCAGGTGGTCAATATTTACAATACATACCTTTTCAGAAGATTTAGGCTACTGAATGTTCAGAGGTTAAAAATAAAAGAAATAATAAGAGTGCGCTCAAAATGTCTTTCGGTTGTCTTCGTCATCTCTGCAACTTAACCAACAAAAATGTGAGTTCTTCGTATGCATACAGTGACGTTTATGTTGTTTCTGTGTTTTTAAAACAAATATTATTGAAAAAGGAACTACTAGTCAATTGATGTCATCATTTCAGAATTAGGTTGATTTTAAATATCTGCCTTATCGCCATTTGACTACAGAGTGCAGTTAGAGTCACAGTTAACAGACATATACATCAGTAAGCACATTGTCGCTTAGTTTGTGCGTAAAAAATGTGCGATGAGGAAATCGTTTACTGCTATGGGTCAAGAGCGCAGACTCCAGACCGACCGATCGATAACCGAGAGTAAATAGAGCTGAAAATTCAAGTTCTTTCTCTCAGCCTGTGCAGCAGCAATCAATTACAGAGACGTTGCCACCAATGATTCGCTTAACTGCAGATGCTGCTTTAATTAAACGCCATGGCACTGTGGACATGCGTATTTTTGTACAGGGGCAAGTTGCTTACTTTGATGCGGGAGATTGTGAGAGAGAACGTTTTATATTTGGCATCAAATAATTATTCTAAAGTAAGAAAACGCAGTCGAGCAGCTGAGTGGAATGCAACAAAACGCGCTCACCACGGGAGCCGGTATTATCCAATACTAGACATCAGTGGCATAGATCACTTCTGACCCACATTTTCTATTAAGCAGACAACAAAAGCAGGTCATGAGATTAATTCATATACAGAAACGCAGAAGTGATCTGGAGGGAACGTATTAATTGATCGGGCAAACCAGAAAAAAAATATTACGCAATGCTTACGATGTGTGGAGGCGGGGTGTTTCGTGTATTTAATTATGTTATTAACTGTCAGAAGCCTGTTTGGTGAGAGGGAGAAAAAAACTTATGCTCAGCACATGCTTTCAACCACTAACACTTAATTATCCAACGGTGCATATTTTGCACCAGTGTCAAAAATATTAGATCTTTCTAAATTCCAGGGCAACGAATGGTCATTTTGATTTAAATTATATTGAATAAATTAAAATACAACGCTCGCGCGTTCCATGTAAAGTCTTAAGTATGCAAATGTTCATATTGAGAATATTACTTTAACCCAGCTGCCTGATGTTATACACTGCTATGCTGGATTGCCAACAGTTAAAGTTTTAGTTTTACCGCGAGCTGTCAAAGTGCCTGGAAACCCAAATAAAGGTTTTGTTACAAGTTTTACAGCCTAATGCAATATGAGAACTATCAGAGTTACGCCAATAACTTTTTATTCTCTAGTTATGTAATAAAACATCCATGCTCTGTTCTGGTGCATTAAAGAACACAAACTACTGATTTAAAGAACCCATAATGCAACATCAGTGTTTTTTTTTTTAATAATCTCCAAAAAGCCATATCGGAAACTCAAAAAAAAAAAAAAAAAAAAATTACAGCCAAAAATTGAGATCCATTATTTATGATAGTGTAAGTCTGGGCAGTTACGCACGCATGAGTCCATACCTTGGTCATCAGTCTGTCAGCGTTTGTGTTTTCCTCGTCTTTAAAGATGATATCGGGATTATAATTCGGAATCAGCTCTTTATATCTCTCTGAATTCTTTGTGATTTTGCCTTCGTATTTGCCGCTGGCCCCAAGCGTTTTCTCGGCAACGTTGGGAATGAATTGCTTGTAAGCCAGCGGGGTTAATTTCTTTGGGTGTCTTCGGTTTCCATACCCTCTACCAGGACCACAGGCTAATCCACAAGGCGTCAAAAGCAGGCTGATAAAACACAGAAAAGCAATTTGCTTCAGATGCAGCCTTACGTCCATGACGTTAAATGATCTCTTCGGATCTTTAAAGTTTAGTCACTCACAGGGTCTTGTCGCGCGTACCGGATGGATGCTACCCAACGACCACTACCGAAGCAGGTGCAATAACGACCGCTCTCGATAGCCACTGACTGAGCACATTGGAGGTTGGCTGTCACAGCTAAGTGGGAGACGAAAGAGCGACTTAGTTTGACGGGAGGTAGGGTCAGACGCTTATGAGTAGAGGCAGTCTACCCATATGAATTACAGAGCAAATCTATGGCAGGGGGAGGGAGTCTATTGACTCGACGGAGTGCCGTCCAACTATGATGCCATCCGAGCAAAGACCGTCTCCATACCTCCCTCATTTCTGCAGAAATGACACAAACGCATTCTCACGTTGCCATGGTAAAGTTTTACAGGGTTTAATGTGAATAAAGTTAGAAGCAGTTTCAAATTAGCAGAAATAACAAATGATTATGAAACTGATGTTAAAGAAACAAAAATGCCACCAGAATTGGATTGTTTCAAATCTGCTCTATAAAATACATTTTAATTGGTTTTAGTGCATCTTTTCAAAACAACATGTGTCATAAACCAAGGTCAGATTGCATCCTGCTTCTTAACAGATTATTGTTATTTTATTATAGGTTAATAAGCAAAAATGGACAATACTTGGACATGGTTTACTTTTGAAGAAGATTTTTTTAGATCTGAAAAATATCTTTTTTAGTTGGCATCATCAAGATGATCGTAAAGCACTTTTGACTGCTGAAAACTTTCTTGTGTGTTGAGTTTGTTGTTTGTGCTGCTTTAGTAAAAAATATCAGCATCTTATCTGATTATCTGCCTTTTATACCCTCATTGAAGGGCTTTTGTTTTATGGAGGGGGTTTGTTTTCTCTGTAGGTAAAAACGAATGGTGCACCTCTGAATTTATAACACCTACCTGGTTTGGTCTTTCAAGAGCTTCTGAAAACTGGCATGTGAGTGAGCAAAAACTCACCCTCTTGCCAGTCTGTGGTTTGACCCACAGATGACTTAGTTATGCTTATAAACACTAAACCTTCATTTGCTAAAACAAATTTATGTATGTGATCTGAATATGTAGCTATACACAATTATTTTATATGCAAAATAAGGATTTGTTAACAGGATATCCCAGACTGAGATCAGTTCAGCAACAGGTGTCCATGAGAGATTAAAGGGGCCATTTAATCTCTTCAATCAGAAATCAAAACTATATTTAAAAAAAACTTAAGTAACTCAGCTTAAAAGATAAGACAATATGTTTTAGTATCCAGTGTTACACAGCCAAATGCATTTGTACTCTTCATTAACAAAATATATAGACCTGCAATCACTCTTAAAAGGATGAGGTGACCTTAACTCAAAAAAAGTTCAATTTGTGAGATGAAACCATTCTTGTTTTTGATTTAGATGGGATGATGGTGGAACAGGACGTCCTTGCATCATTTGGCTGTCCTGGCAACAAGCGCTGTCAATCCTGAGAGCTCTGAGTGAGACATGCTTTAATGAACAGACACAACGGTTATACTCTTCAAAGTTAGGACTAAATTCTCAGCTCCCTTGGATAAAGACAAACCTTTTCACATTAAAGTAGGTACAGACATTCACATTAACAAGTGAGGCTGATAAGTAGGCCAGTCCATTAAATATGACAATATTTTATTACATGTTGCCTATTTGGCCAATTAACAGAAGTGTTCTGGTTCTGTTAAGTTCTGTTAGTTAGTTCCTTGTGTCAGAATTTATGATGACCTTAAATTCATTGAAAGTCTTCGGGATGTGCTGGAGGAGACTTTACAGGGTGCTTGATTCTTTGCATCATCAATCACAAGACAAGATCTTGACCAAAAATTGATGCACCTCTTGATGGAAATAAATGTTGTGATGTTTTTCCATCAAGAGGTGCATCAAATTTTGCTCCAGATTTTTGTATTGACAATGCAAGAGGTGAGCACTCTGTCAAGTCTCCTCCAGCACATCCCAAAGACTTACACTGTGGTTAAGGTCAGGACTCGGAGGTGCCAATTCATGTATGAACGTGATTCTTCATGCTCTCTGAACCATTCTTTCATCATTTTAACCCTGATTAATATCGGCATTGTCATCCTGGAATAGGGCCATGATACATCTTCCGACATAGTTGTTTAAGAAATTAAAAGCTGCGCACTACATCTGTTAGGGTTAAAAGAGCCATTGCCAAGCATAAAACATGATAGAAACATAATAATCACTGTAATAAATATCCATTCATAGATTCTTAAGTAGACACTGATCACATTTTCATTTTTTAATTCAGTTGTCCTCAGTGTGAAAGGATGGATCTCAAAATCATACAAACACTGTTGAAAAGGGTTTAAATAAGCAGAAGATGCTAGAAGAATGTAAGAAACCAAAGAATGTGAGAAACCTAGAGGATTTTACTGAAATACAGTGCTCCGTTTAACTGTTCAGGACAAACAAAGAACTCATGAACAACTATTACAAAACATAAAAATCATCCAGGTAACAATACACAGTATTAAGATTCAAGGGTATGCAAACATTTGAACTGGTTCATTTGTGTAAATTCAGTTATTATTGTGTCTTGTGGACACTGTTATGTTGAACAGCTTATTCAGGACAGAACTAAATAAAAAAAAAAAACATGCAATTTTTATGATCCCTCTAATTTTCTGCAAGGGGTAAGTAAACTTATGTGCAGAAATGTGTACATATACAGTATATTAGTGTTTTATTTTATAGTAAAATACGAAAATATGATCTATATGCTATGCTATTAACTGTAACCATATTGCATTGTGCTGTATTATATGTAAACAATATACATAAACATGATCAAGAATTAGCAGTTTGCTATAATAACTGTTAAAATCACTGTTACTCAGTATTCAATCCACCAGCCTTTGAAAATGCAGGAATACAAAGGAAAACTTTAGCCGTGCCTCAATTGTAGTTGTTTCATGCTTTATGTGAATTCTCAGTGTCGACCATCCATCTGGTCAGGTCTGAAAGGCATACTTGAACCATTCTTTTTAGTCCTTTAAAATACCTGTGGACAGATGGGTCACTGGACCAGTTAAGCTGTTTCAGATAGGTATGGTTTATTCTAGTCAGCCACAAAGCCAAAAGGCCATTCGCATCCACAGGAAATACCTGGCTTTACTAATGGGAGGCCTCCTTTTTAAGTTTTGACGGACCCTTGTAAATGTTATGGCCTTCCAATATCTGGTGGGGAGACTGTAGTGGTTTCTGACAATGGCTACAGAGTTATACAGGGACCTCTTGAAGGTTGCAGAGCAATGCAACTTTAAGGGTTAGTTCACCCAAAAATGAAAATTCTGTCATTAATTACTCACCCTCATGTCGTTCCACACCCATTAGACCTTTGTTTATCTTTGGAACACAAATGAAGGTCTTTTTGATAAAATCTGAGAGTTTTCTGTCCCTCCATAGACAGCTACATAACTACCACTTTGATGCTTCAAAAGGTTCATAAAGAGATTGTAAAACTAATCCATATGAATTGAGCGGTTTAGTCCAAATTTTCTGAAGAGACTTTATCACTTTTATATGATGAACAAATTTAATTAAGGCTTTTATTCACATATAAACATTGATCAGCGAACATAAACTGAAGCTCAACCGAACCTGAATGATGCACAAGATCAATCCTCTTGCTGAAGCTCAAACATGCTGCTTAACACCCGAGAATGAACCTCATTGGTTCTCACACGTGTTAAGCAAACATGCTTGAGCTTCCATTTACCACAACTGATATGTGCGTTGATGAATGTAGCCTAAATTCAATCTGTTCATCATATAAAGCGATCGAGTCTCTTCAGAATATTTGGACTAAACCACTCAATACATATGGATTAGTTTTACAATCTCTTTATGAACTTTTTGAAGCGTCAAATTAGTAATGTAGCTGATGTAGCTGTCTATGGAGGAACAGAAAGCTCTCAGATTTCATCAAAAATATCTTTATTTGTGTTCCGAAGATGAATGAAAGTCTTACAAGTGTGGAACGACATGAGGGTGAGTAAATGATGAGAGAATTTTCATTTTTGGGAGAACTAACCCTTTGATTTTCTTAACTTTTGATCTGATGTTTTCATTTCAGTCTCTTCTTTTCATCATCTACAAACATTCAGTACCACATTCAAATGAACAGTCCACTATCTGAGTTATAAAGAGGGGCCATTGTGAAAGAGTTTTTTTGTTTTTTGAGTGACCAATACATTTAGGATATTTAATTGTGCATGCTCATCTCAGCTATTTATGCTTTTAGAGTACATTTGCTATCATCTAACACTCACTTAAAGTTAAACTTTTAAAGAATTAAATGTAATCTTTAGCAAATCTCAAAGTGAATATCCATATTTCATACTGTACAATAAAATGTTATATTATTTTGGTTAAATAAGTTAAGTGGTGCCTAAATTTACTTTTAGCATTCAAGTCATTTTAATGGAAAATATAAATACATTTCAGACCTATACAAGATTTATGTCATGGGGTAAGGTATGTAAAAATCTGAATAACTGACCTAACTAGCACAAAAATCCTTACTGTTGATCTATATGAGTATAACTAGCTGTCTGAGATTAACTAATGAGTTCCTAATAAGTAATTTCCTTTAGAATGGCAGTACATTTGTGAAGCACTGAAACGGAAGTTCTGTTGGTGAATCAGCATACATACAGTACAATATCAATTCATTTATTCACCTGGCACACAGGCTCGCTGTTCTCCCTGCCAAAGCGGGTCTCACCACTAATGAATGCTCTGATGCCAATAAAGCGCTCTAATTCACTCATCTTTCTACCAGCATTGCTTGGGTGACTCAGTAACATAAAGCATGGACAGAGATGCCCTGGAACTGCTGCATTATCCTGCCATTTGCTTAGTCCTAAATTAGATTTGCTTTGTCTCACTTTATTTGCATGTTTTCAAAAGAACACAAGAATAATGATGAGATACGAGTTACATTTGTGTATGTGTGCTTTTATATGATTGACACAATACTAAAAAAATGATGAGGTTGTCTTTATACGTCAGTATTTTTGAATAATATAATGTTCCTTCTTGAGGGAAAAAAAACATATTCCACGCCTCCTCCAGTTTCTGTCCTTTCATGGTTTATTAAATGAGGAATACAATCAAATACTAATAGGATTGAGGTGCTATCTGAGAATTTCCTCTCCCACCCCTCAGGCCTGAGCTTCCTGAAGTTGAGGTTTGTACAGGAAAGCAGTTACCATATTCACGTGTCTTAGTAATTGAGAACACTGCTTGGCAGCCCATAGTGGCCTTTTAGACAAATGTGTCCAATACTCCCTAATTAGTTGGTGAGACATTGGGCAATCTATACTTAGAATGTGAACCGAATGAAACCCTCAAGAAACAGTAGGCCTTTCTGCCGCAAATTTTGTCTTATTTTACACTCAACAATGAATGAACAGAGGTTTTGTTCCACTGGATATGCTGTCGCTTCCTTCCTGCAATAATTATCAGGACCTTTTGATAAATAAACTTGACCACAGTGTCCTTCACATTCAGCGCGTACTGTACAGTACTTGCTTTCAGACATTCCTTTGCAATATGAAATGGAGATGAGCTCGCTAGAATTGGTCTGTGGTAAATTCACAGAGAAGTTTCATTGAATCGACTTTTGCTTCCTTTACTTGTATTGAATTTGACAATCATCTTAATTCTGTGTTTTTACGACCTCGTCTTCCATGGTATTCTAATAATTCACAAAGCAGATAGGATGGATGGGCAAGTGAATACGGTTGTCGGTTTCATTTATAGAAGAGTAGACTTTCCATTAGCTGCAATTTTTATCAATCAGTACCTCGGGTGTGGAGTGGATCAATGGTCTGTCACTATGGCAACCGGCACAAAGTGATGGGTAATTCCACAAGGTGAGGGGAAGGATCCTGTGAGGTGGCAAAGACAGACAGGATCGATAAGGCCCAAGATAATGAGTGTGAATGCTCAATCCTGCCAGCCCTGAATCCTGTCTGTCTCAGGATAGCTGCTTCAAGTTGTGACAGTAGACAAATAAACGCAAATTATCTAACATTTTATTATATTCTGATATTGATGATCATTTTAATATGCTGATTTGATGCTCAAGAAACATTATTATTATTAGCAATGTTAAAAACAGATGTGAATGTACCGTTCTGTTCACAATTCTTTGATGAATAGAAAGTTCAAAAGAGCAGTACTTATTTGAAATAGAACTGAGGTACAAAGTGTGTTGAATCCCAATTGCTAGAATTACAAAGATGCATGTTCATGTTTTGGGTTGAAAACATTTTTTTGTTGTACTCTTACTTTTGGCAAAGAAAATGAGCCACAGATCTCCTGACCTCTCCAGATTAATACTGTTTTCAGTCTAATTACATGCAACTATGAAAGAAGATTACAACTGGAGGAGGAATGCTAGAAATTCTCCCGTTTGAGGTTAAACCAATGCATTAAGCTTTTGCGGTGTGATACTTTTGGTTTTTTACCCCAATGGTGAATTCAGTAGAGGTTTTCTACCAAAGATGTCATGCTATATAAATTTCTATTGCCCTGTGCAGTTTCATTGAAAATTACCTGCCTCGTACGGTTACTGTTTATCAAACTTAGTTTAAGTTATTACCAAATAAATACTGTAAATAAATCAACAGTCACAGAAACTTCCATTTAAAGATTTTAAAGCTTTCACATATAGTCATCCACCACAACTTGGAGCCATGTTGAGTCTTGCCTTTGTCTATCTGGGTCAGACGCCAGAATTGTAACCTTTTGAAATTACAATCAAACTATCTTAAGAAAGCAAGAGAGAGAGTTAAAAAGTCAAGGGACGTGGTTTTCTCCTCCATGACTGAATTCACTAGTTGATGTGTTTGATTTATTTAATTATGATCATTTTATTGTTAAAAATTTTTTATGCACGCTCATGTGTATTTCAAGTAGTGTATTTTAAAATAAGCTTAATTCGTGTAAGGTTCTCCACTTGCAACATTGGTTCTCAACCTGAAATTTCTGTCAGTAATTACTCACCCTCATGTCATTCCAAACCCGTAAGACCTTCGTTCGTCTTTGAAACACAAATTAAGATATTTTTGATGAAATCCAAGAGCTCCCTGATGACAGCAAAGTCATAACCAGTTTCAAGGCAAGACTGAATGTTTGTCTTCATCATTTTGTGTGTTAAGAGATATCAAAACAACAATAAAAAATAAAACTATTTTAAGGCCCAGAAACGTAGTAAAGACAGTTAAAATAGTCCATGTGACTACAGTGGTTCAACCTTAATGTTATGAAGTGACAAAAATCCTTTTTGAGCACAAAAACAAAACCGTATTGGCCGACGCTGTACATGTGAGCACCACAATGCATGCGTGTGCTGCTAACGCAGGAGCTGGCCAATAATGAGCCAGCATTCTGACTTACAGGGAAGAGAAGAAATTGTTATTTATGTTATTATTAATGGTTTTATTTATGCGCACAAAAAGTATTCTTGTCACTTCATAACATTAAGGTTGAACCACTGTAGTCACATGGACTATTTTAACGATGTCTTTATTACCTTTCTGGGTCTTGAAATTGGTTATGACGTTGCTGTGTATTAGGAGGTCAGAAAGCTCTCAGATTTCATCAAAAATGTCTTAATTTGTGTTCCGAAGATGAACAAAGGTCGTACGGGTTTGGAACGAGTAATTAATGACAGAAATTTCATTTTTGGGTATTAAGAGTATTTAAATTAATATATTATTATTAATTTATTAAAATAACATTTATTTTTCCCCCCACCTTCCTAACTTTTTGTTATAATGTTCTTATTGAGGAACATTTGTTTGGACACAACAGTCTTGTCATGATTACAGCAAAAATATCTAATATATCCTATAATTTGGGTTGGTTGTGTCAGACACTGGGTGATCTTCAGGTCAAGAAGGTTGAGAATCTGACTTATGAGGTTATGTAAGGTAGTAATATTTGCATAGTGAGATGTCTGCCCAGGGATCACTTTTCCTTGGAATAATTTCATGCGGTAGTGAGCTACTTACTGTTTTGCAGAGAGAAGCCAACAAAAACAACAGCAATGCAAAATTTTCAAAGTAAATGTAATTATTTTGTGGGTTCAGGAGGAAAACATAAGGGACTGGGCATGTTTAATGATTTGTCAGTGATGTTTCATTCCAAAAAGCTCCCGATAAACACCTTCACAATGTGAAACATTTCCTTGATATATTGGATTGTGGTCCAAGTCATGTGCTGCTGCAGCGGATGCCATTCATGCTAATAATATGGAACAATTGTGAAAAATCATTTCGGATCAAACAATGTAGTTCCTAAAGGGTGTGTCTAATGTTTAGACTGCTGAACAAAATGTGTTACAGAAAGGATGTTTTCAATGTTCGAGAGGGAATCTCAGGTCATCGATGGTTGCGGTTTTTAGAGACGTGACCTCAGGGCTACAAAACATGAATGTAGTAAATGATAAAGAATGCAGTTGAAAGCTACATAAATAAGCCTGCCTCCAAAATGATTGCTGAATTAGTCAGAATCACGATCATGTCCCCTATTTATTGATTGAATGGATGTCTTTAAAAGAATGCCAAAGAGAAGTGATAAAGCAATCTGAGCAACATGATTTACAACTGCACAATGTACTAAGTCAACATGAGTTGGATAGAACCTCATTGATGTTTTGTAATATTTGCATGATTTGTCTCAGCCTGTTAGAAAAGGGACTATGCATGACATTAAAACATGTTACAATGGCGAATTGTTAAAGGGAAATGCTTAGTTGGGATCACATTTTGCACAAAGCTACTTAAAACGTGATTAGACAAGAAGGCCTCATTCACAGACGCAGTTATAATTGCAACATTCTCACAATAGCTTGGCTGAAGTAGCGAGCCGTTCTTTAAATACATTGCGTTTTGAGCACACTAGACTTTAAAATGACATTTTCAGCTGATCTTGTTGTGACTTTTTGATCTTGTTATCGAAACTATTATGCAATTATATGTCTACTCATTTTGATTTTTGTGGTTTTGACCATGTGAAAACAGCTCAGTGAGGCGCAACGTTAAAATACATCCTCTGACATCAGCAGGAATTTGAAGTCATTAAAATGACTTGTGAAAAGGAACGGTGCGGAGCCCATGAACTGAACAACTGACAAAAGGATTTTAAGGGAAATGTGTACAAGAATTAGTCCTAATTCTTGCTTACTGAACACTAATAAGATTTATTTCTATTTCATAATCTTTTTGCCAGCCATATTTGCATGGATCAGAGTGCAGGACAAAATACTCTAAACTGGATGACCTCTCACCTCCACAGAGGAATGGATATCAAGCGCTAACAGCTGAAGACCATCAGGTACAGTACTAGTCTCTTATGCTCACCAAGCCTGCATTTGTTTGATCAAAAATGCAGAAAAAAAAAATGAAATGTATTACTGTGATGGCAAATCCGAATTGTCAACATCCATTACTACAGTCTTCAGTGTCACATGATCCTTCAGAAATCAGTCTAATATGCTGATTTGCTGCTCAAGTAACATTAGAGCTTTTCATACTTGAAATGGTTAACCATGGGTCATTCTAAAACCACAGGTAAATGGAATCCTGGGTTATCTTTATTCACATTTTACACAGCTTATACTGTACCTGGGGTTAACAGTTAATCATGGGTATTCATAAAATGCCGTTTCACATTGCACATTCCTAAACCCCGGGTTAAAGACCTTATTTGCATATTTGTGGTGTCCGTGTTACTGACTGGACAAAGGCAGCACGTGACCTGTTTACGTAAAGGCTCTAGCGTTGCACGTCTTCATTGCTGACTGTAATATCAAGTTTTTTTCTGAATGAACTTCGAACTATAAAGGTAAGAATGACGGTCTCTTCTTCACAATTGTCCCATTTTCCATCGCCGTTTGACATTTTCCTATCATACGCAAAAACTACTGTTTATATACATTGCGCGGTGTTTCCATGAGTGCCCAAAGCGCGTGAATATAAGGCACGCGATTGGTTGTCGGTTGCTAAGCATCTAGTAACATTCTAACACCGCATCGTTTCACACTGTACAAGTTTGGCGCCGCAAAAGCAGTGCTAACCCTGCTCCGGAGCAGTGTTTCATAACCCCGGGTAAAAAGCGGTGCTGACCCCGCATCTAAATTACAAGTGTGAAACGTTCCTTTACCGGGGGTTGAAAGCGGCGTTTAGAACATTGAAAAGTTAAGCACAATGTTTATTACTCTATATTTATTACTATTATCAATGTTGAAAACAGTTGTGGTGCTTAAAATATCTGTGGAAACATAAAAGTTTTTTTTCGTCACTTTTGATCAATTTAATGAATCTTTGTTGAATAAAAGTATCTTATTGACCCCAAACTTTTGAACTGTTGTGTATATTTAAAAATACAACTGTTTTCGTTTTTCATAATTATTGTACTTTTGAAGTACACTTACTTTGCTAAGACAACATCCGCTTGCTTCTTCAGATATGTGTTTACTCTTTTAGGGAGTCACTGGTCAAAATCAATAATTCTCTGTTGATAAGTGACTAAAAGTATTATCTGCTACTTGTGACGTCAAAAGTACTGTCCTATAAAAAAGTTGTCATCTTGAGTGAGTTTAAGAGAGGGGTATATAATATAGTCTCATGCAGTCTCAAAAGCTGTGGCCCATCGGTGCTAAACGATTGGCAACTTTGCCCAATCCTCACCACTGTCTCTGGGCACCAAAGCTACAGAAGGCCGTAAAATATTAATCAAAACTGTCCGATCAATAACTTCTCAAAGGCTAATAAGTGCTGTCATATTTTTGTGATATGTGGAGCCCTCCATCATTTAGACCGTGCCGAGATTTATCGAAAATCCATTGTGAGGACGAGAGCATGAGGTAATGCAGCACTTAGTAAATGAAGTAAAACCAAAGTCTACTATTAAAATTTATGATTTGTATTTAATTCACAGAAGTCGCATCACGTCTGTTCATTTGAACTCTTTCAACCTGGTCTGCTTACCTCCGTACGGTCGCCGGCATCCATCTGATTTGAATTGCGCATGTTTTATTCACTTGCGGTGTATTTTACTCTCGGCCCTGTCATCATGAAACAAACTGTGAATGCAGTTATGTCATTTTCTGTCCATTAGTGTCATATACCATATCATATGGAACAGAAATGGAGGTCTAACTTTGGCTCAGAGCCTGGCCTCGCTGTCCATTATAAAGCTTATGAATATCACAAAAGCACTGATGCTAACTTCATAATATCTTATCAATATTAAATACAGTATAAAATTACGCCTTAGAATTTGGAACAGTTTTTAAGCATTCTAGTTTAATCTGTTATTTTATTAGTCTTACCAGTTATTGTGGTATTTCACAAGAGATTGATACATCAGTATTGATTTTATTTTACTCTATTCTGAAGAATCATAGTGAACCTGATTAATATCTCCAGACAGATGTAATATTTAACTTTTTATGGATCTTTATAATTACCCACAATACCCTGCTCCAGTCTCTCAGTCACTTGACTTGATCCATCAGTCATTTGAAGTGCCTCATAACACTCGCTCATGGTTCATCTGCACCCGTATCACAGGGCCATTCAGGTGTCAGGCTTTTTTTGGGTCACCTTGTGGATGGGAACCAATTTGGATCAGTAAAAGTAATAAAAAAATAACAGCCTATAAAGGATCGGAGTTTTATAGCAAGGGTGGTGTTACCTTCAAAAGCAGTGTAAGCTGTGGAACACTACTGTTCGAAAGTTTGGGGTCAGTATGATGTTCTGTTTGTTTGTGTTTTGAAAGAAAGAGAGAAAATAATACTTTCATTCAGCAAAAAAACACATCAAATTTATCAAAATTGACAGTAAAAACTTACCATATCTGTAAGATATTTTTGATGAAATCCGAGAGGTTTTTTTGATCCCCATAGAAAGCAATGTAATTACCACATTCAAGGTCCAGAAAAGTAGTAAAGAAATCGTCAACGTGACTACAGTGGTTCAACCTTAATGTTATTCTCGTCACTTCATAATATTAAGGTCGAACCACTGTAGTCACGTTGACTATTTTAACGATGTCTTTACTACCTTTCTGGGCATTTGTTATGACGTTGCCATATATAGGGAGAACAGAAAGCTCCTGGGCTTCATCAAAAATATCTTAATTTGTGATCTGAAGATGAACGAAGGTCTTACGGGTTTGGAACGACATGAGGGTGAGTAATCAATGACAGAAATTTCATTTTTGGGTGAAAACAATGTTTCTTTTTAGGCAGAAACAATGATCTCGTTGAGCAATTATTACAAGTTGTGATCATAATGATTACAATATGTAGATATGTATGTAGCTGCTGTTCATAATGTTTCAAGCAAAAACTATTCATGTGCACACCAGGCTTTTGAATGGCAGTGTAAACCTGTTAATTTAGTCAGTATTTTATTGAGATATTAATTCATGTGTTCTTCTAGATTTTGATCTGCATAGTGTTTCTTTGACATACTTTGTGATTTTTATTAGTCTGGCAATGGTAATAAGAACAGACAGAAAAAAGAATGTAAGGATTAGGTGTCTCTCTCTTAGATCTGCTATCTGTCATCGCCAAGTTAACGTCTTTATGAATCAGTCTCCCCGGGCTGTTTTCAGAGCAGAGAGGAGAGCATGTATATTTAAGCTTGTACCGCTCTTTAAAGGAAACTTTTGCCGTGTTAACAAGGTCATTTTCATTACTTTGCATTTTTGGAATATCTAGCCAAAAGAAACAACTCTGCAAATAGCAGGTGGCACAATGCGGCAGCCGTTGTTTTGTAAATGTTGGTTTTCAATGCTTCCGAATTCCCACCACTGGGAATGCTAGAATAGCACTGAGCATGACAGATAAATAAATATCTGACAATGTTATTATTTTTTTTTTTTCTGTCATGCCAATAACTATTTGTCATCAATGAGGCAGAAGAAACCAGGTCACAAGCAGTAGTAAATATGATTTATGACTAAGTAACAGTCAGTCCTGTTTTAATGGTTCCTTGGCCTCATGCAAGACAAGAAAGCATTGATCTGGCTTTTACGACAAGTTAACCTCTCAGGAATGAGTGTTAATAGATTTTGAAACAACTATTAATAGCAAATAAAACATTTATGGCCACAGTATTTTACGCAGAGAGCAAAAATCAATAGATCTTTAATGAAATAAGCTTGTGCAACTAATAACGGCAGTTTCAGAGATGGATTATTGTGGATTTGCCTGAGTGATTACTGACTCATATGTGGGGGAAAAAAAAAAAAAGGTTGCAATGCCGTTTAGGAAAATTAACGTTGTAAGAAACAAAAAATACCCTGGTATAAGAGAGAAAGAGGGAGCAAGAGAACTGAGAATAGTCAGTAGCAAATTCTTGTATCTTGTGTTTGCCTCTCTTGTGTCTGTCACTAAAATGCCAGTCCTCACGGTTGCTATGCCGCTGTATCAGAGTGGAGGATGGCGCATAGGAAGGATTGTGGGAATGTAAAGCTGCACAGCAAACAGAGGGTCACCCAGCCGGATTCAAACAAACTCGTCTAGCACTCCTTTTCAGTCAAAAGTTCAATCAGTCACCATGGAAACTTTCTCTTCTAATGAGTTACAAATGTTTCAGTTGATGTTGATTGAATTGTTTTACCAGCCAAAGATGTTTATTGGAGTCACTGGGGATTTGAACTGTGATGGATCAGCTTTTTCCATTGTTGTTGGGCTTTTAGCGCATGTAATATTAGAGAATTTGCAGTGTCATTCGTTAAAGCTTTCTTTCTTTCTTTCTTTATAGAAAGGTCCTAGTTTAAACAGTCTAACAATGCATTTTGTTAATCAAAACACATCAAATAAATTGATCATATGCGCTGTACTTTTTCAAGTGGTGAATTAAAAGTACACTGTAAAATTTTAGTTTGAAGTTGGAGTATACGTTTTACAAGAAAATACTATTTCAATCTTTCTAAATGCCACACTGTAACTGATTTCTGCAATCTGAACAGTATTTTACTGTAATATGTACAGTAAGATACTGTAAAATGTGTATACAGTATGTTATTGTAAACAGCAAAGGATTGTGGGAAAATATATGGTCACTACTGTAATTTATATCTACTGTAAATCTATTTACAGTAGTGAACTTGCCTGTAAAAAAAAACGACCAATGACAAGAGAGTTTTTTTTTTTTTTTATTAACTGTATGGTGGAAGTGGCGGTAAATGGACAAAAGATGTACCTGTAACTCACCAAAATGGTTATTATATTATTTATACTTTATGTAAAACAAACATTTTCAAATGTTTTAACAGCAAACTAACATGATTCATCATGTCGTTTTTCACGTTGGAAGGGTTTTGGTGCCTTTTTTCTGACTGTTGGCTTGATCGCCGTCATAACGGTGATAACATTAACTGGTGAGTAAGTTAAGTTCACCTATATTAGCCGAAATTATGTTTAGTTTTAGTTGGAGTATATTTTACAAGAAAATACTATTTCAGTCTTTCTAAATCCCATGTTTCATTTAGTGTACTACTTGCTTCTTCGTAATTATTTGTGAAATTTAAGTGATTTCTGAGTAAAAATCTTGTTTTTTCAAGTAAATCCTGTTTTTAGTGTGCTTGAAATATGCATGTTGTTTAAGCTGATATCTTGACAAATAAGGCATGTAAAACCCCATTTAAGGACTTCCAGTTTGTGTTGACATCTACGTTTTGGTTCCATCTTGGTTCACCTCCAAACCTTTCTGTTATCGAACATTTTGTCAGATTTAGCCCTGTCAAAAACTGTTAAAAAATCACTCTGCTCATTTAACCTAGAATTCCTTCCTTGGTGGCTTGTCTGTCACCAATTATATCTCTCTGTTTATCCTTTGACAAGTTAATTCACATGCATGTGGACCAACGGTGAAGGCTTGTGGATCTTTCCCATCACACTTAAAACGCAGCCGACCACCCTCTCCTCTCTCAAGTAGGCTTTTCACAGAGGCTTTAGGAAACTGTTTAAGGTATTTGCCCTTTTTTCATCTATTCAACTGCAGCAGGCAAATCCTGGGAGGCAAAACCTGTTGATATCCCATAAGGGGCTTATATGACTCATCGTAGCCTAGATGCAACATGCTTGTTATTTGAACAGCTGCATCTCCACTCCACACTTTTATCATGCCCATTGTGGTCCTGCCATCCTGCGCTTTTCCTCCTTGTTCAGAAAGCTCTTGACAAATCAACCAAAAATTGGTCATAGAACAGACATCTAGACAGTTTTTTGGGTGGAGGCTTGGTACTGAGTTGATTGCGCTTCTTCAGCTTTTAGAGATGGTCCGTATGAGCTGGTGTAGGTGGTCTTCATTCAGCATTATTCCCCTGAAAATCACTTGCCCTGAGCTATTATTAAAGAAAATGGTGTAGTGTTTTTACATAAACATTTCAGATGTGTACATTTGAAAATTATAATGTTGAAAGACATCAATTTCCCACAAAGAACAGCCTTTTCCCCTCTTTTTCTTTTCACAGGGGCAGCTTGATGGATGGAGCGCACACATATGCGCACACACGTACCTCCTCACACCTCATCTGGCCGAATGCATTCCTCATGCAATTAGTCCTTCTGAAGTTGCTTATTAGTTGGATCTCTTCTTTGTGGTTAAGTCCTTTCACTGAACTGTCACAGCTCCTGGACAAGCCTCTCCAATCCACAGCCATTTACAAATGAATGGGGCACCATGCAAACCAAACAGAGCACATCCTTTTCCTGCTCTTTCACATCTTTGGTGAAAAGGAGGGGGGGGAAACTCAATTTGTATTTGCGCAGACCATAAACAAACATCGGTCAGATCAAATGAGGCATTCAGAGCCTGAAGAAAGGTCAGAGAGAAAGGGGAGGGAGAGATAGAGGAGGGATTGAAGGAGGTACAGAATGGAGCACTAGCAGTGCCAATTCACAAGCTCAGGGCTTTTATGAGGGTGTCAGTTCTGTTGTCAGACTGACGATGTGAAGAAACAAGTCAATGTGAGGGTGGAGGACAGCACACCTTCTACAGGTACATGCAGTGTGACTATAAACTAACCAACGCCTTTAGTGACAGCCGAAGCCACAGCGAAATCACCTTTCCCATGAAACCATGAGTGGCAGTGATACTGGAAAGCTTTTTATGACAGAGAGTTTCTTCAAAGAGAAGCCAATAAAAGTCCTTAAATGTTCAGAAGATTTGCATCTGGTATGGATGTATAAAGTTTAGTACAATTTAAAGTTTGGGGAAAAAATAATAAAAAAAATCATGCTTGGGGAATTCATTATTATGAGATAAAAAAGTCTTAAAGGTGCAGTAGGTGATCTGGGAAATGATAAAGTTACCCTGCTAGCACTGAAAGCATACGATTCCAACCTCCTTGCAAATCGACATCCAAAGCCACGCCTCTTCCAAAACACATGAACGCCCACAAACACACAGCTGCTCTCGGCAAAGCGTCACAAGAGACTGCGGTAAACTACCTCATTTCTCACAGCACATAACATTGCAATAATAATGAATGTAAACAACTTGGAGAGCTTGTACCTGACTGCTGCAGATTCATTGCGGTGTTGATACTTTTGACGTGATTACGCATAATTCCGAGTCTGAGGACATAAACAGCTCCGGTTAGAACATCACGGGTTGCCATCTCTTAATTACGGTAGTTATGGCTTGAGCACAGCATAACCTTGTTGTTTTGATGCGGTTGGAACTGTAAAAGGTAGCTGATGTTTGTTTGCGGTGCTCTGTGACTGATGTCTGTCTACTCATAAACTCTGCATAGCATGAAACGCGCTGTTGGCGTATGATGTCTGCGCGAACAGTGCACAAGAGATGTAAAAACAGGTTTACAGGCAGGTAGGACATCATATTATTTCATTCGGACCAATTATTATAATTGAATGAACATTTTATGGTCCTATGCCTTCCACAGACAATATATAAAAATACATTTAGACCGTTTAACATAGTGATTGCTATCAGGAAATGAGGAGACTTTCAACCAGTATAACAAAAAATGTTTATGCAGAATCACCTATTGCACCTTTAATGACAAGTTGAAATTATGACATAAAAAATCTAAATTGAGATAATTATGAGATCTAGTCTAAATTATTATTTAAAAAATTATGACACAAAGTCAATTATTACAAAATAATATTCTATTTCTATCTATCTCTCTGTCTCTTTCTGTCACCTATTATTTTATATATCCATATCTATATATTCATATAGAACATTTTGATTATATAAATGTTAATATAGAACATTTTTTGTTTTAATATTTATTAAATTATTAATATATATAATATCTTTTCTATCTGTAGCTTTTTTTGGTTTGGATCATTTTATTTTTGGCTTCAGATCAATAGTAATTTCATGGTCGACTAAAAACTACTTTTCCCAAAACTCTCAGCAGTGCGTTGCTTGGATGACATCACTCTGCATGTTTGTCTAAGTGCTTCGGTTGAAGCAGTCAGTCCAGCAGCCGATGGCTGTCACAGTCTCCTGCCAAACACACTCCATATTCACAATGCAGTTTAATTAATGACATCACTAAAAGGTTTGGTGCAATGAAGTTTGCATAGTTCAATTTCCTAAGTGCCTCTGTATCCCTCTCTAAGCAACTGCAACACAGAGTAAAACAGAGCCATCAATAATGCACCTCCAAAATAGGAGGCCTGCTACAGTGAGCGGCACCAAAGTCAGAGAGAAGATTGTCAAAGTTTGGAGATCCCTAATTGTGTACAGGATCCAGATAACTGCACTTTTGATGATTTTACAGGCAACATATTTTTACACACAAATAAAACCTTTTTACAGATTCACATTGAAATCACTTCATAGATCACTTGATTTTTGACTCCAAATGACTAATGGAGAACTGTGAGCTGAGTCTTGTAAGCTCTCTGCAAGGAACATGCTTGTAGTGACTTGTCAAGTGAAGATAAAAGGGGATTCCTGTGGAACACCACAAGATCTTGTGTATAGTTGATTAATCCATTTCATTCAGTCACAGCTGCAGCCTTTTCATGAATTCTGTCTCATTCTGTGCTCAAAGTTCATACGTTAGTAGGCTATGTTGATGTATGGCCACAGTGTAATTAACCGATAAAATACACATAAACATATGGTTTATCCTTGTTCTACTTGGTAAAATGTTGTGTTAGGGTACACAACAGGAATTAGTCCTCGGCCATTTGTTTGTGTGAACCTGAAAAGTAAAGATATGTTTTGATGAACATGACTAAAATAACAAAACTGAATCCAATTCCTTCCGTTTCGTCGCTGGAATAAAAAGCAACCACTAGTCCTCATTAGTCCTTCGCAGAGCAGAGCTTGATTGGGACTCTCAGAGATGTGAGTCCCATAAATGTGAATGTGACTACAGTTAATTTAATGCATGTATCTGAGGCTGTCTATTAACAGCAGGACTTACAGTCTTCTCTTATTATTTCCTCCTTCAGCTCGACTGCTTCAGACTGAGTGAATGAGCACAAAATCATGAATAAGGACAAAGAGAATCATTGATAAAGCAAGTTCATGTTAATACAGGCTTAGCGTACAATTAGGATTGTCAACACTTTGGATTAAAAGAACATTTTTGAACTCTTGTTCAGAAGTTTAGGTTCAGTAAAAAAATTTTTTTAAGGAAATGAATACTTTTTTATTCAGCAAGGATGCATTAAATTGATCAAAAGTGATGGTAAAACATTTATAATGTTATGAAATGTTTCTACTTTAAATAAATGCAGTTATTTAAAATTTCCATTCATCAAAGAATTCTGATGTTTGCACAAATATTAAGCAGGACAACTATTTTCAACATCGATAATAATAAATGTTTCTTGAGCAGTAAATCAGCATATTAAAATGATTTCTGAAGGATCATGTGACACTTAAGACTAAA
Source organism: Elopichthys bambusa (assembly GCA_037101425.1). Lineage (NCBI taxonomy): Eukaryota > Metazoa > Chordata > Actinopteri > Cypriniformes > Xenocyprididae > Elopichthys > Elopichthys bambusa. Next base: position 13,911,558 of record CM074437.1, read on the forward strand.
ATAATGGCTGCTGAATATTTAGCTTTGCCCTCAGAAATAAATCACATTTTAAAATATAGTCACACTGTATTTCTGATCAAATAAATGCAGCCTTGGTAAAATACCTCTTTAAACATTTAACTTATTAACCCCAAACTTTGGAACAGTTAGTGTAAATGCATCTGAAACTAAGATTACAGATTACTGACAAGTGAAGACAAAGATATCGGTAGCACTTTATTTTAGTCTTGTTCACCATGCACATAATATTTAATTATAGTTATTACAATAACTGGGTAATAACTAACCCTGAACCTACCACTAACCGTAACCCGTTATATTAACCAGTACTTTCTTAGTACACTGTAAGTGCACGTACTGTAAAATATAGTGCAACCAAGATGGCAATCATCATCCATTTAATTTGTTCAGATTGCCACTTGATTTTCATGGGCATTTTTACTTTTATATGGGCTTTTTTTTTTTTTTTTTTACTAACAGTATCAAAAAATATGATCATTTTATGTCAACATTTATCAACTTGTAACAATTATGAATCCACATATGCATAATCCTCTCCGGTGATCTTGTACATCAGAATGTGCTGGAAAAGGAGACCACAAGCTTGGGTGTGCAGTGATTTATAACCATGATTGTCTGCCAAACTGATGTCTGAGGTGTTGTGAAGCCCTCAAGTGGTGAGGTGAAGTAGTGTAGGTGTTAAGTTGCAAATTACTTTAAAGCCAGTGAACCTCACCACTCACCTCTGCCATGCAATAAACACTTAAGATCCAATAGACTTCGCTCCTTTAGAGCCAGTGATGATATTCTTTCAAATAATCTTTAATGTAAATATATCTCTCATTAATCAACAAATTTGAGTTATGACCCTTATCTTTTGAAGGCACCGAGCCTTGTTCACAGCGAAGTCTTTTTCACAGGCCTCTCCATCCCTCTGATGAGGCACTTAGCCCACTTCTATTTATAGCGGCAAGAGTGGCACGATCGATTATTCAACCTGACTCTGATTCTGCCTTCTCATGAACTGTTATTCAATAACCATGGATAAAATTAGACATCACCATCCAGAAGGGACAAATGGGACAGAGAGAGGAGGGAGAGAGAGAGATGGAAGTATGGCTGTGATTTAGCAGGTCAAGGTTTCTTCCTAGGGTTGTCTCAACAGGCTGAACTTCACAAACTTAAAGCTTCTTCATCCTGCACAGCAGGGCACCATCATTTACCTCGGTGCCTAAATGTGTAGCTAACATGAAGCAGCACTTCCTTTTTTCACCCTCTCATCGCAGAAACAGCTACAAGAAGGGGGGGAAAACCCCCCAACTCAGTTAAGCTTCCCCTGCTGCATCCATGTATAATCATACCGAAATATCAACATGAAATAGCCTATAAAATAAATTCTCATTGTCAAAAGGACAACTGCATTGTCACCTAGCCAGTTTGTTTTCCTTTAAGCCATCAATGCAAAATGGCAATAAATTATATTCAAACAATGAATGGGATGATTAACTATCGAAGTATTTTCGGATAGTATTCTAATAGTAGGCCTATCTCTCTGGTTAATGCCAAGAGGAACATCATCTGTATTTGAAGTGGCATAGCCACTGACATGCAAGCTACATCTGGACTCTAATTGATGGGTCTGTTCAAGGCACTTGCTGCTGAACTACAACCAGGCTTAGCTTAATGAGAAACAGATGAATGTCAGTGACAAGGCTTAAGACCAGCGCCTGCTTCTATCAAAGTTATCCCTCAGGCTACAAACTACAAATCAAAATTTTTTAATCTGGCACAAATAATCTTAAATTTATGTTTTATGTAGCCTACACATTTGTGTTTATCTTATTCTTATAATCATCATTATGACTTTGTTGTTATTATTGACACTGTGAAGTAGCCTATAGCCTATCATTAGCCTATATCTCATTAAAATCTGAAACTACGGACATTTTGCAATAAAATATTTGTATTTTATATTTTAAAAAATAATTTTATTTTAGGAAATATTTATATTTTTTATTATTTATTTTATTGTCTCTTGATGTCTATTGTCTCTTAAAGGCACAATATGTAAATTTCGCTGCTAGAGGTAACTTATTCAAAACAAAGGCGCAGCTTGATGACACTTTGATTTTGCGGAATCATGGGAGGTGTTGTCTTCACGTCTACAGCCGATGGAAAAGAATCCGACGGGCTTGGCCAGAAATCATATTCATGGATGAGCTAATGTATTAATGAGTTATTAACATTACTCTAATATGAAGCACGGTGTGGCTAAAGGCCGTTGGAGCGGAACTAAGCCGCGGGAGCGATTTCCAACCAGCACGACACCTGGCTGGAGAGCAGTGGAGCTTTTATTATGCTGCAGACGAGCGCTTCCGCTTCTTCCAGTCATGCGTATGTGGAGTAACGCCCGCTTAAGCGGCGCGTGAGCAGCGCGTGAGCGTAACTACTTCGTCACTGCAGTTGCAGAGACGCGCGAGTATTCACACTGGAAGCTTTTGTACAGCGTCACAGCAGCGGCTCAAAGCTACAGTTGGTCATTTATAAACTTGATAGTCTTGAAAGTTTGTTAACTTGGGGAGGTGTACAACATTCGCATATAAATGTAAATAAATAAAAGCTTTGTGTCATCCAGGTAAGCTTTGTGTTTTACATCATCTGCCGCGTGCACATGTTTACAAGACAGCAAACTCGGGTTTGATTTGGGAATGCTGCAGCCTATATATCTCTCGGTGTAATAACTAAAATAATGTTTATATATCTCATTTTCTGGCTAGTTTACTTAAGTTTTTTATAATACACCATACTTTAACCCAAACTAATTAAAAACCAGTTTAAATGGGTAAATCTTCTATAAATATTTGTATTCTTAATTTTCTTTTCTGTCATACTCAAATTATTGTTAAAAGACATTAGACATGCTTATTCTGTGCATTTTGAAGACTTTTTGTGTGAAATTATATTATATATATATATATATATATATATATATATATATAATATATATATATATATATTGTCCATCAAAAGTGTACTTTCACTTTGAGCGTCAGCAGCGCAGCAAACATAAACTCGGCGCCGAAACCCCCGCTTCACTGCTGCTCACGCGCTGCTCCTGCATCCGTTGGTTAACATGCACGCCGAAACGTGCATCATGCAGTGTGAAACCGGCGTGACGCAGCGCTGTTTTATCATATTAAATATATTTGTGTGTTGAAAGTTGTTAAAACTTGTTGCACGCTGCAGTAAGCTAGATCGATATTAGTCATGGTAAAACATGGTAGCCTACTCGCGGAAAATCAAAAAATCGAGATTTAAACAATAAGATTTGCTGTGTTGAGCTCAGTGGTGTAGTCTACGTGATACGCCGTATACCCACTAGGAATGTTCAAGGATTTTCGTATACCCACTTACAAAAGCGCGAGGATTCGTAACCATCCAATAAATCACAATATGATTTGTGGTTTGTTGCTTTTGTCTCGTATTTCTCAAAGTCTCAAGTGTCATATTTTGCCCATTTTACGTCGGAATAAAAAAAACAAATACCGTTTTGGGTCTTTAATGTGTAGTGACAGATCGCTGTAGTTCAAGAGAAGCGGCAGCATGCAGCGCAAGTGAACTGATCCTCTCCTCCGCTTTAATACCAGTTACAGCGCGAAATAAACATGAATGAACATCTCAAGGTATGATAAAAGATACAGTACTTAACGAAATCCGTATCATGTATTGTATAATTGCTTAATCAGAGTTTCAACCGCGGGAAGACGTTATAGCTTGTAAACAATGTCACGTAATGTAACATTTAAGGTATACCTCAGAACAAACATATTCAGTGACCATAAACTCGTTAGTCAGCTAGAAAAAAATGAACTCTAGAGAGGAGCATTTAGCTAAATATATACACTATATTACCTATTAATTATAATTTTTAATGTTCTTCAGTAGCCTATATGCATGTTTGAATAAATCAAACATGTTGACAGCCACCATTTAAATGTTTATATTTCAAAAAACGAATTGGAGTAGAAATAATTTTAAAGTTATAGGCCTATTATAACTTTATTATTATAAAAATTTAACTTAAAATTAACTTTCAATATTAATGTAGTACCAACTGATTCCCATGTATATTTTACAGCATTAGTTGAAAGACTTTTTTCTTGAGAATATTTGCCATGTACTGTACCTGATATACAGTATATCCAAAATAACTGATATCGAATAGAATTGCAAGTTAGTGAATTGAAATGCATAACTATGATGACAGACTGGCAGAAAATGGTGCAAAACAGAAAACAAAGTCCAAACAGTGTGATATTGTGACATACTGATAAGCTTCATCTTTCCATTATTGTTGCACACTAAAAAAATGCTGGGTTAAAAACAACCCAAGTTGGGTTGAAATTGGACGAATCCAGTGACTTGGTTGTTTTAAGTGACTATATGGATGGCTTTAAATGAACCCAAAATGGGTTCTAAATCAGACACATAATTAGTAGATAATCAAAAGGTGAACATTTATTAATAAACAATTTAATAAATGTTTATTGTTTAATTATTATATTTAATATTAACAAATGTTCATTTCCAATGCAATACAGCAATTTTTACACAATAGTTGGGTTAAATAAACTACCCAGCAGGTTGGGCAAACATTTTACCCAACCGTTGTGTTAAAACAATGCAGTTGCTGGGTTTGTCTATTTTCAACCCAACTTGGGTTGTTTTTAACCAAACATTTTTTAGAGAGTAATAATAGTTGCAACTTGCACTCTTACATGTGCATTGAAACTTGCCATCTGATAAAATATGCTCCAGGGACCATATTCATATAACATCTAATCTTAACTAGCTGAGTTAGATGGTGATTGACACTAAACAGTAGAAAATCAGTCCAGAGTCTCTTCAGCTGTAAATGTCACTGGCTGTTAAAGTTTTTTGTTGACTATAATAAGTTGACATTTTGATAAAACGCACATAAGCAGTCTTTCAGAATGCTCTCAATAACATGTAGCCTAGATCAGATGCATACTATATGCATTAGTGAGTGTGGTGGTGTTTATGGGGTGTTGCTCTGGGATGGGTGAGTATGAGGCTGGGAGGGAAAAATCACAGTATACTCACTACAAAAAACTAGACTACACCACTGGTTGAGCTATATAACACTGATTCATTTTCTGTCGATGAATGTAGCCTGTCTAAACAGTTGCTCACCTATCTAATAAAACACATAATATATTAAAGCGTCTTTAGTGTTTCCATGGTTTCTACAAAATAAAACCAGAATGATGCGCGTATGATGCTTATTTCTCTGGATTTAAACATTCTTGGAAAAATTTGGGATAATGCAAGTACAAAAGTCAAGAAAATATATAGGCCTAAATTGTTCTAGTGGTTTTGGGATATTTTAATCCAAATATCGTACATATTGTGCCTTTAATTGAACTGCGAAGCTCAAAGCAATAAGCCAGCAGAGGGACCCATTACGCCGCCAAGGAATCGCTGGATTAAAATAATATATATATATATATATATATATATATATATATATATATATATATATAATTTAAAGAATTATGTGATCGAGTTTTGTCATCAAAAGCATTTTATATCAGCTCTCCATGAGTTCAAGTAGGCTAATTTTTTTGTTTATGTGTAGCCACTCTTATAAACTCTCTGGTTTGTTGTTTGTGGAAATTGCAATTAAATTAAATCCACTTTTTTATGTTATAGTAGTTTCAGACATACAGTAATTTGTAGTGTATTTTCATTATGTGTATTTGTGTGTGTGTTTGTTACAGAATGTTGCGGAACAACTCCACAATAGAATATGAAATACAGCAACAATTATCACCAGTATTTTTCATACAGCGGACGAAAAAGAAAAAGCCATCTTCCGCTATATGATTTACCTATTTGGGTTTCGTTTTCGTCCGAAAAGCTGGAAGGCAAAAGCGCGAATGCTTTCAATACCTCAAACAGGACGTGACGTCAAATCCTCGCAAAAACCCCCCAGAATATTCGTGTTGTTTCCGGACGCTTCGTTGCTTGTCACATCAGCTCGATACAGCGTCCCACAGGCTGAGGTTAGTCGACCAAAAACAGAGCAGCTGCCTCTGGCAGTTAAAACAGGTAGGTTAAGCGTTCAATATGTTTTCCAGGCTTACGTGAGAGCTTTTCTTTATGAGATAAATATGAATATTTACTGTTCGCGAGCTCGTAGCATTGTTGCTAGCTGGCTAGCTCATCTAAAAGATGACAAGGTTGCCAAGTCGAAATATGAATAACAGCAAGATATATCGTTGTTCAGACGGTTTGTTCTTCTGAAAGTGTGGGTAAAAAAAACACAGTAACCTTTTAATTGGTCATAAAGAGAGCATTAATAGGATGTATTAATAGTATTGTCCGTTGTTGGCTAGCTTGTTGACATAGCGTAGCTTTAAAGAGAGAGTTCACACAAACATGAACAGTATTTTGTTTTTTTTATTTACTCACTTTCATTTTGTTTCGAACCTGGATGTTGTTCTTTCTTATATGACATATAAATAAGATAGTTTTCAGAATGACATCCTCAGTCATTGTTCACTTGCATTGTATCTTTTGTCCATGAAATGAAATTGAATCATCTTTTGTGTACCACTTAAGAAAGTAAGTCGTACAGTGTTGAAACAATATGAAGGCGAGTACATTTTTATTTATTTATATACTCAAGGTGAACTATCCCTCTACTACATTTATTCAATGCATTTTAGTGGCTGTCTATTTGCACTGCACCAAAATACATTGCTTATTTTCATAAATGTATGTTTTATAATTTTGTTATCAGCTCGCTCTCTTACTTTGCATCCTTACCAACACCCAAAACAGTTTCCATGTTGGTTTAGTTGTGAGAAAACAAACCCATCTAACATGCCCCAAGGTGTTTGTCATACATGAATGAGTCCTGAGTTTGATTCTGGGTCATTGAGGGACAAAATAGAGGCATCACATGCTGCTGTCTGGGATTTGAAATGAAAACAGCCTGGTAGTATCAGGCGCTGACTGCTGCTGTGAGGAAATGTGACTGGCCTACAGGGTGATTTCAATTAGGCGCACATCAAAATCAGATTGAGTACTACTTTATTATTTGCATAGACTCATGCAGACACCAGATTTTTTTTACCAACTGTATATTCAGTTATTTATTAATGTTTTTCATATATTACTAAGAGATTTAAAAAAATAAAAATAAATAATGAATTCAGCATGATAGAAATATAGTGTAACAGGCAGGTTGTCAAATTGCAGTTAACATTCAAAACTTATAATACAATGTAATGCAACGCAATGCAATACAATGCTTTAATTGTAGTAAGTGTTCCCCTTGAAACATGAATAACAATATAAAAGTTATTCTTATGTTTATTTTATACAAATCATTAAGGATTTCACTGCTAAATGTCACATGTACCATGCCTTGAAGGTGGCCATTCGTATAATTATGGTAAATTGCCAAAAAAAAGTACTAAAATTGCTAATTCATACAAGGGCTTGACACTAATTTTTTTGCTCACCAGCCACTGTGGCTAGTAGTTTTCTAAAGTTACTAGCCACTCAGCATTTTCACTGGCCACAGTATTGACATCAGTACCATGGGGGGAAAACTGCTATATAGATATTTTTAATATTATCTCATAATTTGGCTGCAGGTATAGTAGGCTGCTGTCACTTTAAGACCTGACGGACAGATCCATTATACTGTTACACATGCATTTTCTTTCTCAACTGTTTGTTTACTTAAAACACAACTGACTGTGTTTATGTGAATACTCGCCATGACCAGCATTTCAACATTATTTTGTGTGTATTTCACTGCTTAAGCGCAATAAGCATTGAAAATAACTAATTTAGTAGTGAGAGGTGGATTTATGTGCGCACACTTTGGGTGTGAGCACAGAATTAGTAAAATTATGCACAATACGTGCAATCCCACACCGAAATGCAAGCCCTGTAACGCCAACAATATTCATTCATAGCAAATGAAATGAGTCAGTGAGGGGAGGTGGGTTTGTGTGTCAACTCGCTGTCGGAGAGATGAGAGGGGGCGAGAAAGTACATGATCTATTCTGCAGAAAATGAGTATTGGAAGCGTTTCAGATATTTCAGTATCAATACGTATTGAAAAATCTATATTTTTGACAACACTACATTGCACTTAATTTATTATTTCAGATGCATTTTTTAAAGAATACAATTGAAAAATGTATATGTTATAAATGAATGGGTGTTGTTGTCAAGCCCTGGTTTATACTAAAACTGAGCTGTCAGTCAGATGGCAAAAGGCATGTGAAAGATCCTGCTTTTTAGCAAAGTGTTAATCTTGTTGATAATTTAGGGGCTGTTGAAATGCATCAAATATGATACAATCGTTAAATTGCCTGCAGGTATGTGCTAATTATTATTTTGTTATTCTTTATCCACCATTTGTTTGCCAGCCATTGTAGTTTGTGGCCATGGATGATGACTATTACCAGGTTCTAGGAGTGCAGAAAAATGCATCTCCAGATGACATAAAAAAAGCGTAAGTTTTATCTTTGGTTTCATTTAGTCCTCTTTACATCTTTAACAATGCATGTTATTCAAAATTAAAGAGTAATTCTTTAAGAGTAATTCACTAATTTCTTTTGAAATTGCTCCATTTGTCATGCTGTGTTATCCTTCCAGTTACAGGAAACTAGCTCTGAGGTGGCACCCAGATAAGAACCCAGATAATAAGGAGGAGGCAGAGAAGAAGTTTAAGGAGCTTTCAGAGGCGTATGAAGTCCTGTCTGATGGTAAGTCTTAACATTATAATTTAATAAAGTAAATCAATCAATCAATCAAGTCACCAGACTAAAATAGGGTTCAACAGGGCACATGTGAGAGAGGTCCATTATAATGGTCAACGACCATAACTGACGCATCTACTTATAATGTTGACAAACAGTGACATGCAATACAGTGGCCAAAGACGGTTTACAATGTCCATCGTAGATCGCAAAAATCGCATGCTAAACAAACATTTGTCAGACATTCCCTGTGCCATTATGGACCTCCCAGCCTTATCAGCCTTGCACAGACTGCACTTTTGAGACACTCCTTCAGAAGGAGGGGTTGTGTTCAGAGGTTAGCGCTGCCACTCTTTATGGCAGACTTTCCTCAAATTCTAAAAAATAAATAATGACTCGTGATACGGCACCCACTGTGCAGTGTGACCCACTTTGGCGCTTTCCAGGTGTGATTCAGGTCTGGTGCATGAGTAATGTAATTACTAGATTATGGAAAACCGCTGTGCAGTAAATATGTTTGGTCTCTTACATTTTATGTTGGTATTTTCTTTTTTACTATGAGTCAGTGAACAAAACATAGTTGCTTAACTCTTGGTTTACTGTCCTTCAGCAAACAAGAGGAACTTATACGATCGATATGGAAAAGAAGGCTTAACACCAGGTGGAGGTAAATTACATCCTACAGTGAATTTTTTTTTTTTTTTTTTGGTCAAATTCTTAATTTGGATTAAATAAATGTATATAAATAATATGCCAATATGATGTCAGTAAACTATGTTTAAACCTTTCACTTTTTTATCATTTGGACAGGAGGAGGAAGAGGGCACTTTAATGGCGACCACTTTGGATTCACATTCCGCAATCCAGAGGATGTCTTCAGGGAATTCTTTGGTGGACAAGATCCATTTGCAGACTTCTTTGGTGAGTTTGTATTTACCTTGCTTTTTTGTGATCATTCAATTGCAGAGCAGTTTTTAGGCAGTTCTTTAAATGATCTTTTTTTTTTTTTTTTTTTTTTTTAGGTGGAGATCCATTTGGCAATGACTTCTTTGGTGGCGGTCGGCGGCACCACCACCACCACCAGCGGGGCATGAGCAGGAGCCGGACAGGAGGGTCTTTCTTTGGGGGCTTTGGAGGATTCCCACCTTTTGGGGCAGGGTTTTCATCTTTTGATGCAGGTCAGATGATGCAAATATGTCCACTCTTCATTTCAAATTCTTTTCAGTTGATGTAAAAGTGGAAACACAAACACAACTGCTGTAAATTAAAACCAAAGCCAGGCTAAAACTTCTAAAGCTTGTATTAAAGGTCACATATTATGCCCATTTTACAAGATGTAAATTAAATTTCAGGTGTTCCCAGAATGTGTCTGTGAAGTTTCATCTTAAAATACCTCACAAATTATCTATAAATCAATGTTGTAAATACCCATTTCTGACTACAGTCAAGAACAGGTTGTTTTTGCGCATGTGCCTTTAAATGCAAACGAGCTTCTGTGCCCTGCCCCCTCTCTGATCACAGTTCCTGCCTCAATCGGATTCTCTGCCAACTATTAACAAGACATTTGCTTGGTTTTGATTATTATCTTTCCACGCATTTTAAAGCTATACCAGTTTAAACTTCTAATGGATCGTTTTCTGAGCGCACTTATATAAAGCGCACACACACAGACAGCTGGGTGTCAGGTCTCATGAGTAACTTCTTTCACATTTTTTTTTGTTTAAATGGTCAAATACACAAGTTCTGTATACAAGGTTCTGTCAAAAACACAGTTATGTCTGTGAATGTAAATAACAGGCAACGTTACAGAAATCATATGTGTATATTAGATCTGTGGCACATTCCCTTCAAAAATAAAACTAATCCACTGCATTCGCTCATATGTCAGTAAATGAAGACTGTTATGTTCACTTACATCCAACAACAAAACATCTTAATTACTTGCCAGACATTGTTGTCACTACAGCTGCTCAAGCGTGGACACACATTTATATCTGAACACCTTGTAAAAGTGGATTTAGCATAATAGGTGACCTTTAAAATTCAAACATCCTTGTGTATGATATCTTTCATTGGCTTTAGAACTTATATATTTACATCCATGTGCATCAAAACAGCTCACCAACAATTAGAAAGCTTTTGAAATTGTATTTTTGGTGCCATTAAACATGTTTCCAAAGTATTTTGTGCAGATGTTTTGCTGACTATCATGAACAGTATGAATATATATATATAATATACTATATTTTATATAACTATATTTTTTTCATATATATATCTAGGTTTCACGCCTTTTGGGCATATGGGAGTAGGAGGTGGCTTTACTTCCTTCTCTTCAACTTCATTTGGTGGAGGTGGGGGAGGAGGTGGAGGCGGAGGCGGAGGCATGGGCAGCTTCCGCTCTGTGTCAACCTCCACTAAATTCATCAATGGGAGGAAAATCACTACAAAAAGGTAGGCACCTTTCTAAAGCTGTATTTTATACGTTTGAGATATAAAAACATCAAACCAATTACATAAGCAACATAGCCTGAAACATTTCAAATGATTCGGCAATATACTGCTGCCGTCTGTGTCATTAACCCCCTGTGCGACCTTATGGACATTTTTGTATTTTTCAGGTTTGTTTTTTTGATAATTTTACCTGTGTTAATGCCAACTGCATACATTTTGGCACAGGTGTGTATTTTTTATTGGAATTTTTCAACCCCATTTCCTTAAAGAAAAAAAAGATATTTTGCACTAGGTACACAAAATAGTTCCTCTCAATGTCCCCATTGAAACCCATTAATTTTTAATCCCCGGGCCATTTAACTATAAAATGACAGTCTCTGTAGGCTTCTTTTATTGGCTTTCATTCTGTTGGCAAGGCTTCAAAATTTAAATCTTTTTTTTTTTTTCTTTTTTTTTTTTTTACCAGATGTTGCCATTTTCTGATGTTTGACCTATAAAGCAAATACTCTCTTTATTCTTGTTTTCTGCTTATGCATATTACAGAGCCATTTGGATAAATTATGCAGCTATAATTGTGTGGGTGTGTTGGTATGGATGTCCGAGTGTAGTGAAAATCTCTACTGCAAATCACAAATCCAACCATTGTGTATACAAATTGAGTTTTCCTGTCATTTAATGGGGAAAATTTGGTACTGCGCCCAAACAAACTCTTACTGAACATCAGACATCAACTTATGAGTCAGAAAGCCTAAAAAAATTGACCAAACAGCACCTACATCCCCACAAGTTGTTCGGGAGGGTTTCAAGAAAAATCCTCCTCGCTCATTAAAAAACAATCTCCAGCATATTCAGTTGTCAGACACAACTGGAGCTTCAAAAGGGACCGGCTTCTATGGTCCGATAAAACTAAAAAAGAGCTTTTTGGCAGCAAACCCACCAGATGGGTTTGGTGCACACATGGATAAATAGTACCCCATGCCCACAGTTAAATATACTGCTGGATCTTTAATGTTGTGGGCCTATTTTTCTGTTGGAGGTCCTGGACATCTTGTTCAGATACATGGCATCATGGATTCTATCTAATACCAACAGATAAAAATCAAAACCTGACCGCTTCTGCTAGAAATCTTATAATGGGTCGTGGTTGGATCTTCCATCAGGACAATGATTCAAAACAGACACCAAAACCAACACAAAAATGTGTCACTGAGCACAAAATGAAGCTTCTGCCATGGCCATCCCAGTCCCCTGACCTGAACCCTATAGAAAATGAGTGGAGTGAACTGAAGAGAAGAAGCACCAATTGACATGTGACAACACCGGTAATACCGGTAATTTAAAAAAAAAAATTTTTTTAAACGCTTATGAATCCTGGTGTGCGGCCATGTGAATTTTACTTTCACTTTCAAATTAGCAGCAATTTTGAATGGTGGGTTATTATTCTTACTGAAAAATACAACAACAGAACAGTACAACGACAAACTCGCTTATATTAATCAGAACGTTTATTAACAAAACAAGTAAGAATACACCGTGCTAGGCCAAATAAAATAACAAATAGCCATGGCTAACTTATCGTTTATATAAAAAACTGAAAATCAAACCGTGGAAACTCTGGAACCAAATAAATAAGGAACAGAACATTTAAGTTCTTTAGTAAAGAGCAGTGAGTAATTCTCTCTCTTAGCTTTGTTCTTTGATTAACATTAATGACACTTTAAGATCTGCCGCTGCTGCACACGACGCGGATCTGACACGTTTTCTCAAAAATTTTTACGTTCATTCAAGACTTAATTTAACTCACTGAAGACTGCTCTTATTAGGACACTCGACAAAACAGACATTTTGGAATAATTTGTGTGTGTAGTGGTTCATTCAAGCGAACTCAATATTGGAGCACATTGTGTGTTTGTCAACATAAGCAGGACATTTACAGACAGCGCGTTCTCTTTTGTCATGCTTGAATGGTTTAAAAGCACTTGCATGAATAAGAGCTTGATAATATAATGCAGAAAAACGGATACTGCTTTAATTGTGTTAAATATTTTTAATGCGTTAAACTGAAGGAAAAAAAAGCCTCGGTGCTGCGGTGGGCAAGTGATGAAACCGGTGTTGCGACTGAACACTGGTAACACCGGTAACACACCGACTACCATAGCAAGCCTACTGTGAATAATATTACAGTACTGTGCAGTAAAAATATAAGCTGCACAGTATAATACTGTCAGGTTTTTTGGGGCTGTCATTATACTGTTAGTTTAGTGTTCCTGCTGTAATCTCCATAAACTATTTATTACTAGTATTAAAGTACTCTAGAATGTGATTTTATTTTTTATTTATTTATTTATTTTTTACATTGTAACACTGCTAGAAGCTGCATGTCTTTTTAAAAGTTGTCTTTTTTTATTATTCTAATACAACATTACATAAACCTTTACAATGTGCCTTAAATTAGGCATACATGCATACGTACATACATACAAAAATATACTCTCAAATCAGGCTTCAGTGAACACCAGTCCATCCCCTGAAACAAATGATTTATAAAATACAAATCAGCATTTGCCAATTTAAACTGCAATGAATAAATAGTTGATAATTGAATGGAGATGAAATGTCTGTTTGTCTCTACAATGCAAAAGAAAATGGGGTTTCAAATACCAATAGACATACAGTAAATGGAGGATCAAGGTAATTAATCATGTGGTTTAGACCGTTTTCTGAAGTGATTCAATTTGGTCTGATATTTTGATACCAGATGAATTGACTGGTGACTTTGATTAATTGTACCTTTATGTTTCTTTTGAAGCTTTGGTCCCCATTGGTCTTCCATTGTATGGGCAAACATTTCTCAATTACAATATTTTCATTTGTCTTCCAATAGAAAGTCCTAGGAGTTTGAGACAGCATAAGGTTGAGTAAATGATGAGATACTTTTGGACTTGATGGTCTTTTTTCATTTTGGTTTCAATTGTTTTACTTGAAAGGTTAGAATTTTGTGAATTTTTTGAATGAAAGATCAAAAGGATAAACAGTGCAGATTTATTTTCACAGCCACCTTTGCTCATATTTACCAGGGTGCCAATATTAGTGAAGGGCACTGTATGTGTAACTTTTTTTAATTGACGCATAAGGATTAATGTTAATAATAGAACATAAGGAACAGAGAAAAAAAGCACTCACTGATCTTGACTAAATAACTTTTGTAACTTTATTAAGAATTAATCTATATATGATTTATAAAGTGAAGACTGTGCAGTGTACCTGAATACTAGACCTACCTAAAAAACATTCATTTTGAGTTTGTTTCGCATATGAATCGCAATTCTAGCTTCTACCGATTCGCATCGATTCACAAATTTCAAAAATCAATTTTCTACAGTGTTACATTTCTTTAACTTCACAGTGCTACTTAATGTTATTGACACCTTTTAGAGTGTTAATAGTCACAATAAGCCATGAAAAAGGACTCAATGCGGCGCTCGAGCTGATGGACACATAGCCGAAGCGTGAGCACAGATGCATGTGATCCCGAAATTAAGTTCTTTCACAGCTCGTGCTTGCAAGGTCAAATACACACAATTATGTGAAAATGCACATTGTGTGGAGTATTCATGTAAACACAGTCTGTTATGTGTTATGTGAACGTAAACAGGAGAAAATCAGATGTGTAACAGTATATTAGATCTGTGCATTCATTCTATAAGGGACAGCAGACTTGTCTAAACTTGTCATCTGTTTCATTAATGTTAATAAAAAAATAATAATCACTTTTGTAACTTTAATATGAATCAATTTATATTTAATTCATACAGTGAAGACTATATAGTGTTTTATTTTTACATTTTGATTCAATTTCTGTAGTATTTCTTACTACATGTTAAATAAATAAATATATACAAAATTTGTATATATTTTTTTTTCTGTTGTATTTGTCCTACTGTTTGTAATTTGCTTCTTTGTTCCTATTTTTAGTATCTAAAATAAAATGATATTTCCTGCCTAGATTTATTACAGAAGACTGCCAGTCATGTGTAATGATTGCAGTCAGCTTAAATGGCATTTGTTTTATAATTTTGGGATTTAAATGGGAAGAAAAAAATAAACTTCAAGGTTCATATTTATTTCAGTGGGATCTTCGAGACCTACTAAACTGTCAACCACAGTCAAATAGGAAAAAGTAACACAAAACAATAAACTAGAACTAAATCTATGCATATATTGAAATAAAAATTGATTTAAAATCCTCAGGAATTGAATTGTGAGGTACCAAAAGATTCCCACCCCTAATAGATGTGCTATTTATTCGTTTCTGTAGAATTGTCGAGAACGGACAGGAACGGGTAGAAGTGGAAGAAGATGGACAGTTAAAATCTCTAACCATAAATGGTAAGGAACAGCTCCTGCGATTGGAACACAAGTAAGATAATGGAGCCCTTTCAGCACAAACTTGAGCTCAAACAATGTTAGTACTGTCGTTCAGATGTCTGTACATTGCGTTTTTTTGCTTGTTTTTTTTCCCCCTCCTTTTATCATTTTTAGACTCTTGTTTCTGAATAATTTTTTGGTTTATATATTTATAAATGGGGACTGTCAGTATTTTGCGCAGGATGCGTGTAATTTTAATTTTATTTGGGACCATAATGTGAGATTAGTTTTTGTTTCCGCTAGCACTTTGTGTTGCAGTGTCCTCATGATTTCACATTGCCTTTTGAATAGTGCTTTGGGCTAAAAGGAAAAGAGAATTGTGCTTTGTGCATGACTTGACCAACTGAGTGTGGATTTGGAGTATGTAACTTACTGTTCAAACCTTATGGCAACTTGTCTAATTAGTTTGTTAAACATTTGTAAATGCTGGTAGAGTGCTAGATCCATTGTACTGATATGCAATTTTTATTATTTTTAATTAATGAAAATGTTTTTTTTCCCTCATTGTTGCATGTAAGAACAATTGTTGTTTATAGTTGTAATGTTATTACTTAATAACCTGATGAGTACCGGAGTTAATAATACAACTGATTTATGACCATTCAAGGAACTTTGTGTACTTTGTAAAATAATTTGAACCTAAATAAATGAGTTTCATCCTTTTTGGGGATGTGGCAGCTCTGCAGTCTATGTAGTTTTGCTTTAATTGAGAGTGATCTTTGATTGTCTTCCAAACCCTATCATTAAGGGAGTGTGTTGCAGTTTGTTTGCCTAAACTAACAGTTTTCTACTCTTTTCTAACAAAATGTTTAGATTCTTCACCATTTTCCAGAGTTTAGAGTGTGTAATATTGTTTACATCAAAACTCAGCTATGAGTTATATATTAAATTTAGGATTATTGATATTTTAAGCAGATCATTATCGAACAAGTATATTCCAACATAAGCAATGCAGAGTTGCGGACAGGGGGAAATTTACCAGAAAATAGTAACTTCCTTAAGCCATTAACAAATATTACATGATAGTACAAAGTAAGGTAATGTACATTCTGAGATGAAAACGTATGAAAGAAATAAACTTTATAACTATTTGAATGTACATTAATAAACTGCACTATAATGGAACGCTCATAAAGGATTAGTTCATTTCAGAATTCAAATTTCCTGCTAATTTACTCACCCCCATGTCATCAAAGATGTTTTTCTTTCTTCAGTCAAAAAGAAATTAATGTTTTTGTGGAAAACATTCTAGGATTTCTCTCCATATAGTGGGCTCCAACGGCTACCAACGGGTTGAAGGTCCAAAATGCAGTTTAAATGCAGCTTCAGAGGGCTCCACATGATCCCAGACGAGGAATAAGGGTCTTATCTAGTGAAACGATAGGTCATTTTCTAAAAAAATAATAAACATTTATATACTTTTTTAACTGCAAATGCTCGTCTTGCACTGCTCTGCGCCACACATTACGTAATCACATTGGAAAGGTCACGCGTGACGTAGGCGGAAGTACCGAGCAAGTGTTTACAAAGTGAACGTGCAAAGACTAAGTCAAACGCCCTTAAACAAAAAAAGGTACAACAACTAAGACGGGCAATTTTGAAGTTGGAGGAGAAAACGAGATGGTGTTTTTTGCCCTACCGCGGTACTTCCACCTATGTCACGTGTGACCTTTCCAACATGATTACATAATGCGTGGCGCATCGCAGAGCAGTGCAAGATGAGAATTTGTGGTTAAAGTATATCATTATTTTTTTTAGAAAATGAAATTGTTTTGCAAGTTAAGATACTTATTCCTCGGCTGGGATCGTGTAGAGCCCTTTGAAGCTGCAGCGAAATTGCAATTTGGACCTTCAAACCATTGGTAGCTGTTGAAGTCCACTATATGAAGAAAAATCCTGGAATGTTTTTCTCAAAAACCTTAATTTCTTTTTGACTGAAGAAAGAAAGACATGAACATCTTAGATGACATGGGGGTGAGTAAATTATCAGGAAATTTTAATTCTGAAGTAAACTAATCCTTTAACATTTTTAATCAAAGATATTAAAAGTGATCAGTGGAAGTGTAATTTCTTAAAATAAAAATGTAATGTAAAGAGAAGGGTTTGATTTTTTTTTTTTTTTTTTTTTTTTTTTTTTACATAACTATTTTGAGAATGTCTTAAATAATTAGGTTAAATTAGGGATAGTTATCAATTAAAGCTATCTTAATTTTTCTATTATGTAGAACAACATTTCTTAGCTGTTGCCTTTTACTACCTTTCGCCTGCCAAATGAAGCTGGCTGCAGTGCTACCAGAATGCATGGCTAACAAAACTAACAAGCTTTGTGATTTTGTTTTATGCTGTCTAAATGCATCTCTACCTCGGGATGTCAGAGGTATTATAGACATAATGCAGAATTATCATCAAAACTGCCTGGTAACAAAAAGTGTAACTGGTCTGCAAAACATCTTTTTATATTAGAGGCAGATATTATTACACTTATTAAATTAGTTTCTAAACTAAACCGCACCCCTCTCTCTAGGAAGAGCCCAGGAGATAGGCATGCTGGAGGGTCACAGACAGAGGAAGGAGCTCCCTGACTCCTCTTCCTCCTCCTCCTCACACTCTGCAAGGCAGTCAGCTCAGAGAGAGGAGCAAAATAAAACTGCAGGCAAAGGTCAGAAGCCCCTTTCATGTTACGTGTTAGATTCCTGGAGCTCGAGCATGATGCTTGTGATACTTAAAATTATGTATCCCAACAGAGCAAACTGGAGTCAAGAGGAAGAGAATGACGGTGAAGGGAGAGACCAAAAAGGCCAAAGAGTCCTAAATTTGTCGCTGCATCTGAACTCGTAGTACTGATAGTCTGACATACTGTAGTTGTGGATATGCTGTTGAGGCTGGAAAAACACTATCGTTTTCTCTTGTTTGTTTTTTATTTGTTATTTTTTTTGGATGAAAAGTTACAATTTATAATTTTTTTTAAATTTTCTTTTCTGCCACAACTAATCAGTAGTTATTACAAACAGTAAATGATCACTGCTCTGAAGAACTGTGACTGACACCTAAATAAAAAAAGATGAATAGTTTTAATGCAAATATGTGCAAGTGAGCATTTCTTATTCGCATGATCCACACAATTTATTAATGAATGAACAACCAATTTACATTGCTTTTTCAGTAATAAAAACAGGTTTTACCTTTGGCTGAATTTATAGTAATAATGACCCAATGTAGACACAATATTAGATGCTTGGTATTTGGTTTTAGCCTTGATTATTGTACAGAAGCAAGGTATTAATAGGAAATATTAGCCATGTCATCACAGTTTGAGTAAATACAACAATTCCGTTGAAACATGACGTTTATGACGTTTTTACAAAACTGCAGAGTCCCTTCTTTTTGGCGGTCACTGCCCTGAGCAACGGACCCCATTTGCTCCTGGTGAGGAGTTTCTCTTTCAGCTCCTGAAAGACTGGGGGTCCGTCGTGTTCTTCGGCCTCTGAGCTGATCTCCATCTTCTGCACTATGAGCTTTAGCAGACTGTGTTGCTTTTCCATAGTGTCCGATATCTCCTTCAGCCTGAGCGATTACACAGCACATGGTCTGACATAAAGGGCTATTGGGTTTAATTCAGGACTTGAATTGAATCACTTAAAGGGTTAGTTCACTCAAAAATGAAAATTATCCCATGATTTACAGCCATCGTAGGTGGTGTTCTTTCAGACGAACACAATTGGAGATCTATTTAAAAATATCCTGGCTTCTCCAAGCCATATTTAAAACTTTATTAACTATAATAACTAGCTTCTAGCAGACGGCCGTACGGTCATAC
Source organism: Elopichthys bambusa (assembly GCA_037101425.1). Classification (NCBI taxonomy): domain Eukaryota; kingdom Metazoa; phylum Chordata; class Actinopteri; order Cypriniformes; family Xenocyprididae; genus Elopichthys; species Elopichthys bambusa. The sequence goes on from CM074437.1 coordinate 13,931,064, forward strand.
ATCGCGTTAGGGGGTTACTCATTTGGCATATATCAACTTGCGTAGTACGGTCGTCCACCGGAAACTAGTTCTTTGAATTTATAAAGTTTTAAATATGGATATTTTTCTTACAAAAACACATCACTTTGCTTCAGAAGGCCTTTATTAACCCCCTGGAGCAGTATGGATTGTTTTTTTTTAATGGATGAATTTTTTTGGGCTTCAAAATCTGGCCCCCCCTTCACTACCTAGGAACACCACCTAGGATGGCTGTAAACCATGGGATAATTTTCATTTTTGGGTGAACTATCCCTTTAACCCTTTGATGCACAACATGGGAAAAAAATGACCCGACTGAGTTTTTATTTTCTATATCTTTGCAAGAAATTAATTTCATCATTCAGTATTCCAGGTATTCCTCAATTAACTTGTTTTTGATCATTACAAATCCTCATTTTTGTTTTTTCTTTCTTACTTTTGGAATAAAAATAATTTTTGTATCACTACCCTTGTAATGCACAACATGGATAAAAAATGACCCGTATTCATTTCCTATGTTACTTCAGTCATGGCTGAGTGCTTCTTTGCTGAATCTTTGAAAGAAATGTATTTTATCAGTTATTTATTCCAGGTATTCATTAAATATCTTGTTTTTGATTTTCTACAAATCATTGTTTATTTTTTCTTTCTTACTTACTTATAAACAAACACAGTTTTTGTATTTCTACATCAATTTTACACACATGGGTCAAAAATGACCCATATAGAAATCTTTAATATTTGCACATTTTTGCAAGTAGGAACATATTTACTGCAGACAGCTGTTCATCTGCCATACATTTTTTACATCTCAACACGGCTGCTTTTGTATATTTGATGGATGTAAGTCTTATTATATTTCATATATTAGGCTATATAATATATTTCATAATTTTTATTTTTTGTCATAAATCAATGCTATTGATCACCTTTTATGTCTGTCAGCATTCCTGAAAAGTAACAGTTTTGGACATATACTACATAGATCTAAAGTGACCTGAATGAGTGATTATTTTCTATATCGCATTTATTACAAGAAGTTAATTTTATAATTCATTATTCCAGGTATTCCTCAATACTTACTTTTTGAATTAAATTTTTTTTGTGTCACTACCCTTCTAAAGGCCAAAGTATACTTCATTTTCCGTAACTTTGTATGTGCAGGTTGCGCATTTAAATTGCATTCAACTGTGCGCAAAGTATACTTTCAGCTTTTTTTACAGTGATGTCATCATCCAGCTCAGTTCAGTTCGCACACAATGGTGTCAATGCAGGCAGGTCAAAAAACACTTGATATTCAACGTTTTGATCTGCCTGCATTGACACCATTGTGTGCGAACGGAACTGCTGGACGATGACATCACTGTTTTCTCCAGTGCTGATATATAGATAAATTAACTAATTATTGATTTTACAACAGAATGAATCAATACTGAATTTACTTAAGCTGGACAATGACACCATTTTCTTTAAGAGCTGCTGTGCAGCCAAAATTATTTATCATTGTAAAGCTGCTTTGACACAATCTGCATTGTAAAAAGCGCTATATAAATAAAGGTGACTTGACTTGACTTTATGCACAACATATCCCAGGCATCTTTTGGTGAAGTAGCTGTTGAACCAGGTGAAGGTCCTGGGCAGCTCCTCAGGATACTTCTGTTCTGCCCTGAGTGGGGGGATGCTCACTTTAGTAAGACCCTTTTTTACTCAATTTATTGGACTGCGTCTGAGTTTCCACTTAAGAGGACACATCAGGAGTCTTCTACATCTAGTTGAGCTGGATTTACACCTATAACTCCAGATTCACCCAGTGGCACATAGTCTAGGTCATCAGCATCAGATATTTCAGACTCTGAATCAGGACTAAGAATTGCCTCATCCTGTTTTGTATGCAGCATCTCTACAACCATTTCAGCCATTTTAGTATGGACTAGCCATACTAACACTCTGGATAAAGAAAATCAAAAGCACAAGAATATTTTCAAATGCACATTAAACCGTTGATCAATACACTTATTATATATTTTTACTGTTGGACAAAAACCTTGTTCAAAACGGTTACTTTTCAGGAACACTGATAGACGTAAAGGGTGACCAATGGCATTGATTTATAACAAAAAATAAAAATGATGAAATATAATATATAGCCTATTACAGTATATGAAATATAATAAGACTTACATCCATCAAATATACAAAAGCAGCTATGTTGAGATGTGAAATGTGTGGTGGATGAATAGTTTTCTGCATGTTCCTACTTGCAAAAATTTGCAAAGGTTTCTATATGGGTCATTTTTGACCCATGTGTGTAAAATTGATGTAGACTTACAAAAACTGTTTGTTTATAAAGTAAGGAAGGAATGATAAAATACATTTCTTTCAAAGATTCGGCAAAGAAACACTGTTTTGCATTACAAGGGGTTTTCATAGCTTGTGCATCAAAGGGTTAAGTTTGTCTAATTAAGTTTAGTTAAACATTGTTTATTATTTGTCAGATTGGTGTTACCTGTATTTCTGTTTGGTTAGCTCTCGTTCCAGTGGAGTTAACTGGTGGATGGTAGGACTAAGACGGGTCCTGGACTTCCTCCCCTCATTCCCACTGAAAAACCATCTTTTCTGTTCACAAGCACATTAAATCAGCTTTAATAACTGTTGGAAAATGCATTCACCAAGGTTGAACTATAATGTTTTTTTAACCAAAAATATTAAGCATTTTTACAGAGAATGCTTTATGGAGCTGTTCACAAAGCTCTAATTTGTATTAGAATTCATAATTACTCAATTGCATTGTGTTTGTAAACTAGAGAAACATGTTGGAGTTTGCTGCCATTCCAAGGCATTTATTGGTTTACAATCTACTGCACAATTATCAGAGTTGCTTTGCCCTTTGAAACATCAATATAATCTTATCAATATCATGTTAGGCTGTCAGACCTTTCCACTGAAGCATCGGTTTGGAAATTCTTTGATGGAGACCTGGTCCACCCGCTTCATAAACCAATAGGGAAGCCTCTCCTCCAGATGAGTGTGAAGTTCAATCTGTGGAGTAGATTGACAGTAAACCATTGTTTGTAGGGAGATATGTTTTATTCTTTTTATTAGGACACAATATTAAGAGTTGTGTGGAATCACCTGCATTGCAATCCTCTTTAAACATGCGTTTGTCTGAACCTCTGCTATGTCACCAACAGCCAAACCGATCTAAACTCAAAATACATTGTTTGATTGGAATCTGACATACTGGATTGTTGTTTTATATTTAATTCAGACTGTTTTCTTATGGACTTACCAGAAGATTCATGAGAAGAATAGGCACGAGTAAGACAAACCAAACAAAGATAGCTAATGTCAAGTTTGGAAAAGGAAGGTCTCCTTGCAGGTAGGGTTTCAAGAAATTGTCCTGGTAGTTGATTTCTCCAACCATCATGACAAAGGTTTGCAGCAAAGACAGGAACATCCTTCCAAAATGTTGCTGTAAAATAAATTCATATTTTAAACAGAGCTTTAAAGCAGTAAAGCTAGTTTTCCTAAATCTATGTTAGTCATATTAATAATTTTACGTTTAACAACACTCATATACTCACCTGTTCGATCATCAAGGCATAGAAGGACAAAGCAAATCCCAATATCAAGTAGAAGAACAACACAATAATGCTCAGCAGTGTCCGTGAGATCTCCCGAAACATTACCACATATATACCAATCCGTTCAAACCTACAACCATAAGAGATTACAAATGATAAGTCCTTCAAATGTTATGAAATGCTTCTGTTACGTAATTCTGTTCTATGGATGTATTGCCATTCAGTCCAATACCGCTGAAGATAGAGGAGGAGATTTATCCAGGAGGCCAGAGCTGCCAGTGCTCCAGCCTGCCAGTGCCAGGAACTCTTCGCGTTCATCAGCAATGGCACCACGAACACCAGAGAACAGATCGCAGCGGCCCAGTCCATGTAGTTAGAAAAATCTCGCGAATAATTCACCCGCTTCCAAAGGCAAGCCACAGTTAAAATGATTAGGCATACTTGAACTTTCAAGATACAAATCTTTTGAAATGGATAGAATGGAGAGATTTAAGTCCAGCGGTCAGAGGAGACAAGGGAAGATGAGCCTTCTCAAAATGGTATATTATATTTTTAACACAGTAGCCCATTCGAGACGTGCTTCTTATTGCTCATGTTTAAATGTTTATTCAGTTTATTATTCATGTTTATAACTGTCAATAGTCTGTATACACAGTATGATGCTGTGAGATTTTTTTGTACAGTTTTGTGTTGGTGGTTGAAGAGATATAATGCATATAATCAAGATCATCTGTGCATGGGATAATAATTATCAGAAAATATATAAAAAATAAAGTTGGTTGCAAGCATTTATTGGTTATATCAGTATTTATCTACATATGAGCCTCCCAGATTCCCACACAGGCTTCAACTGTTTAGGACCATTTATTTATGTATTTATTTGGCCTAAAGGTGCAATATGTAAGATTTTCTGTCCGCTAGAGGCCTATTCAAAACAAAGGCGTAGCTTGATGACGCCAAGTTTGAGTGCGGAATCTTGGGACATGTGGTCTTCACCTCACAGCCGGTGGAAAAGAATTGGGATAGGACTCGGGATCATGTCCATGGATGAGATTATTAACGCTACTGTAGTATGAAGCAGAGCAGGACCGAGTGTTGTGGGAGCTGAACGAGGCCGCTGGAGCGACTGCGCAACACAAGCCACGAGCAGCGGAACTTTTATTATGCCACAGTCGCCGGCGCAGCTTCCGCTTTTCCGGTCATGAGTATGAGGTAACAGCTCTGTTTATCATATTAGATACATTTGAGTGTGTTGAAAAGGTTATAACGTTACTCTCTGCGTTCACTCGGTGGCTGCTGTGAGACACTTGTTGCACACTGCAGTAAGTTAGATCGATATTAAATATATCATATTAAATGCTGGATGGCTTGTGTTGATAAATGGCATGCAATTAATTTTAAAACGTATTGTATGATGGAGAAAATGCTGTATTACTGTCACTAAAAATAAAGCTGCATCTGATTATGCTATGTTACCTACTTCACAAAATAGTGTTTTTCTCTGAGGCATGGTAAAGCATGGTACTCGCAGAAAATCAAGAAAATTAGTTTTAAACAATAAGACTAAAGCGTCTTTGGTGTTTCCATGGTTTCTACAAAATAAAACCGGAAACCGAGGGTAACGTGGGTATGATGCAATTGACAGGCGACTCCTCACACATCCCGGATCCTTGGTTAAAATTGCAATTTTCTCACGATTTACAAATAGTTGCAAACATCTGGGATATTGTAAGTACTCAAATGAACAAAATATATAACATTGGCCCAGTGGTTTTTGGATATTTAACTGCAAAATTCTTACATATTGCACCTTTAATACAGGTAAGGTTGGCAATATTAAGCGCAGCGTAAACAAACCTGTTGAGACATTTGCAGGATCTCTTTCCCAACTGCATACATGTTCATAGCAAGAACCAGGAGCATGCATGTTGTTGTTATATAGGACTGCTGTGTAGAGCAAAGAGAATTTGCATCATTTTTTTTTCTTGATCCATACAGTATCATAACATACTATACCTCAATTTTTTGATGAATTCCCTTAGTATATTGTACCTTGTACAAGGACGTGCAGACCATGTTGACTGATGTGACATTTCTTGCAGTGACCAATGTGGGCTTCAGGTTCACAATGAGATAAGTTAAAGGAAACACCCCCAGCGCATACACAGTCATATTGAGCAGATGTGCTTTGATCCCATAGGCATTCCTGTAGAAAAAAAGGGTTACAAAAGCTCAGGATGTTTGTTGAGACATCAAACATGCCAAATTCAGGTTTTAGCAATAGGTAACTCACCATTTCATCTCCAAATATTTCTTGCAGACTGGATGGGTCAGCAAGCTGACACGATTAAAATTCGCCATAGACTGTAGGGGAGACGTTTTTTAAACATGCCCATTCACAATGAACTATATATATATATATATATATATATATATATATATATATATACATACACTGTATCTCACAGAAGTAAGTACACCCCTCACATTTTTGTAAATATTTTTGCTACAATGTAAAGTAGTGAGTGTACAGCTTGTATAACAGTGTAAATTTGCTGTCCCCTCAAAATAACACACAGCCATTAATGTCTAAACTGCTGGCCACAAAAGTGAGTACACCCCTAAATGAAAATGTCCAAATTGGGCCTAATTAGCCATTTTCTCTCCCCAGTGTCATGTGAGTCGTTAGTGTTACAAGGTCTCAGGTGTGAATGGGAAGCAGGTGTGTTAAATTTGATGTTATCGCTCTCACTCTCTCATACTGGTCACTGGAAGTTCAACATGGCACCTCATGGCAAAGAAAAAAGAATTGTTGCTCTACATAAAGATGGCTTAGGCTGTAAGAAGATTGCTAAGACCCTGAAACTGAGCTGCAGCACGGTGGCCAAGACCATACAGCAGTTTACCAGGACAGGTTCCACTCAGAATAGGCCTTGTCATGGTCGACCAAAGAAGTTGTGGTCAAGAGGTCAATCCAGAGGTTGTGTTTGGGAAACAGACGTATAAGTGCTGCCAGCATTGCTGTAGAGGTTGAAGGGGTGGGGGTCAGCCTGTCAGTGCTCAGACCATACGCCACACACTGCATCAGATTGGTCTGCATTGCTGTCGTCCCAGAAGGAAGCCTCTTCTAAAGATGATGCACAAGAAAGCCTGCAAACACTTTGCTGAAGACAAGCAGAACCATGTCCTGTGGTCTGATGAGACAAAGATGAGACAAAGAACCATGAATGCCAACATGTACTGTGACATACTGAAGCAGAGCAGGGGCAGTATTCTAACATGATAACGACCCCAAACACACCTCCAAGACGATCACTGCCTTGCTAAAGAAGCTGAGGGTACCTAAACCCTATTGAGCATCTGTGGGGCATCCTCAAATGGAAGGTGGAGGAGCGCAAGGTCTCTAACATCCACCAGTTCCGTGATGTCGTCATGGAGGAGTGGAAGAGGACTCCAGTGGCAGCCTTTGAAGCTCTGGTGAACTCCATGCCCAAGAGGGTTAAGGCAATGCTGGAAAAGAATGGTGGCCACACAAAATACTGACACTTTGGGCCCAATTTGGACATTTTCACGTAGGGGTGTACTCACTTTTGTGGCCAGCGGTTTAGACATTAATGGCTGTGTGTTGAGTTATTTTGAGGGGACAGCAAATTTACACTGTTATACAAGCTGTACACTCACTACTTTACATTGTAGCAAAGTGTCATTTCTTCAGTGTTGTCACATGAAAAGATATAATAAAATATTTATAAAATGTGAGGGGTGTACTCACTTCTGTGAGATACTGTGTATATATATAAAATTATGAACAAAATTGTTTCTTTAAACAAAAATCAGTATTTAGTGTGACCTCCTGTCTCATGTCTCCTGGACTTCCATTTTCTCAAAGAAGGAAACTGAGAAACGTCTCATCATATTTTGAAAGTTTTCTTGGCCTTCCAATCCTTTTCCATTCAATTTAGGTATAAGAGAGCCAGGTTCCTGCTAGTGCTCAAGTGTAAGAGGAGGTCACTAAATACTTGCCACTTTAGCCTATAAAAGCTGTTTGTGTGTGATTTTTTTTCTTTCTGTTTTTTAATATTGCATTCAAATTTACTGTATTTATTGGTTATGTTCTAATAAAGAGACTGAGAATTATATCATTGCTAAAACAACATCTAATGGTGGCCTAAGACTTTTGCACAGTACTGTATATATGTACCTACATTTAGTGCACTGAGAGGTTTGTAGGTGTTGTCTTTTTCCATGCCATCTTTTTTAAGATTTTGCAGTGGATGCTGAAGCCACCTGAAGTTGTACTCAATCTGGTGAACATACAAGGTGTTAGTTGAAGAGGATCGATGTTACTTTAAACATTCAATACAAAAGGAAACTTACATAGTAATTTGTGCTGTTCACATCTTCCTCTGATTCCCTTATGCAAGTGTCTAGAAGATGCTGGGAAAATTGCATTGCTTTGCTGGTTAGAGTGTTAACCCTTAAATTTAAATGTCAGGCTTAAGCAACAGTAAAAACTCTCACTTTAAAGGACTCTGGAAGAAACTCAATCATGTCCATGACAATGCAGCGTTTTGTTGAGTTTGGTTTGTACGATGTCATCGCTTCTTCACATCTGTATTCAACAAAGATAAGATAAGATAAATTAAGAAACTGGAAAGACATTTCTAAGGTTTATAAAAATGGTCAAGCTGACCTGTCACTCTCAATCACAGTGTTGGTGACCTCCTTCTTCCCATTATGTACAGCCTCGTGCAAGAAAGAGGCATCATTCTTATTGAGGATGATCTTGGCCCCTCTGTATAACAGAAGTCTTACGGCTGCCACATGACCTGCTCTAGCAGCCAGATGTAGTGCTGTGTTCTAAAAGAGATTCAGAGCAACATGATCAATAATATATTTATGTTTTTGAAAGAAGTCAATTATGCTCCCCATTCTGATAAAACAAATACAGAAAAACAGTAATATTGTGAAATATTATTACAATTTAAAATAATTATTTTCTATTTGAATATATTTTAAAATGTAATTTATTCCTGTGATGGAAAGCTGAATTTTTTTAGCATCCATTACTCTAGTCTTTAGTGTCACATAATCCTTCAGAAATCACAAAAGGACAAACCAAATTACTACAATATTATGAAATTCATTACAATTTTTGATTCAGCCTCATTCACTGCTACTAAAATGACCAATCGTTTAGCTAGTTAAGATACTTATTCCTCGGCTGGGATCGTGTAGAGCCCTTTGAAGCTACACTGAAACTGCAATTTGGACCTTCAAACCACTGGTAGCCGTTGAAGTCCACTATATGGAGAAAAATCCTGGAATGTTTTTCTCAAAAACCATAATTTCTTTTTGACTGAAGAAAGACATAAACATCTTGGATGACATGGGGGTGAGTAAATTATTAGGAAATTTTAATTCTTAAGTGAACTAATCCTTTAAAGGTAATGGTCTCACCCCAGTGAATTATTATTATTATTATTTTTTTTTTAAATCAGTAGCTATGACCAAGTTGTGTCATAAGTGTTTTAGCAAATTAGACAGACTACCCCATCTCCATCAGTTTTGTTTAGAAGTTTGATGTTAGATGTCAGCAAAGTGTCCATGGTCTGAGTGTATCCTTCAGATGCAGCATGATGCAGACAAGACCATCCTCTATAGTCACTAAACAAAAATATACATGAAAATAGTATAGTTTTACGTTGCTCATTGGGATCATGTTGAAACTGTGTAAAGCAGGGTTGTTGTTGAATTTGATTTTACTCTGGACAAAAAGTGAATTGTGCAATCATTTGTACCTGTGAAACAGCGCCCCCTTGCGTAGGAGAAGCTCAACTACTTTAACATGACCTCCACGAGAGGCCATATGCAGAGGTGTCAGTCCTTTCTCATCCCCCTCATTCAGCAGTCTGGTGTCTGTCACCATCTCCAGAAGCCTGTGGCATGTGTTGATCCTCCCAAATCTCAAAAGATACAGAAAACGATGCACATAACTACAAATATTATACTGTATGTAAATGCAGCTTTACTTCAGTTTGTTGAGAAGATTGGCAAATGCAAATGCTCTTGACTGTTTTCTTATTGCCATTCTGAATCTCACAATGACAACAGACTTACTCGGCCGCAAAATGAAGTGCAGATTTCTTCTGTTTAGACTTTTGGTCCAGTGAGACCTCTAATCCCAGCATGTTCTTCACAGACTCTGGTATTCCCAGTCTACAGGCGTAATGGAGGGGAGTACAGCCCTCAATATCCTCATCATTGAGGAGCTCTCTCACACTCTCGTGCTGTGGATAAACCAAAAGAGCCTTTCGGTGAACTTCACACAGTCTTCAAACTTTTATTAGTGACATTAACAGTAGAGGGCAGCAGTGACTTTTTCATTTAGGATCCCTATAAGGAAGCTGTGGGAATGAGAACTACAGTGACAGATGGGTACAGTCTCTTAAAGCCCTGTACGTTTTACCTGCAGTACCTCTGTAGGCAGGTTTTTCAGACCCCTGGGCTGCAGGATGGCCAGATGCAGGAAGTTGCATCCTGATTTGTCTTTTTTCTTCAGATCAGCCCCTAAAAACAAACAGATTCCTCAGTTTGTAAGCATTATTCTTATTTAGACTATTATAATAAATAATATTGTTAGACAGTAGTTCTAAACCAGGGGCAGGGCCCCACAAGGGGGCCTCCGATTAAAAATTTAACAAAGGAAAGGGGCTGTCGAATTTTGTCTACTTGGGAGTCTAAAAGGGAAGGGTGAGAACCACTGTTACAAGATATGAAATTATTATAATAATGATAATAATTTTTAGGGCTGGGTTAAAAACAGCCAACAGATTTGTCTATTTTAATCGATTCTCATTTTGATGAACCAATACTGAACCTTAAATCCTGAGAAACGATCTTTTGGTCTATGCTATTTTCAGCTTATGGATGAAAACTTTGTAGCATGCCTGCAATCCAATTAATCACAATAAGCTTTGATATAAATATGTCATTTAAACAGTTATTACTATAATGTTGGTAATGTAAGAAACTAAGTAAATTTTATAGTAAAGTACCAACTGGGGTTTCCTGTATAGTTTACAGCATTAATTGAGAGATATTTTTTCTTGAGAAAATTTTATATTGAAATCTGAACTAATTTGAACTTGTGAATTGAAATTTGTGTCAATACCCAGCCATTATTATTGTTATTATTATTATAAATATTAATTAAATACTGTATTATTAATGTTCATTTATTAAGGTTACCATGGGAGAGGAGCAGACTGACAGTTCTCCATGCTCCACAACTTGTTGCCAGAAGGAGTGGAGAATGGCCTTTGCAGTCAACAAAGTCAATGTCAGCACCCTGAAACAATAATGGCTGGGTTTACAGTAACTGTCAGGATATCAAGTATAAGCATAGTTTATTCGTTTAACAACTGCGCTTGCCATACCTGTGATATAAGGTACTCAGAGAGTTCAAAGTGATCAAAAATCGCTGCTCTGCAAATGAAAAATAAACAAGAGGAGGTCAGTTATGTTAGTTTGTTTAGTCTGTAAAGCTGTCTGTGAAGATGGAATACTTATGTAGAGGTGTCTGGTTGGCCCCATCAGTGATGTTGATAAGGTCACACACTTTATGGTAAGCTGAGAGCATGACTTTAACAACCTCAATGGCACCTTGACTACACGCAAAGTGGAGAGCAGTGGATTTATCACACTGTAAAGAGAAAAAGATATGTTACAAATGAAAATATGCAATTAGAATGAATTCTTTGTTGGTATTCATGACAAGATTATCTTTTTACCTGCTGCTGATCAATTTTTGCTCCATATGCAATGCAGAGTTTAATGATGTCAAGATTCCCTCCACGTACAGCCAGGTGGAGTGGACTGCTGCAAGATTTATCCACATAGTTTATATGGTTGTCAATGGACAGACCGACTTCTTCTCCTGTGAAAAATGAGAAATACAAGACACTCGATTTTTAGGCTCAAAGTACTAATATAATGTTTCAGGTTCAGTGATACAACATCTCACCTTTCAGAAGAATGACCTCCATGGATTTCTTAGCTCCAGCAAAAGCAGCAGCATGAATTGGAAAATGTCCAAGCTTGTTCTGACGACAGAACTTTGCACCATGTTTGTACTGGAGGAGAGAGGTTACAATGATTATTATTATTAAATCACATTAAAAAACAATGTTGGTGGGATTTAAAATCAAAATCAACATACCAATATGAGCAGAGCCTCATTATTATCCAAAGAAGCAGCTAAAATAACAGGGGTGTTTCCCATGTCTCCTTCCAGGTTCACATCAGTTTGTTTATGTGAGACAAGTTGCTATGTAAACCCAAAATAATCATCATGTTATTTACATGGAGAGAATACATAATAGAATACATTTCTTCCAATGACTTGGAGCATTTGTGTTTGAAGATCCTATGTGCAGAATGACCCACTTCTACCACAAAATTTTTGCCCAGGCTGACTGCCATATGAAGTGGTGCCTGCTGGCTGTTATTTAGGATGTTAGGATCCGCTCCCAGAGTCAGCAGCACAGAGCAGCTCCCTGGCTGGTCCTTCTGCACGGCCCAGTGAAGAGGTGTATTCCCCTCCTCATCCCTGGCATTGAGCTCTGCAGTGTCAAAAAAAGTTTTATTTTGTTTTATTTACAGCAACAGATATTTTATTTTTTATTTTCATTAATTCAAGGTAAAATAAATGACTGAAGATGGTTCTGTTACCTTGTTGTCCAATGATCTGCACAATAAGTCTGATGATGCGAAAGTATCCCTTGGATGAGGCGTAGTGCAGTGGGCTGGCACCGATGTGGTCGCGTATGTCCAAGTACTTGGAGTGCTTGTCCAGAGCAACTGCGTTTCCTTGCATTGCCCACTAAAACCAACAGTTTAAAATTCAGCCATGAGGAACATTAGACCACCTGCACAAGCTGTCATCTCAGAATATCAGACAGGGGAAACTAAACCCAACTCAAATGCATGGCACAGAATTTTCTCTTTCTGAAAAGTTATAAAATACTTTGTTACATTTTATGTATGCACTATCCTATGGAAGCTTGTTTCCACCACTAAATAAAAAAAATAAAAAAGGCAATTGCGACTTTTTATATCACAATTCTGACCTTTTTCTCACAATTTCGAGTTTACATCTCGCAGTTCTGACTTTTTTCAGAATTGTGAGGTAAACTCAAAATGGCGAGTTATAAAGTACAATTCTGAGGGGGAAAAGTTTTTTTTTTCTCAAAACAATTCTCGCAATTGTGAGTTTATATCTCGCAATTCTGACTTTATAACACGCAACTGCGACTTTATTTTTCAACGCAGAAGTCAGGTGTGTTCTGTGAATGTGCAAGACTTCCGATTTATTAGCCGCTAGGCTATGGCTACGCTATAGGGAAATAACGAGAAGAATATCAAAGTGCAGTAAACTGTAAAACTGCTACAAACCAGCGTGTTTATAATTAATACAATACATTAAAATAATATGGTAAGAAATACCAGTTTGCAATATCAAGCAGCATAAGGAGCCCTTTTGTACAGCTAAAAACAACTGGAAGCGAGACCGGAAGCCGGGCACATTAAAATTACAAATAGCCGCGCCCGATCTTACCTGAAAAATAATGTGGATACCATTTAAAAGTTTGAGGTCAGTATGTTTTTTTTTTTTTTTTTTTTTAAAGAAATTAATACTTTTGTTCACATTAAATTGCAAAAAAAAAAATGCAGCACAGAACTGTTTTCAACACTTGTAATAATAAGAAATGTTTCATGAGCTGCATGAATATTTCTGAAGGATCATGTGACACTGAAGTCTGAAGTATTGGCTGCTGAATATTCCACTTTGCCAACACAGAAATAAATTACATTACATTTTAAATTATATTAAAATAGACGACAGACAGTTTGTAATAATATTTCACAATTTTACTGTATTTTTTTATCAAATAATTGCAGCCTTGTTGAGCAAAATTAGACTTCTTTCATAAACATTGTAAACATTTAGTGAAATTTCTGAATATATAAGTGAATTTAGAGCAGAGTACCTCAAACACATTTGCAGATATCTGGTTGCTCTCGACCCCATCCATGACACTGTCGAATGACTGCTGTCTAGATTTTGACTCCGTTTCGGAGATGTGTGTCATTTCTACACCTTTTTTAATCATCCTCCAAGTGGACCATGAAAAGCAAGAGGAAAATTTTATGTCCTTTATTCTTATGATATTAGCTTTTTAAAAAAACAAAACAAAACAAAAAAACAATATTGCCTGATTGCCTTTCAAACACACAAGCTTTAAACTAAACCGATATAAACAACACAAAAAGAAGATGACGTCAAAGAGGCTTTTGATGAGGCCCATTCTTACCCATTTGGATTTTCCTCTATATTGGTTTGGTTGTGGATTCTTTGCTATTAGTGAGAGGGTTTTTATAGTGTGGTTAGATGTGTCCTGATTATCAGATTACACTGTTTCACTGAGAGAGAGAGAGGGATAGAGTCTTTAGTATTTTTCTGATGCAACCAGCCGGTTCCTAATGAGACTTACTGGGCACTTAGAAAAGGGCAATATGTATGTTTATGGATGCTGAGAATCAAGTTCCACTAGATATATTACATTATGAAGTTTTATGTATAAGATGATATAATTGTGATTATGTATAATACATATTATAATTATATTTTATTTACATCAACCTTCTTTTTTACAGCTAATTCAATAAATGAAGCATTACTTGTGAGATTTGTAATATCAGTCAAGGATTTAGGAGTTAAAAGGTTACATATTAGCATCAGTGTGGTCCGTTTCAGGTCTAAGATAATTTCCTGTGGGGACTACAGAGGCATAATTCCCCTGATTGTGTTCATGGGCCATTACTGCTCATGTCCTCATGAAAAGCATTATTTGTAAGCAGTGGGACTTATTGGAGCATGACTAGCTACACAATATAATAGTGTCTCCATATAAAATATGCCAAAAACTTGTTTTATTCAGACATTTAGTTTGGAGCAGAACCAAATCAAATGAGGATTATTTTTGTTATTACCATGTCTAATCTAATAACGAGCCTGTGACATATAGTAACATGTAGATGTTTGCTTTAAAGGGTTAGTTCACCTAAAAAATTTAGTCACTAATTACTCACCCTCATGTCGTTCCAAACCCGTTCATCATCAGAACACAAATATTGATCATTTTAATTAAATCTGAGTGCTTTCTGTCCCTCCATAGACAGCTACGCAATTGCAACTTTGACACTTCAAAAAGTTTATAAAGAGATCGGAAAACCAGTCCATATGAATTGAGTGGTTTAGTCTAAATTTTCTGAAGAGACTCGAACACTTTTTATGATAAACAGATTTAATTTAGGCTTTTACTCACATGAATATTGATCAGAGAACATAAGCAGAAGCTCAACCGAACCTGAATGACGTGCAAGAATTCTAAGATTTCATCAAAAAGATCTTCATTTGCATTCCGAAGATGAACAAAAGTCTTATGGGTTTGGAACGACATGAGGGTGAATAATTAATAAAAGAATTTTTATTTTGGGTGAAGTAACCCTTTAACTAGAGACACTAAGTCATAAAATGTTTTTGAATTTTAAAATCATATTGGAGTTTTCTGATATCTGTAATGATTTGAAGATACATTTTAAACATAATAAACATTTAAGCAACAAACAGATTGTAATTTTCATCTCATGACTGCACATTTCTATCTATCATACAGTTTAGTTCCTTTAGTTCCTACTATACTCAATATTTAAAAGTATTGTAAAACTAAAAAGTTGATGTGTTAGAAGCAGGAAAAAGGGCAAGCTTAATGATTTGAACGAGTCTGACAAGGGCCAAATTGTGATGGCTAGACGACTGGGTCAGAGCATCTTCAAAACTGCAGCTCTTGTGGGGTGTTCCTGGTCTGCAGTGAACAGTATCTATCAAAAGTGGTCCAAGGAAGAAACTGTGGTGAACTGGCGACAGGGTCATGGGTGGCCAAGGCTCATTGATGCACGTGTGGTCCGATCCAACTACTGTAGCTACTGTAGTTCAAATTGCTCAAGAAGTTAATGCTGGTTCTGATAGAAAGGTGTCAGAATACACAGTGCATCACAGTTTGGTGCGTATGGGGCTGCATAGCCGCAGACCAGTCAGGGTGCCCATGCTGACCCCTGTCCACCGCCGAAAGCACCAACAGTGGCATTTCCATGGACCAGGACCAGCATCAGAACTGGTCCACGGAGCAATGAAAGAAGGTGGCCTGGTCTGATAAATCACGTTTTCTTTTACATCACATGGATGGCCAGGTGCGTCGCTTACCTGGGGAACACATGGCACCAGGATGCACTATGGGAAGAAGGCAAGCTGGCGGAGTCGGTGTGATGCTTTGGGAAATGTTCTGCTGGGAAAACTTGGGTCCTGCCATCCATGTGGATGTTACTTGGACACGTACCACCTACCTAAGCATTGTTGCAGACCATGTACACCCTTTCATGGAAATGTTATTTCCTGGTGGCTGTGGCCTCTTTCAGCAGGATAATGTGCCTTGCCACAAAGCAGAAATGGTTCAGGAATGGTTTGAGAAGGACAACAACGAGTTTGAGGTGTTGACTTGGCCTCCAAATTTCCCAGATCTCAATCCAATCGAGCATCTGTGGGATGTGCTGAACAAACATTTCCTTCAAAAATATATTAAATTTCCAGAAATGAAAGGCATATTTGTGTTACATTTTTTGAAACAGAAAACACATGGCCCCCAGTGTTGAAGGTACTATCTCACACACCAGCAGATTTTCAGAATGGTTTAGGAAGTGCCATCGGAAGACAAACCTCTCAATGGGATGTACCACTGCCAGATACTGTAGCTGGTATGGCTGACTTTGGGAAATTGGTTTAAAATAGCAAGACCGATGGAAAGCACAGAGGCTCTAATCATGGCAGGACAAGAACAAGCACTCAGCTCTAAATCAATAGGGACGATCCTCTTGAGACAATCCAGCACCTAATAGCAGGATGCATGATGTAGACAAGAACAGCGTGCGCTTCTGGCATACCAGGATTTTACGTGGAAGCATCAGAAGTCCCAAGCCATAACCTGAAGCTACAATATCCTGACATAATAATTTATAATGTATTATAATTTAATAATATTTAAATTTGATTATTAATATTGTTAAGTATATATAACACTGTTATATTATATTCATATTTAGTTATTTATTTATATTTACATCATGTTTTTCATGCAGACTCATCTTGCTCTAACTAATTACAGGCTCTTTCTCTCTCTTTAGAGACTAGATGGTATTGAGTTACTCTGCATAACCTCTGCGTTCTGAGAGCTTTGGGTGAACCATTACCACTTCATTTGGTTTTATTGTTACAAGTACAATAGGTTTATCTCTCTATTTTGTCAGAATCAACACCCAAGACATCATGGTGTCCTTGCATCTATTTTATTGGTGCATCACTGATGTAGAGTGACTGAGACCTCTCAGACCAGACAGACGGTGACCATCTGCCTGAAGGTTTTGTTCCAATGCCATCAGTGGCACAATGTAGAAAGCATTAAACTGTTTCCAGTCTCTAATAGCTTTGTAGTTTGAGACACAAGACTGACCAAGAACATTTTTTGAATATGTTTATATGAAAAAACAACAAGTGACCCAGTTAAACTACAAAAATAAACCACAAGTTGAAATATAACCTTTTTAGTGACAGTGGCCTGTTCTTTTAGAAGGACAAAAAGACAGATGGTCAACATCGCATATCATTGTAAAAAATTATTCTGTTAAATCTAACCATAAAATTGAACACAAAACAGCCTAATGTACATATATTATAACAAAAATAAGAAGAAACAAAATAATGGAATCACTCAGGGGCTTCTGGAAATTCACTGTAAATTATAAGGTGGCATTTACAGTATTTTTTTTTTTTTACTTATAACGTCTTCATTTTAACAATAATTTACTGTAAAAGTACTTGCTTTTTCTTTATAGATTTGAACTGTGCATTATATGATAATTCATTATTTTCTACTTCCAAAATCATGTATATTTCTGCATTTTACAGTAAAATGGCATATGATGTAAACCATTTATAAGTTTTCACTATTATACTCTGGCATCTTTTTCTCTACATTTTACAGAACTACAAGAAAATTATTAACTTGAGAAAAACATTTCACACTTTGAATTATATTATTTAAACAAAAGACTCTCTGCTTCTTTCTGTGCATGACTTTTCAAAACTTTATACGTAACCTTCATTTAGCTGAGAGTGTTTGGTTTGCAGGTCTAAAACCATATCCTCTGTATTTTTAATGAATTTTCTGCTATTAGAAGCTTTAATAGGTTCAGGATCAAAGAGCACAAGAAGGAGAGAGGAGAAAGAGCCAGTTTCTCTGTTGACATGGACATGGATCCTAAAGGAACTACTGTCCCACTCAGGTAAAGTTGTTTAGAAGAATGCTGACAGGAAGTGTTGAGTATATTGTAGTAGAGGGAGGGTGAAGGGGTGTGAGAAAGTGCAGAGAGAAAGAAAGATCATATCTCCATCCAGTGGCCAATTAAAATACAGCACTGTCTTATTATTACGAATAATGGCCAGAGGTCTTGTACTTAACACCTTAAAAAATCTGCTGCAAAGCTCTAAAGTTTATCATGTCATTAGTCTGTCATTAGGTTCTTAAAAGTTTTCAAGTCAGTGTGAAAGTACCTGGTTCTGAAGATCTGAATACTAAAATCTAAAATACTAATATCTATCTATCTATCTATCTATCTATCTATCTATCTATCTATCTATCTATCTATCTATCTATCTATCTATCTATCTCTTTAAAAAAAAAAAAAGGGTTAGTTCACCCAAAAATGAAATTTCTGTCATTAATTACTCAATTTCATGTCATTCCAAACCTGTAAGACCTTTATTCATCTTTGGAACAAAAAATAAGATATTTTTGATGAAATCCAAGAGGTTTTTTTAATCCTCAACAGAAGGCAAAAAAATTACCACATTCAAGGTCCAGAAAAGTAGTAAAAACACTGTTAAAATAGTCAACGTGACTACAGTGGTTTAACCTTAATGTTATGAAGTGACGAAAATACTTTTTGTCCACAAAAACAAAACAAAAATAACAACTTTATTCAACAAATTAGTCTCTCCCCTGTATGCAGTTAATGTAGTGAACATAGTTCGGCACTTCCTTGTTTACTTCCTTGGCCGGCTCCTGCGTCAGCATCGCACACATGCGTCGTGCTGCTCACGTGAACAGGCGCCGGCCAATACTGAGACGGTGGACAAAAAATACTTTTTGTCCGCAAAAACAAAACAAAAATAACAACTTTATTCAACAAATTAATCTCTCCCCTGTATGCAGTTAATGTAGTGAACATAGTTCGGCACTTCCTTGTTTACTTCCTTGGCCGGCTCCTGCGTCAGCATCGCACACATGCGTCGTGCTGCTCACGTGAACAGGCGTCGGCCAATACTGAGACGGCGTTCTGATGTAGAACCTGGAAGTGCTGCAATGAAAATAGCATAGGAGAATGACAGAGGAGAGATGAATTTGTTACTTCATAACATTACCGTTACACCACTGTAGTCACGTTGACTATTTTAACGATGTTTATACTTCTTTTCTGAACCTTGAATGTGGTTGCTTTCTATTGAGGATAAACAAACCTCTTGGATTTCATCAGAAATATCTTAATTTGTGTTCCGAAGGTGAACAAAGGTCTTACAGGTTTAAAACAACCTGAGGGTGAGTAATTAATGACAGAATTTTCTTTTTTGGGTGAACTAACCCTTAAGGGAAGTATTTATAGCCTATACATTCTATACACAAAGAATGCATGTTAGATCCGAGACAATAAGCCCCTCGCGATCTAAATCTTTTAATCTTTCAGTTATGTGATCCCTGATTAAGTTCTATAAGAGAATCTTGAATATCATCTTATATATCACGCAAATGATCAAGTTCCTTATTATGCTCTATATTAAGCCTTTCTCACATGTGGATCATTATGTTCCATTGTGTCATGTCCCCACCTCATTTGAACTTGCTACGACAGAGAGCTAGAGATCAGTGACACTGACTCCTGTACGGGACGGAGGGATCTGATGCTGCTGCTATCCTTGGTGATGTACAGCTCAATCCAATTAGGCTTCACCTCCGGGCTGTGATGCAGCGCGCGGGGCAAACACTCCTGCTCAGTCGAAGCTCCACTGAGCGCTAAGTGTGACAGTCCTTGCACGCGCTGCTTTTCAGTTTAAAACATACTATCATGGCTTCGTGGCGAGAATAATCAACAGTTTCGGGGTTTTCTCCCCCCCCCCAACTTCGTATTTCTGCTCAATTTGCGCGAGTTGTTTGTGAGGTTGAGTCCACACAGAATGAAGAGGAACGACTGCCCTTTCAGCAGGGGTACCACTGATGCCTCTATCCCTTGAGCAGATGGAGCGGGATATAAGAGGCTAATTGACTTCTTTTTGGTTGTAGAGGTGAAGGAAGAAGAGGTGAACGGCGGGAAGGTAAGATTCCATTGCTTTTATTCGTTTTAAAAGAACCGGAGCTCGTTTGGATAGTTGTGCGTAAGACTGCACTGTTTTCATTGGGCACAGTAAACTCCGCGGGCAGGCATGCCAGAACACTACAGTTCTGCTGTTCTCAGCGTGTCCCGGCTATTTAGTCTTCACTCTTAGAAATAAAGATTCCTGACAAGGGCTTTGCAGCTTAGTGCAATTGGTTTTTACATGAATATACAGTCTCAACTCAAGAGCTTTTTATACATCAAAAGTGGTTCTTGATAAGAAGAACCATTGAAGAACCATTGTGTTAAATAGTGTTTGATCAGCTGTCCCGAAACAGGTGCATTGGAAAGTACAGACTACCTTCCCTGATTAAGGATTAGTCAGCTTTTATAAAGTTTATATGGAGAAAACGCAAGTGCTATATACATTAAAGGTCTATTCAATTTATGAGAATGATCTTTATTTTTTAGCTACAAACGTGTCTCACGTTAGTATTTTTGTTTCTCTCTTGACCATGGATCTTGTGCACCCTAGTTGAGTTGATTTTTCCCCAGTAATTTAAGTTTACGGAGTGAGTTGGTAATATTAGGGCACACCAACTTAACCTTGTCGGGATAAAGCATAAAGCTGCGGATGTATAATGTGGAAGGGTGTTAACGCAATGCAAACTACACAGAGGGACATTATAGTTTTGATACATCGCAGTGCTGCAGCATTATGAAATGCTGGCCTATATAGTTTCCTCTCTGGTTGGGAGTTTTAAATAGCCGGCTGTTACGAAGTCTTTTAAGAGCAGGAAATAGAAGCCCGCTAAATAGTCCTACCGGGATTTATCATCAAGACATTCTTAAATACTCAATCGCATTACCGTCTGTCCTCAGAGCCAAAAGTATACCCTACTTGACATCCAAATGCTATTGTCATTGTCATTATGTTGAATTTACATGTTCGACAGTATTAAAAAACAGAAATAACATTTGTGTGCTAACTTCTTAGAAAAATTATTATTGTGTCCTTTTTGGTTGGAAACATTTTTTGAAAAATATATTTTAAAAAGTAATTTATTAACTCTGTAAATGTCAAAAGGTGTAACAGTAATGTTAAGTGGCATAAAAATAATAGTTATAGGCATATTTTCAAGATAACAAATATCATCATTACAAATTTTTGAGTATCAAGAAGTTTTCTTAATGTACTCCGAAACATGCCTATACATAAAAATGTCAGAATATGCCATTAAAAAAACACCTAATGACCTTGACACACACACACACACACACACACACACACACACAGGTTTTCTTGTCACATGACAACAAAATGGACTCCTGCATGTTGGTTATGCCGCAAGAACATTCGTTTTTAGTGGATAAAACTTTTTCAAACATTTATAATATTTGAAAACAAAATAGTTTCAGTACTTATTATTACTCTTTTATGGTCTTCGGACAGTCACACCACCTAGACATTTTTTTATTTAAGCCCCACTAATATTGTACAACTTTTTATTCAGAAGTTGATAACATGTTTATCATATCAGAGCAGTATTTAAGTCTTATTCTGTATGAATTACATTTTTAATAACTTTAAAAATCATGTTGTTGACCCTATTGCAACAAATGAAGTGCAGGGCCCTTGTTAAGAATCCTCCTTTCATAATCCTCTTCTTTCTAAAAACAGTGTGCTTTTGGAGACTGGTTTTAGCCTGCAAAGTTTATTGGTTCATTAGTTTTTGGAGCATAAAATAAGGTCATTATAGTGTTGGAGTTCTAAAAGCACTAAATTCCATAAAATGATTTTTCTGTGTGTGTGTGTTTTAATGGTTGTATTATTTAATTAAATATATATTTTTAATGTATTAATGGTTTTATTTATATATTTAATACACTTTTATTTTGCCTATTCATATTCCTGTGAATTATTAAAAATGTTATTGGAGTAATTTTTTTGTTCCATGATAAGACTTCCTGAAATGTCTTTTATTTTCAGGTGCAATCATGGAGGGCCTTGTCTGAGGTGGATTCATCATAGTACTCCTAACTGACATCTGAATTAACATAACATTTAAGCAGCAGCAGTCATGGCTGAGAGGGCAAACTTTGGGGCTCAGAGGGTCTCACGGCCACAGGGCTCACTCCCGCCAGAACCCATCGACATTATCCGGACAAAAGCCAGATCCAGAAGAGTCCGGATCAATGTGGGTGGGCTGGTCCATGAGGTGCTATGGAGAACCCTGGACCGACTGCCGCGAACCCGTCTGGGGAAACTCAGAGACTGCAACACCCATGAAACCTTAATGGAGATCTGCGACGACTACAGTCTAAATGACAATGAGTATTTCTTTGACAGGCACCCCGGTGCCTTTTCCTCCATTTTAAACTTTTACCGGACTGGCAAACTACACATGATGGAAGAGATGTGCGCTCTGTCTTTTGGCCAGGAGCTTGACTACTGGGGCATTGATGAGATCTATCTGGAGTCATGCTGCCAGGCACGGTACCATCAGAAGAAGGAGCAGATGAATGAAGAGCTAAGAAGAGAGGCTGAAACTCTCAGGGAGAAGGAAGGAGATCAGGTGGACACGGGCTGCTGTCCAGACAAAAGGCAGAAGCTCTGGGATTTGCTGGAGAAACCGAGCTCTTCTGTGGCGGCCAAGGTAGGGCAAACACGCGGTCCACACATGCACAGTACCAAATATCAGAGTATAGCCACACGAAATTATCACATTATGATATTTCCAATTAGGATGTTTTTTCTGAGCATCTGAGAGAACATTAGATCAACAAACTAGCACTTAAAAAACACCAAAGAATGATAATCCAAATATTCAATTTGAAATGAATTATTAATTTGTCTTAGAATGACTAGGGGCCAATTCAAGGGTAAAGTTTGGGCTGAAAAATTCTGAGACTGATGCCAGCAGTGATATGATGAAATATGAAACCCAAAGATGAATTTATAAATATACACATCCCATATGCATTTCCTCAGCTGTCATGATTGACATATTAGCCCAGGCTTTTATGCCACAAAAGAAGAGGCATATTTTTGTGGTATATAGAAGGAAGATTTATGGTACTGCATGTCAGTGTGTGGAGCTATTTTGGCTGCATTTTCCATCTGAGATTGTTGCTGTTGCTGATGTGGGGAGATGCTGCATGGATGACTAATATGTGCACATCTTAAATAAGAATGATTAAGAATGATTCATTAAAACAATAAGCCTGTCAAATTAAAAAAAAAATGGTGCTTTAAATATCTCTCATTGCGGATTTAAGTACGTTTTGACTAATTATATTTTCTTACGCCTTAGTAGATTGTCCCGGTAGAAGGTTGTTGAGAGTATTGAAATGCTTTTTTACAGCTGTTCAGGAGCTTTGTCTCCACTCACTGCACAGTCCCAATACACAGATCGCCTACTTCCCAGAATACAGACAGGGAAAGCAGTCAGAAGAGCCATTAGTGAAATGCTTTAATGTACAGTATTTTTTTTTCTTGCCCTTTGGCTCTTGAGAAAAGAGACTTTCCAAGGGGTAAATAAATAAGCATTTTAAAGAAATGAAAAAAGGTAATGCATTTAATAAAACTCAATAGAATCCTACAAAACTGCATTTTGCATCATAATCAGTGTTGGGGAAAGTTACTTTTAAGAGTAATGCATTACAATATTGCGTTACTTCCTAAAAAGTAACATTGTATTACTTAGTTACTTTTTATGGAAAGTAATGCATTACGTTGCTTTTGCGTTACTTTTTCACTTGGGCTGGCCTTGCTTGTTTGTTTTTTAATAACAAAAAAACAAAAACACAAAAGTTCTATTTTTGGCAAATGTAATAGCCCTATCTGAAATACAGAAGAATAGGATGCAGGTGAAAAACTTCAACACACAGCATAATAGTACACATTTATAATAATAAAAAAAGAAACACAAATGTGATGTTTAACTAAAGCAAATTTTGTTTTTATTAGTATGGTTGAATTGGACCATCGAATGTCAGCAGCAAAGACATTGGTTAATAAAGTGAGATTAAATACATAAAGTACATTTGTGTTATTTAACATATTTAATTATTGCAGGTTTGCCAATATTCTGAGTTTGCGTTTCATTGTTTTTATTCATTTTGAGGAATACTGAGATGAGTAAATGCATGCTCACATTTAGTCCATCATGTTTACACAGTGCACACAACGCCTCTGCATGGGGACAGAAGAGGTGTCAGTCAATAAATAGCAAAACAATGTAAATTGTATTACTTATTTGAAAAAGTAATCTCATTACGTAACTTGCGTTACTTGTAATACGTTACCCCAACACTGATCGTAATGCCACACAAAACCATATTTTACACCTTTATTCCAAACATTCAATGTTAAACATTTGGTGCAGAACTGGTACAGAACTCAGTGTAACTGAAAGTAAAGGCTGATGGAAAGAAACAAAGGGAAAATTGGAAAAAGCGAGGAGAGAATGCACAGATGGTAATCCTCATAAACATTCTCACTATAGCCGACTCAGTAAACTCTAAATATCAATTTACACTGCATTTATGTGTTTGCTTGGGCATATTTGTCAACAACTGTTACCTGACCAGAAAGGACAAGCTACATCATCTCGCTCTGATTCACTGTGTTTGACAGATTTACTTTAGCATAATATGCAGGAGTGGGACTGGGCAGGTGAAGTTTCACATTCTGCTCTTAGAGAGGAAGATGAAGGTTGAGTCACTGCCACTATGATTTGTTGCCAGTCAATCATTTGAGTGAGTCAGCACAAACACACAGCATCCATTCAGCCTACACCTATCGGCTATAATGTCTGCTCTGACAGGCAAGAAGCAGCTTTGTATTGACCGAAATCACCTTCAACTTAGGTTTATCATATCACTGCTGTGTTCACTGGAGGGAGGGAAAAAACTGGCAGGATTGCAACAAACCTATTTAGATGGTGCTCACAATGTATAACAGTATGTACGAAACAGTTCCCTTTAATGAATCCCACTTTACTGTCTGGTAATAAATGCAACTCTGAATTTTAACATGCTTGGATCTGGGTTTTGGGGAAAACATGTGAGCTCCGAGATTAATGGCAAATGTTTCCTAACCTTGACCTCCACCTTCACTGCTGTGGGTTCACTGGTTTGGTTATTGGACACTGCCTTTTGAGCAGGAAATGATTAGTGGGTTACTGAGGAGGTATTTCCCAATACAGTTGATGGCAGAATATTGCCAATAATACGATACTTTGATGCATGATCAGTTTCAGTACATTCCCGTTTTATATATATATACAAACCAAAAATTATTCAGACATTTTTTGTATATTTTTACTAGTGGGTGCAGGAAACTATAGTTCATTTATGTATGTGAGTATAGCATAATAAAGTTATCTGTGACATATTATACCCAAAAAAATTCTTTATACAGTGGACCACCAGTAAAATTGATAAAAATTTGTAACCAGAAATTACTCAGAAACTTTGACCTGACCATGTTTTTCTTAAGTTGTTATCTGACATTAAGATTAATTTTTTTCTGACACCGTTTAACTCTGAGATCTTGTCATATTTTATTACCATTTTTTTAAACTATAGTGAATAAACTGTATTAATGAATGAAATGTTCAAGGTGTCTGAATACATTTTGGTTTGACTGTATATATAATTTTTATATTGTATATATAATTTAGTTATAAAATAGTTATATATAATTTGCTTTATAGGTTGGGATGGTCTTCCCAGCAGTAACATGCTTTGCATAACCTATTATATTATGGCAAATAAGCTGTTATAAAATCTGTTATAAATAAGCTGTTACATTTTTTATGTTATTTTTATCATATTATACAAAAGCAACTGGAACTGGACAGTTGCTAGGCGGTTGAAAAGATAAAGCTAACAGTACCTAGTTTAGTGGTCAGCACACTGCTCTTTGTGAGGCAATGGAGACTTAATCTCCTTTGGTGATTTACCTAGTCTGCTCCTACAAATAGACTGCTGGCATTCTGTCTGGCTTATGGCTACAGTGTGTAATGTGGTCACGTGTTTAGCCAGAGCAGTTAATCAATTAGTGAAGGCAGTTTTCCACCCTACGGAAGTTATTAGGAGCATTAGGGGATGCTGACTTTTCCACGTTGTTTCTGCTGTTTCAGAATGCCATACGAATATTGTGAATATCCTAGGAAGATGAACTCCATTTAAACCAGATATTTTCTTGTCTTAGAACAAAAACTTTGTGACATCTCCATGGTTTAATGTGCTGGATGAGGAGTGAGGTATCTGGTGTATCTGGGGTTTTCCATCTTGTTTCCCCTTGATATTCTTCTTATTTCAGAGGACTTGTGTGCTGTGTGTGTCCTCTCAAAAGGTCAAAGGACTCAAACCCTTTTCATCATATGATCAGGCTGAGCTAATTTAAAGAGCTCTGTCACATCACCTTGGTTTGTGTTGCATGCATAAACATCCTGAGCCTTTAGTAAGCAATGCAAAGAAACATAAAAATACAGTATAACAACAATGGATTACGGCGATTAATACTTCAGGAGATGATTTTGGTTGTATTTGTCTTCCTCTCATGTTCATTTCAGCTGTTATGATATCTTCATTTGGTAGATTCAAGATTATATGTTATTGCTGTCAAACAATTAAAAATAAAAGTTTGTGTTTACATAATATATGTGTGTGTGCTGTGTATATTTATTATTTATATATAAATACACACACATACATGTATATATTTAAGAAATATTTACATGTGTCCATGTATAAATATATATATTTACATTTAATATATAATTTATATTATATATAAATATAAATATTTTATATATAAATATAATATATTTTTGTTAAATATATGCATGCATGTGTGTGTATTTATATATAAATAATAAATATACACAGCACACACACATATATTATGTAAACACAAACTTTTGGATGCGATTAATCACGATTAATCGTTTGACAGCACTAATATATATATATATATATATATATATATATATATTATATAATGCACTCTTGGAGCTATCCAACATTCATCAAAATAAATAAATAAATAAATATATATATATATATATATACATTTATCTAAAATAAATGTGATCTTTATTTAAAATGCAATTAAACATCTTACATTTATTTTTAAGTTTAACATTTTTATTGCATTTTTATGAATGTCACATAGCTAGGATTCACACTTGATAGTGAGAGACATCTAATCAGATACCATAATCTGTAAAGAGGTGTTCACTGCAGATTGTTTTGATTTTGTCAGTGGTGTGAATAATTTATGTGTATTTACAGTAATTGATCATGACATGATACTCTATGCTCTCAGCTATGGACAGAGCGGATATTCTCTGCACAAAGCACAGGGATGGGAAAGGGGGAGAAGGGGAAAAAGAAAGGAAAAGCTCTTTGTCTGTGGAGGTTCTGTTACTAAATAAAGAGGCTTGGGTTCTGGCTGAGACTCTTGGTGCAAGGAGATACCCGGTGAATTCCCCTCTTAGCCATCATGGAGGTCAACAGACAAAGTAAATGTGAAGATGAGTAAAGGTTACATCCAGTGCTCTTTTAAGAGTCTGTTAGATCCTGTTAACTACAGTGAGATTGCATTAATCATTTTAAAACAATTCACCCTTTATCCACTTCAGTAAAGATGTTATTTCTCTATGTACTTTTAGAGTGTGGTTGGTAAATTGATCTCATCTTACAATTATTATGGAATGAGCAGAGCTATGTTCATGTGAATAATGTGTTGTAAGTTGACAGAATGTTTAATGTGGTATTTATACTTTCAACTTAATTTAATTACATTTCAAACATGAGTTAATGGTGTTGAAAACAATAACAACTGATTTTTAAAACAATAGAGACTATTGAAGATACAAGGGTTTTCAGAACTTACTATCTATGTATTTATCACCATCCATAGATTTTGCAGGGGGAAAATCAAGAAAAAAATAGCAAAACATTTTTCCGGTTCAGTTATCAAATCCACGTGAGAGTTCAGACGTAGGTTAAAACTGTGAACTTCAAAGTTGATACATACTCAGATGAGAATAGACTTTTCTGAATTGAAAGTAATTGTCATGTTATGTAATTCAGTGCTTTCAAAAAAGAAAGGGCTGAGCTTGTGACCCAGAGGGAGCAAACCACTGTACATCAGCCCAACGTGGGTGTTGAACAGTGGAACAAGTCCTTTAGCCTCTCTGCCGACTCAGAGGAGTTTCCATCCCCCACAATGTCACACAATTATGTAGTTAAGCCTGGGAAACCTAAAGGGATTTATCTTTAATCTGAGTAATGAACAAACAAAATAGCTACAGTTCCACCTTTCATTCCACTCCGATGGATAAAATCCCACATAGTGGATGTCATCCTATAATTGAAGGTTCATTGAGGGTTAAAGCCAATTACTAATGTAGCGTGACCTACAATAACCATTGAGTCCATCAGTAGTGCATCTAGTATTCTTTTAGCATATATGACCTTATCACATTTTCATATTCAGGATATTTCATAATCTGGAGGTTAAACATGAATTTCATTATAATAGTAAAAAATTTTAACGGTTTTCCTTAATGCTTTTTAATCCTAAAAGACAGTGCATACCGAGGGATGTTCAAATGCAGATACAATTATGAACAAGGCTAAAAGTGTAGTTTTGTGCTACACACTGATAAGCGCTCAGAAAACTTTTAAGACGATTATCTGCTGTGGTGAAAGAAAACTCCCTTTGTGAAATACGGCGACATACAAAGCCAAAGTCAGAGGTGCACAAGGGGAATCTGCCAGTCAGTCTCAGTTTTGAGCTGTAAAAGCATCACTAGCAAAATTATGTTTTTACATGACATAGCTTAAATTTACTTTTCTGTAGTGGATCAATATTGAGAATATTCATTAATATCAAAACAGTCAATGGGAATATAAAGACAACAGGCCAGATTTACTAAACTGGGCAAATTAGCATGAGACCACAATCCCATAAAAGCGCCAATGGCCGTGGAAAGTTATGCGTGTGGTCTACTGATTAAAGAACATAGACAAAGCCATTTCAAGAGCAAAATGGGTTAAGACATGCTTTTTTGTTTGCGCATTAAATAATGGTGCAAATACCAGTAAATTGACTAGCGCAAGCCTTAGTAAATCATGTTGCATAATTAATTTAAATTCTCTACTCACTTAAATTTTGCATCTCAAAAAATGAAACTCCTACAAATGCATAAGCAATAAGGTCAGCTGCAAAAATAACTGTGTATATGCCTTTTCATTGCTGATTTTTCACTGTCTCCTGACAGTAGTTTGCGCTGACACAAGCTGTTAGTAAATCTGCCCTATAAGTCAAAAGTGGAGTTATTAAAATACTGAACATTATAACAAATATCTGATAAAAATACAGTGATGAATACAGTAATTAAAAAATAAAATTCTTTCATTGAAATATTGGTATTGAAGACTTGATGCATTTTAGGGCATGGGAGATTTCCTCCTGTCTCTTCATGTTATATTCTATGTTGACCTTTGGGTCACTGATCAAGTAATTGGATTCCTTTTCATTGTTATGTAACTCTTGTGTCAAAACCAAAAATTATTCAGACATTTTTTATATATTTTTACTAGTGGGTGCAGGACACTATAGGTAATTTATGTAAGTAAGGATAGCAAAATAAACTGTGACATATTATACCCAAAAATTCTTCATACAGTGAACTACCAGTAAAATTGATAAAATTTCTGACACAAAAAATTTCTCTGAGATCTTATTTATTATCATATTTTATTACCTTTTTTTTTTTTAAACTATAGTGAATAAACTGTATTAATGAATGAAATGTTTAAGGTGTCTGAACAAATTTTGGTTTGACTGTGTGTGTGTATATATATATATATATGTGTGTGTGTGTGTGTGTGTGTGTGTGTGTGTGACGATGTTTATTCTAGTTTACACTTCACCAAAACCACACTGCAAAAACAATAGTTTAAATCCCAGTAAACCTTGAGATTATTATTTGTGATATTAGAACAAAATATATGGATATGAGAACATGTATACAACTAAATTAACGATCTCTTGATTATTTTCTAATTTCACTAAACATTTTCATTTAGTTTCTTGAACATTTTTATTAAACATGGACCTTTATTTTCATTAAAGGGGATTCTTTCTGGTATTGTAGGCACGTTTTGTAAATGTAAGCAACTAATTTAGACGCGCAAACTGGGTGCCGGTGTGGTGAGTTGTCCATGCTCGGCCAGATTCGCCTCGCATTCGTGCATCTTCGAGATGCGGAGCCGCGCGGAAAGTTACAAAATTTGACGTGCACACCGCCACGCGAAATGACTTCGCGCGCACTCAACGCGCACTTCCGCCAACGCCGAGATGACATCACTTTTGTCGCTCGCACCCAAGCGAACTTGCGGACGCGTCAAGCTGTGAGCAGATTGCTCGCCCAAGAGGAAAAATGAGCTGCTGCTAGATCTCGATCACCGAAAATCACACATAAAACTAACTAGACTTAACCAAATGGGGGAAAAAATCATAACTAAAACTACTTTTCATAGTATTTCATTTTCCCATAGGGATTTTTTATGAAAACTTTGTTTTGTAAATTGTTTAAGACAGTCCTACTATAAACTAGGCCTATCAGAGGATGTTAATCGATAGTCTTTGCATTTGTTAAAGTCATCAGTACTTCTGGCATACATTTAAATTGACGCCATGGTGGTTTTTTTTTTTTTTTTTTTTTTTTTTTTGTCAATTTAGGGTGTAGTACTGAAAGCAGGAAGACATTTATTTATTTGTTTATTTTTTTTTTGTATAAAGCAAATCCGATCCTATGCTGTTGTACTAATGATGCTCTTTCTTAGGCAATCTTTGTGCTATTCATACATTGTGACAACAAAATACATGCTATTAGCTCCACCTTCCAACCCACAAGGGCTAAAACCCTGCCACGGGCAGGAGCACTGCCAGTCTTGTAGGATAAGACTTAGAGTTTTATCCTCTGTGCTCAACCTCACCTTGAACCTAGTTGTGATTTCCGTTCTGATGCTTTTTTTGGGGGACAAATGTCGGGCAAACTCTTGTGGATCTGGTATGAGGGCAGATATGTTAGATTGTGTTAAAAATAGACAGTGGCAGTTGGACAGACTGAATAGCAGGCTGTACACTGTGTTTAAGTAGAGGTTGCCTGCCTACCCCACTTGTGAGGCTGAATATTTTGCATGCGAGTAAGTGGTAGGCTGAGGGCTAGCCTGTAAATCACAAGCAGTCATCAGGGTCACATTATTGACTAATCACTATAATCACGACCCCCTGCTTCCTCCCACCCCCACACATGCAAAGACACTGTCAAACACAGAGTAGTCATCTTACTATCTTGTAGCTCAGCTCAGCTGCTTTCATGCGTGTTGGAACCTCCATTAGTTTCGCAGGCACATGGGTGCTACATTGCGCATTATAGAGGAACTAGATATAGTATGTCTCTTACTCAGCAAAAGCTACTTGACAAATGTGGGAGTTAAGCTCCAAATGAACCTGTCCTATAAAAAACACACAATCAAACAGATCCCATGACACTCCTTTATAAATAACCCTTCAGTATTGATCAAGACATTCTTGGGTTTCCAGACAGAGTTTCTTCTTCCTCTCATGGCTGTAATAATAACAGTGTTCTCCAGAAATAATTTAACCTTCAATTCCTCTCAGGAAGAGAGGTGTCTTCTGAAGAGCTGAGGCTGGCTGTATGGGACGCTTTGTTTAGTTTTACACCACATTACATTTTGAACAGCATTACATAACAAAATGCACTTCTCAATCTTCAGTTTGTTTGACAAAAGTATGCCTTTTCATTTAAATGCTTATATCAGAAAGGTTTTTCTCAACCAGAGAGAAAACAGGAACAAGGGTCTGTCAAGCAATAGATGCCAATATTGTTTGTGCAGGGATGTTTCTGAAAGAAGAGCTGAGTGCTTGGCCTGTTGTAATTGTTTGTGAGAGAACACATTACTGAGTCATTTGAGCATCCAACCAAGGTTTGCAGATAAAGAAGATGGATTTAACAGTTTAATTCCTGAAGCACAGGGCGTTTACTGGATAAGTGGTTTGTACAGTGAAGGAGCTGTCCGTGGTGCTGGTCTGAAACATGAATAAGCTTCACCAAATATTCATTCAAAAAATAGAAAAATTAGTAATTTTTCTGTTTTCCTGGTCTTTGATTCGCACGTGACCCCTCCTCTTTTTGTAATACAGGTAAATCCACCTCGCCATGGAGATTAAAAGGCAAATCCTCATGTTCGGCTAGATTGCCTTCGGTTTTTCCACATTATTTGTGATTATTTTCGGATCCTCAGTTCAGTGCCAAGACAATAATTCTGTGGGCAGTGAATCTAAATTAGAAAAATCAACCAGATATTTTTGTACAAGCTCACCATAAAAGCCAGATGTTGCAAGGACCAAAGCAGCGCAAGCTCACATGCAGAGACCTAAATCAGCCTTACAATGCATTTCACTTGACCCATTTCACTCTCCCTTTACATTAGATTTACTGTTTAAAAACCTTACACTCTGCTCATGTACATTGTGGTTCTGGTTTTTAGCGGTCTTTTGAAATTGTAAATATTCAATATGGGATGCTGCAGCTCCATAAAAGGAAATTAAAATGATGTAAAATTACTCACTAAAGACAAATATGTATTGTGTTATGTATTTATTTTCATTTATTACACTGCTTTCTGGAATTCTCGATTCTGCTCAGTAGCGCCATCTACTGGTCAGATATTTCCTAATATTTGCCGTTGTCCATGGCAAATCCTCGCTGATTTGCTCTCTTCTTTCATACAAATGCAACGGCATCTTCCATTACCGTTTATGATTGCTTTAGCATTAATATTATCGTAATATTGTTGCAGGTTTCTTCTTGTTGCCGATTATTTTGTACATTGTAATGGATTGTTTTTTCTTTCTTAGCGGTAGCTCTATAATAAAATACAGGTAAGATTATGAAATTATAACATATACCAATATTTCTTGTCCACATATTTATTTATTTGGCAAGTAGCGTCGGTTATGCATCGGGTTTATTGAGCAAAAATATTGGTTCCAACTTCCAGTTGTACAATTTTGGCAATAATTTCTGAGCAGTTTTGAGATATTGAGCTTTAAAGTTTTTGCATTCCATACTCCTTCCATACTTTCTAAAATGTACACAACTTATAGTGTAAGAAATCTGAGTTTGCAAAGAGTCCACTTCCTGTATACATTTTTCTAGCCAGAAAACACTTCAAATGATTATGAAAATAAATCACTTTGAATTATTTTGAACTCTAAATATATATTCGAAAAACTGAACATCTGTCAAGACAGAGGACTGTATATAAGTCCACTGTAAAAAAAATTGTTTAATAACATAACACGAAAATAATGTCATAAACATGGACTAAAAACATAAAATGGAAAATAAAACACTCAATGCATATTGTTAATAACAAAAATATGAACAACTTTTTAAATAAACTCCATGCAGGTTATTATAAATATAATTTATATAATTATATAAATATACTTTACTATAAATGTTTTATTGTAAAAATTCTTTACACAGTAAAATGGCATTGTATTGTTTTTTTAAATTATAATTTTTGTAAGTAACTTACAATTAAGCAAATAAATATTAAAATTAACCAATATATTTTTAGATTCTTTTTTGGTTAAAATTACTAATGCTACCGTCAAAAAGAGCTCCAAGCAACGTTCTGACTTTATGGTGACTTTAAGTTTGAAGGACATGAATTCCCAGCCCAATGTGTCGCTGTGGTCAGCTCATTAATCAGTTTCACTGAGGTTCTGGGTAGAAAAAAACATTTACATCAAGGCACGTCATACAGGCCTCAGTTTAATGCCTGTGCTGACACATGTATTTGTTCTCAACACGAGATACAGGAGCGATAAGTACTGAAGGAGAAAGGCAGGAGGATTAGTTAACTGTCCTCATCTGTGGTTCTGTATAAACGTGATTACATGGGCAGTGATCTCAACACAGGGAGATTTCTGGCTTTAGGCCAGGGCTTATACGTATAGGGAAGCACAGGAAGCACCAAGAGATCCTTCAAGTCACCTAAGCCTAATATAAGAGAAAGGGTACTACCTTGCTGATGTCACAAAAATGTTTGTTTACGTTTGTTTCATGTGTTCCTTAAGGTAGTGTTTCTCAACCCTGGTCCTGGAGGACCCCCAACACTGCACATTTTGAAAGTCTCCTCTGTCTGACACACTCATTTTAGGTAGTGGAGTTTCTTCTAATGAGCTGAATCAGTTGTTTAATTAGGGAGACCTCCAGGACCAGGGTTGAGAAACACTGCTTTAAGGGACGAAGCAGGTTCTTTGAATCTGTGGCATTTAGAAGTATTACCGTGTTCATTTTTATTTTCAGAATGACATTTTGAAATTGCATTATAACTAAAAAATCAACTGAACTGGATATAACATGTCCTGTAGAGTTACCTCAGTGACCCTCTCTCCAGGGATTAAAATCAGCTCTTTTTTTTTACACTCATCTTCGTGGGTGCGCCAACCTCTGACTGGACTTTAGGTCTCTTGGTCACAGCCAGACGCTACTCAACCCTACCTGGCAGGGACAATCCCTGCGTCAAGCGAAGGCAATTACAGCCTCTCTGGGGTCTATTCAGAGTCCTTATACTTCTACTGCATTACACAATGTCAAACACTTCTATCAACAAGCATATGCTTTTATTTGTGCCTACCCATTGACCCCGACATTTGTTTAGCCTGCCTCACCAGTTGTTTAACATGCTCTAGCAACACTCAATACTTGGGTAATCAATGACAACAAAGCACTCTGTTTTACTACACAAATGACATTGCTGTAACAAGTGTAGAAATAGTTTCAGTGCCATTTTATAGGTTTTACTTGCAGAGTTGACAGATCCATTGTTGGTTAACTATTCACTGCATTATCAACGAGACTTTTGAATTAACCTTCTAGTACTGAAATAGCATTCATTGTAATGTAATGGTATTATTGCAATCGGAAAATTGTGACATTTTTCACTCTTGTTTGAGAATTGTATGGACCTTGTGAAAGGTGTTCACATTGTCATCTGTGTGGGAGGACATTTCAGGATAATTGTAATAGGATTGAGTTTCTATCTATAGTAAGGATATAGAAAGGTTAGGAGCAGTTACTCAGTCTTTCCCCTCCCCCCACAAGGGAAGAATCAACCTGTAATCTCTTTAGTCTTCCTTAAACATTGTAATATTTAGCACTCTAGTAAAGGATGGTGGGCTGGCAAATTGCGTCATAGTACTGATCGGGTGAAATTAGCTAAATCATCCGTTCCTCTGTGGATCATGTATTTTTAAGAGATTTGAACAATTTGAATGACTTTTATATGTGTCAGACAGTTCTGGTGTAATATCGTGAAGAAGTTGATAAAATGTGCTGAATATGTAAAAGTGTGTTATTACATCTCTTTCATAAGTGTATGTGTGGTATCCACAATGGCAGGACACTGTCAAGGTCAGCCGTTTTATTCTCCACCCAGGATCATTATTAATCCCCTCTTAATGCAGTTCCAGTGAAGGAACAGTTCCTCAATTTATTGCTCAGTGTCTTTTGTAGTATATCACAGTTTGTTATATCTTTGTGGATGAGATTATAATTTATAAGGACACAATGGCAGTACAATATTCTAGTTTCCCCTAAAATCCTACAGTTTAAACTCTAAATAGTGAACTCAAAAAGTAAGTCAAAGTAAACAAGTGTTGTAACTTGAGGCTGCTGGCATCACATAAAATCAGTTTTGTATCATTTAAGGCTTTTGAATGAATGAATGAAAAAATGAATATCTGAAGACAGTCTAAAGAGGCTGGTAAAGACATCTGTAAAATAAAAGCAGCTCTTCATGGTCTAGTTGGAAAATCTCTGAAACTTGCAACTGGCTCAATTTACAAACATTTTATGATCAATGAATATTTTTCTATTTTAAATTAGGAACTCAAGTACAATGTTTGGGGTAACATTGCAAGTTACGTAATCAGATTACTTTTTCAAGGTTACTTGGTTTTCCTAATTATTGACTGACACCTCTTCTGTCCTCATGTTGAGAGAAATCATGAGTAAGGTGCAGAGGCGTTGTATGCGCTGTGTAAACATGTTATTATAGTTCTAGACCAAAAGTGAGCAAAAACAGATTCAGTATTCCTCAAAATAAATAAAAACAATGACATGAAAACTCAGAATATTACACAAACCTGCAATAATTAACGCCTACCTGGACAATGTTCACAGACTGACATTGTCATACACGTGTGAAAAGTTTTGCATTATTTATTTATTTATTATTTTTTTTTACAGAATATGATGTTTTCTCTACCTGTAATGCAGCAAACAGGGAAATTGATCTGATGAAATGCAATATAATAGCCAGACAAGAAACTCAGTCTGATCAGGGTTATTTGATTACCTTGCAAGATGATTTAGGTAACCTCACGGGACAATCTCCATATTCTAACAAAGTAGCTGATCAATAAGTGCTTGTCAAAGCCATTTGTGAATTGATGTGCAGTAGGAGAATAAGAGAACAGGCGATGCAGATCACATTATCCTAATAAGGATGAGGGCACAGTCTCTTTCACTCTCACATTTCCGTTTCCAATCAGTCCCATTAGCTTTTGCATTATTATGAATTTTAAGAAACGTCAGCTTAATGTTTTGACTGTCTGCAACACTTCAAATATAAGTATTGTAAATTTTGATATGCTGTATGTTACAGTGTTACATGAGTATAGAGTGGTTCCAAAAAAAAGTACCCCAAAAAGTCAAATTAAATAAATAAAATGTCTGAATATATCATTGTATTGTATAAGTTTAATTTCACATCACTAAATGCTCTCTGTTTTGTTTTGTTGCAGATTCTGGCCATAATATCAATTCTGTTCATCATACTCTCAACCATTGCACTGTCACTGAACACCCTGCCTGAATTACAAGTGATTGATGAATTCGGACAGTCCAACGACAACCCAAACCTGGCCCACGTTGAAGCTGTTTGCATCGCCTGGTTCACTATGGAGTACATTCTCCGGTTTTTGTCTTCTCCAAACAAGTGGAAGTTCTTCAAAGGGCCTCTGAATGTCATTGATCTGTTGGCAATCCTCCCTTATTATGTCACAATATTCCTCACAGAATCCAACAAGAGTGTCCTCCAGTTCCAGAATGTGCGCAGGGTAGTTCAGATCTTCCGGATCATGAGAATCCTGAGAATTCTGAAACTCGCGAGACACTCGACTGGTCTTCAGTCTCTTGGGTTCACTCTGAGAAGAAGCTATAATGAACTCGGACTGTTGATATTGTTTTTAGCCATGGGCATCATGATCTTCTCCAGTCTGGTGTTCTTTGCTGAAAAAGATGAAGATGCTACGAAATTCACCAGTATTCCTGCTTCATTCTGGTGGGCAACAATTACCATGACAACTGTGGGTTATGGGGATATCTATCCACAAACCCTCCTGGGCAAAATAGTGGGTGGCCTCTGTTGTATCGCCGGTGTCTTAGTAATTGCTCTGCCCATTCCTATTATTGTGAACAACTTCTCTGAGTTCTACAAAGAACAGAAGCGACAAGAGAAGGCTATCAAACGAAGAGAAGCACTTGAGAGGGCCAAGAGGAACGGGAGCATCGTTTCCATGAACCTGAAAGATGCCTTCGCTCGCAATATGGAACTATTGGACGTTGTGATCGAAAAGAATGAGGAGAAGGGCTCAGACAATCATCTTTCACCCAGTCGCTGGAACTATCAGAAGAACCCAAATTCTGACTTGGGTTCCAAAGGGCATGACGCAAAATATCAAGAAATAGGCCAGTTGGCTTCTCCAGATCGGTTATTCAAACGTACTTCAAGCCCTCAGCGGCTGAACGCAAAATCCCTTGAGCAAATGTACAACCAGATGACGGCCGCCTCATCCATGAGCAGCAGCAGACCTTCGGCTTCCAAAGTGAGCACTGTTGGTAGAGAAGAAGAGATGGAGATGAAGGTAGTGCAATGTGAACCACGGATCAAAGAGAGACCCATCACTGAGATCAGAAGCCTGTCCAGCGTGGACAGCTTCGCCAGCTGTGCCACAGACATCAGTGAGGTCGAAAGAAGCGCGCTACTGCCTAATTATGCAGGAGCGCAGACAAGACATCCACGCGCTCCTCCACCACTCGACCTCAGCCAGATCACCTCCCTGGAGAAACGAGCAACTGAGAAAGCAAAGCAGGCCACAATCATTAAAGAAGGCCTCTACGAGTTTGTCCAGTGCAAGTCAGACAACAGCACCATGTCGCAGGGCGAGGAGAACCAAAGCTTTGATCCGAGCGGTGAAAACGTGAGGAGCCCTCCACGAGGAAACCAAGTCAAAGTCAAGGGACTCAAAGTGAACTTCACCGAATCTGCAGACGAGGGGGCTTCCAGTTTGCACTTAGTTGTGACGGATGACGCGGCCACACTGACACCAAAGCTAACGGTATCTGACCCATTACTGCTGGTGGGTTCTCCTCGGCAGAGTCCTAGATCTCCGGGGAAAGGCTTTGAAGGGGATGGAGCCACAAGCTCTCCAGGGTTCAGCTTGTCGTCTTCTGAAAGCCAAAGAGGGAGAAACCACGTCGACAGAGCTGCTGTTTCACCCACGTCCCCTAAAAGTGCACAAAACTGTGCTTCTGCAACGGTTGGTGCCATTGGAGCGGAAGACAGCATTCAAAGTGGACAGAAGGTGGATAACCACCTCCTTTCCCCTGATATTCTGAAATCTTCAGGGGAGGGAGGTCGCTCACCACCGTGTGAAACTAGCATGTGATGTGCTGAGTTGCATTAACATGTAATCTGTGCTACATGTTCACAGAACGAATGCATTTAAGAATGTGGACAGAAAGAGTAACTGATGTAGTGAAGGGGATTTTCTTTTGTCTTTCTTCGACACTATTGGACTGCATAGCCGCAGAGATTGACTTTATGATCCTGAGAGACAAGGTCTGCACTCAACTTCAAGAGCTTAGTGATATTCATTCAGAGGGAGGACATTAAAGAACAAAACATAATCTTATTATTCTAACATTATTATTTTCTAACAGTATGACCCTCCATGTGAAGGATTAGTTAGCTGAATTATATATCTTTTGAATCATAGACTGATTCAGGCAACTGTGATAAGATACCACAAATTCTTCATTGTAGATTTACAGCCCAGAGCAGATGTTGTAAGCATACCTATTTTTTAAAGACTAACCACTGTAACATTTGTGTTGGGTTTGTTTAATAGTTCTGACCAAAGTGCTACCAGTGTAAATTGGCAGTCAGCATTTGACTTGAACGAATATTTTTGACCAAAATATGCCTTCATTTGATGTTTTCTTGCTGAGTGATATTATTCCTCAATGGTCAT
Organism: Elopichthys bambusa; assembly: GCA_037101425.1. Taxonomy (NCBI): domain Eukaryota; kingdom Metazoa; phylum Chordata; class Actinopteri; order Cypriniformes; family Xenocyprididae; genus Elopichthys; species Elopichthys bambusa. Next base: position 13,970,655 of record CM074437.1, read on the forward strand.
ATGTAAAAGCAACACAAAGTTTTCAGTTCTCTCTGCAAACGTGGATCAAATTCCATTATTCTTTACCTGTCCCTTTGAGCAAGTAATACAAAGAAAAACTTACTCTTAAAAATAAAAACGCGTCAGTACTAAATTTTCTGATATCTATATGAGCATGTCTGTTTCAGTGAAACGCAAGTTCAGGTGTTTCCATTTGCATCACTTTATAGTTGAGCCATAGCCTACCTAGAAATACATTAATTCTTTGAATAAATAGTTTAGCATGTTTACTGCTGTGGGGAAATCTCCACATCAGTTAATCTGTATGGAAAGATCGTTGTTTTTAAGTTGCCTTCAATTCAGAATCAGTTGAGGGAAACCTATGATGGCCATAGTAAATCAACTATGCCCTCTGCTGGATGAAGGAAACGGCACTTTATTTGTATGAGATGTCAGCTTGACTGGATTGGAATATTGTATATTTAAACATTGTTATTTTAACATTCCTCCCTGACGAGCAATACAGTTGCCCAGGTAACAAAGAGGTCAATGGATGTCAACAGCTTAAAGTAGAACCTCGAGTGAGTGTATGATTTGTATTTAACTGTACATTCAAGACATGGTCAGCTACATCCATTTAATGTAAAAACACAGGTACGTGTGATGTTGATGGTACTTGTGATTTTTAAAACACAAATCCTGCTTTAAGTATTCAAATCGGTGCCTTTTCATAAACAGTAATTTATGAGAAGGCGTTAAGATCTATGGTTTGGTTCAGACAAGTCTGTACAGAAACTCCTACTTTTTATAGAGTAAAATATGCAAATACAATTAAGTTCTCAGGTTTTTTTTATGTAATCTTTAAAGCCCTAATCTTTCTGTACGTGAAAAATCTTTTTTTTTTTTTGCTGATGTCAAATCAAAAGGAACAATAAGGTGAGGGAACAAAACACTGGACAGAAGCGCTGCACGATCATCTACTTGCACAAGAATTGAGCAGATTTATCTTTAATACAACATTGACTATTGTATGTACATTCCAAAACAGACTTTCATTTCTGCATATATCAAACTTTTTCTTCATTAAGTTTGGATCCTAGTTTGTATATCAATGTGATGTTTATAGTTGTACATCTTTTCTTTGAAATAGTGACTGCATTGTTCCAGATACCTAGAAAGACCATTAAACAAATAAATGTTTGTACAGGACACTATGAGCGTGTTCTTTAAAGTTAAAACATCGGTAGACCTTCAACCTCATCTTTAAGTGGTTTAATAGTGAGAAGCTTCATTAGATGTGATGAAAGGACACAGCTGTAGCATCTTTCTGATGCATTTGAGAACTCAGAGATACATGCTTTTACAGTATATCATGAGCAGACTAAAGTGTCACAATAAAGGGATGCCAAGAAAAATCTCCAGACCAGTGTTTGTGTAAATGATTTTATTTTCACACAGACCAACAGCAGAAATGTTCCAAAAAACCTGTAGAGACAAATCAAAAACAAGTTTTAGATTAAAAGTTCAACTTGAGGCAGTTAGTCGAGCACAAAGGTTTTACTTTAAACGGGTCTCATTCCCAACAACAGGCCTTTTAGAGAAGATATTCAAACCTATACCCTACTATGGGTTTAATCAGTACAATTATGAACATAAGTTTCAAGGAAGTAATACCTAAAGGCCATACTTCTGAGATTAATAAATACAATAAACAGCCCACATAGTACACAGTATGCAAATTAACAATGAACAAAGTACTACAACACTACTATAATTTTGGTGCTTGATGTATAATAGCAAATGTAATAGTTATTCCATAACACAAATACTCAAGTAACACTTTTCTCTTCGATCTACAAATAACCTGAAATCACACAAATTGCCAGTATGCAAAGTTGAATGCAAATACGTAATTTCCAAGCTTATAAAGAGCTAGCCATCTGTTGTAGTCAGGTGCTCACCTAATGTTCTTAGTTCATTCTCCTGACGAGTCTGTTGATCTGGTCCTCCCTATTTCCTGCATCACCTCCCTCGACAAAGTGGGTGGTCTTCTTGTTCATGCCACCACGAGGAGAGGACAGTTTGAATGGCCAGAGGAAGTTGTTTGCAGCCTTGAAGTTCTTTCCAACAGTGTAGATCTCATGGATGAGATCCTCAACACAGATGATTCCACACGAACCTGGATATATGCAAATCATGTGACTGAATCCTAATAAACACTACTACTGTAAAACCTAGCGTTCAATCAGGGTGTGCACTGCCTGGTCTTACCAAGGGTCTTCTCGATAAGGGAGTTGTCTGTGAGTGCAATGCGCTGCTTCTTGATCTTGCCGAATCCACGCTTGTAGATGAGCTCACGCACAGATTTAAGGTTGGGGTACCTAAAAACAAAATTGGGCAAGCAGGTAAAGATAATTTTAACATGTTTGTGACAGTTGTTGTATTCAGAACACATATATATATATATACACACACACACACTAATTTCGTATCTTTCTATGGCAGAAATGGTAAGAGTGATACGCGGTTCCGAATTCAGCCACTGTATCATGGCACACATTACATTTCACATAAAATTTGCCACAACCTCAGTGATTTAGTCAAAACCACAAGACTTTTATTAATCTTCAAAACAAAAATGAAGATTTTTTAAATGTAATCAGATGTCGGTCTCTCCATTGAAAGTCTATTCACCCAAGTGTTTATAAAGAAATCAAAATAAAACTACGAATTGAATGATTTAATCTTCTGAAGAGACATGATTGTTTAAGGACAAATCTGTTCAGCATAAAACGATCACTTCAGAAGACTTTATTCAAATAGATTTAATGTACAATCTCTTTAAATTAATTTTGGCTTTTATTCAAATTTTAAAAAAAAATTTGAATGACATGAAAACGAATAACTGATAACAATTTTCCTTTTTGGGTGAGCTTGGTCTTCTCCCAAATGATTCTTCCACTGAACAGGAAGTATTGGGATAACCGCCACTTTTCCACAGGAAAAGAGTGAATGGGGAATGACAAATGACAAAGTACCACCACAAAAAAATAAAAAAAATTAAAAAAATTAAAAAAATATGGCCCATATGACTAATTTTCATGTTATGCACTATATTTAAAATCTTCTGAAGCCACACAATAGCTTTGTGCAAGAGACGGACAATGCATTCAAATTATGACACCACTGATGGGTCCATGTTAGATCTGATGTCAAAGCCAACTGGTCATGTAATGACAAATCAAAGCTCTCAAATATTTAGAGTCTGGAAGCCAGAATCCCTATTCACTTTTATTATATAAAAGAGAACAATACATTAAACTTTTCTCATATCGCTTTGGAGCAACATGAGGGTGATTACAAACTTTCCTTTTCGAGCAAAGCATACACTAACGTTCAAAATTTTGGGGTCAGTATTTTTGTTTTTAAAAGAATTCTCTTATGCTCACCAAGGCATCAAGCAAAGAAAAAAAAAACCTACTGACCCTAACTTTTCAAACAGTAAGACTGCTATAAACACACCATGGACATTCACAATTTTTATGTGTTCAACCGAAAACACAGCTTTACATACCCCCAGGCAATGTAGGGCTCTGCAATTCGGAGCATGTTGATGGTGGCCTTGTTCAGTTTGACAAAGACACCGTTGAAGATCTGGCGGAGACGGAGCAGCTGAAGCACCTTGCGGACTTTGGGGCTGACACCATTGATACTGAGGAAAGACAAGGTACCCCATCAACAACTTTCAAAAGACAGTTTCACTAATATTAATACTATGCAGTGGTGGTTTCAGAATATTTGGCTTATTTTTCAAGAGAAATCACCATGGTCGATAAGACGGGGAAAAAAGAACAACATCATTAACCACCATATGTGACAGCATGGCAGATCATTTGAAAATGGAAAATTTACCCTCTGATCCTGATAACAAATGCCAGTTTGGGCTCAGCTGGGACGTAGTAGTTGCCTGCCTTGCGAGCCATCCTGTTCATGCGGATTTCACGCCTGTACATCTCCCTGTATTCCTTGTGGTAAGCTTCAGCTCTCTTGAAGATGAGTTTCCTGGTGACTTTGCGGGCCTATAGGTGAGAAGACATGCATTCTCAATTTGGGCTCTATGTTGATACTTTTTTAATCAACATTATGTTGAGATCGGTTTATAAACAACCAACCTTCTTGTCAGCCATCGCCTTCTTTAGACGCACGGCCTTGATCGCAGCAAACCGCTGTCGCCTCTTCAAGAGGCTTTCGGGGACTGAGGGAACCTTCTTCTTTCTAATAAAAAAAAAAAGGTAGCACATTTGTCATTTCCCTGGTAACGGCATTAGGCCTGTAGAGCGGGCTATCATAATGACAACTATGTCACATTAAGAAGAAGAAAAAAAAAAAAAGTACAATCTATGCATTAACTACACAACCCAGATATATATTATACACTACAATCTAAAACTTGTGTATATAGAAATACTAGAATAGCATCATACTTTCGTCTCGTTAGCAATTAGCTAATGACATTTAATAAATATTGGATTGAACAAGGCTATTTCATATCTACAGAACACATTTTGGTACAAAATGCTTATTCGGGAACGTTTTAATGTTACTACATTAACAGCTTTTTCACACGTTGCTCAACCGATTGAACCGGGCAGACTACACGACATTAATCTGAAATGTATTGATTCATCATTGCCCGATACTGCCAATTTTCCCATCATTGTACTTAAACATTCACATATTGCTCATTAAGACTCCGAACAATGTCGTATGAGCTATATTTAATCCGATGAAAGAAGATTCAAATAGCACGGTATCCAACTTACGTTTCACCCGCCATTATCCCCACAGTAAAAGAGGCTTCTACGCATGCGCGGTGAGGTCTTATAAGGTAGGTCCTTCATACTTCCGGTTATCTATTGGGTCTCTAGATATATTGCCTGCATTTTAAGAATTAATATCGTAATTGTTTTACTTTTAGGAGACGTTCTGGTTGAATTTATATTTTATCCTTAAAATGCATTATGTTGAGAAGTACTTAGGCTGATAACAGTGCATATAGATATGATGCACAAGATATGACTACTTTGCATAGCAGGCGGACACACGCGTGGAAAGTTATGAAGTCAAGGGATTCCGATCATATTTAAAGAGCTGGAGAGCCACAAAAACACACTGTTATGGGTAGATTTCATTCCGTCTTGGAAGCTGAGCGGTCCGGACTTTGTTTGCTGCTCGACAGGGTTTTTCTTTGAGCACATCTGCGGTTTGATTTCTTTATTTGCTGTTGGAACTGAACGTCGTTGTAATATTAGTTTGGCGAATGGAAACGCAACGGCACGCACACATCATGAATATCGTTACTGAATTATTCGTGGTCACTTTTAAAATAATCTGGTCGTTTGTGCTGGCCGGTGGTAAATGGTTTATTCGTCCACGGGAGAAGAGTGTGGAGGGCCAGGTGTGTGTTATTACTGGTGCTGGAAGCGGTCTCGGGCGGCTCTTTGCACTGGAGTTTGCCCGTAGACGAGCGATCCTTGTTTTGTGGGACATCAACCGACAGGCTAACGAAGAGACCGCAGAGATAGTGCGTGAAATTTACAGAGAAATGAACCCCTCGACTGGTGAGTTTAGTGTTAAACTACCCTTTCTTCCCCATTTGTTTTTTCTTCCACAGGACTTTTTTTTTTTTTTTTTTTTTTTTTTAAATAGTAATACAGTAGAAAAGTCCTATTAGTTAATTCAATACATTTGTTACCTTATTTATTACAACTGAGTCCGTATTAGCCTGGGTTCATTAAATATTGATTGATACAACTTCTGATTTTATTAATGTATTAGTAAGTGTTGAAATTTGAAGTGCTTTCATACTGTTATTCCTTGTTAGTTCAGGGTAACTAAAACGATTTCTTAACCTGTTTAATCCCAGATTTTTCCCAGGAAATGTGTAACCCAATAAATCAAACTAAATGACTTTCTTAAAATAAAAAATAAAAATAAAAAAAGTTTTTGTTAAAGTATATGTTTTATTACTGGTAGTTGATGAGCATTTAGTGTTTTGTTCAGTTGGTCAGTAATGCCCAATAATTTTTAAAATTCATTTTATATTAAATGGGTTAAATGTTTGTAATACTGTTATCAAATGTATTTTTTTTTCCCTTACAGGGTCTTCAGATAGTGTTCAGGAGTTGCCTCTGTTCCAGCTGAAAGTTTACACATATGTTTGTGATGTCGGTAAACGCGAGAGTGTGTATTCGACTGCAGAGAAGGTGCGCAAAGAGGTGGGCAACATTGACTTGTTGATCAATAATGCTGGAGTTGTCTCAGGACGTCATCTTCTTGAGTGCCCAGATGAGCTTATCGAAAGGACTATGATGGTCAACTGCCATGCTCACTTTTGGGTTAGTGTGTGGCTTTGATCAGCACCATTAATGTCAAGTCTTTATTCACACTTTTTTTTTCTTTTTTATGTGTTCATCATTTGATTCTGTATACATTTATATTCACAGACTACAAAGGCTTTTCTTCCCAAGATGCTCGAGCTGAATCACGGACACATTGTAACTGTTGCTAGTTCACTGGGCTTGTTCACCACTGCTGGTGTGGAGGTAAAAAGAAAAGTATCACTTTTTTTCATCTTGTATCATTTCCTACAATAAGTTGCAAAGATGCTTTTGCAGTTTAGTAAACAACTTGTTTCCCCTTTATTGTAGGATTATTGTGCAAGCAAGTTTGGAGCCATAGGCTTCCATGAGTCTTTGAGCCATGAACTGAAAGCGGCTGATAAGGATGGAATAAAGATGACTCTTGTCTGTCCTTTTTTAGTTGACACTGGCATGTTCAAAGGCTGCAAAATTAGGTTTGTGTTTTTTTTTTTTTTTTTTTTTTTTTTTTTTTTTTAAGTATCTTTTAATTTACGTCTGATGGCAAGACATGTACTAATTATAATTGTTCCCTTGCAATCTTTTTAAACAGGAAAGAAATGGCTCCTCTTTTTCCACCGCTAAAGCCAGAGTACTGTGTAAAACAGGCCATGAGAGCCATACTAACAGACCAAGCAATGATCTGCACGCCACGCGTCATGTACATGGTCACCTTTATGAAAACGTAAGTATAATATGTGATGATATTCTTGTTTTATTTAATGGGTATATGTATAATGGTCTTTAATCTCTTATATCTTGCAGCATTTTGCCGTTTGACGCCATTGTGTGCATGTACAGATTTATTGGTGCTGATAAGTGCATGTACCCCTTTCTGGCTCAACGGAAGGAGTCCACGAACAACAATGAATCAAAGACTGGAATCTAACTGGTTCTGACTGAGCAGTACTGCTACATTCTGTGTAGTTCCTCTGGAACAATGAAAGCTGTACATTACAAGTTTTTTCTGATGACACTTTGCGGTCACATTTGAGTTTGCAAAAAATACAAATGTAGAACACATTTAGCGATTAGCTTTAATTATTAAATGTTGTTACTGTAAGATTGCATAAGAAGGCCTGTCACCTATTTATATGTATTCACATTTTATTTGTCATGTATTGTTGCTTTTCTCTCAGCATTCCATGACTGTCACTTTAGAGGTTTTATCCTCCTAATAACACTACAACATGCACTATGTGTTTTGAAAGTATTTCTTCTTGTTGCCTTTTGTGGTCTTGATGTGTTGATGATTTTGGATTACACCAATGATTAAGACAAAAGATTAGCAGAAAATGCCATAAGTGCTTATTGCTAAATAAACAATCTTCATATATTCATGTACAGTGTCCAAATTTTTTATTTTTTTCCCCCCTGTTTAAAGTAGTGCTAAGTGATAAAGGCATACATTCTTCTTTTTCTTTTTTTTTTTTTTTTTTTTTTGGGTGGAGGTTCAATCCATGCCTAAAATGTGGTCATGAATGTTTGATTAAGACATAAAAATTAGGAAAGATACAAGGGCCACCCATGTGGGGAGAAAAAAAAAATTATAGCAGTAAATTTGTTTCCATCATTTGCATCTTCTCCACTTTGAATGGTACTTCCCAGTACTCTATACATTTAACTGCAGGAAACATTCCAAAGCATTTAATGGCTAATAAGCAGCTATAATCTCTGTAATGTTCCTTGTTAATAATCTTTGAGGCCAGTTTAAAGCACAAAGCAGGCCTATTAAAATATTTTAAGTATGATTTTCAAATAAATTTGGGTGAAAATATTATGTAACTGAAAATACAAATTCTTTAAAGATTTATAGGATCCTTAAGGGAAAGGATGTGAACATTATCAGCATTTAATGCAGAGAAAACATGGCTGAAATAAGAAAATTATAATTTTTATTGCACAACCGTTGATTTAAATGTGAAATCTGTAAATTGTTCAATTGCAATGAACAAGACATACTGTAAGTACTTATTAATCTTTATTAACATATATAAAAAATACAGCTGTCCATTACTGTACAGCTGATACTGTTAGCCTTGGCTTTTGATACAGTCAATCTTAAAATTCTCCTATCCCAACTAGAATGTTTTGTGGGCATTCAGGGAACTCTTGTGAAGTACCGCAGGGTTCAATTCTTGCACCCATTATTTTTTCTCTGTATTTACTTCCTCTGGGCTCCACCAAAGCATGGTGTATTTCACTGCTATGCAGATGATACCCAAATTTATTTACCTCTGAAACGCAACATAAATGCTTCTCTGGAATCTCTTTTTGCACACCTAGATGAAGTGAAAATGTTTTGTTTTTGAATGAATCAAAAACCGAGGTTATAGTCTTTGGCCCTCATGAAAGCTCTGGGAGCAGAAGCATTGACCTGGACTACCCTGCTCCTTTTACCTCAGGTGTTTTTTGGGATCAGAACATCAAATACAAACAAATACATTCTTTGATTAGTTTTTGTTTTTTTCAGCTACATCTCTCTAAGATTAAATCCTCTCTCTCTCTCTCTGAGGAAACCTTAGAGATTGCGATCCATGCACTTATTATCTCCCTTGGATTACTGCAACTCTCTTTACTTTTATGGCATATCCAAATCCTCTATCGCTCTTCTCCAATTAGTGCAAAATGCCTCGAAAGATAACACAAATTTGATCATGTTACTCCAGTCTTTTAGAAATGAATTTAAAATTCTTCTTTTTGTTTTTAAATCTTTAAATAACAGGCACTGAGCTATTTGTCTGAGCTAATCTATTCCTACAATCCCACATGAAATCTGAAGTCCGGTGATAAGAGACTTCTCTCTGTCCCCAGATCGTGATTAAATCATAGAGGAGAGTCTTTGCTATTGCTGGCCCTAGGCTGTGGAACAGCCTCCCTGCCTATATCAGATCGGCACAGTCTTTAACTGTTTTTAAATCTTCTCTTAAAACCTATTTTTTTCCTTAGCTTTTAATTCATTGTGAGTGTCTGGTATGAGTGTATGGTTTGCTTTGTGTTTTTGTTGTTGTTGTTTTTTTCAGACTTTGGTCAGCCATGTTTGCTGTTTTCAAATGTGCTATATAAATAAAATAACCTTGAACTTTAAACCTTAAAAAAAAAAATTTACAGCAACATTTCAGGTTATGCAGATTTAACTTAAATTTACAGTAAAAACAACAACTTTTTTGTTAATGTTAAAGTCACATGATGAATCAAAGTTTTACACAAGCTGAGAAGGTAAATATTAGGTAAATAAGAAAAAAATTAGGTAAATAAGGTAAATATGTAGTATATAGAAGGTGCATTGTCATTCATACAAATACACACAAACACCAATTAATTACCATTAGTTAACTACATCAGTTAACATGAACTAATAATGAACTGCACTTATACGGCATTTATTAATCTTTGTTAATGTTAATTTTTAACATTTACTAATACATTATTAAAATCTTGTTAACATTAGTTAATGCACTGTGAACTAACATGAACAAACAATGAACAACTGTATTTTCATTAACTAATGTCAACGAAGATTAGTAAATACAGTAACAAATGTATTGCTCATGGTTAGTTCATGCTAGGTATTTTATTAAATTAAAAAACCTTATTGTAAAGTGTTAACAGAAACTTTAAACAAGTAACAGATTTTTCCCTTAGCATTTTTAGTCTTTTACCTTTAAAATCACAATAATCATTTTAGCTTTCGTTTATTAATTGTATGCACAAGTAATCTTGTATCCTCTACACCCAGCCCTATCACCAACACCCCTGTATGGATGTGACTACATAATGAATAGCCGACGAATGAGTCTTTCCCTGCCCACTCACTTGCGGAAATACCAGTGACCATCGGAGAGAAATATCAGACATCCTTATCAATGGAATGAGAGAAGCTGGGAATCACATTCAAATGCCATCAGACTGATTCTAAATACATTCACTTGTTCCTGGCCAGAGGGGAAATGGGATTCCTCTCAATTGTCAGTGATAGTCAAATCAGGAATGAGCTCAAAGTAGAGTTGGGTCTTTAGTTCACACCGCCTGCAGAAATATATTTACAGCAGGAAGTATTTTTGACAGTGGATATCTATTTAAATATAGCAAATAATGCTGTTTGTTATCAGAATATCCTGACTACAAAGTGATAACCAAAAAGAGTTAAAAAAAAAAAGAAACATTTTTTTTATTATGATTTTTTCTTTCTTTTTAATGTTGTGAAAGTGCTGAAATGATCCAAATGACATTCAGTACTCTTACTTCATACAGATGATTAAGATGCCAGTGTTACTAAACATTGTTTCATGTCACAGCCTAACAAAAACCTGGTACATGCACTGACAATTCAGTGAATAAAAGCCAACAAGTGACGCCTGTCTGTTGGTTAGATAACTCTACTTTCAGCCTAAATACCACAAAACAATAATGAACCCCTTGTACAAACTCAAAAAGTATGCAGCATTTCCCTAATTAGAGATGACAGCATAAAAGATTGATTGGTCGATGTGTAGCAGCTCATTGTAAGGTGTTTGTGATGTGCTTTCACTGGAATCTGTTGTATCAGTTATTAATTATGCACTGGTGATTATTTTGATTTACTATTAATTGCTTTGAGATTACATTTGACAAGTTACACATTCATCTTAATCTCCACCTAATTTAGCTCTGGGTGTTTGCAGCAAAAAAATCTTAAGAAACAACTAAGTTTTGTTATCTTAAAAAATAGTTTGTTAACATTTTTTGATTTGCAATATTTCTGTTTTATCAAATGAAAAAAAACTAAAGAGTTTTAGTTCATAGCATTTGCATCACTGCCAATAATGTTGGTTTGGCAGACAACTCCCCTGTTGGGCTGTCTCATATGTAGACCCTCTGACTAATAGGCTCAGATCTGCTCTGTTAACTGCACTGATCCACAGTTAATCCTGTTCCCTTTACCAGGAAATGACACCCACTCCCACTTTGCTCATTTGTATGATACCATTACATTGCCAGTGCGATGATTGCACAGACATATTTCAATCCTAAGCATTGAAATTCCGTCTGACAGAAGACAAAACCCGATGACTGTACTGTTCATCAGACAGAGGACTTTAGAATCACATCTGTATAAACAGTTCAAAAACATTCCAGACTATTTTTTATTTAGTTAGCTCACTTTCATTATTTAGTTTGGATAGATGATTCACAAAAATAAAACGTACTTCAAGAACATATAACAGAAAACATACCTCCAAGTAAAAATACTATAAGAATCACTTTTGAGGACTAGTATATGTATACCAAATTACTCAAAATGAAATAATTAAATAAATAATGAATTCAATAAAACAGCAATTAAATGTACCAGTTTATTCTGAAATAATTAAATAATTATTATAAAACGGATAGTTCCGGCCCTTAAATTGATTCTGATTGGTTAAGCCGCGTTCGAAGCCGTTGTAAGATTCCGGAAACCGTACAGCTGACCGCAAACTCTGATGCTTTTTGGGAAACAGCCACTAGGTGGCGCTTCGGTAGCGCGAAAATGCCAACTGGACAATAGAATCCGTCACATCTTACGCACCCAAAATCGGCGAATCCCTCAGCCAAATCAGGAACGCAATAGAAAATTTCTCAAATTCAGTAAATTTTATGACACTTACAGTAAATCTTGTATTGTCTTAGCCTATGTTTTATATTATCAGTTGTGGAATCCAACCATTAACGTACACATCTGAGGTAACGTAGTTAGCCTACTTTATTGAGTATTTCCAACTTTAGCCTACATATTTACTATTAATAGTAAATTAATAATGAATAAAGTTAAGATCATCATGTTTGTAGCGTGATCCAGGGGAAATATATACGTTTATATAAGCTACAATGATCTTATGCATTGCTGTGTCTGTTATCCCATAATTCCCACTTTTGGACGCAGTGGCTGGTTTTTTGTTACGTCTTGCTTTAACGGACATTAATATAAGATAACACTGCAAAAACAGTTTACTGTCAAGTTGTTATATTCTGTTATATTGTTGTCCTACATGTCCTCTGATGCATGTCCTTAATTTAAATCCATATGTTGGTATTAATTCAGTGTTTATAATGCTAATACTTGAACTTCAAAGAATTTTAGAAACTTAGGAGCCCTGGACAATGCAGGAAAAAAAAAATAGTAGGCTAAATCGTGCGCATGATTTACTAATTCGTTCCCTCGATTTATAAATGATGCGCATGATTTATAAATCGAGGGAACGAAATAGTAAATCGTGCGCACGAATTTTTTTCTTTTTTTTTTTTTTTCTTTCTTTCTTTCTTGCATGTCATGTGCGGGGCTCCGTAGAAACTAGTGGACTGCCGAGTCGCTTTCACACCAAAATGGCGAAAGCGTAGGGCTGCTGCTGGGCGCTGGTGTTGCAAGGGAACGTTCTATTGAGTTTCACTTCTTGTCAGTATAATTTCTTTGGCATGACATAAGTATCGCACCACTGAATGTGTATGTTGCTGCATCAATCTTAGCAACCACTCTTAGCAACGTAAACAGATTTTGTTCATTGAAGCTGCATTATGTAGAAGAGTATTGTGAGAGAGATATAGAGTGACCGAGTGTATTACCTGCATTCAAATTTAGCATTTTCCTTCAGGTCAGTCCTATGTTCATAATAAAAATCCGTTTGAATGTCTGCTGTGATCTTGTTCTTTTTAACATTTAATGGGTTTTCCGTGCCCTGCTGACACTGATAGGGCTAGTCAAAACAGTTGCATCTTGTTCTGTGTTCTCAACAAGTTTAAAAATAAAAGTCCAAGAGTGACTCGCTCATAAAGACCATCTAATGGCGTAATAATGTAACTTCTGTTGCTGTTCACGGTCAAGGACTATTTTTTTTTCCCAGCGGAAGGAAGCTTTTTAATGATTTTACTTCATGAAAGTTGCATTGATGCATATTTTTGGCGTTAATATTTGTATTGTGTGGTAACCGTTTTATAAAAGCAATAAGCCCCGTGAAGCTGCTAACAACGCCCCATGGCTGTTATAAATTCCCTGTAAACCACTGTTACTTGGGGGTTATTGCTTTATTAGATAATTTAATAAATTAATAAATAAATGTATTTATTTTGTAAAGTTCTATGAAAACATTTATTTCTCATTTTACATGTATACACAGACTTTTCATGGAACGTTAGGTTATGAATATTTGCCTCAAAAGGAGAAAAATGTATTGGTAGAAATGTGTACGAACCCCGTAAAAGGCGTTATCCAAGTAAAGTTGATTTGACTTGACTTTTAAAGTGAAAAAGACAACATTATTTCATAATATGTGTTATTAGGACCATCAGAATCCTCACTGTCTTATATAACATAGTTGGTAAATCACCAGGTTGGACCTTAGTTTACCTGTGACTTCATCACTGTAGATGGTTTCTATTGGGACAGTAAAACCCTCATGTCGTTCTAAACCCATAAGACCTTTGTTCATCTTCGGAACAACAATTTAACATATTTTTGATGAAATCTGAGGGTTTTTGAACCAGACATAGGCAGCAACGTCAGGTAGTAAAGACATCGTTAAAATAGTCAACGTGAGTGGTTCAACCTTAATGTTATGAAGCGACGAGAATACTTTTTGCATGCAAAAACAAAACAAAAATAATGACTTTATTCAACAATTTCTTATCTCCCCTGTCATACTCCTATACGCTGTTAACATATAGTGTGACAGAGTGAGCAGGCTTCTGGGTACATCAAAATCCCGACTAATTTTTGTTTTTTCCGCATCTTACGCATGCGTCCAGTGTTGGCCAATACCGAGCCACATAATTTAACAAAAATGTGCTTATTGGAATGTGATTTTAACTTTAGTTGCATTGAAAAAAAATCATATTTATATGCTCATGGCTTATTTGAAAGCATTGTATTTAGAATTGGCTGTTTACTTGATATAAGGGACCTTTGAGATCTTTAAATAAAAACTGAAGTACATTTTTAAAACGTGTAGTTTTCAAGGATACTGTTGAGTGACAGTCCTTCTGTTTTATAGTAGGAATTTTAAATTCATAGTACTTTTTTAAAATTAGTTTTTCCATTGTAATGCACTGATATGTCTTTCTGTGTATGGTTTAACAATATGAAGTTACATTAAATTTATTTAAGAAGTTTGTCACTCTGTTGTCTTTTTGACTTGGGTACACCGTGAAATTACCACATTCAAGGTCCAGACAAGTAGTAAAGACATTGTTAAAATAGTTAACGTGACTACAACCTTAATGCTATGAAGCGACGAGAATACGTTTTGTGCACAAATACTAAACAAAAATAATGACTTTATTCAACAATTTATCCTCTTCCCTGTCAGTCTCGTATGCAGTTGACGTGGTAGGGAAAACATTTTAAAAATGAAAAGCGAATATATCTTCGAAATCATTTTTAGCTGATCTTAGGCTCAATACCTTAAACCACTCATAGAAAAGGATTTTCCTCAAATCGATCCGCCTGCTTGGGTTTTTCTGCAGGAGGGATCGAATCAGGTTGCAGCATTCTGTGCAGAACGATGGAAGAAAGTCAGATTATTCCTTTAAACTTTACACTGTCTTACAAACGGTAAGATGACATTCATCATATAAAAGATATCCAGACAGTGTAAAGTTTAAGGTAACACTAATTTTACATACAACACAATGAAAACAGGATGAATATGACATTGGGCAACTGGATATAGCGCAGCATATTTTAAAATCAAGGATTTAAAGTTTGTCGATCGCGTCTCAGTGAAGCTGAACTCTCCAGTCCGCATTCACTTCACACGGACCGACTGTCGTTATACACATACAGTTCATGAGGGCTACAAATAGACAGATATTCAGATATTTGTTTTAATGATGAGTAGCGGCTCCTGTCATAAATTTAGGTATAGGGCAGATTCTGGGTCTTAGCGCTATTTATGATAACCATTTTGTAAGCTTTATATTCTAATCGCTAAACACATCAGAAAAACCTTTGGCACAATTCTAATGTCTTTGCGTTGTTCAGCCTGAGGGTGGCGCTCTAATGATGATTGACAGACTTCAGTAGCATATACACACGACAAACGCATTGAATGCCATCTTAGAATTGCTTAATGTAGTTTTTATTGCGTCTGGATGTTGTTTTAGAAAATTGCAAGTTATGTGTAGGAATTCCAGTGAGGATAAAAAGTCTCAGAACAAACATAAAACAAACACAACAGCAGGGAGAACCGGGACGAAAGTTCTGACTACATTTGCATTCCAAGTTATGTCAGCACGTTCAGCACGCAACCCTTGACGGAGCTGCCAAATATCATGTGATTTCGTCATTGTTTCCCGCGGTTAGGTCCATGAAAGCAGTTTTCGAGTACAGTAAATAAATTGCTGAAGCGGTACTTTATTTTCGAATTACAAGTTGTGTTTCTCATTTCATGTGTCACAATAATGATCAGTCTACAGGTCATTTAGTGCTGTAACACATCCTGAAGTTTGCCTTGTCAGAAGTTTTCAGTATGAAAGTAAAGTGTTTATTTTGTCCCACTGCTAATGTAGTGGCTTTCACTGTGTTGCAGCATTTATTAAAACATGTTTTTGTCATATTATACTAGCAGAATATGTCTAGAGTGAGGGTCAGAAAGACAGAGGTCTGATTCAGCCAGATGTTTATGAGAGGGCGTATCTGGACATATCTGTTGCTGATTTATGTCACCATTTATTCACTCAGTCTGTTTACATTTACCATAGTCACATTTAGTTTTTAGCCATACTTTGCAAATTCATAGGTGGATGTGGAAATGCTAGTGTTTCCATTCAGATGTTTTTATGCATATTTTGAATTTATGCATAAAAACAGCTGGATTGGAAACAAGACTGTTACATTATGTTGAGAATTTATATTATTTTAATTTAATTTTCATATTGTTCATACAGTTGAAAAAATCTTTTGTAAAATAAATTGACATTGTAAAAAATATATATATATATTCTAAACAATTCATGTTTGTACTGTCGGGTTACTTTTGAAACATTTGATGAAATTGAAATTCTCAATTTAAAATGAAAATGTAATTTAATATATATATATATATATATATATATATATATATATTTTTTTTTTTTTTGAAAAGATAAAGGACAAAATGTGTTTGCAGTTGCATATTAACAAGGTCATAGTCATGTATATTTAATAAAAACAAGACTAACACACACAAAAAAAATCTACCTTGTATTGTTGTGTTACTTTTGTCCCAACTAACGGGGTCGAAAGTAACAATGTACAATTTATGTTCAAAGTGAAATTATACTGAAGCCGTTCTACATTTGTACAAAATACCACCTGTTATTGACAGACCACACTTGTGAGTTATTGACCACAACAAAAATATATCGCTTTCTAAAACATATTTTAAAATTACATTTTTGTGAAAAATGGTACTTTCGTCCCTGCTCTCCCCCAAGGCTATTCACACAAGAACATTTAAATTAAAGGGTTTATATTCTCATTAATTAATTATTTCAGAATAAACTGGTACATTTAATTGTTGTTTAATTTAATTCATTATTTATTTATTTCATTTTGAGTAATTTGGTCTTTCATACTAGTAGGCTATACCCAGGTTGATCACACTGTATACTGTTGATTCCTGTAGCTTCATTCTATACTATTTAATAAAAACAACAACAACAATAAAATAAATCCCTGAAATAACCCTAATCTTCATAGTTACTCATTCCAGCTCTATTTTACTCTTCGCTGGCCTCCATTTCTCATTCAAAACAATATGATAAACACAAATACACAGTAAAGTATACTATTATTATTTTAGCTAAAATATAAAAATTATTTGAAAATAAAAATATTAGTCAAAGTCAGTGAACAACAAAGAAACACATTACACGTATAACAAGTGGCAGGTCTATTAGTCTGCATTTACACTTAATGCACACATCTATTTTGACATCTATTACATTTTTTTGTCTTGTCCATTGCTATGGTTATTACTATGTCAATCAACACAATTTGGATTCAATCCAATGTTAATCATTCCCGTGTGTATACTTGGCAGCATGAAAAATAAAACTTTTATTCAGATTGTGAATGGGTTATATGGCAAACAAAGAGTGCTCCCTTTATAATCACTGAAGCTGTCAATCACTTCAGCACAAGCTCACTGATTGCTGCACTCTTGTGAAACCTCCCATTATAATCAATGAAGCTGGCTACAGTGCACAAAGACTCTAGTATTTACATTGTGTTTATACTTCACAATAAATTGGTTATAATGAAAGGATTCACAAATGTGCAGAACTCAGAGAGCTTGCCTTAAAAAACAAACAAAAAAACTCCAGCATTTTGAGCAAGGCAGGACATTCTATTAGATTGAAAGCAATGATTGGACGAAAAATTTTGGGTCCCGAGAATTCAATGTAAAATATATGTAAAAAAATAAATAAACAAAAATAAAATAAAATAAAATAAATCAATATTTAGGTCACTTCGATTATTAATTGCTATTAGGATGTGAAGAGAGTGTCAACCAGAATAACAAAAAGTTTTTTTTTAAGAAAAAAAAAAAAAAAAAAATCACCTACCTTACCTTTAATGGATAAACCTGTTTTCCAGGTTTTCAAGGTTTTCCAGGATGCATGGGAACCAAAAGGTAGTATTTTTTTTTTTTTTTAAAGAAATTAATACTTTTATTCAACAGAAATCCATTAATGTCAATGAAGACTGACATTTCTACAAAATAAATAAAAATATGCAGCTCTTTTGAACTCTATTACAGTCAGAAAATCATGATCATTAAGCAGCACAAATCAGCATATTAGAATGATTTCTGAAGGATCATGTGACACTGAAGACTGGAGTAATGATGCTGAAAATTCAGCTTTGACATAACAGGAATAAATTACATTTTTAAAGGTATTTAAAAAGAAAAAAAAAATAGTTTACACTTTAATCATTTTTGATCAAAATTTAACTTTGCATTAAAAAAAATCTTACTAACCCCAAACTTTTAGTGTAAATGAGTAGTTTACTGCTTTGCTGAACAAACATGAATGTGAATGTACTTCCCTCTAGTGGACAGATCAGCATTCAATCACAAACTACCATAAATACTGAAGTGTGTAATTTACATCTCCCTTGCCATTGAGATGACTGGGAAAAAGTGTCCCAATCAACCTGAATTCACCCTACTTCTCTTATACCAAACAGTCTGTTGACAATTTTGAAAATCACTTCATTATTCAAACAATATTCATTTATAAAGTAGTCTAATTAAAATACATGACAGGATTTCAAAATATATTACTTTAATAAGAACATTTGTTTTAAATAAAGTTAAATAAAGTTTTAACAAAACAATGAAGACAAACTTTACGTTTTCAAAAGCTAACTTTTTAAAAGAATCTTACCCAGCACAGCAGGATACAACCAATAAATCAAACAGACCATTTTAATATAACTAGAGCTTCACATAAAAGAAAGTGATTATGACTAAAAAGTTATCTCTTGTTTTAACTACACAAAATGTGGGTCTATCTATAAAGCCAGTGCTTAAACTTTAACCCATAAAGCATTTCTTTGTGCATTTCCAAATTACCCTTAAGATCATAAAATATGATCAACACCCTGCATCTAATCTGTGCATATCTGTAAATATGACATTTATCAGAATAGTACTATACAGCAAACCCAGCCACAAAATTAAACTTAGATGGCTTATTACAAGGAACAAGGACCAAAGGTGCAGGACACCTATAGATTTGTTTTAAAAGAAACTATGTTTTTTTTTTTTTTTTAAATATATAGATAAAATATTTATGAACAAATGTGCCCTGTTTGAATTTCACAGTGCATAACCAAGCAAGGAAAAGATAAACATCTGTCTCTGCTTTTGATTATTGATCCATTACGTTACAGTAGTTTTCTTTTAAAGGGGTCATGACATAGATTTTTTATTTTTATTTTACTTTAATATGTTCCTTGAGGTTCACTTATAATGTTAATAAAGTGTTTTTGCACAATATATATATATATATATATATGCAAAAAAAATATTTTCAACCTTTATTCTGACCCTCTGTTTTTTAAAGGCGGCTCCTTTTTAGGGCGTGTCCGCAAACGGCCACTGTTCTGATTGGCTAATGTCATTGCATAGGAAACTGTATGACCATTCGCTATTGCATGTGAGTAAGTGTTGAAAACATTCATATAAAATCGTCGCTTACAGACTAAGCATTATGAAAGAATTTACTTGTGTTTTGTGATGCTGCTACTTTCAGATCTAATAAAGTTGGCTGCTTCATCTTTCAACAAGTTTCTGCAAACTCTCCATTACACTATGCTTTGCTGACAAAACAAAATGCTCCGAACAAACATATAATCCCGAGACGCTATTTAAATAAACCATCCTCTTGTTTCCGTCACTGGGATCCTTCTGAAGTCTATACAGAGATCTTCCTGTTGTTGACAGACTCAAGCGTGTTGAGTATATGCCAGAAACTGAATGCACATCTGTATAATGTATCCAGCGTAGACAGCATCAGTAATTATAATTGGTTCTATTTGCTTTTGATGCAACGACGCTCGCATCCAGTGTAGGCAAATGTCAGCCTTTAAGCCACTGAATGCCAGTGGGCAGGGCTATGGTGTGATGATGTATATGGTGTAGATGATGAACTATTAGTCTTTTTCTGGGGGCAGTCACATGCAAATGTATTTGCCAATGTGATGTCACAGGTCAATATCAGAACGAGCCATTTTTAGAGCTTGATTATATAAATGCTTTGTTTATAATGAGGAGTACGTTTTAAGATATGAAACTTGCAGGATGTTTTAATGGTACAGAGACCTCTTATATGTCAAAAGATCAAGGCAAATTTGATTTCTCATGTCATGATCCCTTTAATTCCAAACCCACATTGAAGATATTATTGCACAAACGGTGAAAACCCTTAGAAGTTTATGAAAGAAAACAATACAATGTAAATCAAATAACCGATTTAAAAAAGAAAAAATGCCCACATCTTGCTTCCATCAAAATATACTTGCCGGGTGGGTTACATTCCTGCTGTTTTATGCACTTCTTGCAGTCAGCAGAAGTGCACGCCTAAGCCATACATAAATCACCATCCCAGGGTCTGCTGGTTCAGTCTTAACCCAAAGACTGTATCATAAAGTACTTGATGCACTTGGAAAAGTCTGTTTATATATCAAAATGGTGTTTATACTAGCATGTATCATCTGTAAAACAAACAAAAAAAAGAAGAAGGCATGAAATGAG
This sequence comes from Elopichthys bambusa, assembly GCA_037101425.1. Taxonomy (NCBI): domain Eukaryota; kingdom Metazoa; phylum Chordata; class Actinopteri; order Cypriniformes; family Xenocyprididae; genus Elopichthys; species Elopichthys bambusa. The sequence continues at coordinate 13,991,311 of CM074437.1, forward strand.
TATACAGAAAGAGCAAAGAAAACTAAGTTATTTGATCTTATCTGCTTCAATACAAACTCACATGAAAAGAAGTAACAGAGAAGATAATGGGATACACTCACCATGATACCACCACTTAGTTTTCTTTGGATTCTTATTACATGTCTTTACATAAAATGAATTATCTGGAGGACGTCTCTAAAAAAACAACAACATCTCATTAGACAACCATAATGAATTTTATTTACCTTTTCCGATGTGGTAAACTAAAAGGTTAAGTTTACCTTTTCTTTGCAGCTTGACAGCATGCTGATAATGCTTAAACAAACAGACTGCACAGACAGAGCTGGTGACCAGTCTTCCGTTAAAATAGATAAACAGATGTGACCGTTGCTATAGACGTGAGGATGGATGGGTATATTCTCTCCAGTGAACATTACCTAAAAAAACAATATTTAATAGCAACAAGCATTCAGTTTTGATACAAAAAAACAAACAAACAAAGAAACAGATTTGTAATTTACCTGAGGTGAATCAAAAGGATATCGACCACTGAATTTGAACAAGAGTTGAAACTTCTCCCCTTCATAAAGAGTACCTGGAGCACCTTCCATATCTATTAACCACCTGGACAAACACAAAAATACAATCATTGATTCATTGCTTTGACTCAAAAAAAATATAAATTAACCCATTCAATACAGAAATTAACTGGTTTAAAGGGTTAGTTCACCCAGACATGAAAATTGGCATCATTTACTCACCCTCATGTCATCGTTTTAAACTCATAAAACACAAATGAAGATATTTTAATGAAACCTGAGAGATTTCTGTCCCTCCATTTAGAGTCCTTTCCACCAAAACTTGAATGATTCAAAAAGTTAATAAAAACAAATAAAAAAACATGCAACAATAAATAAGGTTTGCTTAGGCAAGCATGTTTGAAAGTCCGTTTATCATATTTAAAGTGCTCTATTTTATGCGTGTTGGTCAATATTTATAATAAAAGTCTAAATTAAATCTGTTCATACAGCAATCGTTTCTCTTCAGAAATGATCTCTTTATAAAAAAGATTTGGTTACAAGGACTTTCAATGGAGGGACAGAAATCTCTCAGGTTTCATTAAAAATATTTTCATTTGTTTTTTAAAAGTGGGGGAAGATAAATGTGAGCCTGCAGAGGTGGGGTTTAAGTGGACTAAATGATCAGAGAATTCTTTTGTTTTCACCGGAAGATCCAGTTATGACAATTTTATTAAACATTACAAGGTCAAATTTAAAAAAGGAAAAAGAAACATGCACAGATGAATTGTTTACAATAAGATCTCTAACATGCATTTATAAAATAGATGAATTTTTATGTCTACTTTAAGGAAAGGTTGCAAACTGTCAAAAACATAATCCAGCCGCAACTGAACTGGCTTATTTGCACATCTTACAACTTACTCAGTGATTGTGTTCTGGACACTTCTCTCATTTAGTGTCATTCCAGGAGGTGGATCACTTTGCAATGCCATCAACTCCTTTTGTAATCGCTTCTAGGAAGTGAAAATAACTTGGGTTAAAGCACAACTGAAAGTAAACGCAGGACAGCCCCTTTACATCATTTTAAACTACCAAGTCATTATTTTAAACACACAGTGTGTGATTTTAAACCATTCATCTTTATTAAATCCTAATGTCTGAAAAGTACTGAAAAATACAACTAGCAAGCAGACTGCTAACACCGAGCTAGTCAAAGAAACGATTCGCAATGCTTAGCGATTAAGCACCATTACAATCGTTTACAGCAACGGCGGAACTCTGCTAACGTTACATAATAATTCCCGTTTCACGTCCCGTTTATAACTATCGTCTTCTACCGCCACAACTGTGATGTGACGGCACAGAGTTTGTTGGGCTGTCAGACTGACTGAACGTTAGCTTACAAAGTAAACAAATGTGCGTACGAATGAAACAGCTGACTGTCCTGTGTTCAGATCAGCACAGGCAGGGACACAGGACGAAACCCGGTACGTGTCACATCTATGTGTGGAAAGAAATGGTTTACATTGTTATTTGAAAATAGTTGCTTTCGTATGTAGGGAGATACTCACCTGCATAGACGCCATGATGGAAAGCCCCTGTAGAGAGGCGATTGGCCGAATGACGTCTGATCAGTTTTTTTCTTCACGGAACCGCAATGCAACAACATTCACAGTTTGAAACAGTGTATGGGGGGAGGCACTACAGGTGAAAATGCTAACATTTTCATTTTTTCATAAGAAACTACAAAACAATTGTATTGTAACGTGATGTACAAACTACGCAGATTATGCATCATTTAAATGGGGAGACCGAAGCTTGTTGATACACTTTACTCCAGTGAATACTACTCATGGTGGGGTTGTTTTTTTTAATGTCAGTTTCTTATATGTACATACCTTGTAGCACAGGAAAAAGACTGTTTGGGTATATATGGGGTCAGGGGCACCTGCAGGATTTTATCTCAGGATACGCACAGAACTAGCACCTTTTTTCTTTTCTTTTTCTTTTTGTTGCTGTTCGCAAAAAGCGATTAAATCAGTTATTGCGTTGGTAAGAACTGCACTCTGAGATGCTTCGTGAATTTTTTGTTTTGTTTTATTACGTTATCTCTGAGTGGCTTTGTCCTGAAATGTGCGTATTGTTTTCAGAGAAACGTGTGATTAACGAAAAAAGAAGTCTCACTTTCTTTCCAGTCACGTGTATGCTTTACTTTGCGTGTCTGAATGTTTGAACTCAGACAGATGTTAGCTCTACAGGTATATGGAAGTCCATTTACTAACATTTTAAATATATAAGCCTGTACACTACATTACATTATCATATGTTCTGTCATATAAATAGTATAAAAACAATAAAATACAATAGGCCTATTGTATTATTATAATTATTGTTTTTGTTGTTACATTTAATTTATTGGCACACTTCAATATATGAATTATATTATCAGAAAACTGAACATAGGTAGCGTCGTCAGGCTTTTGTTTGTGCTTAATGGATAAAACAACGGAGCTGCGCACTCAGTTTATGACTGCTATAAACTTTACCTGCCACAAGATGGCACTGTTTGATGCTTTGAAACTTTTCCCGAAACATTTAGAGAAAAGCTTTAAAGATTTAAGAGGCTTCATTTTTCCATCCCTACTCAATATTTTTAGGCCTTTTTGAATGTTTCAATCGAATTTTGCTGTTTTAGAGAGCTTTTACTGATTTTGAGCCTGTTTTTAAACAGTAACTATCTGTAATGTCAATTTTCATGTGTAAAAAAAAAAAAAAAAAAGCGACGAAACTAAACTAGCCAATCAGATTTCTTTTCACCCATATCCCCCATGCCCAAACATGCACGTACATACACATTTGACTTTACAACACACAAACGCACACCTTTATTTATTCTAATTTTCTCTTGCTCTCTTAATATGTCATGAGTGTACGCAGATAGATTTTAATAATCAATTTAAAAAATATATAAAAATAAAATAAAAACGGCATTATTTAGCGCCCTCTCATTGCAGGCACCACTGTGTGGGGTAACGTGGTGGAACCTGCCATTAAACATTTTCAGCTAGCAATTTTAGCTCAATGTAAACAGTATATATAGCCAAATATTAAAGGTAACAGAAAAATGTCACACCATTGTATTTTATATATTTATATGTTATATATACAATTTAATATAGTGTAAAATTATAATTTAAATATTAATAGCGTATAATTGGATAAGTCTGATCACCTATATCTGCAGGGTCTCCCTTTAATATCGTAGTACACTTAGCTTGACTTATCCCTTGGTGTCATTAACTTTCAAAAATATTTGTCACCCATGTAGAACAGACACACAAAATCAATTTAAACCATTAATTTGGAGATTTCACTCTTTGAAAAGGTTTAAGTGTACATATCTCCACAAAGCAGAATGAAATGAATAACCAAAGTATTTTCAAGAACTGGATTTATTCATTAAACAACTGATGAATGAATTATAAGACTTCTGTCTGATAAATCCACATGCAGAAAAGGTATGACAAATCTATTTCAACTGAATTTTGAACTTTTCAACACAAAAAGATACATTGTAAAATTACATGTCTGTTTGACTCTAGTCATGAAAACATTTAATAGGAGAATATCACTCCAGGCATCTTTATTTTGCAATACAGAAATTATAAGTTAATACTGGGTCAAAGCTTAAAACAATAAAGTAAAATAAAAATTACAGGTTAAATAGAACAAGTGACCAAAAACTGTTATACCTCTCATTTAGCACAGTTTCAGCAATTGTTTGCAAACCTAAAAGTATTTAAAAGCAATAAAATAAACCAATAATAATTTGCTTTTCATATTTATTCTGCAGCCAGACGTGTGTATGAGTGTTTCTTTTTTTATGTTTAACAATCTAAGAAGTTTGCAGCCATCAGAAGCTCCAGCGCAATCTCTGGGGCAATAGGAAATTCTGGGATTTCTGTTGAACTATTAGTATAGCGGACTTTGTATGTGAAGTACATGCACACTTTAGAAAGAACGTGAGATGGGATCTCTCGAAAGTTGACTTCATTTGTTTCATTCTCAGCAAACTGGCCTGAAAAAAATAGCGATAGTAACACTGCATTATCACCTTAAATCTTCAGTAAGATAAAACACAAATACAGAAACAATACAATACACACTTAAAACATCAAATTTTAAGAGTATATGGAAAAACTACTGTTTTCTATTAAGATTCTATTTATAAATGCAATTAAAATTGTATTGGTAACAAATACTCACCAGGACCACTAAGCATAGCTTTGATTGTTCCAGATGTCAGAGCATGTTCTCTCTTCACAATAAACTCATGGCCATCAGAGGAGATCAATTTTACATACATGGCATCTGGCCCTTCACAGCCACCATATGTTTTTTCTTCTCCATCTAAAATTTATTAATTTGATCATACACTCGAAATACCAACGTAAGCAATACATCATACAGATATTCCATAATCTAAGTAATGTATTTCAAATGTATTTTAAAATGTATGGTTTATTCTCCCAATAACACGAAATGAATGGGTCAAGAATAAGTAGTTAATTAGTTTACAAAAAAAAAAAAAAAAAACTTAGAATGTCTTACCCATTTTTACTGCCTTCCCTTGTCTCTCTCTGAAATATTAAGAGAGAAATTAACAATTAAGGCGTATAATGTAACGATAGTATCGACAACACACATAATGTTCATAAAAAGGGCTGCGGAAACCAAACAAGAACCAAATATTTATGTGATCTGATTTATAATGAAAAAACGTATATTTTTATTTATATTTGGCACAAGAATAAAACAAATCAATTAGTCATGTGGCAGTCTGAGTCTTGCATGTAAAACAGTAAATCATAGGCAATGAGTTACCTTCACAGTTAGCACAAGCACTATGTACAAATCGTATTTTTCCAAATATTTTAGTAGACAGCATTCGCACGAATCAAGATTAAATAGTCATAATTACACAATATAATGTCTCACCTCACTAAGATCGAGCTGGTCAGGGCAGTTTTTTTCTGTTTTCACTCCGAAGAGCTTCAGGCTACTGCTTCTGTTGTCAGTGCGGACAACAGGAAACAATTGTCAGGCAGAGAATCAATGCACTTCCGTTACAGATATTACAAAATAAGAGTAATCCACAATAGGTTTTAATAACGAATAACCCATTTGAATTGTATGCTTTGGTTGAATTGAAATTAAAGTGTAATGTGTAAGATATATACTTTTTCACATATGTGAGGTCTTTGTGCCATCCATCATCGATTAATAACGAACCTTTAACTCGCACATGCGTGCTCGCGCACCAAATTGCTTCCGGTGTTTAGTCGTCCTGCTGTCTAAAGAAGGGGGAAAACTCCGCATGATAAAATGTATCAGATTGGGATTTTACGTGGTTTGCGGCGTCTGTCGAAAAACCAAGAACAGATCATCAGAAAAATCCAAGTCGGTGTTTGTCCGGCATCACTCAGCAATAGGAATATTTGCCACACTCATGCTGTAGTTTTAAAGGGGCAGGTTAATTTGCTGCATGTGAACCGAAGGTCATTTTTAAAAGCCCATGCGAAAAAGGTACATAGTACAAGACCTTTAAATATGATTGTACGATTGTTTCTGTAATTGTTTATACCGGTGTTTATAATTTCAGAAAAACTGGAAAATGTCCTGTGTGTGACTATACAGAAACTTCAAAAGAAACGTGGATCTATAGTATATTTTAAATATATTAATCTAATTAGGGGCTAATTTCATAAATCATTTTATTATAATATGTTCTTGAAAGGGTTATAGATACGACATCTAAAATGAACTTTACATTTCAAGTACAAATTAATTAATTTTAATCTGAATTAAAAAAAATTAAAACTAAATTAATTTTAATCTTATATCTTAAAAAAATGTTAGTTAATGTCTGCACTTAATTAAGAAGCATTTTCTGTATCTCAGTGTTCAAAAGTGTTACACTTAGAGTTAGTTCACCCAAAAATAAAAATTCTGTCATTAATTACTCACCCTCTTGTCGTTCCAAACCCATAAGACTTTCCTTCATCTTCAAAACACAAATAATGATATTTTTTAAGAAATCTGAGAGACTTCTCCACTGACAGTCCACGCAACTACCACTTTGACATTTCAACAAATTATATGTGAATAAAAGCCTAAATTCAGTTTGTTCATCATATAAAGCAATCAAGTCTCTTCAGAAACCACTTGATTCATATGGATTAGTTTTACAATCTCTTTATGAACTTTTTTTGGGTCAACTAACCCTTTAATTTTTTTGTTTGTTCGTACTTTAGGTTCAACCATATTCTGCTGTTAGATGGTATACATCCTTACCTGAAGATGGAGAATTAATCTACACAGGCAACCTGGGAAAAGCTGTCCTTGGTAAATTGCCTCTCATTTATAGCACATACAGTATTTCTACTTGTAAAACACAACATGAACTACCAAACTGATATAGCTATCAATGGTTGCTGTGATTTTGATATGTTAGCTTCTAAAACCTAACCTAATGATCTAAATCTGTTCTTTTGTTGCAGGTGTAAAGTTTTTCTCCTACTCCAGTAGTATGTTTACACTCTGTGTGATGCCATATGTCCTCATGAAAACAGGCATTGGTCTGAACAGCATGGCACTGCAAGTGGCTTTTTGTGGCTTTATAGGTTTCTTCACATTTCTGACTCCTGTTCTTCTCCACTTGATGACCAAAGGCTATGTAGTACGCCTGTACCACAACAAGGAGACAGACATGTACACAGCCATCACTTACAGCGCTCTTCTAGTGGAGAAACGAACTGTTTTCCATCAGAGTGATGTCATTATCCCTGCTGTGAGCAGGATGTTCACTAGTTTTTATGCCAAGAAACACTCAATGCTGGTCAACCCAATGCTTTTTGCTCTGCCCCACGACTACAACCACCTCATGGGTTACGACCGTCCCTTTTCCTTCGACACAGATGACTTGAAAAAACCAGATAAAAGTTAACTTGTCCACCAACATTGGACCAATTTAGCTTGGGAAACCAAGATGTCTACATTTCAGTGGAAATATTGGCAGGCATGATATGTCATCCAGTATATTTGTGATGTAGAAACTTGTATAAAAGTGTAAATAAATGGATATTTACCATCTGCAAACATTATCTCAATTCTCTACCTGTATCATACTTTTATTTTGTGGGCCAACTTCTGTTTTCTTCCTTTTTCTCACAACCAGTGCTATTTATAGGGGGAACAAACTGTGACCTATCTATCGAAAGTTGTTTTAGAGTTACACTCTATGATAATCGGTTAAGAAGCAAAAACTCTTGTCCGTTATTTCAGATAGAGAGGTATCTGCACACTAGTTTTATACAGGAAAACATAACAGTTATGATGTTTTTGTACACTTCAGGTTTTATTTTTTATATTATAGCTTTGCCTTGTATGTCCTCTGGCTCTGCAGAAAAAAGATTTATCTGCTCCTCTGAGCATGTTAGCATTTGGTACAGCTATGAAGGTGAGTTGAATTTTTTTTTTTTTTAAAACAATGTGCTGTTAAATGATGACGCTAAATGATTCTGTTTGGTCTGTTCAAAGCCTGTATTTATATATAACATTTAAACTTAATGACTCTGGTGATTCAAATCGTTATCAGCAAAAGAGCACATAGAAACATTTCCACAGGTGTTTACATAAAGTTTCAAACAACTAATTTGCTCACTTAGATTATCACAGGCTGTCTCACTAAAGGGAAATAATAAAGGAAATATAATAGGAAAATATGAGATGGGAGGATAAAGGATAATTCATTTCAATTTGAATTTTTATTTCTCTTGCAGAAATATTTCGTTCTCTTGAGCAACTTTGCATATGCTCACAAAACATTCACGCTCTCTGAAAAAGTATTGCAGTTTCCCAAGAGTCATTGTGTTTGTTCTCAAAAGCATTGGGTCACACTTTAACCATCTTTAACCTTGCATCAAAACATAAAATAAAATAATTATAATAATAATTGTTAGGTACAATGTACTTATTGTGTTCATGTTGTATTGCAAAACACTTTTGTTGCTGCTAAGGTGGGATATGGGTAAGGTTAGGGACAGGTTTGGTAGTATGGTTGGGTTTAAAGGGGACCTATTAGGCAATCCACCCACTCCTTTTTTTTTATTTTTTTTTTTTTAATCGCCATAAATCATAAGCTTGCAGTTTCTATGCAATGTGATGGCACACTGCACAGGCCCCGCCCATGACTGGCGACAGAATCTGCCCTATCAGCTTACATCCCCTGAGTGAGCTGTGCACAGTCCGCCATGTTTATCTACTTCAGAGCATTTGACAGCAGCATTTAAGTAAGAAATTCTTATTAAAACAACTAAAGTTATGCGATCAAGAGCAATAGTGATTTTCTGTTTTCTTTTGTTGTTTGGCTTATATTAATAGCATATACAGCAGTAGGTAGCCTACTGTATAATTATGCTGCTTTCACTGTAATACACAGATCTATGCAGTTTCTTTCCCTGCTGTTTACGTTCACAGACATAACTGGCTGTGTTTGTGAACTTTGTGTTTTTTTGACAACCTTGTGTGTATTTAACAGTTTAAGTGCAATAATATGTACAAGAGAAATCAGTTTAATACTCACACAATGTATTGTCTGACAACCAGCTTTCTGTGCACGTGCTTCACATGTGTGCGCTCAGAAAACCATATATCAGAAGTTTAAACTGACATGGCTTTAAAATGTTAGTAATGGGCGATTTTGAAACACTGCTTCATGAAGCTTCTTTTGTTTCGAATCAGCAATTCAGAGCGTGTATCTACTGCCAAAGTAGATAACGAGGCTTCCTTACATCATAACTGTTTCGAAATTCCAATGGTTCACTGCTGGGGGGCGATCTCTGTGAACCCATGAATCATGCGAACCGTTGAACAAGTTTCTATGGGTTTTACCTGGGGCACGTTCAAGCTCAAACCGGTGCGCAACGTTTTGCTACGGATTCCGGGTTGAACGACATGTTTCCTGGAAACAGTGTACAACGGGTTTGAGATACATTTTCTCTTGTTTGGTGGGTGTGTCAAAAATGTCAGCCCAATCAGCAGCAACATGCATATAAACCACGCAGCATTAAAGAAACAGCTCGTAAATGTAATTAACATCAAAATAAATTCACAAGAGCAAGTATATTGTTTGCACATGTTTATTTACATTAATGGCAAAATAACTTAAATAATAAGAGCACAAGTATAAATCTAGAACTTCTTTAAGTCTGTCTGAATATCATTTAGTAATTGCAATGTCTTCTGCTCCATATCCTTTCCTTAGGAAGGTGTGCTAGACATTAATGTAACATAAAAATACTATACTTATATATTTTGCTACTGTATTGTGGAGTGATACTTTCATAAACATAAAGGCAAATGTTGGATTATAATAATTAGGAACCACAGTTTCCACAAATCCCTTCACTCGATTGGGATGTTCTCTTTTATTCTGGACGGCAAGGGCAGTGACTGTAACAGAGCGTATTTCGCTGTATTAAACATGTATTCATCAGGCTCTGAAAATTCTCCGAAAAAAAGAACACAAAGAATATCCTTCTCAGCTGCCATAGTTGCAACTCTCGCGTCATCAGAACAGAGTGTTTAACACACCACCGTTTCCGTTTAAAAAACGTTTTGTCAGGGCTGAACGCAGCCCTGATCTCTGATCAGTTTTATACATTAGTAGACGTTTTAAGTAGACATTAGTATAATTAAAAGGAATAATAGTAGTTATTCGTCTCTTATTGACCAGTTTAGCTGAGCCATCCATGGAACATACAAAAATGTAAATTGAAAATTGAGAAAATAACACATATTATACAGACAGTTGTAAGATGATTCTTATTAGATGATTAGTTAATTGCATTTGATAATTTTACTTCCAATAAAACATTTGCAATGGGTTTGTAAAAGGTGTTCTATGCATGTTTGGCCTGAGTTTTTATTGCATTTACACTGTTCTGACCAGCAGGGGTCACCAGTGAGTGGTGTTTGAAACAATGAATTGATTCGAAGCTTCGAAAAGCTTTGTTTCTTCCATCACTATAAAATGCATGCACTCATAATGATGAAGAATACAATGTCGCGTGACCACGATTGAGATGATAATCAACAAAATCAGATGTTTTCTTAGTTTTTGGCAGAGTATCCGGACCGACGCACAAGCGGTACAGGTTCTGCCCTCTTCTGGAAAACAGGCGGTGAGCAGCAGCAGCTCATTTGCATTTAAAGATACATGCAAATAAACAGTACGTTTTTCCTCCCACCTCATATTATTTACAACACAAAAGATATGCGAGCAAATGCAACGTTTTGTGAGAGAATGCAAAATCATTGGAATATAATTTTGCCTCCCATCACATTTTCGCGTGTTGCTCGCGAAAATAACTGAAATATGAGTAGAAAAATACATTACATTTCTTGTACTGTATTTTTGCATTTCTTTTTCTGTTATTTTCGGGAGCTACTGGGACAGTGATGAAGGTAAATAGCCCAGATCATGTCTGAGTCTGTACAGAGGCCAGAGAGGCTGAAGACGGACGCGAAGAGGAGAAAAATCTGTAGCAGACAGAGCAGCTCACTGTTCACCATGCTCGAAATATAGAAAGAAAATATAAATATTCAATTAGGGGTGAGGGGTCATATGAATGTATCTCTGAAAGGAATTACTGTCTTCAGAAAAGTTTCGATGGCAATGGCATTTTATTTTCTTCTTACCTCTGAATAAAGCAGCTATTTATAAGTGCAGTGCTGCTTTGTTGACAGCGGTAACCAAGGAAACGCTGTATCACTGCTCTTCCATAAACGCCACCTGCTGTCAGAGAGTGAATCTGCATCTCATTCAGCCTGTGTGTCTGCTGTTTTTGCTTCATGCTTTTTTGTGTGTGGCATATAATTTCACAAAGATAAAGTCAGACCGTTCTGTTTTGGGTTTAAATCTTGAAATTAAATGTAATTCGAAAACAATTGCTCATGCAACGTGTGTAGCATCTTTGTTTGGATTGTTATTAAAAAAACACTGGCTACTGGCTACCTCTAATTTGAAATGGCTATTTATTTTTGTTTATAATAATAATAAATATCAGCAACCAGTATCAGAATCGACCAATTTGCTTGTAAAAATAAATCAGAATCTGAATTGGCCATGAAAAATACTAAATACAATCCGGGCTGTCTTTTTCTATCAATTATCCATTAGGTAGATCTTGTCTTTCATAAAGGTCAAGGTCAGGGATCTTGGGCTTAAAAAGGTTGGTGACCACTGCTTTAGGGGCTCTGTATTAGAGCACAATGGCTGTATTTCATAGATCACCTCTTGTGGATTTTAAACCTGCTGCACTTTGGTTACCTGCTCAGATATTAAGCCTATAGGCAGCCATGTGTACAAAACCCATGTGTAAGTGTTGCAAAATGATTGTTAGAAGGTATTTTACTCTTTATGATATTAGTTTTAAGATGTCTTAAAGTGGATTTACCTGTTGTAGAGTTAATGAAAGTTATCATGAGCATTATGTTTAAAGATGTCTTAACAAATGTCAGTAGACCGGGAAGATTTTAAAACGAGCAGTTCATTCATAAATACGTATATCGATGTGGAAATACAAACCGGAAGTAAAAAGACAACGAGCGCAGCGCTGAAAAGGGGCGGAACTACAGAAGGTCTATAGAGGGTATGCACGTGATGGCACCGCCGACCGTTATGACTGCGGTTACGCCCACTGAGTGGCAAAAGACTGAATGGCAGCATTGGTTTTCAGCATAAATGCAAAAAACACACAAAACACATCCAAAACGGGAAAGAGCTTTGTGACTGACTGTACAAATAGCTTTGACACAAAATCTGAGGTATATTTTTACAGACTTCTGAAAGCAAAGGCAAATAGGTCACTGCAATTCACAGAAACAGCTGGACTCCAGGCAAAAAAACATGTTTTGCAGTTATCGTTTTGTGTCAAAATGTTATTGCATTTACACTGTTCTGACCAGCAGGGGTCACCAGTGAGTGGTGTTTGAAACAATGAATTGATTCGAAGCTTCGAAAAGCTTTGTTTCTTCCATCACTATAAAATGCATGCACTCATAATGATGAAGAATACAATGTCGCGTGACCACGATTGAGATGATAATCAACAAAATCAGATGTTTTCTTAGTTTTTGGCAGAGTATCCGGACCGACGCACAAGCGGTACAGGTTCTGCCCTCTTCTGGAAAACAGGCGGTGAGCAGCAGCAGCTCATTTGCATTTAAAGATACATGCAAATAAACAGTACGTTTTTCCTCCCACCTCATATTATTTACAACACAAAAGATATGCGAGCAAATGCAGGCTGGACGATATGACGAAATATATAACATTGATATAAGTGATCACTCCAATTTAGACCTACCTATATTGTAGTTATATAAAGCGTTCACAGGCCAATTTGCTTTATGTATTTCCCCGGCGTCGAAATTAGGCACATATAAATGTCAGGAAACACGATTCCTTGCTGCATGCCAATATCCATGGATTAAATTTTTTTGACATGTCATAAGAAACACTTTCGAGCCAAACCTTTAGTGTAATCGTTTGTTTTACTCGCGTTTTTGCAGTTTCCCCTATTAAATCCAGTCATGCAGCAGGTTCTTTTGCCACTCAGTCCAGCTAAGGGAGCGCGTTCCGGCGGGAAAGTGACGTCTATGTATACCCTCTATAGGAATGACCACGTACAGTTTAACGTATACAGTAGGCTAATTCCAAGTAAGTTTATGAAAGATGAAGTGGTGTTCTACCAACAGAAGAGTAGGTGCAACCAAAAATCAAAATGTCTTCTGTTGGTAGAGCAACTCTTTTTAACATTTGTAACTTTCGATAGGAATTAGGCTTCACGATTCTCTACTTATCCTTTTTAATATTTATAATAAGAAGTACATTTATAATAATAATAGTTATTATTATTATTAATTAGAGGCAGCCAGATGTTACTTTTACTGCATCCCTCACAGTCACAGTTTAGTGTTTCAGCTATCTCACTAATGAAACCATTAGAAACTTCCATTTTGTTTGAGAAAATTTTATGCCCATGAGGTGAGCAATCAACAGTAATGCTTTATCTTTTCCTAAATAAATAACTTTTATGATCCTGGTATACAGTTGATGGTCGGCCCTTACCCCCAGGTAGTGTTAGACCCTGAGCAGCAGCCCAAGCAGTCCTCCTCACTGTGTGCAGGCCAGTCAAGTTCCTCCATACCAAACTCACTCATCCAAGTCTTTATGGACCTTGCTTTGTGCACTGGTACGCAGTCATGTTGGATAAGGAAGGGGCCATCCCCAAACTGTTCCCACAAAGTTTGGGGCATGAAATTGTCCAAAATGTCTTGGTATGCTGAAGCATTAAAGGGTTAGTTCACCCAAAAATGACAAAAGATTCATAACGCTCCGAAGCTTAATGAAACAATGTTTTGAAATCGGCCATCACTATATAAGTTTGTTTTTTTGGCGCACCAAAAATATTCTCGTCGCTTTATAATATTATATCGAACCACTGTACTCACATGAACTGATTTAAATATGTTTTTAGTACATTTATAAATCTTGAGAGAGGAGTACATTTATAGATCACCGAGCCATCGGATTTCAACAAAATTATCTTAATTTGTGTTCCAAAGATAAACGAAGGTCTTACGGGTGTAGAAAGCATTCGGGTGAGTAATAAATGACATTATTTTCATTTTTGGGTGAACTAACCCTTTAAGAGAACTAAGGGGCCAATCCCAACCCCTGAAAAACAACCCCACACCATAATCCCCCCCTCCACCAAACTTTACACTTGGCACAATGCCGTCAGGCAAGTACTGTTCTCCTGGCAACGGCCAAACCCAGACTCGTTCATCGGATTGCCAGACAGAGAAGCGTGATTCGTCACTCCAGAGTCCAGTGGCGGCGTGCTTTACACCACTGCATCTGACGCTTTACATTGCACTTGGTGATGTAAGGCTTGGATGCAACTGCTCAGCCATGGAAACCCATTCCATGAAGCTCTCTATGCACTGTTCTTGAGCTAATCTGAAGGCCACACGAAGTTTGGAGGTCTGTAGCTATTGACTCTGCAGAAAGTTGGCGACTTCTGCGCACTGTGCGCCTCAGCATGCGTTGACTCCGCTCTGTGACTTTACGTGGCCTACCACTTCGTGGCTGGGTTGCTGTTGTTCCCAATTGCTTCCACTTTGTTATGATACCACTAACAGTTGACCGTGGAATATTTAGTAGTGAGGAAATTTCACGAATGGACTTATTGCATAGGTGGCAACATATCATGGTACCACGCTTGAATTCACTGAGCTTCTGAGAGCGACCCATTCTTTCACAAATGTTTGCAGAAGCAGTCTGCATGCCTAGGTGCTTGATTTTATATACATGTGGCCATGGAAGTGATTGGAACACATAAATACATTTTTTTTTTTTTAATAACCTTTTCTGTGGTGTGTGACTTAGGAAAGATGTTATATTTTCTGTTCGATTTGTTTTTAATAATATCAAGTAATTGTCTTAGTCTGGACTGTTGAGGAGAGTCATCATGATACGGTTTTAGTATGTCTGTGAGGCTGAAACATCTGTGAAAGTATAAATAAATGCCATTTAAATACACAAACCCTTTGAATTCACTACTTCTGTATACCAGTACTTCTTTTTCACATAATTACAGGTACTTTGTACAGAGAGAAAAAACAAACAAACCCCTGATTCATGGTTCAGTCCAAAAGAGAAGTTTTACAATAATGCAGTGCATTGCGTCCTGCTGTTATTAGATCAGGATTTTAAGACCGATACACATACAGTGCGAAATCATTAAGGAGAGATTTTGCCTCTGATTTGTTTCATTAAAGGAGAACAGCAATGGTGCTTCTGTACCTTTCAGCTTTTCTTTGTCATATTGTGGCATTGTCTTGTATGTCTTCAGCAGAGAGACAATTGTTTTGCTCCTCAGAAAGTGTTAGCATTTGGTACAGCTATGATGGTAAGATTTTTTTTTTTTTTTTTTTTTCAATGATTCACTTATTTATTCAGTTTGATCTGTTACCTCATGACCTTAGCTACCAGAAAAAGATAAGTTATACTTATTAAAAACTCAATGGATGTTTTTTTTTTAAATAGATTTTTTGTCCAAGTCATTTCTTTTGATTTCTTATTTCAATTTACGTACTAATTACTGTTCATTTTACAAATGATGTTCATGAATCATGAGTTCATGAATCACCTCTTGTGGGCTTGAATCTCCTTTCATGATTCTATTTATGTCACTGTTATGCAATTAAAAACAATCAATGCTGTCTTAAATCAGGGCCATTGTATTACCTGTCAGTGACTGGATCCCCCTGCTCTATAGGAATGACCACGTACAATGTAACATATACAGTAATTCCAAGTAAGTTTATGAAAGATGAATGCTTTATATTGATTACATTATGCATATAATATAATGTTTACTGCCCATATGAATTAAGCTTCACTATTCACTATATTATCAAGTTGTTTTGTCATTGTTCAGTGTTCACGATCACACGTATGGGGTTTTGTGTGCTTGTTTACTACAAAGGTCAGCTGTGGTTGGATCATGTGCAGCCAGATGTTACTTGTGAAGATTTTAAAATATGTGACATCATTAAAGGAGGTACTACATATTAGACTGTTTTACTGCATCCCTCACAGTGTAGTGTTTCAGCCGTGCATGTCACTAATGAGACCACATTCTTGTTTCAGAAACACTTCATGAAACCGTTCCATTTTATTTGAGAACATTTTATGCCCCTGAGGTGAGCAATCAGCAGTAATGCTTTATCTTTTCCTATATAAATGACTTTTATGTTCCTGGTGTATGAAAATATATAGCTAAATTATATAATAACATATGTCACAACACCTTTTCACTATAGAATTTTTTTTCTGGTCTAGAGGTTTCAGTACTGACCCTTTACCCATTCTAAAATAAACAATGTTATATATATATATATATATATATATATATATATATATTTTTTTTTTTTTTTTTTTTTTGATCAAGTAACTGATTTTATTTATTTTGTTTTACCTTCTAGGGCGACTATCAGGTTTATGTGAATGCAACATTTGTTGATGACATGCAAATAGTCCGTTTCAATATCACTGGGCAAGTGAAAAATCGCAATGTTATGAACAAAAATTTTCAACAGATGGGAGGGATGTAGGACAGGCTACCTATGGTATGCTGTTTCTTTTTCTTTCTTTCTTTTTTTGGAGCAGATATTCCATTCTTTGTTTTCTGATAAGATCAATTGATTGTCAGTAGTTAATTCATATTCATATCTGGAGTTCTCATTTGTGTCATGTTTGTGATGCTGAAACATGTATAAAACTAAATAAAGTCATGCACATATGGTACCTACTGCCTTCCTTGTTTCGTGATTTCATCTCATTGCTAAACTTCCTTTTTTCAACAGTTCCCTGTTCACATAACCACTGGCACTAAACAAAAAACCTGCGGTGGGTTTCAAAACCAAATGTGTTTTACAACAATGCAATGCATTGTTAAAAGCAAGAACTGTTTTTAGAGAATGGACAATTGTAATCTTCCCAACATGTACGTAACTGTTCTGACAGAGTTTTTGCCGCTTGTGTTGTTCATGAAGGATAACAGATATGGTGATTTTGTGCCCTTTAACTTTTCTCTGTTTTATTGCATTATCTTGTGTATCTGTGATTGCAGAAAGAGGATTATTATGTTCCTCAGAACAACTTAGTATCTGGTACACCTTTAATGGTAAGTGGGATGTCAAATATTTTTTTAAAATTACACATATACAAAACTTGTGCATGGGTATACATACAGTATATATATATATTTTTAAAAAAAACATTTAAAGATACTTATGATCATCAGAACTTCATTGTTTTGATAAAAAATACAGTAAAAACAGCAATATTGTAACATATTACAATCTATTTATCTGTTTTCTATTTTATTATATTTTTTAAAATGTAATTTATTTCAAAGTTGAATTTTCAGCATTATTACTCCAGTCTTTAGTGTCATGTGATAGTTCAGAAATCATTTTAATATCCTGATTTGCTGCTTAAGAAACATTTCTTATGATTATCAGTCGTGTAAACAGTTGTGCTGCTTCATGTTTTTGTGAAAACCATGATAAATGTATTCTTTGATGAATAGAAAGTTGAAAAGTAACATTTTAAATGTCTTTAATGTCATTTATGATATGTGTCCTTTCTGAATAAAAGAAATCAGATAAATAAAATATTTGAATGGTATAGTGTACATAAAAACATATAAATGGAAACCCACATATTATTAATCCACAAAAAAAAAAAAAAAAAATTAAAACAAATATTTGAGATGCCTTTTCATTATTTCCAATGCTCTCTCTTTAATCAGGACCATTGTATTACCTGTCAGCGACTGCTTCCCCGTGCTCTCTAGGAGTGAATTTGTTCTCTATAACTTATACACTAATACCAAGTAAGATTTATGTTGATTATATTACATAATTTATCTAACTTATGGAACAGTCCCTGCTTAATTTATTCTTTAAAATTAATATAGCTTAACTAATTTAATGTGAGTTGATGACTTTTATTTTTTTGTTTTTCAGTGTTTACAATCGATTGTATTGGTTATCATGTTAGTATTCATTACAAGGGTCAGCTGTGGTTGGAGCACATAGAGCCAGATGTTCCTTGCGAGGATTTAAAAATATGTTCCATCATCAAAGGAGGTACTACATGTTAGAATATGTTTACTGCTTTATCTTGTACTGTTGTGATGGAGCTGGGATATCAGTGAAACTGCTTCCTTGTTTCAGAAACACTTCATGAGACCTTTCCAGTGTACATGAAAAAGTTTAATGGCCCTGAGGTGAGCGATCAACATAATGCCTTATCCGCTCTAATTTAAATGTGATGTATTATTTTAATTTGATTTTTCAGAAATAAAATGGATTTAAATATAAACTGTATATTATAATATATAATACACCATAGAAATATGATTAAAAGCTATAATCTTTAAACAGATTTTGCTATTTTACTTTCCAGGGAGTGTATCAGATTTACCTGAGTGTGAACATTGTTGATGACCTTGGAAACAAAGTGACATTACAATTCAATGTCACTTTAGAAGCAAAAAATGATGCCAATGAGAGGAAATTTTCTGTCCCACAGCTGGGAGGGCTAGGGTAAACGACATGGAGTATACAGCTTCTTTCTTTTTTGAGGTATATGTCTGTATTTTCGGTTCCATTTTCTGAGCAGATCAAGTGATTGTCAGTGCATATGAGTGTGACTGCATTCTAGCAAATTAATTCCAAAATCTTGACATGCACACTTTCTGTTTTGAGACCAGGTAGTATCAAACATTTGAATTATCAATAACATTTAGATTCCGCCAAATAGAAAAGACTACCCCTTCAGCCTGCCCAGCAGTCTGTCAATTAGGAACTTGATTCTTCTTCCAAGATGGTGCATTATCAGCTGCTGAGTATTGTCATTCATTCAGAACTGCCCACCTATTTGAAGTTTGGACAGACTGAAATAGTTAAAGGTTAAAATAAGAGCCCTGGGTAGCTTCATCCACAGCGTCTGCAATCAGCCAAGAGTAGCTTATACTCATTTCTTCTAAATGCCTTATTTGTGAGACATTATCTTATAACACTTAATCACAGAAACACGAGTCACCACATAATATATTAAGTTAAAAGTTATGGTTATTTAATGAATGCAAATGGCAATAATGGACAAACATGCCAAAACAATACAGTACTTTAATAGTTATTATAATAGTATAATATATATATATGTTTATTTGACAGTGTGTTTATTTGACAGTACTGAGAACTGTTTTCTATGTTAATATAAAATATCATTTATTCCTGTGATGGCAAAGCTGAATTTCCAGCATCATTACTTCAGTCTTCAGTGTCACATGATCCTTCAGAAATCATTCTGATATGCTGATTTGGTGCTCAAGAATAATTTCTTATTATTGACCCTTTTCACATTTCACATAGTTGGGTAAACTTATATTGCAGTGAATGACAGACTACATTTTCTTTAATTTGATGCAAAGGTAATATAATACAAAGTATTATAAATGTACATACATAAACATACATATATACATATATATATATATATATATATATCTCTCAAGAGTTCAGATGCAAAAACCTCTAAGTGCCATCTGAAATTTTTGTTTAGGTTCAGTAATTTCACTTTAATGGCAATTAATAGGTCCCTTTTATTGCCATTAAAGTTAAGTAACTTAACACAAACATCCAAGCTTGATAAAAATGTTCATTTTAGAAGAAAATTTCGAAGACTTATATATATATATATATATATATATATATATATATATATACACATATACATATATATATATATATATATATATATATATATATATATATATATAAATATATATATATAAAACTTTGTAGGATTTACGATGCTGATGACCATTAGAAAGCAATGTAAGTACTGTCATTCAGGGTCCAGAGAGTAGTAAAGACAGTTAAAATAGTCCATATGACTACAGTGGTTCAACTTTAATGTTATGAAGCGACGAGAATATTTTTTGTGCGCAAAAACAAAACAAAAATTATTGAACAATTTCTTCTCTACCCTGTCAGACTTGTTCGCAGTGAATGCAGTTCTGTGTTTATGTCTGAACGCTGACTCATTATTGGCCGGCTCCTGCGTCAGCGTCACACGCATGTGTCGTGGTGCTCACGTGAACAGTGTCGGCCAATACTACGCTGGCATTCTGACGTAAACACGAAAGCGCTGAACTGCGTTCACTGCATCAACTGCGTACAAGACTGACAGGGTAGAGAAGAAATTGTTGAATAAAGTCGTTATTTTTGTTTTTGTGCACAAAAAGTATTCTCATGGCTTCATAACATTAAGGTTAAACCACTGTAGTCACACTGACTGTTTTAACAATGTCTTTACTACTTCTATGGACCTTGAATGACGGTAATTATGTTGCTTTCTATGGGGGATAAAAAAACACCTTGGATTTCATCAAAAATATCTTGATTTGTGTTCTGAAGATGAATGAAGTTCTTACAGGTTTGGAAAGACATGGGGGTGAGTAATTAATGACAGAAATTTTTGGGTGAACTAACCCTTTAAACGCGTCAAAGGGTCCATTATCAAAGTTGAAAATAATAATACATACAATAATATGGTAACACTTTACAATAAGGTTAATTAATTACCATTAGTTAACTACATCAGTTAACATGAACTAATAATGAACTGCACATATACAGCATTTATTAATCCTTGTTAATGTTAATTTCAACATTTACTAATACATTATTAAAATCTTGTTAACATTAGTTAATGCACTGTGAACTAACATGAACAAACAATGAACAACTGTATTTTCATTAACTAACGTTAACGAAGATTAGTAACAAAAGTAACAAATGTATTCATGGCTAATGGTTAGTTCATGTTAGTTAATACATTAACTAATGTTTAACTAATGAACCTTATTGTAAAGTGTTACCAATAATACATTTTCAGGCTTACGTTTGACATGATGTAAATGTCTTTTTGTTTAAATTAATTTTTCCTTGCTGAATCAAAGTATTTCTGTCAAAAAATTGAAGAGTAGTATAGATAGACATACAGAGAGAGAGAGATTATTTGCAGCCCTATATTCCTCATATGACAAAAGACAAGTGAAATCTCTGGTGAGCACCACATAGCAGACGCATGCTGTATTTGTCAGTGTAATATATACAGTATGTGTGCTGGAAAGTCAGCGCTTGGTACAACTCTTGTCAAGAGGGTTGGGTGTGAGGTGGCATATTCACAGTGGGAGTGTGGGTGTTACAGGCCTGACAAGAGAGAGCAGGTGTCTCAGGACGGGCTGACCTCGCAGCTTTGACCCTGGGGACCTATCAATCTAGATCTAATGGCAGGGAGGGGGCAAGGAGGGTTAAGAGTACAGGGTTAATTAGGGAGCCTCCCCCCCCCATGTTTCAAAAGGGAAGCTGGAAGCAAAAATGTTTTCATTTGTCATACATTAATGTACTTCATGTCATTTTGGACTAAGGAATGATCATCGTCTGTGTCCGTAGGCCTGGGCGATAAAACGGTATCGATATTTATCGACGGTACGTCTTAATCGATAACGATAGAAAAAATGTTCGATATAACTCTCGATACAGTTTCACTTAAATGCGTTAAAATGTAAATAGAAATGAAGTTCGGTTGCATGAACAACTCTCAAGCTCGCTCCGTCCCTGGATCACAAACAGACGCGCTACGAGTGACACACAAACAAGCTGCTGTGGAGTTCAGGTGAGCAATCGCCACGTGAGACCAGAACACACAAACACATGAAAATGAATGCTGTACCTGCCGGTGAAGAGGAGATTGTGAATAAAAAAGGACATGTCAGCTCGTCAGTGTGGCAGTTTCATGGTTTCCTTACGTCTTACAGTTGATCTACTTCAAAGTTCGCTTGAGCTTGAGAGAGCAGTTATTATGTCGGTATTAACAGCTGCACAAACAGTGTTTTCAATCACACAGTATCTTTATTTCTGTGCTACAAATATTCAAATTATCACAGAAGTACTGAGATAAAAGTTTGTAGTTCAGATAAAACACTAACGTCTATGTTATCGATCAAAACAAAGCAAATCAGCTTTTGAAAGAAACTTGAACGCGCTGAAAATGACGCATTTATCGATTACATTGTTTCACCACCAGGTGGCGACAAGTGAGTGTTAAAAAAATGTATTTGACGTTGAATCTTCATTCAACAGATTCTTTCAAATACACTGATTCATCCAGCGATTATTTTTTTTCTAAATAATTAATCCAAATATATTTACAATTTTAAAATGGGGGGGGGGGGGGGGGGGGGGGGGGGGGGGGCATGTTGAGGCATGTATAAATCTAAAACAATTTGCTTCTTGTTAGAAAACTACTGTATTTGATAATGTTTTTTTTCTTTTCTGAAAAAAAAAAAATCTACTCCGTTCATAATGGCTATTTACCTCAAGCCTTTTTTTTTTTTTTTAAAAAAAAGAAGTGATGACCTGTGAAATATGAGACGGTGTATGTAGCTTGAGATGGTTGAGGTTTCTCACTGTCTCCCATTCACATGCCATGAATGTTTGACCTTGGCAATTCCCACCAAAATATTTCTCAAACTACACAGGTTCTAAGTTTGTCACAGCCATTTGTGCGAGATAACTTTTTCAAAAATGATGCAAACAATGACACAACATACTGAAGGTGAAGTAAATACCAACACGGCTGACTCTATGATGTCATGTGACTACGTGACATACAGTACCTGTGTGATCCTCTTCCTGTTTGTGCGTCAGCAGGAGGTTATTGAGGTAAGATTGTCCCGTGAGACTGCACGCTAATGACTGCGGCTGATTAGAAACAGAACTTTGTGTGTTACGTCTGTTGGTCGAGCCTCTATTTCAGGCTCTTTCTATATTAACTGTAGTCCACTATGGAGTCCATGTTCACATACTAAAAGAGAACAACAAAGCAGCTGGTGGGTGACCTTCCACTCGCTCTAGTTAGCTCAGAGGAGGAGAGAGACGACATAGGCTGGCGCAACTCTCATGGTGCTCAAATACGATCCTCTCCCAGCCAACAGCAGCTGCTTCGCACTATTTTGGTCTTAGGATCACCACAGCAATCCTCTAGACAAGGAACAATTTTCACACTCAAGGGGGAAGGACTGCTCTAAAATAAAGCATACCTGTAAGAATAGAGAGACGGTAATGGGAGCCCCCTGTCTGAGCTCTTCTCTGTCTAATAATTTTCTGTATTAATCTGTGTAATCATTTAAAACTCTTCTTTGACTAATAATTGGTTATTAGACATGGTATTAGACTGGGTGCTGGTGGTGAAATGGAATAAAACAATGTCAGTACAAGTGTCAAGACTTTGCAAAGTCACCTTTTTAATTATAATTTATATCAATAATTTCCAAAAAAATAATAATATATATATATATATATATATATATATATATACACATACATATACATATATATATATATATACATATATATATATATATATATATATATATATATATATATATATATATATCTTTATATATACGTTTCAGTGTCATTAAGGTGGGACAGTTCATATCAAAACTTTCTTCAACCTTTAAAATGAAAACAGTACATTCAAATGAGTTTGAAAATGTGAAGATATTACATTGACAGATTAAAGCCATTTCAAATGTCATTTTTAACCCTTCCGTGCTGTTGCAGGTCATTTTTACCCGTTTTATGCTTTAACACAGATTTACTGCAACTTTTTAGCTTAAAACTTCATGACAGCCTTGGGAAATTTGCAATTTGTGATTCTTCCGCTGTGAAGTTTTGTACGGTCAATTTGACCCAGTAAGAGCTATGCTGGAACAGCACGAAAGAGTCAAATGCTGATTTACATTAAAGCATCTTAAATACTCGCAGTTTTTTTTTTTTTTTTTTTAGAAAAATACAGAAATTGTAACTTTGCTTGGTAAAGAGATGCTTAGAAACAAAATGACACAAATCTTTATTGGTTTAACAAATGCCAAATTTCATGGGGAACTTTTAATTACATCTAATATGTATCAGGTCAGAATGGTATATAAACAGAAATAGAAAACAAAACAAATTAAAAATAGCCATGTACATAGCCAATGAGTGTAAATCAAAGGTGTTTCGCCCTGCCACAAAAAGGAAAAAAGAAATAATTCTTTAAAAATAAGTCTGTTCTAGATTTGAAGATTAATCTCTCTTGTCAAATGACAAGCCATCATCCATTCTGATGCTCTTCTCTTCCCTCCTCCTTCCCTCTCACATACTCTCGCAGTCTGACAAAACCTCTGTAAAAACAGTCACCCCGTTACTGGTGAAATTCATGCTTCACACGACACATACAGCCCCACATCCGTGGCCACCAAATACAACATGCACGCAGGATCAATCAGCAAAAGATGCTGTGCTGTAATTTTAGTCAAGGCCATTTAATGTCCAACTGTTGACTAAATATATTCTGACTTTGTATATAAAATAGATCTATTTATATGTATACATTTGTCATTTAAATACTGGTGCAAACGCACCATGTGCACATTAATTGCAACCACATCCTCATGCACCACCAGACCAAAATAACGTAGAATAACAGCAGATTTCCACAAAATTCTTAATTAAGACAGCATTTCAAAAACCACATATTGTCTGAGGTAAACTATAACACTGTTACAAATTCTTTAAAAGGCAACCATCTCTACATTCGCATTTATAACCAGTGGGTCGACCTGAATGTATTCAACACAATTTTGCAGGCATAATATTGAGGCAGGTACCGCTCTGCACATGTCAAGTTAAGGGGTAGTGCGAGGGGTTTGCGGGGGTCGGGGGTTAAAGGGCAGAGTATCAGGCCATGAAGATTAAAGGTGCAAAATGTAACATTTAGTAATTTCTCAAAAAATAAAAGCCATGCATCATACCCTACAGTAAGTACAATGTCAAACATACTCTATTTTTTTTTAAAGAAAAATAACACACACACCATTTTACAATAATATTTCAAATAAATATATTTTTTAAATCAAACCACGCACTGTACTTGTATTTTTCAAGAGCCAATATTTAAATAAATAATATTTGATTTTGTTTTCTCCATAGGACATGTTAAATCTTACAGTTACAACTGTAACATGCTGTTATTTTTTTAAGGTTTGTGTTTCCGAGAATGAGAATACAACAGACTAGATAACGGATCTTTAGCTACAGGTGCAGGAAAAAAGAACACAACAGAAAGAAAAACAAACACAAAAAATAGTCAAGACAAAGTCGTTAAACCAGTACCATGCACAGGCATGTCATGGATGAATCTCCTAATACAGGAGCAGATGTTAGACAAGGCTGTAGAGATGGGTAATGGAATAAGACTGGCAAGTGACCCTTTCAAAATGTGCATGGTGTTTTGAACCAAGTGGAAAGCGGACACTGGTACACACTCCTGCTGCCCAAACACACTGGCAACCCACTGCACATCTCCCCTTTAAAACGTCAGTTGGTAAAATAGTAAGGCAGCTGTTTGCTTCCGTCAACTAAAAGTGCATCTCCGAACATATCCAGTTAAGTCCCCCCATTCCACCCCTCCCCATAGCAGCAGGGTGGACATGCACTTGACTGGGTACGGCTTGGATCAGCAGATTCTTTTTCTTTCCCAACGACTGCTTGCTTCAGCTTTCAGAGCCCAAGCGAGTCACAAATCATCGCCAGAGGAACTGGGCTGGCTCAGGCCGAATGGTCCGGGTTTCGTCTTTCTCCCATGATTTGCTCTAATTCCAGTCGTCCAGTCCTTTGCCTGTGTCTGAGTCTGACTGGCGCCATTTTGTTTTAAAGGCCATTGACGCAACTGCGGAGAATTAGGGGCCTATGCCGCTAGTTTTCATGAGCTCACTGAAGGGTCGAAACAGTTAGAGGGTAAGTAATTATGTTGAATAACATTCAGGCACAGCTGCAATTACATGGCAAGAGTAAGGTAGACTACATTAGTTGGTGACTGACATGGGGCAAAGATCAGGTTCTGCAAAATCCTCCATTTGAGTGCGAGAGTCTTACCTGAGTGTAATGTTCCGTCAAGTGAGGAAATGGACAAAAATAATTGCCAGTCCAATATTTATCAGCATCACTAGAATGACCAATATTGAGTTGGGACCCTGAAGAACCAACAAGAGACAAAGCTGTAGATTAGCAATTGAATGTAGAGAAAATCAAAACAGCACCTGCGCTCAAATAGCAACTGAAAATATTCTGACCAATACCAAAAAGCTGATAATTATCTTCATGTTATGGTCAATAAATGGCCACTATTAAAATTCTATAATATTGTGATTAAATAAATGTAAAATAAATACTAAAAACTAAAACCATTTGATATAAAATCTCAGAAAAAAGGTCAAAAAGCCGTCACTGTGGAGTTACCCTTTCAAAAGGTACACCTTTGTACTTTATTTACCCCTAATGGGTGCCTATTAGTACCAAAGTCCCTTTCAAGGAAAGTCTGCGGCCATATTTGCAACGCCTCCGGCAGCTATTTTGGGCATCCAAGACCAAGTCCTATCTATTTGAATGGGGGAATCCTGAAATTGCAAAAACTGCTTGGCGAACAGCCAACTGACCATTCACAAAGACTAGTTACTGTTCTCACGCAGTGAAAAATACATCGTGGAGCAAAGAGGACACTGACAACGCATCGACAGACGAGACAGAGACGAGACAGATCAGGTTACTTTTGATATGAAACAAAGTCTCAAATTTCAAATGATGTCATTTTTAAAGAAATTTAAACAATAAATGCCGTTTTGTAGCTCTTTAATTTGTAGTGACAGATCGCTGTAGTGCTTTGTGAACTGATCATCTCTTTCTACTAGTTCATTTATAGCATCAATTAAACATGAATGAACATCATAAAGAATGTTGTTTCAATCGTGAAAAGACGTCAATACACAGTTTTTCAAGTTCAAGTCCACCTACATTAATCTGCTAACTCCCTTGACTGCTTTGTCGGATAAAATGGTGGATTCGGCGTTATGATTGGTTAGATCGCCTGTCAATCAAACTATTTCAATTCAGCAACAAAATCTGACATGAACCGTCCCATAAATGTTGTTTCTTATGCTAAAATACCATTAAAAAAAGCTTATTTTTCAGGCTAGATGAGCCAATGCACATGTGCAGTCCTATGCTCTAGTCGCAGGTTTCTATGGGAACAGGAGCCTCTAACTGCAACTGCAGTGACGTAATGACTATTTTTTTTCAGTCAGCCGATTGGCCTTTTTACTTAGAAGGTGGGACGTATTCCACCATATTGCGCCCCATTTCTCCCATTCATAACTAATAGGAGTGAACTGTTTTTCTATATCTATAGTCTTTGTTAGTACTTTAAATGAGTGTAGGGATGAATGATATATCAGTACCATATTGATTTATTGGTTGATATTAGAGATTTTAAAATGAATTAGTATTAGCCAATACTCTATATGAAATTGTGCATGCTCATTTTAACCTATTTTACATTTTTATTTACCTTAGTTAATTAAAGTTAATCTTTAAAACACTAAAAAATTAATAACACTGCTAAATGTAATCTTTAGGAAATCTCAAAATAAACATTATAATGTTGTGATGCTTAAATTCTCTTGTAGCATTTAAAATGATTGATTTTAGATTTTTTTTAATTTTAAATAAATAATATAGAATTTTAATATCTAAAGAATACTGGTAATATAGATGTATCTGAGAAAAATAAAAAATTTTAACACTGCAAAAAGAGCACAGTTATGTTATACAAGAATAGTCGTTTTAGTAATAAATGTCATGCATGTTGCAGCTACTTACTGATTCCTCCTCAACAATGTCAGTAGTAATTTCCATGCTGGCTTTCTTAGTTTCTGCTAGGCTCTTTGGCTTCAATGATTCTTGTTTCTTCAGTTTGGGCTCGGGTTTGCTCTCTTTGGCCATTACTGGTTTGGGTGTCGGTGCACGGTACTGCTTTGCAGGCGGGGGCATCCTGGTAAGAGCAGTCGACGTTACATGGTGTTCTTCATCTTCCAGTTCATCAGGTGGCATCATCACCTCAGCCTTCACAAAGTATCCGTGATACTGGGAGTGCAGCTCACCGTTCCCAGGGCTGGAGGCATTGGCGACCGGCGCCGACGGCTTGGAGGGTTTGGCTACGGGTACTACCTCCTGTTGTACTTCCTGTTTGTCTGATATCCTGGAAGATGCCTTGGTGACACCCACTGCCAGGCTTTCGGCAGCAGGGGGCTTGTTTTCTTTTATGGCTTTTGGGGCACTTCTGTTAAAGAAGGGCTTTTTCTTGCTGAGGGGGGGTGAGGGAGGTGGTGTAGGTCCGGGGCTTTGGGAAGGGGACTGGTTTGGGGTTGTGCCTTTGCGATAAAAGTGCGGACTTCCTGAAGGCGATTTCTCTTTCTTTTCTTCTGGTACTTCTTTAATCTCAATGGGCTCACTGGAGAACCTCTGCTTGATATAGTCAGGGCCTTAAAAAGGTGTAAAGAAAGTCAGAATTAGCTTTATATTTTATTTTATTATATACATTATATTGTGTAAAATGAATTTTTATTTAATATGTGTAATATTTTATATAATATAAATTACATTTTACACAAACTCAACATATGATTCTTAAAAAAACTGAAATGTAATAAGACCAAATTATTACTGTCTGACAAAAAGACCTTGATAGATCTAAATGCGGCTCAAACGCTCAATACTCAGAAACAAAACATCTCAAGGGTGCTGCTTATGAATATCAAGCTCAGAATAAACTGCCAGCACAGATGCAATTTCACATTTTCAAAGTCTGTCTGTTAGTGTTTATGCAGGGATGGACATTAAGAACTTTGCCACTTGCTTTATGATTCAAGTCTGAGCTTCCAGTCATTCTCCAGATTCTCACGGATATGGCCAGAGTGGCCTCACAGCTGACACAGATGGGCTTTCTAGAACTTGCACTGGATCGTGTCCAGGCCCAGGCTAGGACTGCAAATAAATCACACTGTTTATCAGCCTTTTTACAAAGCTGAAGTGTGGAACAGCTCATCTGCAGAAAGCCTTGACAACAAGCACTCTCAAAAAACAAAACTGTAAGTACATTTCAGGACCCTTTCAGTCCCTGTCGTTTCCCAGAGAAAATTATGTTGATGCTATGAGGTGAAAAAAAAAAAAGCATTTTAATATTTCTGGGAGAGCCTGCTGGCCAAATGAGAATTCGTTGCGAAAACAACTAAAAATTATGCACGTTTGCCAGGCTAGTAGTTGGTGATGTCACTTTGTAAAGAAACACTACGTGCCTATCAAAGCCACTTGAAGGCAAGCCTGCAACCTTAGCCAAGAAAACCATAATGCTTCGGTACGCAGGGAAGGAGACAAGAGGCTGTTTTTTTGAATGGATGTCAATATAGAAGAGGCTTCACAACTCTGAATAAACCGCTTTTGTAGCCGGCTTATCTTTTAATGAATCGACAACCCATCAGCTAATCTTCAGCATGTTTGCTCTTAAACAATTGTCTTGGATTGGATTGAGTTTACACAGAAAAAAAAAATGCTGTTTTATAAAAGAAGTCACTGACAATTGCACGCCAGGTATGATTCAGTTTGTGGAACTTCTCATTCATATCTATGGTATTCACAACAGTGACTGACTGTCACACAACTCTGAATAAAATTCAATGACGTCAAGGATGTAATGTATAAAGTTAGCAGTCACACTTTCTCCAAAGGTAGAGCCACGGACCCTCGTACCTCGCAATAATAAGGCCCTGTCCCAAATGGCAGTCAAAACACTTGTGGTCTTCCTACGCATCGTAATGCCGCTTTGACTGTCGGGAAGAAGTCTGCTGTGGAGCTGGCTTCATTGGATTCGGCAAAAGCGCACACCGAGGACGCATATTGACCGCAAAGGGGGTGCTCGTAACCAAAAACGACAAATGGACACGCGTACGCGGCAGCCATTGTAAGTCCACAAGACCGAAAGTGCATATGAAGTGTGCCGTTTGGGACAGCGCCTAAAACCATCTCTGGCACCTACAGACTGAACAGGTAATACACATGCGCATGACGTCACCATTTTCACAAATTCATGTTTTTGAAGTTTACACTGAGGCAATAACAGTATCGTCTTCAAAAACTTGCACTTTGAAACCCTTTTTCGAAAGCTTGCGTTTTCAGCCCCCCAAAACGCTGTTGTTGTGTAAATGAACGGTCAAAAAGCATTAAAAGTTTTCTGTTTTTAGTTGAAAATGGTGTCGTGTAAATGGCCCCTTAGACTAAAAAGTACAGAGCCTCTCAAGAGACATGGTGATTGGGGGGAAAAAAAGATTTGTGTGCAAAACTGTTGTGATGAAAATAATATAAGCTGGGAGGAAAATCTGCATTTCAATGCTTTCGTAAACGAACCAAAGTTTCTCGGGCGAAAGCAATACTTTTGAAATTCTGGGAAAGTGTTCTTCCACCTTAGTCCACAAAAATTAATTCATTAAATCTATGTATCTTCAAAGATTATAATTCTGAATAGTGCACAACCCTACAGGCAAAACACTTTGCCTAAACAACAATTTAAATATGCTACTCAGGTAGGCCTGTTATTAGAAACATTTGATCTTGTTCATAAAAGTGCATGTTTTACAAAAGGGAACATGCATGCATTAGACTTGCTGTGAATGTTCAGACAGTAACCACGGTTGTGGGGATTTAGCAATATGGTTCTTTGGATGAAAAATCACCAACCCTTCATAGTGGACTTATTTTTTCCCTCCTAAACAGCAGGTTTAATCCCACTGTGATTGTACTGTCATAACTGGCTGTTGTGCAATTAACTGACTGCTGCTAATGTAACAAGCATTTATGTCTGACTGCAACAAATGTCTAATTTGTTTTTTAAACTCAATTTTTGCATAGCATTCCATGTTTGACAGCTGCTATTTTAAATCCTGGAAGTAAAGATGCAAAGTATTTCAGGAAGCAAGAATGGTTTTGAACATGCCATAGTGATCCACAATGTGTAAAATAAATGTAACTTCATAAGAAAGATGTCACTGGCCAGCAATGCAGACCTGCTTTTGAGCTGGGGGTGGGGATTTAAGAAGTCCACATGGAGTGTTTAGGAATTATCCTGAAACCATTTGGTAATGTATGAACAAATGCCAAAGGCTTTATGTGAGCATAAAGTGGTTGAAGAAACTCTGACCTAACTGAACTGAGATTAATGTGATATTATTGATATGAATAATGCATATATGGGCTGTGTTAGATTCGTCAAACATCAACTCATTTTATGCTGGTTATGCTAATTCCAGAGTGAACTCAGAGATGAGGGAGAACTGGATTCAAATGCAAATAAGGTTTAATGATGTAATAACAAAAATGCAGACAGCAAAACATGAGGAACAGAACTGAGGAAATACACCAACATACAGCCATTGAACAACAGGACCTGACAATGAACACAGGAAACACTGGGGTTGATATACACAGAGGGTAACAGACTAACAAGACACACCTGGGGAGAATCAGGGAACTAATCAAACAAGAAAACTACAAAGAACTACAAAATGTGGCAGACACGACAGGAAACAGGAAATAAAACAAAAGTCCTGAGACAAGCACGGAGAACATTATAACAATATATAGTAATTTTAAAATGAGGAAAAACTGAATTTGTGTAACTAAATATGTGGCTACAAATACAATGCAATGTACATATGACACACAGGGCAAACTATGTTAACATTTTAAGACAAACGCTATTCAAACTTTGAGTTTATATCATCTGAAACTGCAACAGCAGAAGGGAAGATTAATTTTCACACAAATGCAGACCTGTCCACGTTCAAACATTTTAATATAGGCTTCAAAAGCTTGCCCTTTTTTAGTAGATTTAGTTCACTAATAACTGACACTCATGACCTAAATATGATTTCATTTAATGTCAGTTGTGTACATATTCAAGCTCTGAAGATATCCCGGTGCTTGGCTCATTTTGACCGGATCATTGAATCAGTGAGTTGTTGATTCAAGAACAGCTGAAATCAGATTAGTTCAGTTCACAAAGGAATTTTGTGAACTGAACTAATGTGACTTGTGACTTGTGAACCATTTCATCAGGTTCGTTGGAAAGAAACAGCTTGGTCATGAATCAGACATCACTATCATCGTCTGGTTGGATATTTTTTTATATATTTATTGACGAGGAAAATGTTTTAATGAAATATCGTAAAAAGTATGATAATATGCTTTGGTACACTGTAAAAAAATATTTTTATGATTTATCACAACATTTTTTCTTTTGTCAAATCAACTTAGATAATTAATGTGGTTCAGATAACATAATATCTTGAGTTTCTGTTAATTTAACCAATCGCCTTCATTGTATTAACTCAAATTTTTAATTTTAATGAACTTTTAAGGCAACCAGGTAACTTACTTTTTTAAGTTAAACCAACAATTCTTTTTTACAGTGCATGTAGTGAAGTAAAAGTAAAAGTTTCTCAAAAAAAATAGTACTCTGATAAAGTAGAGACACTTGAAAAATGTACACCCATTTTAGTATACTGAGGTTTAATGCTTTGTTAGTGTGTAAGTGGTTTGGGCAAAATAAAAAGTTTGCTTATTTGCAAATCAATACATTACATATAATACAATACAATACATTATACAGTCTGTGATAATCCCTCTTATTGGTGAATAGTCTGACTAGTGCTTAATGGAATAAATAATAAACATGGTTCGTCGATCAGTGCTTTTTACTTTTAATATTTTTGTACTTTTACCCAAGTGAAATTGAAAATGAGTACTTATACTTTTACTGGAATAATATTTTATTAGGATATCTATACTTTTACTCAGGTATTTGATGTGTACTTTGTCCACCACTGCGTACCAATTTGTTAGGATAAAAATGAAATGTTATATAATAACACTGTCACACATACATCTCTTGACCCTGATGTTTTCTTAAATAATTTGCAGGCATTAAAAGCAGTTCAAGCTGGGCACAGAGAGGCAGTAGATAATTTATGCAAATACTATTCCTCCCCTTCACATCGCATTTGCAATTGCATCTGCTCTCTTTTTCTTTGCTTGACAGGGAGGCAAAAAAGAGACACTTGACCCAGACACAAAGACAAGGACACAAAGGGAGTAATTAGGGAGGGGTGAAAGGGCGTAGAAAACGTGTGCACATGCATGAGAGAAAGCGAATGTGTGCGTGGATTGTGGGATACCTGGTTGATGGAAGTTGGGGGACAGTTCTCTGGCCACTGCTCTGGCGATATCAGAGTCCTGGCTGGCAGACAGGGCAGCCTGGTCAGCTGCCTCTGCTTTGGCCCTGGCGTGTGCGGTTCTAGGTAAAGCAAAGACACAGAGCTGGAGTCAGACAGCTTGGAAGATAAGATATGGGAGAAGGGTACATCATTTAAACACTGCCCCTGGCACTGTCAGTCACCACCACTGCAGTGGCTGCATGGCCAGAGTCCACAGCGCCGCTCACAACAAGCACACAAAGATGCATTCATTAACAAGCTAAGAAACAAGTTACTATACTGTGTAATGCTTTCATTTTCCTATTCATAAAAAGTGAACGGTGCTAAAAATAGAGCTAACTGTTGGCATTAAACTGTGGAAAGAGTACAGGACTGTCCTCTGTCAATAAACAAATATCTAGGGTTGAGCAATATAGCAATCTAAATGGATGCATTCAATTGATCAAGTGTCAGTAAACACATAATGTGATGATACAAAAGATTTCTATTCAAAATAAATGCTAACTATTGAACTTTCTATTCCACAAAGAATCCTAAAAAAAGTATCACGGTTTCCACAAAAAGCAGCACAAACTGTTTTCAACATTGATAACAATAATAAATGTTTCGTGAGCATCAAGTCAGCATATTAGGATGATTTCTGAAGGATCATGTGTTACTGAAGACTAATGATTAATGAGTAATGAAGCTGAAAAATCAGCTTTGCATCACAGGAATAAATTACATTTTAAAATATTTTCAAATAGAAAACAGTTATTTCAAATTGTAATAATATTTGACGAAATTACTGTTTTTACTGTATTTTCGAACAAATAAATGCAGTCTTGGTTAGCATAACGTAAAAAAAAAAAAAAAAAAAAAATCACACTGACCCAAAACTTTTGAACCTTAGTGTATCTTAATATTTTTTTAATAGTCTTTTATTCAGACACCTTGAACATTTAATTCATTAATACAGTTTATTCACTATAGTTTAAAAAATGGTAATAAAATATGACAAGTTCTCAGAGTTAAACTGTGTCAGAAAAAATTAATCTTCATTATGTCAGAAAACACTTAAGCAAAACATGGTCAGGTCAAAGTGTCTGAATAATTTTTGGTTCCAAATTTAATAAATTTTACTGGTAGTCCACTGTATGAAGAATTTTTGGGTATAATATGTCACAGTTTACTTTATTTTGCTATCCTCACTTACATAAATTAACTATAGTGTCCTGCACCCACTAGTAAAAATATATCAAAAATGTATATTAAGGTATATAGGCATTTGCTATGAAATTATTAATGCAAGGAGCATTTCCGAGTAATGATGCAAACAAATCTTCAAATCAGAGTCTTGAATTGAATAATTTAAACTGATAGTTTGAACTGATTGACTTTAATCAATGAAACACTCTCTTAACTCTCCAAACACTCCCAAACTGTAAACACTGGTTTTGCTACTAAAGCTCAAATCAAATAGATAATCAAACCATCTATGCCTTAATGCTCCAGTACGTAAAACTTGTCAAACACTTTAAGAGCATTAAAATAATTTAAATATGCACAAAGCTTTATGGTGCCTCCAAAACCATTGTAAATATATTGTGAATATATTTTATATTCAGCAAACTACTCCATATTTAATCCACAAAACGTTTAAATATAACTTAGTATTTTGTATCAGCCCAACAATGCCTTAAATAACCCATTGGATTAACACTTGTTAAGAGGATGTATTCATGAGTGAGTCAGTGAAGAGAGACTTTTGTATACAGATGTATGTAACAGTATAAGGCCTATATACAGTATACAGATTAGACTGTTCTTCTTTTAGGCAGTGGCCTACTTAAAAATTCCCACCACATATGCAGAGTAAAGTAAAATTAGTGCCATCTTCTCTCTCATTGTTTGTTAAAGATTAACCATTATTTTTTTCTTATTCTTTGCACCAATATTTTACCATGTAGTCTTCATATGAATGAAGTCATAAAGTGTTAGCCGGCTGTTAAGGACCTGAGTTGTCATGAAACTTTCCAGACAAAGTATCTTTCGAAGTCCATCCACACTACAAATGTTATGCTAAGCTTGCTTTTAAGGGATCATTAACTGTGGTGAGGAGCTTTGTATTCATCACATTCTAAGAAGAACTGTGTGAATAAATTAAACTAAATCTAGCTCTGGCTGAATAAATTAAACTATCCAGCTTCTCTTTTCCTTCCTAAAAAACAAAGCTCGAGTCATAAGATCTGCACTGTATATACATACTACAGTATAATTGAGATATATAACACTGGTCCTCTGCTAAGAATTGCAATAATGGTGATAAATGAAACGTTAAATAGGAGGTAGATATACTGTAAGCTTGATTTAGAGAGCCATGTCACGGTGTGGTAGCGCTAAAACAAATATACTGAGCGTCTGGCAAAAGCAGCTCTAATGTCTTGTGAGAGCGAGATTGATGCTTTATTATGGTTCAGCCCAAACCAGCACAGATCAGCTCCTGGTCTCACTCGGCCTCTGGATTTCTGTAACTACTTCAGGTCTAAATGAAAACTTGTTAAAGCTGGGTTTCGAGAGCTAGACTAAGCTTGAATAGTATTGCTGTTACAGTTACACTTACATTCTAAAGTTTGGGGTCAGTTTTTTAAAATAAATTTATAATTTTATTCAGCAGGGATGCATTAAATTGATCAAAAGTGAAAGTAAAGACATTAAAAAAATCTATTTCAAATAAATGCTGTTCTATTGAACGAAAGTTCAATAGAATACTGAAAGAATACTGAAAAAAAATGTATTTCGGTTTCCACAAAAAATGTAAGCAGCAAAACCGTTTTCAACGTTAATAATAATGAAATGTTGAAATGTAGCTGCTTACATTTTTTGTAAATAATAATAAATAATAATAGATCACAATAATAGAATCAGCATATTAGACTGGAGTAATGATGCTGAAAATTCAGCTTTTTCATCACAGGAATACATTACATTTTTAAATATATTCAAATAGAAAACAAGTTATTTTAAATTGTAATTAATTGTAATTAAATTTCACAATATTACTGTTTTTTTTTTTTTTGATCAAATAAAGGCAGCTTTGGTGAGCATAAGAGAGTTCTTTCAAAAACAAAATCTTATAGACTCCAAACAGTAGTGTATATTGAGAAATTAAACCTGTAAAAGGAATAGTTTACCCAAATATGAAATTTTCAAAATTCATTATTTACTTATGTTGCAGTATTTACATTTATGCATTTGGAAGGACATCAATAACATTTAGTAGTAAAGATTATCAGTGAAAATATACGTCATTTTTGGTCTGTTCAGAAACACACTCTCCAAACATTTCTGCGAGCGAACGCAAAGTTTCTCAGGGGAACGCAAAACATTTGTGAGAGAACGCAAACGCACTGAAATGATTTTTTTTCCTCTCATTTCATATTTTTTCTGCATGTTTCTTTAGGGGCTCTATATAATGCTATTGTATGACTTGAGCATACTTGTAATATAGTACACAAAATATATGGATTTTTTGTTCCACCAAAAAGAATGACAGCTTATGGGTTTGAAATGACATAAGGTTGTCATAAGTGAAAAATGACAGAATTTTCATTTTTGAGTGAACTGTCCCTTTAAATACATTACTACTTACTACTGATTAGAATACTATTTCAAGTAAACAACAAGCATGGCTCCTCTAAACACAGAAGACATGTATAATATTAACAATATTAAGAGAACGTCTACATTCTATTTGTCAGGCAAGTAATAAGCAGCACCTTCTCTAGGCGTTAATGGACCTAATGTGATATTCTTTGGAATCTGAGCCAGAGAACATCTCCTAGGCGACAGATGGAGCACTTGCAGAAATTCTGAGGGTTTTAATTTGGCAGTGTCTCCTCACATTCGCCCACTCTATCGCACACAAGAGCTCAGATAAAGATGTGAAGAGGAGCACATCCTCCCTGCTTGAGCTCACAGCAACTCAACACGTGTCTCGATTCTGATCTGTCCAGTTAGCCTTTGCCAATGTACATTTCTGTACATATTCTTATAGTGCTGCTAGTTTATATGATATTCCCACTGATGTGCCAGACTACACTGATAATTAATATACACATTATAGGGCTGCAAATCACTAAAAATGTTTTATCGTGATCAATCTCATAATTTTTCTTCAGTTAACACATTCAGTTAAAATGTATATATATATATATATATATATATATATAAAATATTCCTTTACATAAATTGTTGTGGAGGATAAACAGAAGATTAAGAAAGAGGGGTTAATCTGTTCAGGTAATCCCGCCCATTAAAGCCATGACCAAATCTAGATATTTGCAGGATACATACATCTGTCATGAAACCAAATTTTTTTTTTTTTTTTTTTTACAAAATCATCTCAAAAAAGAAAGAAATTAATCATTTCCAACAAAAATATCATAGTTTCCAGTCTCCTCACTACTGTCATTATAAAGTATTTTGAATACAGTGAAATTAAATAAAATGACAAAAAGATACAATAATTGTGGTAACCATTATATTTTGGCAGGAATTATGATTATCAGGTTATAAAGAAAGTCTGTGCTGACAGGATAAATGCACGCACATACGGCTCTAAACCTAAGTGCTCTAACAGATGATAACAGGACGCAGACTGGCTACTGTATCAGTGACGGCTGCAAGACTATATTCTTGTCAGCGATTGAGAAGCCAACTCCTGCCTTGCCTTATTTAGTCAGGCTCAGTGCTGACACACAGTGCACACATGTGTGAGAGAGCACAGGCCTGAGAACCCTCTCTCGCTCTTTTTTTTTTTTCTAGACTCCTCCAAGGCAATCCGAAGCCTTCTCAGACTCTCTGCACATTCCCTGAACCCTCACAGTGCTTATCACTTCCCCCCCCCAACAATCTTCAAAGGCACTGAGATATTTTATTCATCCAGCAGCTCTGGGACATATTACTATTTCATTAGCTACATGGACTGTGCAAGCTTCATTATAGCAGCTTTCATTAAAATTCATACTCTTTCAGCTATCAGAAAGAATGAATGGTAATGAATGAACAGGACAAGGACATGTTTTTTTGTGCTGACAGAAAGAAGTAAATAACTGCATTAATAGAGCTAAGCAGAACGTTCAAGCTAGAAAAACAATGAAAAACACATTAAAGAAACACTAAATACTGTTATAGAAATAGTTAAAAAAAATTGTGTCATTATTTACTCACTATTTACATTTCAACTGACTTTCTTTTTTTCATGAAACACAAAAGGAGAAATAATGTACTGGTCGCTCTTGAATTAGGACTGGAGTTTTAAGCTTTAAAAAGAACGCAAAAGCATCACAAAAGTGGTTCACATGAAGTTTTCCAATAATTTGTCTAATAAACGGACTCAAATTTAGGTTATTAAGCACTAATAATCATCAGTGAGATTTTAACCACTAAGACCAGATCAATGAAAGAGAGCAGAAATCGAGAACCAGATCAGTCCGATTCATTAAACTGAATCATTTCAGACCTGTTTTGTGAACTGAATCAACTGATTCACTGAAAAACTCGAAAGAATAATTCATTCACAAATCTGACATCACTGCTGAACTTTCTTGAGCACAGCAAGAAAAGCTGGGGTGAGAGTAACGATTTTCAGCATATAAGTAATATGGGCCACTTATTTTTCTGGTGCTTTTTTGTCATATTGGAGCTTAAAAGAGTTCCCAGGATATTCTTCAAAAATTCACACATTGTCTTTCACTGATTTTATACGGTACGAGTTTGGAACAACATGAGGGTGAGTAAATGATGACAGAAGGTTAATTTTTGGTTATGATTTTTGAGTTCTTACTACTGATGCATTTTGTGAGAGAGAGAAAAAAAATTCTGAGGAAAAGAACAAATATGAATAACTAAATGTGTCTCATCCCATTAATAAAAAAACAAGTGAGAAATTTGACCAATACTCAACACTAGTACTCTATACCAGAACTATAGCATCAAGGCTCACATGTCCTTACATGAATCAGAGGTACCACTCAGCTCACACAACATCATTATTGAGTTCCTGTTTAACACACTCTGATCTTCACAACCTGCTTCAACTTGCAAAAATCGATGTGTGCCTGTAGCCAGCTTTGTCAATGAACTACAAGAGAGAAAATAAAGGAAGTTTTAGTGGTTTTCTGGAGTGGGGAAATGCCGTTTAGAAAACAATATTGGATATTCCCTTAAACGGGACCTATAATGCCTCTTTTCTCAAGATGTAATATAAGTCTCTGGTGTCCCCAGAATGTGTCTGTGAAGTTTCAGCTCAAAATACCCCACAGATCATTTATTATAACTTGTCAAATTTGCCCCTATTTAGGTGTGAGCAAAAACACACCATTTTTTTGTGTCCCTTTAAATGCAAATGAGCTGCTGCTCCAGAAGAGGGCGGAGATTTAACAACTCGTGCTTCGGTTGCTCAACAACAACAAAGCTGGAGAATCTCACGCAGCCAAAATGACGATTGTCGGTGGCAGTATTCAGCCTTACATTGTTCAAACCAGAGTCGGACAGTGATGGAGAGACTCGGGAGGAAATTTAAACTTTTAGAATGTAACTGGACATTTCTGAATGGTTAGTGGATAAATTGATCTAGTTGCTGTGGAATTGATTCAACTCGTCAACTAGCATGTACCGTCATGTTAATCTTTTGTGCAAATCCAGCGTTGAACTGACCATCATTTGTGAAGCAGTCCAGCGTAAACTGATTTGCGCAAATATATAACACTTTACTGACTTTCCTTCATAATTAAAATTCAACCATGGTGTCCTCAGTGACTCAGGTGCAGAGAGTCTATGTAGACTCTTATGTTGGCTGGTAAATCCAACATTGTATATCTCCAGCTGCTACAGTGAGTAAACAGAAATGGTGGACTTCTGTGGCTCACTCAGGGCGGTATCTATGCTAACATGGCAGATCAACACCAGTCATGGGCGGGGCTTATTACCCTTACGTAAGAGTAGGGAGAAATCTGGAACCACGCATATGGAGAGACTGTTTATGATTTATGGGGATTATAAAAAGAGGAGTGGGTGGATTTTTACCATTACAGGCTGGATGTTTACACACACTGTGGACACACATCTGTGTTCAAACACCTTATAAAAGTGAATTTTGCATAATAATTCCCCTTTAATCATTTTATGTGTGACTTAATTGATAATTATGTGTTATGTATGATAGATATAAAAAGAACGGACGGTAATTCAATCCCAGAGGTATGAAGCAGCGTTGCCTTTGAAAATGCATTTGCCATTTGATTTGCACATACCACCACACCATGAAGTTACATAAGTATCTCCTCTGAGCTTTATACATCTGTGCTTAACTTCTCCTTTAGGAATGTATATGCTTAAATCGAAGTAATGAGTAGTAATGCATAAAAGTACCAAGCAACTTCTCCTCTAAATTTTTTTTTAAACGATTATAAATGTTACAACTGGCACCCCTGATTCCTCTGTGACTTCATTCAGTACATCCTGTTGGCTCTGCATTGATTATGTGATCAGCATGAGAGCTATGGCCAGGGGGCATGTGATGGCACTCATGCAAACAGACTATTCAACGGGGCTCTTCTGCACAATAGCTGCCTGCCTGTTTGCCTGGTCACTTCCCTGCTGCGTTCTGCTCATTCACATAAGGGCGAATGAGTAGCATCCAGCTCCTTTACAGCTTGGGATACTACATGCATGTCATATGTTGGTTGGAGGAATGTAATTATTGTGAGCAATACTGTTAGTTAGATGTAAAAACATATGTCTTATGTGCAAGATAAAGAGATAAAAAAGAGATCAAAAAGAGAGTGAGATAAAGAGCCAAGATGTTTTTGTGAATAGATGCAATTGAAAGTGTGGTGTAGGATTGATCTGGAGGAAGTATTAACCTTGAGGTGGCAATTTCTACTTTTGTTCTGGCAATGGCAGACGCTCTTATGGCTCCTTCAACAGCACGGTCCACTTTCTGCTTCGTCTTGGTGTTCTTGAGGGGAATAAGCTGCTTCTTGATACCACGCACCAAAACGTTATTTTTGTACTTCCCCTCTTCTTTCGTCCCATCAGGGAACATTGTGCACCCGTAACCATGCCGTTTGTTGTTTATCCACTCCCCTTCGTATTTCATCCCATTGGAGCGCTCACTGACTCCGAAACCATTCCGCTTGTCATTCTTCCACTCGCCCATGTACGACTCAGTTGTGGTGGCATCAACGTTGTCCTCAGCCGGCATGTACTCGTCTGCCACTTCTCCATCGCCAAAACTAATGGTGGAGTTTGCGTCGCTAGAGCTTATGCGGCTCATGGTGGCGTCACTTCGTGCCGAACTGCGCTTGCTGGATATGGAGGAGCGGGAGTCGGACTTCCTCAGCTGCTTGAGGCTCCCGAACAGCGAACCCCGTCTGAAGAGGCCCTTTTTTTTGCCGGAGCCCACTTCGCTGTCGCTGTGGAAGTTCAGGACAAAGCCACCGCGGGTGCCAGCAGGGCTGTCAGACATGTGATCATGCAGGACAGAGCCGTTACTCTGCTCGCTGCGGAGGGAGGCCAGTGAGGTACGCAGCGGGGAGCGGATGACAGTGGCCATGCCGTAAGGCACGCTCTGACGTACGCCATAGCCGTGTCGCATGCCGCCCATCCACTGGCCCTGGTATGTACCTGGCAAGGGGATTAGAGAGACTTTAGACTAGATATTGCATAACACATAATACAGGGATTACATACAAAAGAAAATACTAGAGGAACTAATATGTCTGGGTGCTTTGATGTTTTTTAAGCAATGTTTAGATTTTTTTTTTTTATTGAGGCATTACCAGATTTCCAAGCTAATTAGATTAAATAATGAATTAAATACATTCCAATAATTAAAATAAATAGATTGTTTAAAATTAATAATTTATTCATTATTATTAATATTTTATTTATTTGCATTCCCTGAATGAATAATAAACAGTATCAGTGAATGATAATTCCATTTCCTATTTTAAGGAGTTCTAAACTGCACTAATCAAAGACCTTCATATATTATATCCTAAAATCTTTTAAAAGAATCTATTAAATATTGAATTCAAGAATAAAGACTG
The DNA here is from genome assembly GCA_037101425.1 of Elopichthys bambusa. Taxonomy (NCBI): domain Eukaryota; kingdom Metazoa; phylum Chordata; class Actinopteri; order Cypriniformes; family Xenocyprididae; genus Elopichthys; species Elopichthys bambusa. Next base: position 14,033,830 of record CM074437.1, read on the forward strand.
CTTGCTGAAGGGAACTAATTCCCTAATTGATAAATAATTTTAAAGGCTTAGTTCACCCAAAAATGAAAATTCTGTCTTTAATTACTCACCCTCATGTCATTCCAAACCTGTAAGACCTTCGTTCATCTTCGGAACACAAATTAAGATATTTTTGATGAAATCTGAGAGGTTTCTGAACCACATATAGGTAGCAATGTCATTGCACCTTTCAAGGCCCAGAAAGGTACTAAAGACATCATTAAAATAGTCCATGTGACTACAGTGGTTCAACTTTAATGTTATGAAGCGACGAGAATACTTTTTGTGCGCAAAAACAAAACAAAAATAATGGCTTCATTCAATTATTTCTTCTCTTTTAGTCTCCTACGCTGTTGATGTAGACACAGTGTAGCGCTTCTGGGTTCTACATCAGAACGCCAGCTCATTGGTTCAGAAACCTCTCTGATTTCATCAAAAATATCTTAATTTGTGTTCCGAAGATGAACGAAGGTCTTACAGGTGTGAAATGACATGAGGGTGAGTAATTAATGACTTACTGATGTTGAAAACAGCTGTACTGCTTAATATTTTTGTGAAAACTGTGGTTTTTTTCAGGATTCTTTGGTAAACAGAAAGTTCAAAAGAACAGCATTTATTTGAAATAAAATCTTTTGTAGCATTGTTAATTTCTCTGCTTTTACCTTTGATCAATTTAATGTGTCCTTGCCAAGTAAAAACCTTACTGACCCCAAACCTTTGAACGGTTCTGCATGTCATCACTATTCAATATAGATATAAGGCCTTTTTACCTTATTGCCACCATATCTTGGTGACAAGTTTTTTTTAATTTGACCTTCAGCAAATATGCAAAGTGCTAAAATGCATAAATAAAATAACATCAGATTATAACTGAATACATTATCAGGCTACTAATATACAGGTGTAATCTTATCCACGTTATGACGGTGAAGTGACGAAGTGAACAGCTCTCTCTCCTATATCTCATATGCCGGCCTGTCAGACCTAACAGCTTCAACAGCAGAGCCAGCACTATTTTAAAACATGGAAGTAATCTGAGCCGTTGTGAAGTTTGTGGCTCCAGCCAACCATAACTCTTATTTACCTATTTATCCACTTATTCCTTATAATTCTGCGTATGCCGTTGCCTCTACAGCAGTAATAATGAGAAGCTAATATTCAAACAACAGGTAAAATGGCAGAATGGAAGGGACTTGTGGAATATACATACAGTGACAGCAGCACTCTGTTTCAGCAGCCTATAGCTGAGCTATCAGTCCTTTCAAGACTTTTTGCAGAAGATGAAAGTGATTTATGAGTAAGTGGTAATGTGTGACCCTGCCTTATAAATTCAACAGTAGGTCCAACTCTCTGACGCCACCACATTTCAAGAGAACTTCATGGTTCTTGCCAAAGTCTTGTCTAAAAATATCAAATTACCTTGGATTTAAACTTAATTATGTACTACTGTGCAATGTAATTTAAGTTATTTGTTGTTTACACACGTTGTAACTTAGTTACCAATAATAAACCAATTTCTTAATCAAATAAATTTTGACTATATAATTTTCACTGTTTAAAGATGTTGCAATATCAGGTATTAATTTTATTTATCAGGTAACAAACACTGTAAGGAATTTTATTAATTATAACAGAAAAATTAAAAATGCAACATTTTATTTATAAAAATATTATATTTAACAGAACATAATTATAGAGTGAAATTCTGAGAATAAAAAGTTTTATAATATTAAAAATATTTTTAATAAATCTTAAAATATACAGTGAAAAAAATGTTTGATATTTTACAAGGCTATACACAATATTTACCACAAATTAATGCTAAAATTATGTTTTTGCTGTCTCATAAGTCATATGATGCTTAGTTAATGTTATAGCATTATTTTTGATTAATTTAAGTTCATCATGTGGCCTATTTTACCACCTATAAATCAGTTTTTTTTTTTTTTTTTTTTTTTACAATACAAAGCACATTCAAATACATTTTTAGAATAGCATTATTTTTAGTTAATGATATACAGTATGCTTATGAACTGTAAAATATACAGCCACCAAAATGTCACTTATAATGTGTGAAACACTGTCACTGTATTTTTTAGTGTACAAACAGGTGAATTAAATTAACAGGTGGACAATTCAACACTTTTTACTTTTTTTTAACATTTTTTAAATATATGTCCATTTTCTTATTTAACTTCAAACAACTGAAATGATGGCACAGAATTTTCATGTAGCACTTACAACATGTAAGAAACATACAAACAAAGAATTAAGTTGAGATAACAGCTTGTCTGCTCATCTAGATTGCTAGAAGAGCTTTCATTTGACATGTTGCAGATGTAACTATTATTAGCCATGACCTCTGTGAGCAACTTCTGCTGACCAGTCCAGTTATATGCCATACATCAATTCAACTGCATGGGCAAACTGCTTCATAAATCTGTAGACCATGATTTATGGGCAAAATCTAACAGTCAGGCACTGGAAATAACTCAAGACAATCTTGCTTTGATCTTTCACAAAACAAGAAGAAAAAAGAATCCTAATTATATTACACATAAGAGGCCTTAGTTTTATAATGATAGCCTATATTACAAAACAGAGACCTGATTTCACTCCGCAGCAGCATCACATACACGCAAGACTTTAAAGAACATTAAATAGGTCAAGTGATGTTTAGCTGAACTCACCCCCGTCCCCGTATGTTTCGACCCCATATCCATCTTGCAGTCCATTACTCCATGTGCCTTCATACCTGGCAGGTGTGTTGAGACTCTGGCGAACCCCATACCGACCCTTAAATCCGTGACTCCACTCCCCGCGGTACAACCACCTCCCCTTGGACTCCACGCCGAGCCCGTGCCGCTTCCCCTGAGCCCAGTAGCCCTTGTATGTATTCCCACTGGGCCAGGTGTACACTCCGACTACCTCAAACCCGTTGGACCAGGACCCGGAGTATTCGCCCTGGCCCTTAGGGCCGGTGCAGATGCCGTGTCCGTGGGCTTTTCCGTCCTCCCATCCACCGCAGAAAGTGCCGCCATCGTCGAAGTCGAACCGTCCGCCCGTCATTCAGATGAAGGGTTGAAATGAAAGTGTTTACGTCTCGATAGCTGGTCGTATGTCGGATGCTCAACAACAACAACAACAACAATAAAATGGGGGGTAAATATCAGACTGCGGGCGCAGTGGTGTGATGCGGTGGTGTCTGGTGGAGATGGGTGAGCGCGCGCATTGGTGCGAGTGTTGGAGGATCGCGCACAGGCGCCGGAGCCGCAGGCGCTGTCACTGTCGCCGTTCCTGGCTTTTTTAATGATCCTCTCCCCCCTGTTCGCTTCACAGGGAGGGAGAGAGCGAGGAGACAGGAGCTCAAAGCCGGGCAAGAGACACCCAGCTGATGACGTCAGTACTACAAGCCCGCCCTCGCGTTGTGCCACATTCACATTGTTTCACATTATGGGTGGGTGAACGTTGTAAGTTTTAGTTTTTGATTATCAGAATTAGGACCAGATAGACAGCTTTTGATTCGAATGTTTAACCATATTTTCTAAATATCTAAATGATTTCCCTTTCCATATTTATTCTATTTTCAGCTCGTCCCTTTTTATTTTATTTCACATTTATTTGTTTTATTTATTTATACATTAAAAAAAAAAAAGATTAGTTTCTGTATAGCCTACCCTATTTCTGTATTTTGTACAATTTGGCAATATGTTTATGTAGATAGATAGATAGACGGATGATAGGCAGAAACAATTGTAAACAGACCAGCCAAACATATCCCAGCTTATGTATCAAAGCTTTGATATCACATTGTTGACAGCTATGTTGAGCAAATTTCATAATAAATTTTGTTGTGACAAAATGGGCTGCAAGAGGACCTTGAGATTTATGGATCTGGCATAGACTTTTATTGTTTCTAAGTTCTCCCACCAACAGTCAGACCAGTTTAGTCCACAATTAAGTCTATAATTATGCATCTTACCTTATTGTAACTACTAAAGAAAACACTGGTAATGTTGTCACAACAAAATAGCCGGCCACTGATACAGCAACGCTTGTACTGGGTGGGTTTACGGCAGCTTTGATGGTGGTAATAATTGGCAACTACACTCTTCTAACCAAAAATAGATCCCGAAAATGTATCATTTCTCTGTGGCATCAAAGTCATTTAGGCTACAGAACTGCCAAAACCCATGTGTGCCATCTGAACACATTTCTGCAGTATGTCACAGTGCAGATTGCAATTATATGAATTCTCAGATGATGTCAGACACTTGCTGAAAGATGAATGAACTTCTGCCATGCAAAAGGTGACAAAGAACGTCATCAGTCCTCAGAATAGAAACACTGACCCATGTGGACAGTATTTTACAACAACACTAAAACAATGAACGCAGAAGTACATAGCCTACCGCTGTGGTAAGTTACTTAACTAAAGCAAAGTTTAGTTTCAAGGTTTCAAGGTTTGATACTTGTCAGATATATTCGCTAGGTCATAATAATGAATATATTGATTTTCATTTCATTTAACTTGAATCAGATTTTTACCCAATGGAATGCTATTGTATTTTCTGACGCCTCCTATCGCTGACATTTCGAATTATTCTTAGTAACAGGTGTTGTGAATGAATAGGCTATGAAATAATCTCATAATGTATTCATGCAACATTGAATGCCAATAGTGACCCCTGGTGTCTATCCTTCATGTTTCTACGCTCTCAATGCTCTGTATACAATACAGATATCTCCCTGTTCAATACAAAGGCTAAATTAGGCCTATGTAATCTCTATAGAGCTCAGTCAAGATTCAAGTTGTGTGACAAGTATGACATCCATAATATAAAATATTGCCTATCGGAAGAAGCCAACTGCTATAATAGAGGATTTTATCTCAGGGTACGCACAGAGCACCTCCCGGTCCGTGTAACGCTTCACAATTCAGTTTTCAGACCATACAATGCAAATGCAAAAATGAAAAATTGAAACCAGACATTCATTTTTATTGTTTTTCGTGTACTTCTTTAATAGATACTTCTGCTAAATTATGACTTTAGAAACAATCATTTGAATAAATGAAATCTAACCGATTTTCTATTTTTTCCATTTTTTTTTTTTTTTTTTTTTTTTTGCGCCGTGGGGTGTACCATTAGCACGGGGGTGCTTTATTTACACTGCATGCATGTTGAGAAGTAGTTTAAAAGACTGAACACAGAAGATGACCTTTTTCACCCGAAGTGCTATCATTTATATTATTAATATAGTAACTGTGCTAAATATAGAAAAGTCTCGGACTGACCGTAGCGAGCAGCCGGAAAAAGTGAAATCCCGGTGGCTTGCCCAGCTTGTTTGTATTTACCTACTTATTCGTTATTACTTTATTTTATTTATATACCTTATACTCTTGGTCAGGGGGGTGCATTTGCGCGGTACAGTACAACCACGAGATCCCAGTTAATTTTCAGTGGGACAGGCAGCAGACGGAGGGCAGCTCGAGATCCCCGTCAATACAGCATGAAAGATAAAAAGACTACCAAGCGAAAATATACAAAAAAATTAGCATAATTGTATTTTTAATGTTGTTAGGTTTTTAGCTCTCGTTTGTAATACAATATTTAACAGTAAAGATGCAGAAGTTTTTCTCTAGCGGGCATTGTTCGTTACCACGGCAACCGCTTGAGCTTCCGCACTTCACACGCTTCTCGTTCGTTTAAAATGCCCTTAAATCTAGCAGTTATTAACTGTTCATTACAGTAGAGGCGATTCGCAGGAGATGAGGCGAATCTGATATATAGTGCTGCCAGTCAAGAGCACTATGGTTTATTTATTTTCAATTATTAATTTCAATAAATAAATACAAATAGGCCTATTTTGATTTGGCACATTGCCAATCTTGTTTATAGTTATTTATTGACTTATTTCATATATATTTAATTCCATGCCTGTGGTGTACCCAAATGATTACTGCGGGAATCTAACATTCGATAATAAACCGAAATAAATCGTATAGTGCTCGACTTGCAGCACGAGTAGCTATATAAAATATTTGAGGGCTCCAAACGAGAGCTAAAAACCTAACAATTTTTTTTAATGATGCTTTGTGTGTGTGTGTGTGTATTTTCGCTTGGTAGTCTTTTAATCTTTCATGCTGTATTGACGTTAAGGATCTTGGCAAGCTCGCGAGCTGCCCTCCGTCTGCTGCCTATCCCACTGAAAATGAACTGGGATGCATCCCCCTGACCAGGAATAGGCTATATTATTAAGAAGTAATAACGAATAAGTAGGTAAATACAAACAAGCTGGGCAATGTGGCAAATCAGCCAGGCCACCGGGATTTCTTTTTCCCGGCTGCTCGCGATGGCCAGTCTGCCATATATATCACAGTTATTATATTAATAATAAGAATGATAGCACATGATAGCACTTAGGGTGAAAAGGTCATCCTCTGTGTTCAGTCTTTTAAACTACTCCTCAACGTGCATGCCGTGTAAATAAAGCAGTTACATCAATGAAATGATAGTAGTCCGCGGCCACACCCCCGTTTTAACAGTACAGCCCACGGCGCAAATTACAAGACAAAAAATGGAAAAATAGAAAATCGGTTAGATTTCATTTATTCAATAAGGGTATCTTCCGTTCATTCGTTTTTTGATTTAATATTGATATCAGAAAAATGAGAAAACGGTACTTTTTTTCGTTTTTCATTTTTAAAAAGAAAACGAAAAAACATAAAATTGGCTTGATTTTTCGTTTTTTCGTTGTGGGATTGGAAACGAAGAATGAGCTTGAATATTCGATCTCTACATGTGGGCGGGAATGAAACGCCTCTTTCCACTGATTGGTCAACCAGACAATCAAACCATGTCGTCATCAGTTGTTCATCGGTTCCGCTCAACAGAATAAAAGTCCCTTGCTCTACAGCTGTTCAGATTTTTAACACATTTATTGCAACTACATTTAATCTCTTTCTCATAATAATTTACTTTGCAGCTGCACATAAACTACCCCCTAACCTACAACGTTGGCACACTGCCTGTTTTATTTAACTGACCAACTATAAAAATATGTGTGGCAAAGCCAGTGGGCAGCCGGAGCGAACGAAGGCTACAATACATCGAAGTAAAGCGCAAATCAGTAGCCTATCGATTTAAGTGTAAATATGCAGCAGTCAAAACTTTTGTTCAAGTCCATTTACTAACATTTTAAATATATAAGCCTGTAGACTACATTACATTATCATATGTTCTGTCATATAAATAGTATAAAAACAATAAAATAACAGAATTTACTTGCCTCAAACAACTTAGTAGGTAGGCCTAAGCCTATTATAAGTATTATTATAATTATTGTTTTTTTTTTTTGTTACATTTAATTTATTGCCACACTTCAATATATGAATTATATTATCAGAAAACTGAACACAGGTAGCGTCGTCAGGCTTTTGTTTGTGCTTAATGGATAAAACAACGGAGCTGCGCACTCAGTTTATGACTGCTATAAACTTTACCTGCCACAAGATGGCACTGTTTTCGACACTCTTGATGCTTTGAAACTTTTTCCGAAACATTTAGAGAAAAGCTTTAAAGATTTAAGAGGCTTCATTTCTCCATCCCTACTCAATAGTTTTAGGCCTTTTTGAATATGTTTCAATCGAATTTAGCTGTTTTAGAGAGCTTTTACTGATTTTGAGCCTGTTTTTAAACAGTAACTAGCCTATCTGTAATGTCAATTGTCATGTGTGAAATAAGCGACGAAACTAAACTAGCCAATCAGATTTCTTTTCACCCATATTTTCACCCATATATAGTGTACGCAGATAGATTTTAATAATCAATTAAAAAAATTATGTAAAAAATAAAAACGGCATTATTTGCGCCCTCTCATTGTACACACAGCGCGTACGGCCGTACGGCTGCAGGCGCCACTGTAATAGAGTATTATTTGATGTGAATCTACAACATTATATTTATTAATGTCCAAATGTGACTAGTTTTGCTTAAATTATTTAATTTTTAAAAGTAATTGCTTTGACCCATAAGAAAAGTAAAAGCTTGCTTCAGGACATTTTACCATAATCCACCACAAGGAGTCAGTGTGTGCTTGGTACATTTCCCATTGCGTGTGGAACACACTTAAAATGTCACTTGCTATTGTACATCTCTTTTATGAAGTATTAAAATCTATAAATACAGATTCCCTCTCTTATGCCTCATTTTGAACGCACCCATTGGTTCTAAATACACATTCGGGTTATTGCTATGTCCAAATGACTGTTTCAATCATTTTGAAAAAATTATATGTAGTTAAGCAGGCCTCTTGCTGGTTCCATTTGGGCAAACATGGTTATGATGTCAGTGTCCTTTCCCCCAAACAGCAGCTGTGTTTAAATAAACAAGCAGAGACAGAACCACTCCCAAAAAACCAAAAAAAACAAACAAACAAACAAACAAACAAAAAACCAAAAAAAAAAAAAAAACAAACAAAAAAAAACCTGCACAGTTTCTCATACCTAAACCTGATGGGTTAAGCAAGAGGGAGTAAAGTTAAATTAAGAACAAGAAAAATTGTCTATTTTAGGATAAGAACATTGTTTTATGCAATCGTCATATCTCTGTTTTGTTCTAACTGGATGTTTTTGTGTGTTGTAGGTTACAGCAGAACAGTTAAATGATTCTTCCTTGCATCATAAACCAAGCACGACCATTTATAATCACTTGAAAAAATTGGCTTACATGAATGTTCGCACCAGGAACTAATTCGGTTGCATCATTGTTATCCAATAGTTGCCAACATGGTTATCCAATACAATATTTTTCTCAGATACATGGCCACCTGACAAAATAAAGCACTTTGGGCACACCAGCTGGTCATTTAAGACCTGTTTCGTGCCTCTCGAGGCAGTAGTTCATGGTGGTTCTCACAAAAGCTGGGCCCTCTGTATTTGTTTGGGGGCACTGCAGAGAGTTCAGGCCTCAAACGGGAGGGAAATGGAACAGCAAGCCAACAATAACACTTGCTAAGCACTTAGATGGAACAAAGACACATCCAGGGCTGCCAGTATGTCCCAGAGTGCATTGCAAAGCCAAACTATATTCCTATAGAAAAAGCCATCTCTGTGTCTTTGTAGGAGAAATGAACAACAAAGTACCTGCGTTCCTTTGTGCCTAAAGAAATATTGCTGAAGATAACACATAAAATTTTCTTATCATGACGTACTATGATATTTTTGTATGCCATATTGCAGTGGATTTCCCCCAGTAACCCCTCATCAAGGACAAGACGTCAAAGATTGTGTGCTCAAGTATCTCAGAAAAACAGTGAAAGAGATCAAGTGGTTTTCTTTGCCTGCTAAAACAATGTAATTGATATTGTACAGTTGGCATGGACTTAGCCGTGTATGAAAGTGAGATTTGCCATATTCTGTGGACACACGTACTGTATGAATATATACAGATACAATGGGACACATAAAATACTCTTTCTGTCTTTGGTCTTTATCTCTCTGAGCTGTTTCTCTATACAGTTGTTCATTATCTGATTTAAGTCAAGTTTTACACTTATTCATCATGTGCACAAAAATTACAACAGAACTGCACAATGTTGCCATAATTATACACAACACAAAGATTAAACAAAATCTGGTTGTGAAGTGTAGTCATAAATTGCTGTTGTGCTGATTGATTGCATAATTCAGGTGGACGGGTACATTTGATATGTTACTCCTTATCGGACTCCTTGTATCAGCTTGAAAAACATGGTTGCATGACATCATCTCCTTTTCGAAACTATGATTTCAACCAGTACAACATGAGCTCTTGCCATTATGTCAGCTGTTATTGTTAAAACTAGCCATTTTTAAAAGTAAGGGTTGACTTTTACCCTTTCCTTTCGATGATGGTCTGTGACGCATGAGAATGAAATTTATAATATACCTTTTAGCCATAGTTTCATTTGAAAGGTTTTGCATGTCATCATATTGTGTTATTCCTATAAACAGTTGTAGTGTGGATGATGATATCGCCATGTAATAATCTTCTGCATTAATAGTTTGAATGTTTGAAAATGCCGTCTGTTAGTTCTATTTTTGTAGTGTAATTCTATATATGGTACTGAGAGCTCTTTTCTTTTCTGGCATACATGTGAATTGAGGAAGAAAAAAGATGTTGGAATGCAGAAAGAATTGTTACACAAGCACACTCATAGACACATACAGTTACAATTTGTACCTACAGTGCAACCCATTTGTTATGATGTTTCCAAAGGCTCTGGAGATCGATTCAGACATTTGCATTTACATTAATGCATTTGGCTTTAATCCAAAGCAATTTACAATGCATTTAAGGCATTCTTTTGGAACAACACTAAAGACATGGAAACAATTCTACACTATAATTTTGGTGCAAATATGGTGTTGTAATGAATGTAAGATTTAAAACAACTGTCCACATGTTCCTCCCACACTGAAAATGCGGGCCACTGCCACTTCCTGTCTAAACCAGACAACTGACCAGCCCAGTGCTCCATCACTTTAATCACTGCAAAAAATATAACTCCTGTTCCATTCAGTCTAGACCACATTAAAATTCGCTTTGATGCAACATGACATTTTACAACATTTAACATTAGTTTGTGCATTAGTCCACACTGCACACTATAATTCACATTTATTTAAAGTGCTGGTTTCCACTGTGCAGGGCTCTGGCCAGAGTAGCACCAAATGCAGTTTTGTGATTCAATCTCCCTTTGCTTTTAACAATAGGTTTAGGATGGGGTCATCTCAAAGGTCATTCCATGGGCATTCAGTGCCTGACTGAGGCAGCTGGTCCTGCATGTCTGTTTAATGTACATTAGCCTAATTTAATTTCAAGACTTTTTAACATGTTTGCAGGTTTTTGGTGATCTTGCCTTATTGTTGTTTTTGATACACCGGTTATGGTTATAATCCTAAGAGTTTCCTTGAAGAGATTTGCGTTTTACATAAACTGTGATTCAATTATTCAACTTCTCCTGACATATTGAAGCCTAACTGTGCGTTCACACCACCACCGGCAAGAGCGTCAAAATTCGCTCTGACTGCCCTGCCAACAACGCTGTACTGTGCGTTCAGACCGCCGCCGGTGGGAGCGTCAAAGTAACCGGCAACCAATCGTAATGTAGAAGTCTTCAGCTTGAGAGGATTCCAGAGAACGCAGAGAACAAATTACTTAGCTGGAGAAAATAATGATAAATGTCATAAATATATAGTGCATACAGCTATATATTTATATAGTAATTGTATATAGTAAATATATAGGCATACAGCTATGCAATTTTTAGACATAGCATGCAAACAATGTCAGACACCTTGGTCCACGCATCTTTTTTCTTATTTATTTGTATATTATTGGGAAACCCGCCACAGCAATTATCCACCTCTCCTCCATTTTGCTTGGGAACTAATGTTTGGTCGGAACCAAAGTTTACACGACTGAGTTTTTTGGAATCCTCTCAAGCGGAGGACCTCTACATTCCAATTGGTTGCCGCCAAACCGCGTCATAGCTCATTACCATAAAGTTGACCTGACTTCAACTCTCCTCGACCACCACACCGTCCAAGACGTGTCGCGCCGCTGCTCACCGCCGGCTCACATTGAAAATGAATGACTTCACTTTGACGCTCTCGCTGGTGGCGGTGTGAATGCACAGTAATATCACAAGAATGTCACAATGTCATTCAATCACAACAAATGATTTAGTGAATTACTTATGAAGCCACTTGTTTATGTCTGAATGAATCAGTTTTGAACGATTTGGTTGAGTGATGATGATTCAATTTCCGTCAATTAATTACTCATTCATAAAGACAGCGGCTGTGTCAGAACTTGCATATTCTCTGAGTAGGTATTTCTTTTGAATAAGTACTTTGCATTTTATGAATTCAGACATATAGGCCTAAAAGTGTAGTAACACTTTCACATGCTGTTTCTGCCTAGTAGGGAAGTATGCATATTCAAATGCAGCCATGTGCTTGTTTCCGCCCTGCATGAACCAGTGTTTTATAATGAATTGGCCGATAAGCTATATGATTGAACTGACTCTCTCATATATGCACTTGCTCATTCCTAAATTAAAATGTATTTTAAAGGAATCGTTTGAATGATTGATTCAATGACAGTTGTTGCCACTAACCTGCAGACTCCCTGAAAAATGCTCAGACTTTACTCGCCTGTCTATAACACAGACAAGTGAGCTATAGGCTACAAACAGTGAGAAGCTACTCGACCATTTAGATTTGAAGACCGGAATGAACTGTTAGGCCTATGGGGCGTCAATTATGGCAGGGTATGGTGACTGCCATACCTTGGCTGCCTGGTCAAGTCAATTGGTCAAGTAACAACACAAAGTATGGCAATGATAATCTCAGGTAATGTTTATGTGCTTTATTTAATGTTAAAGGCATGTAATGTGACTTTGAATATCATTTAGTGCTCCCAGCTTTGTACGCAACAATGGATAATTCACCCCAGATCTTGAAATTAAACAAATTCTGCGTTGTACCCCAGTTGATTGTACTTGGAGTCACTGGGTTTACAGGGAATGTCCTGTAAATAAATCTAATGTGTGAAATCCTTCTCCACACTGTTAGACCTCCATTATCTTGGTCTTGCAAAATACACAAGATTGCCAAGCCACAAAATAACCATTTACTGCTTAAAAACCACATTATATTTAGTTTTCTTCATTTAGATTCCCACATGTGGATTTATTGATTTTTGGGGGTTGTGTGGCATTCATCTCTGGTGGGAGGTTTGTTCATCTTATAAATCATTTGCCATTAAAATCCAGATGAGAAAAACACTGCACTGCATCATGGTGGTCAGACAGCTGATGCAGAGGTCCATTACTGATATCATCATGAACTGCAAGAAATTAAATCAAGGATTACATATGGACTTGAGAAAAAACAGACAGTTAAGCACAGCATTAATCTAAGCCAACTTCACTGAACCATATGTCTCTTTTTAAAGGAAATATAATCGTATTAATGAATTGTTTCGGCATAGAGACTCTAGAGGCTGTTTGGTGATTTCCCAAAAGTGCTTTATGAGCTTTAACCCCAGTTATAGACATTAATGTGCTTCATTTGAAATACATTTGTTTCCATTACAGTGCTCATAAATCTCACACATTAATAAATTGCCAAAAAAGTGTATCTTAGATGATGATGTGATCTTATAAACAGCACTGCAGTTTAAGTGAGTGCATTAGAGGTTTTTTCTCTTTGTGTTCCAGGGTATTCTGGTGTGTGACTCATGATAGTAAGGGAGGTCTTTAATCCATTTTTTCTTTTCTTTTTTTCATATCTGAGCTGTAGTCCAGTGCTTTTATGGAGTACTGGGAGAGTTGTTGTGCTTGGAGGTTCCCTTAAGGGGGAAATGGCTTTTCTCTCCCTACTCTGACACTGTAAAATGTCAATAAAATAAAAGCAAGGATTTTTGTTACTAGCATTTGCTTTGTATCATAATTGTTAGTTTTACTGTCATCCATAAGCATGAGTCTAATCTGAGCACAATTGTTAGCAAGTAAACAATGAGGCAAAAATGATGTCAGAGATGTTTTGGCATTCTACAACACAAGATTATTCAGAGAATATAGATGTATTTGATTAAGCAAATATCAGAATGTTTGCCATGGCCGACACAATCTTTTGAGTGCATGTTGAATTTTTTTTTTTTTTTTTTTCATTACAAGCTGTCATGACTGTCATATTTCTTTTTTTCCAAAGCATTTTACATTTTACTTTCCTGGACAGGGAGTCTTCAACCCTTTTTAGTCCAAGAACACATTTGACTGTTATAAATTGCATGCATATAGTACTTATGTATTTAGTTTTTTTTTTTTTTTTCATTTTAATTTTACTTAGCATGTTTTAATGTGAGAGGGAATATTTAGCTGAACTTTCAGCATGTTAAAGATGACTTTGTATTTGTATTGTATTGATGAATTGTATTGCTATTTAACACATATTAATTCTTCCAACAAAAATTGGTTTGGGATCAAACAACAATTGGTGGAATCCTGAACTAGACAATGTTTTGGCACATCTTCTAAAATGTTGCACATAACTCCATTATGTCACAAATCATTTGTAACATTTTGAACACCCACCCTGACTGTATGCAACAAAGCTCACTCAAGATACAGATGTATTTTGGATACATATCACCCTATTTGTTAAATAATCCTGAAAAATATAACATTTCATAAGAAATATATAATAAGAAGAAATGTTTCTTGAGCACCAAATCAGCATATCAGAATGATTTCTGAAGGATCATGTGACACTGAAGACTGGAGTAACAATGCTGAAAATTCAGCTAAAATATATTACATTTTATGTATTCAAATAGAAAACAGTTATTTTAAATTGTAATAATATTTCAAGAATTACTGTTTTTACTGTATTTTTTATAAAATAAATGTGGCCTTCTTACTGTCCACACATACCATCCCCAAACTTTTGAACAGTAGTGTATGTTTGCAAATGCACTTATTTGCATCACAATAGATGTTCTTTACTGAAATAATGTTCAGGACAACTTGTTGACCAGACAAAAAAACTGTCCATTTATATGAGCTGTTTAGTGATGGAAATGAGCAGATACCAGCAATTCAGCATGTGATGGATGAACACAGTGTTCCTGTTTGAGATTTTCATAGCTCCCTAATGAATAATACAATATTATGTCTCTGTTTTTTATCATTATTTTTTAATATAGTTGTTGCTACAAATGAGTTTCTAGCCAAAAATGTTCAGTTCTAGATTTAAAGACTGAATGAATTGTGATGAACCATTTGACCTAACCAAAGACCAAAGATTTCCTCATGCTCACACCTGCATATTGAACTCACTCAATCATTTGTTTCTTTATTCTGTTTTGACTATCATGGATTTTTTTAATTAAATCGGGCAGATCTGAGTTTGTGAATGAGTTTTGACTGTACAAGAATGAAATGGATAATGGGTCCATGAAGATGCATATGCACAAAGCAGTCTTTCAGACTGCAAAGTAAGCATGGCTATATCTAGCTTTTCTGGGACTTTCTTTATTACGGCAGAATTCACAGAATACTAGCCACATAAGTAGGTTCCTTGAATAATCTTTTTAGGAAAATAAACAATAGTTATATATAGAAGCCATTGGCTTTAGTAAACCAGTCCTCTGATTACAGGTTTGTCATTTGAAAGTTTCACTGGGACAGTATTTACATCCTAAAGAGAGCACAGGGTAATGAAATCTTTATTCTGTGACTATGAGCTGCCAGTAAGTAAGAACATCATTGGGTGGAGTACACAAATGCTAAGCAAGGATATGGATGGCTTGGCAGTAGACCTTCTCTTCCTCACTCCCACTCTTCAGCTAAACAGCACCAGTCCACGAAGTGAATATGCATTGTAAAATGATCAAATATTAATTCATTTTTTGTAAATATGAATGAGTTGGGGTTGAAAGGGTCTAATTAGCATAAGACTGGGTTAAGGCCAACATACCAAAGAACTGCAAAAGATTGCATTTCATATAATCTTACTGCTGTAGTTCAGTTTGTGTAAAATATTCTTAAACTTAAAAACAGCCGGAATGGTTCCTCCATTAATATCCAACACTGTGCACAGGTGAAAGGAAATCCATAAGATTCCAGATATCCATTCACCTTATTCATCTGGCTTCATGCATATTGTTTTATCATTTCCTAACCACATATAATGTCCAATTTCAAATTATGCAGTTAACGGTTATTTCTCTAATGACTGTTTAAACACATTTCGTCCCTCATAAAGTATATGACATACTTTGGTGATACTGACAGGTTATTGAAGGGTATTTCTGCAAAGATGAGAAAGAATACAAATTTTTGGGTGAACTAACCCTTTAAGTACTGTTAAAATCAGATGACTTGTAACATGTATTGGAGTCTTTTTAGCTGCAAGGTATCTGTACCGCCTGTTTTAAGCTCAAAAAAGTTAATCCATTCAACACGTTATGAAAAGTAAAATAAATAGCTTCTGCCAGAACGCCTTCCGTGTAAGCGTTTTGAACTGCGAGAGGCGTTACACTTTCTTCCAATGTTGAATGTGGAAGAGTGTCTGACAGAAGCTAGATATTTTACTTTAGAACGCGTTAAATATGGCTATTTTTGCTACACAAATGCATCACTTCGGCTTCAGGGGGTTAATAAAGGCCTTCTGAAGCTGAAGTGATGCATTTGTGTAGCAAAAATAGCCATATTTAACGCGTTCTAAAGTAAAATATCCAGCTTGTGAAATATGTTTATGATGGATGGATGAACTTTTTTGAGCTTCAAACAGGTGGTTTCCGTGTACTGCCATTATAAAGCTTGGGACCATCAGGATGATTATTAATATAACTTCGATTGTATTCATCTGAAACAAGATAGTCATGTACACCTATGGCTTGAGGGGGTGTAAATCATGGGGTAATTTTCATTTTAAAGTGAACTAATCCTTTAAGTATGGTTTTCAGGTACTCTTTACACCTCTGCTTGCATAGTAAACATCACACTTCTGGACCAAAGACTGCATAAGGAGTAACACACAGTTCCAAGAAAACCTGCAAATTCACAGTTCAGTGGAAGTGGGGAGGAGAGTTGAAGGGGGAGTGGGGTCGTATGTGCGTCACGTTGGTCTTACTCAGTTTCCACCTGCCAAAGAAAACGATATGCCTCTAAAAAGCTTCTTAACTTGGCTCCACATACATGCTGGCAAATGGGCTCTTTGGACTCAAACACTTAACAAGTGTATCTGTATGAATAAGACAAGAAAAACATAATACAAAAACCTTATCTCACTGACTTTCTACATCTAAGCTGTTAGCTATATTGAGAAAGGTTAATTATGCCTATTAACAAGGTTTTAGTCTCTGCAAAGGTTATGCTATACATTGATTTATGACATTTGTCTTATTTTAAGGAGACAAAAATGCATCCAGTATAACATGGTATATTTTGCAGTGCAACTAATAACAAACTAGCCTATGATTAATTAGTGTTATTACAGTCCTGTCTTGAATTTTTCATTCTGATCAGTCAGTAGTTTCTGAATAATGGCCGTTGTAGAACACTGTAGAACTGCCCATCCGGGAAACCCATCTCTCCCCTTTCTATGTAAGATAATAAAAGTATTTCTGTTCAAAAATATTTTGTCTATTTATGTATTTTTTAGTTAAGTAGCAGTGTAATCTGTTGGGTATAAATAATTACTAAGTAATTAATTACTGTAATTGAATTACTTTTCACTTGAAAAAGTAAAGTATGGTACTTTTTTTTCCTGTAATTTAATTAGCTACTTTTGATGTAATTGCATTAAATACTGTATAGACTATAGAACAATTGGCTGCACTTTATTTTACAGTATGTGCACTTACATGTATTCGAAAGTACTAGGTAATATAAGGTAACTACATGGGTTAAAGGGTTAGTTCACTTTAAAATGGAAATTACCCCAAGCTTTACTCACCCTCAAGCCACTCTAGGTGTATATGAGTTTCTTCTTTCTGATGAACACGATCGGAGATATATTAATAAATATCCTGACGCGTTCAAGCTTTATAATGGCAGTGATCAGGGATCAACGAGTTTGAAGCTCAAGAAAGTGCATCCATCCATCATAAACGTGCTCCGGGGGGTTAATAAAGGCCTTCTGAAGCTAAGTGATGTGCTTGTGTAAGAAAAATATTTATATTTAACAAGTTATAAAGTAAAATATCTAGCTTCCGCCAGACTGCCTTCTGTAACTTACAAAAAAAGCAAAACTTATGTTGTGTCAGTTATGCTTTTTTCGCAAGTTTAATACAGAAGGTGTAGGACATAGTGTAAAGCCCTGTATACTTCGGCCGGCCGCACACCCCATCCGCGTGCAGCCCAAATTTCTAGACTGCGCGGACAGTGCGCGTGCAACAGCGCATGCGCAAGTAGGACAGAAGAGTCCACTAGGTGGCAATACGCACAGTACTGAGCACAATGTGCAGTCGTCGAAGAAGAGTGTGTAAAGAGCGATTCAAAAACAAGACGAATAAACTCAGAAGCATGCCTTCCCCATCGTTTTTGATTCCTGTTCTCTTGGTGTATCTTCAGAACTATGTTGCAATGGTGGATGCACTATTTTTCTTCTCCGATCCTGCCCAGCAAATGTCCCGTTGATGACACGATGTCTGGTATAGAAAAAATTGTACTGCGCATGTGTCGAACTCGGTCATCCACGCGCATCCGTGGTTTAGTATACTTTGAAAAATGCGTGAGACGCGTCCGGGCGCGGAAAGTTAAGTATACCCGGGGCTTAAGTGTTTTGAAACGCAAGAGGCCAGTGGCGCCTGCAGCCGCATGGCTGTTCGTACGCATTGTGCATACAATGAGAGGGCACTCATTTATTTTTATTTTTTACATAATTTTTAAATTGATTATTAAAATCTATCTGCGTACAGTCATGACATATTAAAAGAGCAAGAGAAAATGTGAATAAATAAAAGTGTGCGTTTATGTGTTGTAAAGTCAAAAGGAAATGGGTGAAAAGAAATCTGATTGGCTAGTTTAGTTTTGTCGCTTTTTTCACACATGAAAATTGACATTACAGATAGTTAATGTTTAAAAACAGGCTCAAAATCAGTAAAAGCTCTCTAAAACAGCTAAATTTGATTGAAACATTTTCAAAAAGGCCTAAAAATATTGAGTAGGGATGGAGAAATGAAGCCTCTTAAATCTTTAAAGCTTTTCTCTAAATGTTTCGGAAAAAGTTTCAAAGCATCAAGAGTGTCGAAAACAGTGCCATCTTGTGGCAGGTAAAGTTTATAGCAGTCATAAACTGAGTGCGCAGCTCCGTTGTTTTATCCATTAAGCACAAACAAAAGCCTGACGACGCTACCTGTGTTCAGTTTTCTGATAATATAATTCATATATTAAAGTGTGGCAATAAATTAAATGTAACAACAAAAACAATAATAATAATAATAATAACAGGCTTAGGCCTACCTACTGAGTTGTTTGAGGCAAGTAAATTGTGCTGTTATTTTATTGTTTTTATACTATTTATATGACATTTGATAATATTACATATGGTAATGTAATGTAGTCTATAGGCTTATATATTTAAAATGTTAGTAACTGGACTTCCATATACCTGTAGAGCTAACATCTGTCTGAGTTCAAACATTCAGACACGCAAAGTGAAGCATACACGTGACTGGAAAGAAAGTGAGACTTCTTTTTTCGTTAATCACACGTTTCTCTGAAAACAATACGCACATTTCAGGACAAAGCCACTCAGAGATAACGTAATAAAACAAAACAAAAAATTCAAGAAACATCTAGCAGAGTGCAGTTCTTACCAACGCAATAATTTATTTAATCGCTTTTTGCGAACAGCAAAAAAAAAAAAAAAAAAAAAAAGAGTGGGGGGTGGGGAGGTGCTAGTTCTGTGTCTTACACAAACACTTCATTCAGAAAGCATTTATTAACCCCCTGGAGCCGTGTGTAGTTAATTTACAATGGATGGATGCACTTTCTTGAGCTTCATACTCGTTGGCCCCTATTCACTGCCATTATAAAGCTTGGATGCATCAGGATATTTATTAATATAACTCCGGTTGTGTTCATTAGAAAGAAGAAAGTAGCTTGAGGGTGAGTAAAGCTTGGTGTAGCCTAATTTTCATTTTAAAGTGAACTAATCCTTTAAGGTTAGGTTTAGGGCTAGGTTCAGGGTTAGTAGGCTTATTACCCAGTTACTGTAATTAATAAGTACATATGTACATGTGGAACGGGACTGTAAAATAAAGTGCTGCCGAACAAATCTTCAACAAAAACAATAGTGAATTTAACATCAAAATTTAACATCTATGTTAAAATGTGTTTTTATGTAAACTTTTCCTTTTAAATACTTTAGTCAGTTCAAGAATAATTTATGCAATTTTATATTATTTATTTAAAAGAATTAAAAGACAATTTCATGTCTATCCTTGTATTTTTCAGCTGGTTGAGGTATTTAGAAAGTAATTAGTAAAAATTACAGTTAAAACAGTGGCATATACAGAGAGTGTAAGAAAGTGAGCTAGCCTCATGCTGGCAGGAGACATGCCTTCATGTTCAGGTGACCGACGCGTAGCAGAGCACCTTGCGCTTGCCTCCTGAATCACAGCAGCACAGTATAAAAGCCAGAGGCGGCAGTGGACGGGATGAGAGATCTCCATCAGGATAACTCGCAGAGCTGCTCCGCACACTCATTCAGATACGAACAATTAACGGTACGATGTTGATGCAGGAAATTTATATAAACTTTTTATATACAATGTATATTTTATATATAATTTAAATATCTTTTTGTCTCTCTTTGTAAAAGTTATATTTCATGTAATTGTTCATGAGTTTTATTTTACTTGCAGATAATCACTGATTAGTCACCAAAAAGAGGGATGAAGACCATCAACTTTTTTACCGATTTGTTTCTTGTATTCGTAGCCAGTAATGCGAGCGCTTGGATTATCAGAAATGCGACTGAAACACTTGCCGGAACCAATCTCACTATCAATAAATCGGAAATGGGTGATGACGGATTGGCATCAATACCCAAATCAAGGCGAAAACGGTACATTTCGCAGGGTGACATGATAGCAATTCTGGACTATCACAACAAGGTGCGCGCGAGTGTTTTCCCACCTGCAGCAAACATGGAGTACATGGTAAGCAACCCACCATCCCTTTATTCTTTCCAAAGAAAAAATATGATGCATTTTACCCCTCATTATCAACACTAACTATATAAGGCTGATTAGACTGATATGTGGTGCTGCATTTAAATCATTCGACAGCTCCTCCTGCTGGATACAATAAAATATTAAAGTAGTTGATTATAATAGTATCAAAACATTTAATCCCAAATAAATGTACTTCTGAGGTATTAAATACTTGTTGATTTATTTTACACATAAATCTTAAGTATAAAATAATGCACACAAAACAGTGTCTTGATTTAATGTAAACATTTTTACGTGGGCGGTGTAAATAGTCACATGACTAGAACTGTTTAATCCCAGGTTGTTTGCAATTATTAAGTGTTATAAAGTGAAACAAGTATTCTGGGATTATCAGTCCTTGGCATTATATATACATACATAATCCTGGCATTATAGGCCTACATAATATTAATATAGGCCTAGTGATTTAATGTGAACATTTAGTCACATGACCAGAGATGTTTAACCCTATATATAATCCCATTTGTGTATATATATATATATATGTGTGTGTGTGTGGCATTAAACATCTTTGGTCATGTGACTAAATGTTTACATGAAATCACTATATACAGTAAATATAGCTATTTAGTCACATGACCAGAGACGTTTTGCACTATATATACTGTATATACACACACATGCATGTATTTATTTAACAAAAATATATACTATTTATATATAAAATATTTATATTTATATATAATATAAATTATATATAAATATACATGTATACATGTAAATATTTCTTTAATAAATACATGTATGTGTGTGTATTTATATATACATAATAAATATACACAGTACACATTAAGCATTAAGCGTGATTAATCGTTGGACAGCACTAATATATATATATATATATAAGTGGCTGGCAAGATCTGCCAGTTGCAGGCAGGGGAGGAGTACGAGACGGCCGTCAGGTCGGACACTTCGTGCTTTCCGTAGTGTGCCGTCATTCATGGCAGACCACACGACTTTTGCGATGATTGTAGCTGAAGACGTGGATGCGATTCCCATGTTTTGAATATCAGAAATTCAATATCAAGATTGGTTAAATACAGGAACTTTTCTAAGAAAAAACACATCTGACCAATGAGAATAAAGTGTGTCATCATCAAGGCTTTTGCAACTGATTTTGAGCAACTGCAGCAAAGCCACTGGAAGGCAAGCCTGCAACCTTTAGCCAAAAAAAGCATACCGGCTAATGCTAACTGGCGGTATGCAGGGAGGAGTTTTGAATGGCGACATGATAGGCTGAGAGGTGCCGCACGTGATTAAGTTAGCCGTTACGCTTTCTCCAATGGTAAGAGATACAGACCCTCTTATCTCCCTATAATAATATGATCTCTGACTGCAGTGCCTGACCTAGGCGGTTGGTCTCGTTTTGCTCTCGCAATACTTTGACGGCACATGGGATCGTAAGGCGGCTGCAGTGCCGATCAAAGTTGGACAAATTTTCTAACCAGAATGCAATGCTTTTGTCAGGCAGCAGTCAATCTTTGCGCCGCGGCATAAAGTTGAACAAGCCTACTGTGATTTCATGTGAACATTTAGTCACATGACCAGAGATATTTAATCCCAGTTTGTCCCTCAAAAAAATATTTTGTTGGGCAGTTTCATTTTATTTGACATGGATTTCATATGCTTTTCTCCATGGTAAAAAAAAAAAAATATATATATATATATATATATTTTATTGCACACAATTGCCAATTATGTTTTTATATATATTTTAGCTTTGGGATGAAGGCCTGGCCAGGTCAGCAGAAGCTTGGGCAGCTACCTGTTTTTGGGAACATGGACCTCCTTACCTTCTCCGATATCTGGGTCAAAACCTATCAGTCCGAACTGGCAAGTAAGTCTTGCAGGCGAACAGTTGTTTAGTACTGACACAGAACAACCTCACGGATCTTTATTGTTCCCTGAATAAAGAAGAATGGTGCTCATTAAAGACTTGAAATGTCACTTTGGCAGTATTATCAAATTACAAACGATGAACAAGACTCAAGGCAACAGGCCAGACCAGAATTTTGTGTTTTGGATTCAGTCCAGTGCATAATACTGTTTTTTTGTTTCTTTCCTAAATTGCACCCAAAATGTTTCTGCTCCTGCCAGTTACCGCTCCATTCTTCAGATGGTTAAACCTTGGTATGATGAAGTCAGAGATTATGCATTTCCATACCCGAGTGACTGCAATCCCCGCTGCCCCATGCGCTGTTATGGACCCATGTGCACACATTACACACAAGTGAGTTTGGTAGCAAGTCATAATTCAGATTAAGCAAACAGTAAAAACTGGCATGTCTGATGCTATCTGAATGTTACAGATGGTGTGGGCGTCATCAAACAGAGTTGGATGTGCCATCCAAACCTGTTACAATATGGTAGTGTGGGGTGCCGTGTGGAGGGAGGCAACGTACTTGGTCTGCAATTATTCCCCAAAGTTAGTCATGTTTTGTGACTCTAGCCAGATCTTACACCCTACAAGAGCACAGAGTACCATTCTTAGTCTGAAAATGCAAGTGCATGACTAAAGTGTAATGCATGCTTGTCTTTGTGGCACATTTTTAAAATAATCCTATTTTTTAGGGGCAACTGGATTGGTGAAGCACCTTACAGAGTCGGTGTGCCATGCTCAGCTTGTCCTCCGAGCTACGGAGGTTCATGCAGCAACAACATGTGCTTTCCTGCTGTCAGCTCAAACTTTATGTACTGGTTTAAATAAGCTGTCTGTCATATGTTTAACGCTATTGAGTGCATTTTTACAATGATGTTCTGTGTAATATATCTTTTAAATCTATATGCATTTTGTACAGCAGATTTAGCTGCTTTTTTAATGTGATGATACTTTCGATTCCAGAAATGGTGCTAATGTTAATAAAATCTTAACATGACCGTTTTAGTATCAGCCATCATATTGATGCTCATGGATAGTAGTTATATTTTCTTCTGGTGCACAGATCAAGTCTGTACTGATCACTCTATATAATAATGTTTATATTCCACTTTTATAGCCTACAAATTAAGTCCATTACGTCAGGGTTTTTCCAAGGTGCTTAGACATAAAACATTCAAGCTATTTTTTGTTTTTATAGCTGGCCATGTATTTTCAGTAGCAAAAACCGCTCTGAGGTTTTTGTAATGATAACGTTGAATGTATTTTCAACATTTTTATTTGGTCATGTAAAGTTCTCATACGTGTTGAGTTATTTTATATGTTGTGGTGTGTGCGTTACATTTAACTGTAGTTTGGCAGTTCATGATAAATGATCATGGAATGGTGCTCTTCAGTGTCAAGTATTGCTACTCTGAATATGATTAGCTTTTCTCTTTACATAATGTTTGCTGAACAGTAATGTTGCCATGGTTATACTTACATGACCTCAGATTGTGACCTCTACCTAACCCCACATCCTAGTGTATATTTATATGACTGTGTAATTTCATAAATTTGTATGATATATAATACAAATATTGTTGTGCCAGCATATCCTAACTAACAGTTCTTTCAATTGGTGGCTTACTGAGATGATTAATAACAGATATTTGTTATGCATTCCCAGCACACAGTAGCAGTATTGTTTTCTTCTTCTTCTTTTTTAAATAAGAGATATATGTAGATTGTATGCCCTTAAATTAACTTATCGGCCTAAACACAAGATATAGCACATATTGCACTGTGACCCAATACGCAGTTGGTGTAGTTTAAGTGTTTCTACAGTTTTGTTCTGAAAATATAATAAAGAAGTCTTTACTACTTGTGAGTGTTTGTTTTTAGGTACAGTCAAAGGCTTTATATAGAAAGACAGTGCACTTGTATTATCCGCTTGTTAAGTCGTGACGCAGGAAACGCCGTTTCTGTGTCCAAGCCCCGGCTCGTTTCACTTGAGAATGCCATCTCGACGGCCGTTTATGAGCGCTATTTATTCATATTAAACATTTAACATTTTAAAAAGTTAAACATTTAAAATACTTACAGTCTACACAACAGGCTCCGTACTCACAGCGTCACAGATATTATAAGATGAATCGCTGTCTGGCCATCTGGGATTTTGGTATGGATATAAAGGTTATGATTACAATTTTTTGGTAGTATTACACCACATCATGTGTGTATATTAGCACCGTTTGTTGTTTTCTTGTGGTATGATGTCAGACTTAACAACCGAATTATGAATGGGAGAAAGTGCAACACACAATATGGCGGAATAAGTACCGCCTTATAAATTAGATCCAATCGCCAATTGGTAAAGTCATTGCGTCACTGCAGCAGAAGCTCCGGTTCCTGTAGAAACAGACGAGTATGAGGTCTCTGCGGAACAAAAGTGGGCGTTTCTGTATTTGTGGGTGTCTTCAAACTGGTGGGTGTTTATATATCATGCAATGAAAATGATCCCCTTCACCTGACCCCACCCCTAAACTCTACCCACACTCTGACGTGGGCAAATCAGGTAACGCTCTCAAAAATGCCTCTCTGTTTATGGCCTCGCCCATCAATCATTAATGTCCTGCGGAGACCTGTACTTGGAACAGACGCGCATACTTAGGACTACGCATGCGCATTAGCATGATCCAGTTTGAAAAATTATTATTTTTTTGTTGTTGTTGTTGTTGCTGTTGTAATGATTCCAGCGTTTAGAAACAAAGTTTATGAGACAGCTATCGTCAGATTTCTTTAATTATTTCAAATATGAAATTTAATCGAAAGCTTGGTGAACAGCTTTGGAGAATTTGATGTTCCGGTTCCAAAGAGGTAGGAGCTGCACTTGCATGTCCGAGAGGCGTTTCAAAGATGGCCGCCGAGTGAAATGACTTGTCTTAAAGGAATTTTGGTACAGTTTAAAGGGATAGTTCACCTAAAAATGAAAATACTGTCATCATTTACTCACTCCCAAGTTGTTCCAAATCTGTATAAATTTCTTTGTTCTGCTAAACACAAAGGAAGATATTTTGAAGAAAGTGTGTAACCAGGCTGCTTTGGGGCACCATTGACTTCTAGTAGGGAAAAAAAATACTATGGAAGTCAATGGTGCCCCAGAACTGTTCAGTTTCTCACATTCTTCAAAATATCTTCCTTTGTGTTCAACAGAACAAAGAAATTTATACATGTTTGAAACAATCTGAGGGTTAGTAAATGATGACAGAATTTTCATTTTGGGGTGAACTATCCCTTTAAGGTGCACTGTATGTGTGTGAAAATAAGTGTCATAGGCTACAAATAGATGTAGTTTTAAGTTTACTGTAGATTTGGTGGACATTGCATTTAAGACATAAATTCAAATGCACACTGACATTTCTTCAAGTTCAGAGATGTATTGGGTTAATTTGTAAACACATTTCTAAGATTTTCCTGGCACATGTTGCTTCACTTTGTTTCAGTGTCTTTCAGAGGCCGCTGCACTACACAACCTTTATTGATTGTGTAAACATGTGTGTCTATGAAGCTAAATGGTTCCAGTTTTCCTGGACAGTTCTTCAGCGATTCTCCTCATCCACTTTCCAGATTTTATTTTGTATTATTTCTTCTTTTTTTAACCTCTTGTGTAACTTCAAATGTATGCCTTTCTCTTTTGGTTCTGTTGAACAATTCAAAGCTGTCTTCAAATCTGCAGGACTCGATTATAATAGTTTTGAGACACCTGAAAATATTCCTGATCACTGTGCAAGACTGATCTGGTGAAAACATTCTCAGCATTTCTGTATGTTGATAAAGTTGAAATACGAGCAATGGTGAACCAATAGTATGTTTGCTCAGGAAAAAAACAACACACCCCTGTTTTTATAATTTTGCAGACCATCAATATTGGCTGTGGATGTGAGCAGAAAAAAACTGAAAGACTTCCCCCTCTCCACCACCAAATAACAAACATAACAATTTAGCTCTCTCAGCAAAATATAGATCAAAACCACTGCATACATTAAAGGCCTTCTCTGCCAACAGATACATTGAAATAATCATTATTTTTCACACTAAAGAAAAGGCATCCTTTACCAGTTGCAAGACCTCTTTCACAGATGTGCACATTGTAAAGAATACCTCTAAAGGGAACTCGTTCTGTACTAAGATTACAGGAAAAAGTACCTGAAATTATGTGACTTTGCCAGAAATACCAGATTATTATGTGACAATCAGCTTCTCAAATTAAAATTCAAGCTATAGAAATCAGTTGTGTTTTGTATAAATTTAATCAATGTAATCACCCAGCCCAAATTTCATGTTCATGGAGAATATTCAGAGTTCACGGAGCTCAAACTTTCATTCCATATAGTGAAGGTTTTTTAAAAAAAAAATCACTCAATGCTGCCATCTAGTGTTTGTTTGGCCTGTGACAGTTACACAATACAGCAAAATGTCAAATGATAGATAGATAGATAGATAGATAGATAGATAGATAGATAGATAGATAGATAGATAGATAGATAGATAGATAGATAGATAGATGTACTTCATACTTGAGTATGACATTGAGTATGGATATGGCAGTATTAAAAATGTTTTCAATTATGGCAATTACAAAAAAACAAAACAAAAACAAAAACCCCCACTAAAACACATATTTTACACATAAATTATTTGATCACTGACTAGATTATTAGAAATAAGGCAAATGCACCGGTATATATACCTAAACGCTTCTGTGCTGTGGGTGTGGCGGTGCGCTTGTGGGCGTGGCTTAAAAGTCTACTATAAATGAGAAAAGCAGTATCACAAATTTAAACATTTGAACGTTCATTATTTTGCCGGGCAATGACTCATGATGACTCATTCATAAAGAAACTTGCAAGCAGATAAAAACAGATGGACTCGTCTATTTGAAATGCAAAAACTGCAGAGAAACTTTATTTCAGTAGGTCAACACCGGAGCTAAACGTCCACGCGCGGAACCGCATAAGGTAAAATGCTGCTTAATTTCAGTATAAAGAACACTTAACATTTCTTCTACAATATGTCAAACGTTACAAGGGTAACTCGAGTAAAGATAATATTAATTTCTTTAGAGGTAGCATTAGAGTTACTCATAATATATGGCTGAAGATGCTGCAGACTTTTGTGGTTAGTTTTAATGCAGACACGACCGTATGAAATATTGCATGTGTGTGTCAAAAGGCGTACACAAGTCTTTGATAAGTGAGAAACAATCACCTCAGTTGTGAAACTGCACTTTTCAGTCAGGCTTGTATGAACTGATCTATTGCTGAGCATCCATGCGAATCAATGCACTCAAATCAAATGTAATTATATTATGTAATTCTGTTATATCACATTATGTACAAAATTGTATACAAAAATATAAAAATATACATTAATGTGCGTTAACGTTTAGATTTGATTACAATCATTTTGATTTTACAGGTAGAGGGCAGATACCACTTTGGATTGTGTAGGTGACAGTTGTGAAGGAAACATGAAGTGTGGACATGAAGATTTATTTAGTGGGTTTGTGCTGCTTGTGATTGTCCAAACGGTGGTTTCCATGGTCATTCCCAATGCCACCCACTTAGAAGCCATCCTGGAAAAATACATGGATAAGGATGAGGCGTGGTGGCAATCCAAGCCAAGAGGCAAGAGAGCAATTTCACAGAGTGATATGCAACTCATTCTTGACCTACATAATAAGCTTAGGGGTCAAGTGTACCCCCCTGCCTCAAACATGGAGTACATGGTAAGATCACATGATTCTCTCTCAGTCACAATCCTGCTGAATCATGTTCCTAACCTACACAGATTTATCAATATATATCCTATATATATTTGCTGCAGAATGACTTTTTACCTGCCATATAGTTACTGCAAATTGTCTACATTATCATTTTGTCAGAATGACATTTTGTCTAAAACACTAAAAACTTAAATCAGTTGTTTTCTCTGGTACAAGTGAATTTAGACATTATAACAGAATTGACATTAAACAAAACATGGGCATTTATTGTCCATATGTGTTTTACTGGCAGATACCAATAACTTAAAAATCTCTAATATTGGCTGATAATTAATATGGTACTACTAATATATTGTTCATTCCTTCATTAAATCAAACTACACAAGGACGATCAACTGTGGAAAATATCAACTGTATTTCAAAAACTACTGCAAATGTGAAAACTTTCTATAAGATGTCATTTGACTTTGAAAAGGATTTAAAAATGGTGCTAAAGTACAACTTTTCCATTGAATCGTGAGTTAAAGGTCTATTTATACATTGGTGGGGTCATTAGGGGGCTCATAAATTTATCAGATGGCTCTGCCAACCAGTATTGGGTACCGCACCATAACCGCACTTTGCACAAATGCATTCAAACACACTGAACTACAGTCAAGTTGTGGTCTATAACAAACAGTTCATCAGGTACATCAGGGAGGCCAAAATGCAGCTTCTCCTTCCCACGTTCTGTGGCTCACCTACTGGCACTCAGCCAGACCTCTCATTGCTTTCTGGCCAAATATATGACCTGATACTTCTTAGAACCGTCTATGGTTTGCTGTTGCTGCTGCTTCTTCCCGCTGCATTGCAGTTGGCAGCAATGGAGGCAAATATTGACTCACACATCAAAGAACAGAATAGAATATAGCACTCTAAATGAACTTAGACCATCCCTTTATTATAGCTCTTAGGTCAAGTGTACAACTAAACAGTAGTTCTCCTTTTATTCCTAAAATATACCATTAATTTCCCTGCACTGCACATGGATCATTCCATACAACTGACACTTGCTATCAGCTGTAAGAGAATCGTTTCAAAACATTCTTCTTAGTCAATTACTTTTGAGTTGATAACATCTGTGGCGCTCTGGGACTCTGAACAATTCAGTGTTAAATCTGTCAAATCCCACCTGCCTGTATCCCACAGCAAGGTTTAACAGAATGTGTCTTTGTGTGGGGCGCAGGTAGGGGAGGAGACATTAGCTACCTCCATTCTGCGCAGTCCTCTGGGTAATTACTCTGAAAAGGAAGTGGAAGGAGTCACAAAGGAGGCATATCTCCCTTGGAATGCACCCAGATGGTTGCTGTAACTGCAAATTAGACATCACAACAAATAAACAATGTCAAGACGGGTCTCAAAGGCCACATAAAATGCCAGCGGGCTTTGCATCTCTGTGCTGGTTCTGCTCGTATGCAGAAAGCTTGCTATGCTTTTATTAAAAATTTTAAGTGTATGTTGTTGACAACAAGACATATTTTATAAAGCTTGCTTTAATATCATAAACAGCAGGAATGCAATCTAAGTAGCATCTAAGTAAGATTAAAATGAAAGGTAATTTTTTTAGGTAATTTATTATGCAATATGAAAGAATTATCAAGGTGGTTCAGCAGTAGTATTTGTTGAGGACTGCTGGAATGGAATGCACCAGCTCGGCACATATGGAACAGATTAGCGCAGGGCAGCAAACTACGTATATGTAATTTTAAATTAAGCTGCTGTGTATTGAAATAATCAGAACCCTGTGTAGAAAAGTACACTGTGCTTACTCTTTCATATAAAACACTTTAAACCTGTGGCAATCCTAATGGCAGTTCTAATGTCTTTTGTCCCAAGTTAGTGAAACAGAAATTCTTTATGGTTTTTAACTTCAACCGGCCCACTTGTAGATTTGTATCAATCTACTGCTCAGAAACAACCGTGCATTGACGTACATAGGCAGGTTCAACCATTTGCCAAAATAATGTTTTTTGAGGTGCTTTAATAGCTTTTTAAAACATTTGCTGTTGTGTTTTAAATGGATAGTTCACCCAGAAATTAAAATTATGTTGTTTTTTACTCACCCTCATGTCCACACATGGCTCCAGAGCAGCAGAGCTTTTATTATGCTGCAGACAAGCAGTCATTCGTATGTGGAGTGATAAAATGCAGTGCTGTTTTATCATATTAGATACATTTGTGTGTTGAAAGTTGTTATAATGCTACTCTGTGCGTTCGATCGGCGGCTACTATAAGAGACGTGTTGCACACCGCAGTAAGCTAGATCGATATTAGGCATGGTAAAACATGGTATTCGCTGTAAAACGAGATTTAAACAATCTTTGGTCTTTTCATAATTGCTACAAAATAAATCTTACATATTGTGCCTTTAATATATGGACCTTTTATCTTTATTTACTGCACAAATTATGACAGGTTCAGCTGCTGTGTTACCTACATTCACACAGTCAGTGTTTGGGATTGGCAACCGTATTTCACAAAAGGTGTGACTCTTAAACTGTACAGTACAGTATTCAAGTATTAATAACCTATGTTGGTGGAAGACAGTGACGCATAGTTCATTCCGAAACCACACATGAAAACACACATGAGACACACGGGTGCAGCGCAGAGTGGCATGTTGTACAGTATGACGTTGTCCAGTACAGTTATATTCTCTCGAAAATAGGTTGTCACTCTTGTAATTACCTGAACTGTTTTCAATGCAACTGTATGTAACACTCAAATACAAAACTGATAACCGTTTATGCTGCTATGACTTGTGTTCCTATGCTGTGACAGGTGTGGGACACTGAACTAGAGAGGAGTGCTGAGCATTGGGCACACACTTGTCTGTGGGAACATGGACCATCTCACTTACTGACCCGGATCGGCCAAAACCTGGGAGCTCACTGGGGCAGGTGCTGTATTAAAAATGGATAAAAATAATACTGAGGTCATATCAAATAACAATTGCATATCGTGCAGATCTCGTACATTAACGGTTTACTTTAAATATCATTATCTTTAGAGACAGACCCCCAACATTTCATGTCCAAGCCTGGTATGATGAGGTGAGAGATTTCAGTTACCCCTATCCACAAGAGTGTAACCCTCACTGCCCCTACAGATGCTCTGGACCAGTCTGCACGCATTACACACAGGTAAAACCACATTCACTTTACCAAATCAACAATATCCTCAAAAATCTGGCAGGACAAATATGAAAAAATATTTTGTAAAAAAATTTCTTTTTCAAATGTATTTGTATTTTCACAATATACATTGTTTCAAAGCTGCTTTACAGAAAATCATGATGTTAACCCTTCCTCACCAGCATTTTTAACATTTTATTTTAGCTTAATGCATTCTTTCTTTATCAGCACTTGATCCAGAGATTCTGTACTCTTTCAGAAGATGCATAATAGTGGCCTTTACTGTATAACAGTGAAAGGTTGGATTGACGGAAAATTCCATCAATGACAGGGAAAGATTTATAATATCTTAATATCTTCATGCCTTATAGTCGCATTTAACAGATTCGAGCTGGACGATAATATAGTTTAAATTTTGTGACAATACAAGCAATTTAAGCAGGTGAGATATGCTATAGTAAATGTGATGTTTTGATTTGTTCACAGCTGGTTTGGGCCACAAGCAACAAAATCGGCTGTGCCATCAATGTGTGCTACAACATGAATGTATGGGGGATGATCTGGGCCAAAGCCGTGTATCTGGTCTGCAATTACTCTCCCCCGTAAGAACGTTCATCTTTTTTTGTCATTTGCAATATGATATAATTCTAATAAAGAACTGTTATTAGCTTCTACCATTTGGCATCCTTTTCTCAGAGGTAACTGGTGGGGACATGCACCATACAAGCACGGGACCCCTTGCTCTGCCTGCCCACCCAGCTATGGCGGCGGTTGCAGAAACAACCTTTGCTATAAAGGTACTTAACTGACTATATTATTCAACCTGTGTTTAATTTTCCTTTTTTTATGTATTTAAATACAGTAGACTTAATTTGTTTATTTAGTGTGATTAAAAAAAACAATGAAAAGAAAGAAAGACTCATTTCAATTCAATGTATATGAATTATCTTCATTTGGGGGCTTTTTTGCAGCAAATTGATATGTGATTCATTGCAATTCATTTGATTCATTATCATGATGTACAGTAGTGGCCAGAAGTGATGTCTGGAGGGGATATTTGTTTTTAATGGCCGTACAAGTTTGATTAAATATGAGGAATATTTTAAATATGAGGGAAGAACAAAGCACTAAACTTGGTTAAGATATTTATCTGACAAAATTGTTTGGCAAAAAAAAAAAGCCTACAGCTACAGGTTTTATTTTACTACGCAAAACAAAAGGCATAGAAAAACAAAAAGCTCACAGGAAAAAGCATACATTGACTACAGCATAATCAGTTATTATTTTGTTGGTTCTCTCTTGTTTTTGCATATGTTCATAACTTCTTTGTATGACAGCCTGGCCAAAAATGCTGTCCACACAATTTGGCATGTTTCATGGCGTTATCACAAATAAAACTGAATTAAAGCAAAACTATACAATATACTTAAAAATCTTTAACATAATTAATAATAATATTAATTTCCTAGGCCAGATATCACTTTTGGCCACTGTATTATGCAGTTAATTTGATTAAGACATTTTTAACTATTTACATCCCTAAACTAGTAATGACATTTTTTTTTTAGCTAACATTTGTGAAGACTGTAAGTCCTAAATCATTTTTAAAATGTAATTAAATTGTGCTCTCTTCAGATGATGGCAGTCATTATCATTACACCCCCGAGACAGAGGAAAATAACTATATCGAACCAGAACCAGAGCCAGTCCGAAGCCATGACACTCACTACAGGGATGAGACCACGACACCGTCTCCCAATGAGAACATTGAGAGGAATGAAGTCATCAGTACTTCCCAGATGTGTAAGCTAATTTAAGTTCATTGTTTGATGTAAGATATTTAAAAGTTGGTGGGGCTGTGATGTCTTTGCTGGGTGATATCAGAAGGTATGTATGTTTCTAAGATATGTACATTCTCTTGGGGTACATTTACAAGCAGAAACATGTCTAAAGGGGACCTATTATGCAAAACTCACTTTTGCATGGTGTTTGGACATAAATGTGTGTTGGCAGTGTGTGTACACAACCACCCTATAATGATAAAAATCCAACCACACCTTTTTTTTAATCCCCTTAAATCATAAGCAGTGTCTCAGAACAAGCTGTTTCCAGATCCCTGGCAGTGTGATGTCACATTAGCCACAGGCCCCGTCCACGAGTGTTGGCAGACACTGCCGTTTTAACATAGAACCGCCCTGAGCGAGTTCACAGCGAATTGTACACAGTCTGTCATTGCTGCATTGACGAGAACGTCTACCAAGCGTTTTAGGTGTTCTGTAGCTGGATGGATTAATCCACATAGCTCTCTCCATTTACTCCCTAAATCTGAGCCACTGAAGACGAGGTGGATTAATTTTGTTTTCGAAGAAAATGCTCCCTCAACTCTACAGAAATTCGTTTATGTCTGCGAGAATCATTTCACACCGGACTGCTTTGTGAATGGATGCCAAAACAAAGGAACAATACAAAACAGAGGTTGTGCTCAAAATGTGTTACTCAAGGATAGACCAGTAAACTGTTCGTGATCCATCTTATAGCCTCCAGAGTGATACTGGATACGGCAGTAATGAAGGCGAGAGCACTTTATTACAGTTCATCAGATTTACCAGTTTATTAAGCACCACCCGAAAAGGCATAAGTCTTTATATATTTGTTTACTGTTAGTTGTAACGAGTATTTCTGTGTAATTCGCTGTGTATGTTGATGATAATGCAAGGGAGAGAGAGAGTTTAATAATATTAAATATTAAATAATATTTTAATTCACACTTGCACTGTGTTTTATTAAGCTGTTACAGAGATTTTCTAGGGTGAAAATGGACGCTTCATCTTTTGTGTGAAGTTAAGTACAATAAACATAAAACTCATCTGTAAAGTTTTGGCCATCATTCGGACGGGGTCAGGTACAACAGGATTGTACTAATATAGTGGAAGAAGACAATATAAGTTATAACTAATTAAACTAAACTATACCTGTTCTATCTCCATGCAGCATATATTTGCAGTTTCTGTCATCATAAGGAGAATGAGCTCTTGAAGCTCCGCCCTCTTAGGTAGACTGCAGCAGCTCATTTGCATTTAAAGGGCACGCACTGAAACGGCGTGTTTTTGCTCAACCCCAAAAAGTGGCAATTTTAACATGCTATAAAAAATTATCTATGGGGTATTTTGAGCTAAAACTTCACATACACACTCTGGGGACATCAGAGACTCATTTTACATCTTGTAAAATGGGGCATAATAGGTCCCCTTTAATATTGAAGAAAGAGAATAGTATTCACCTAACTTAGCACATGAGAATCCATTACTAAAAGGTTAACCAGAAAATACATATCGCATCTATGCTTATATATTTTTTCTGCAGCTCAGCAAGTAGCATGTGATACTAGATTACGTGATCAGTGCAAAGGAACTACTTGTAACAGGTAAAGTAGGTTGATTCACACATCAGTTACAAAATAATGTGGTTAGGTCATGCTATCATGTATTATTTTCATGACTGGTAAATCTTTAATCAGGTATGAGTGCCCACCAGGCTGCTTCTACAACTGTGGAAAAGTAATTGGATCGGGTCATTATGACATGGTAGGTAAATACATTAGTTTTGTATTACTTTTCATTTTCTGTGGGATAAGCTCTCAAGATTACAAGTTTATTTTTTACAGTTACATATTTAAATACTATATCCAGTTTTAGATGGATTGTGGTCAGCTCAGGGTCTCTCTCGTTAATTTTGCTCTTTTTCCAGCAATCCAGTATTTGTGGCAGCGGCTTGCATGCTGGAATAATAGATGACGATGGAGGCTGGCTGGATGTCACCAGGGTGGGCAGAAGGCAACGATTCTCAAAGTCCTTCAAAAATGGAATTCAGACTCTGGCGTAAGTCATATAACCCACATGTTTATTTCATGCTGCTGGATGTAGGTTCAACATTGTTCTCACGTTTTATTTCCATTTTATTCCTCAGGAAGAATCAGAGTGCCAATGCCTTTACCGTATCAAATGTCCCAGGTTAGTGCATGCATGATCATTCTTAATGAGACTGAGTTGCTAAAGTTTCAGAAAAGAAATTTAAAAACAAATGTTTTGTGACTTCCAGTGAAAGCAATTAATTGTGAAACTACGGTGGCACAATTCTGTCCTTTCAAGAAACCAGTCCAGCACTGTCCCAGGTGAACTTACTTTATAATAAAAATAATATTGCCAGATTACACAAGGTACCATGTAGTAAATTTGGAAAAAAACATTTTTTTTGTTTAATAATGCAACAGCTAACAAGATGTGTTTTTTTCAGGTTGTATTGTCCTCGTAATTGCTTGTACAACAGCTATGCACGAGTAATCGGAACCCGCTATTATTCAGATGTAAGTCTTCATGCCCATTTATGGGTCTGTTCACAAAGAACATGTTTTGCATTCCACCGCACTGCTTTTCCATTGTTTTTCTATGTAAACATGCACTAGATGGACATCTTTGATCATTGCTCTCACATCTTGCATCTTTCGAAGTGCCTCGCACATGACACAGGGTTAAAAAAACGTGAAGTTAAAGTTGTTTTAAAAAATGTGTCTGAGGACATTGTGTTATTTTATTTAATTTCACTGCCCTGCGTTGCCCTTTGTGTGTTTTTAAGCACGAAAATTCTGTTCTTCGAAACACAAATTAAGATATTTTTTATTAAATCTGAGAGGTTTCTGACTCGTCCATAGACAGCAATATAACCACCACTTTCAAGGTCCAGAAAGGTACTAAAGACATCACTAAAACAGTCCATGTGACTACAGTGGTTCAACCTTAATGTTATGAAGCGACAAAAATACTTTTTGTGCGCAAAAACAAAACAAAAATAACGACTTTATTCAACAATATCTTCTCTTCTGTGTCATTCTCATACGTTGTTTACATCCAGCGCTTCCAGGTTCTCTGTCAGAACGCCGACTCATCATTGGCCGGCTCCTGCGTCGGCATCACATGCATGCGTCGTGCTGCTCTCGTGTGCAGCTTTGGCCAATACTGAGCTGGCATTCAGACGTAAACACTGAAGTCTTCACTGTGCTTACTGTGGCAATTACGTAAGGATAAAGACAGGGAAGAGAAGATATTGTTGAATAAATTTGTTAATTTTGTTTTGATTTTGTGCACAAAAAGTATTCTCGTTGCTTCATAAAATTAAGGTTGAATCACTGCAGTCACGTCGACTGTTTTAACAATGTCTTTAGTACCTTTCTGGACCTTGAAAGTGTTGATTATATTGCTGTCTATGGACGAGTCACATACCTCTTAGATCTCAGCAAAAATATCTTAATTTGTGTTTCGAAGATGAACGAAGGTCTTACAGGTGTGGAACGACATGAGAGTGAGTAATTAATGACAGAATTTTCATTTTTGGGTGAACTAACCCTTTAACTTTTGTCTCAATAAGCTCCTAATTACTGCTTATTAATAGTTAGTAAGGTAGTTGTTAAATTTAGGTATTGGTGTAGGATTAAGGGATGTAGAATAAGGTCATGCAGAATAATGCATTGATATGTGTTTTAGAAGTACTAATAAACAGCAAATATCCTACTAATATGCGTGCTAATAGGCAACTACTTAATAGTGAGAATTGGACCCTAAACTAAAGTGTTACCAAGATCTCAAACTGCTCAGATTTGCATTATACATTTTTTTAATTGGACTTCATTTCAATTTGGACCTCAAATGTCTGATTTGAGTCTACTTTTATTTCCACTAAGGAATTTTAGGAGACTCATTTGAAACTAAGTTAATACTTGATACATAATTGATTACTCACATAAATCTCCTGAGCTATAAAAGAACAATGTCTGAGCAATGAAATGTTCCTCTGGGTCACTCTATTGCAGCTATAAAGCCACTCTTCTGTTACAACTGCTGTAGAAAATGAGCCATATTTCCTTTTTCTGTCCCACTGAGCAGAATTCCAGTATATGCAGGGCAGCTATCCACGCAGGGGTAATTCGAAGTGACTCAGGTGGTTATCTGGACGTAATGCCTGTGGACAAGAGGAGGCAGTACAAGGGCTCGTACCAGAATGGCATCACCTCAGAGAGGTACTGAATGTGTTGAGTCAGCTTTTGAGCTACTACTGCCGTGTAGCTGATCTTTCCTTCTTGACTTCTGGTCTTCAGACTAATTTGTCTAATATCCCTCTATATGAGCTTGGTTGGATAACGTAATCATTTTATTTAGTGGCTGGCTGAACCGTAATCTTATAAACTCTGCATTTCTCCTAAGTAAAACCAGACCACCTACATAGCATGGTTTTATTTTGTTTTATTACATAGCCTGTTGAGGGTATCATGAGTATCTGAAGCGTGATTAATGAATCATACTAGCATTTAAATCATATATCTTTCTGTCCTGCTGGATCTGGATTAATATTGGCCATTATTCTTCCATTTAGCCTACAGAATCCCCCAGGAGGCAAAGCGTTCAGAGTGTTTGCGGTCATTTGAAACCATCCTCCAAGGACGGATGCAAAGAAATAGAGCTCTTGGTAATGTAACAGCCGGTAATTACCACGCATTTGGTTTGCTGGTCTTGCTGGGCTGGATTTAAGGCCAGTGCTGTCACGAAAAATCTCCTCAACAGGAAAAAAAGACATTGACTTTGACACCATCTGGTCCTGAGAAAACTGAGTCTCCATGATTTTTTGTCTGCATGTAAATGTCATGTATATACAAGTTGTAAATACAGTGAGTTTTTATTCATTACATTAATTCTTGTATGTTTTTATATAGGTATATGTTGTTATTTTAAGCTCATAAAGATATAAAGCATTCCTTAAAATAACAAAATAGGCAATTGTGCATGCAAACACAACAGTCCGAACATGTCGAATGTGTAGAAAAGGCCATATAATATTACAGTTTATATTTTTGTAAACATATTTTTATATCAGTGTTCAGAAGCTGCTCAATGGTGTATTGCGCTTTACAGTATATTATGCTGCATATGTTCAGAATTTGATACTGTAACAACCTGGCAGGCCAGGAAATCATTATTGCTTTAGAAGAATTTGAAAAATGTACCACAAAAGGAGCAATATGGAAAAGCAGAGGGACTTTTTTGTGTTATTTATTATCATGCAATCTAAAATAAAAATATTTAGACTTACAATTCTTCTGTTGCAAATATCACTATAATATCCTATTATGACATTTTGAGTACATCTTATTGCAGAGAAAGTATATTGAAATATTTCACAATGGTCCCATCACAATGTTCAGTTTTGATCTATTATATATTTGAATTTCTGTGATTGTTGGCTAAACACAGCTGTGAGGTTATTTCAAATTCAAGACTCTGGAAAGCGCAGACGGAGCCTCTGCACCTTGAAGAATGAAAACGCAACGTGCCTTATGTAAAAACACTCAAGTTCTGCTGGCAGTGCACCGGCACCACAGACAAAGAAGGACATTGTGTGTATGCTGGTGTGTGTGATGATTTTAATCTCACTTCCTGGAGTGCATTTCCTCCATGTCGGGCACAGATGTGGTTGAGTGGTAGTAACGGGCTCTCTGTCACTCACCTTGACCTCTCTCATTTCCTGTCTTGCCCTCTCAGGCTCTCTTGAGATCATTGCCTCCAGGCTTAGAACCCTATGCAGTTTATCATAAAATTACAAGTGTGTTTTTGCCTTGTTCATATAGCCATCAAATGTTTTTTTTTTTTCAAATGAGTTTTTGAAGAACTTAAAGGTGCACTCATGAAGTTTCACCTTATTAAAAGTTTTAATAAAAAAGTACACTACCATGCAAAAGTTTGGGGTCAGTAATATTTTCTTTTAAGAAATGAACGCTTTTATTCAGCAAGTAAGCATTAATCAAAAGTGTCAGTAAAGACATCTATGTTATAAAAGATTTCTCTTTCAAATATATGTGCTTTTTTCTCTTTTAAATATATGCTGTTTTTTTTACTTTTTTTTCATCAAAGAATACTGATGAATCTTGACATTGTCATCCTGGAATATGGCCATGATACATCTTAATACATGGTTGTTTAAAAAATTAAAAGTTTCATTAAGAAAAAAAGCAACATTTTGGACAAAAAGCTTAGAAAATCGCATTTTTGTCAAAGACTTCGACTAAATCAGATTTAGAAGATCAAAACATAGATGGATTAGATTGAGTCCATTACCTCAAAACCCCCAAAACGTGCAAATTTATTACCTTTTCATGGGTTCACCATTTCATTCGGTAATGAATTTCATTAGGTAGTTTGATTCATATGCTGTTAAATGTTTGATGATCACGTTACATGTGTAAGCAATGCTTCTATCGCGTGTTTCTGCTTCTTCGCCTGTGTTTTTATCTGGAGATTCTTTGCTCTTGCAGAAGATGCGTAATAGTATCCCCTACCGTCTAACAGTGAACACATGGATTGCCGGAAATTTCTGTCAATGGTGGGGAAAGAGTTGATTTGAAGTAAAATCCTATGTACCTTACCAGTGTACTACACAAAAATTCACATACTTAGAATTAGGAACATAATATAAATCAATATTTTCAAACAAATCTACTGGATTGGATGCCAAAACATGTTTAGAGACAGTATGTGAAAAAAGTATTAATAGGCTACTCAACCAAATGAGTAAACACAACTACAAGCCAAGTATACTTAAAATATTGAACTTTTAAATATATCTTGATCAAAAGATTGAGTACAAGTGGGCCAAATTATACTTTTCTTAGACTTTCCTGTCAGTATAAGTCAAGTATAATTCTCATGTTATTAGAGACCTCCAACGGTAGAATAAAGTCATTATGGCTGCCTATCTACAAAATCATTTGTAACAGAAAACATAAAAAACAAGATTGACATTGTGAGGTCACAAAATGTTAACTATAGCATAAAGGCTAACAACTTGCTTCTATTTATCAGCTTTTGTAAAACAATTTGCAATATAAGATACACATTGCAGTAGTTACCCATCTTTTGCCAACGCACACTTTAAAGCAAGCCTTCTGAACAATAGTCACCAGTCTGTTAGATGACAGTTACCAGGAGATGGAAGCTGTGTTGTGGAGGAACCAGAGCAGATCTGTACGATGGTATCCAGAGAGAAGAGGCATGCATCAGAGCTCTGTCAAAATTCACAGGCCAGTGTGGCAGAAGCTGGAGCTGGAACAGGATAAGGACATGTCTGTACTCAAGACACAGAGGTGGCACAACAATCAAATACAAAAACACAATGGGATTGTTCCTGGTGTTTATTATTGTTATTATTATTATTTCTACATATTTTTGCATATTGACAAAGTCTCCCAAGTGTAAACCCAAGTAAATACATGTCTATATCCTCAAGATATGTTATGGACCTTTGAACCATGGGCAGTGAATGTGAAGCTACACAGGTTTCACATGCTCATGTGTTCTTGGTTTGGATCCAAGGTCTGAAAACAGTGCAACCTTATATTTTATATTTGCACCCAACAAACTATTGACTGGATGCATATAAACTGTAATGAAAAATGTTTGTGGTTCATACTGCGGTCAAAACGAATTATGATCAAAATGCCACCAAACATTATGAGCCGCTCATAAACATAAACAAACGTTTTGTGGCCAAAACGTTGTGCACCGTTTTGAGCTTGAACGTGCCCCAGACTTCCCTCTAGAGTAGATAGATTATTCCTGATAACAAAATATATAACAAATAAATTACATTAGCTAGCAAGTTAAAACTATGTCTTGTCAGTATTATTTTTGGGTTAACAGTATAAGAAAAGAACTGTTACTTGGCCAAACTTAAATGCAACAAAGTTACAACCAACCAATCTCGTTCAACAAACACAGACCGGAAGTTAACTTCAGGCCAGGGGCAGAACTTAATACCGTGATCCCAAAGCGCGACCAGGTGTTTGTGAATACTTTGGTTTGCTATATATAACCGTGGCAACGCGCGTATGTCCGATTAAACTGTCTATGTAATGCAGTGTTTTCTTTATTTGTAACATTTGATAGTTATATTAATTTAAATATTTAATATTTTAAAAATGTCATTTAAAATATTTATTTAAATTTGACAATTTTATTTAATTCTGAATATTAGTCAAATAATATTTATAATATCAGTTAAATGTGTCTTTATACATAAAAATGCCTTTTAATTTTAGGCATCTGTTGACAACCTACCGACAGGACCGAAAGTGTTTATTGCACAAAATGTAATTTCAATGGTTTCAGGCTTTCAGCAGCCAATAAGCCACAGCGGAAAACACATTGTGGTTTTCACAAACCACATTTATCCAAGCCTGGGTCGAATATTCTTTTACCTTGTGTAATTTTGTTTATGGTTTTCAAGGATGAGGACATGTCACGCAACCTGCCCATGCATCTGCCTATTTAGTTTGCTTCTTTACATGGTACAGCCTATGCATGATTATATGGATAGCTGCATTTTATTATTTGTATTTAGCATTGAATTTTCCTTAGTGCCCACAGTCCTTTCAGAACAGACCTGTGATCCACCAGTCAAGAACCAGTGGTCCACAGAGAGATGACCACAGCATTGAATAGTGAGGATGTCTATTTGTGACCAATCCATTTTTGATATCCACAACCAGTTTCTAGAAATGCCTCACACATTCATATGAATTCCTCAGAAGCCACTCTCTTGAGTGGACATATATGATGTGTATGCGGTCGACAATAAGTACCTTCACATAAGAGCTTGCAGAGGCCGTGTGCGAGCTCACCACCACAGCAGATTTTAATGAGTATTATTCTAACATACTTAAAGCAGGATCTTGGTGATGAGGGTGCTTTTCTTTGCATTGCTGGTTTGTATAATGATAATGGAATATTTTTAACAGTGCTTATATACATAAATATCCAGCTCCTAACCCACAGAAGTGTCATATCTGGTTCCAGATGTTTTCATTCTATACATGTAAGTGTATTTTTGAAAATAAGACATTGTGCATGGGCTTGTATGGGACAGAATTACAGGAAAACTGTAGTAACTTGATCTGAGATACGTTATGATTCCAAAATGTTGGTTGCAGATTTTGATGTTCTGGGTGGAAAGTGTGGGTCATCTTGATTACATATAGTTTTTATATACACAAAGAGGGAATTATTCTGAAAATCTTTCAAACTGAGGCCACACCATTTGCTGATATGCTGAAATATTATTCATCTTACAGGTTTGTGTTTTTTTTTTTTTTTTTCGTTTCACCCACACAACCCTCCCGTTTCTCACTGCCCTAATTTTTTTGCGTTTCCCCCTCCCGGTTGCGATATTGGCTGTGTTCTAAGATGTATTTGTCAAGATCCCACACACACTGAGGTTGTGCCAATGTGGTGGTTGTGCAAGTTTTCCCTATGTTCACACAGCAGTAGTAAAGCAAAGAGCTTTCTGCCCACTCCCCATGTACCCCCACTGTATGTCCTCGAAGAACCTGAGGAAAATTTTCCGCCATGGCTAAAATAGGCATGCTAATGTTTGGCACGAGCCCTTGGTGCCCTCCTGTCGCTGACCTGAGCAGTGTGCACACAACCGAGCCTACTATTTTGATCTTAATATTTATGAATTTCATTAAATTGTATATTTTGCTTCATTAGGAGTACACACTGTGTCTTGAAATCACGACAGAGGGTTCGTTTTTGTCAGCTTATGTGAAGCCAGCTGAAAGAGAGTGGTTTGTTTGGGTTGGATGCCTCAGTGGGTCATTTTGATGAAAACGTCCTGGATTAATTCATGCATTGATTATATGTTGCTTTATTTGCAATATTATTACAATAATCAGCAATACAAACATTATGCTCTACAACTTCAAATGAATTAAATCTCAACTTTGTTTCTTGCGACTCTGACTTTATATCTCACAATGGGATTTATCTCATAATTATAACTTTATATCTCATAGTGTGACTTTGTCTCACATTTGTGAATTTATTTCTTACAATGTTACTTTATATCTCACAATGTGATGTTATATCTTATAATTATGACTTTATTTCTTATAATTATGACTTTTTATCAAACAACATCACTATTTATATCTCACAATTGTGACTTTTCATACAATGTGATGTTTTTCTCACAATTCTGAATTTAAATCTAACAATTGTGACTTAATATCTCACAATTATGACTTTATATCTCATAGTGTGACTTTGTCTCACAGTTGTGACTTTATATCCAACAACGTGACTATATATCTCACAATTATGAATTTATTTCTCCCAATGTACCTTTATATCCCACAATGTGATGTTATATCTCATAATTATGACTTTATATCTCATAGTGTGACTTTGTTTCATAATTGTGACTTTATATCCAACAACATGACAATATAGGCTATCTCACAATTATGAATTTATTTCTAACAATGTAACTTTATATCTCACAATGTAATGTTATATCTTATAATTATGACTTTATTTCTCATAATTTTCTTAAATGTTTTAGTCACAGAAAAGTCACAATTGTGAGATAAATAGTGATGTTGTTGGATATAAAGTTTTATATCCAACAACATCACTATTTATATCACACAGTTGTGACTTTTCTCACAATGTGACGTTATATCTCACAATTATTAATTTAAATTTAACAATTGTGACTTAATATCTCACAATTATGACTTTATATATCATAATTATGACTTTATATCTCACAATTGTGACTTTATATCTCACAATGTAATGTTATATCTCACAATTCTGAATTTAAATCTAACAATTGTGACTTCATATCTCACAATTATCACTTTATATCTCATAATTATGACTTTATATCCAACAATGTGACTATTTATATGTAACAATTGTGACTTTTCTCACAATGTGATGTTATATCTCATAATTCTGAATTTAAATCTAACAAGTATGAGTTTATATCTCATAAATTATGATTTATATCTCACAATTTGACTTTCTCATTTTAAACTAATCACAATTACCTTTTTATTTTTTACTCTGAAGCAGAAACAGACATCCACAATATCCTTTAATTAGGAAACACAAGCACTGCTTATAAAATCACTGGCATACAGTAGGTTTCTCATATATTGAATTAATGAGGTCCTAAACCACTGGCAAAACATTATAGATTATGCATGCAAAGAAAGGAAGCATTTCAAACCACACTCTCAGTTATTCTACAGCATACTAACCATTTCAGAAAACAAACAATTTGCTGTGGATGTGTTGCTCTGTCTTCAAATATATGCCCTGTGACTTTGAAT
Source organism: Elopichthys bambusa (assembly GCA_037101425.1). Lineage (NCBI taxonomy): Eukaryota > Metazoa > Chordata > Actinopteri > Cypriniformes > Xenocyprididae > Elopichthys > Elopichthys bambusa. The sequence continues at coordinate 14,078,681 of CM074437.1, forward strand.
GCTGACTGTGCAGTACTTACATAAGTGCACTGTGCAGTGTGTACACTGCGATGACATGATTTCATCCAAGTCGTGGTGTTTATATGGGTGCTGGGGTTTCGTTCGCCAAAGGTAAACAGCGAGAGGTGCTGCTTATAGAACTGCCCTGCTTAATGATATGGTCAGAAGAGGGGCTAGTCCTCACTCTCCACGTCATCTCTGACCTTTTTTCTGTTTGGAGGAGGTATTTGATTTCACTTTTTTTTTCTCACGTTCACACATAAACCATTGTGGACAGTAGGTGAGTGTAAAATAGTAGCTTTGTTTTGATCTGATAGAGGTGAAGCAGTCAAATCATCAAAGCATGGCATGCAACCAAAAGGAACGCCAGTAAAATCAGTTTTATAGATATGAAATTATTGTATCTTCTGCTTGATCTGTTCCTCTTCGAGTTTAAGACAACATGCTGACTGCATCATTGCAGTGCTACATGTGTCTTCATATTTAAATTCATGCATTTGGTAAATGCTTTTATCCTAAGCAACTTTGCATTCATCCATTTAAAGGGTTAATTCACCCAAAAATGAAAGTTCTGTCATCATTTACTCACCCTCAAGTTGTTCCAAACCTGTATAAATTTCTTTGTTCTGCAAATACACAAAGAAAGATATTTGGAAGAATGTTTGTAACCAAGCAGATCTTGTCCACCATTGACTACCATAGTAGGAAAAAATAATACTATGGTAGTCAATGGGGGGCGAGATCTGCTTGGTTACAAACATTCTTTCAAATATCTTCCTTTATATTGAGCAGAACAAAGAAATTTATACAGGTTTGGAACAACTTGAGCGAGTAAATGACAGAATTTTCATTTTTGGGTGAACTATCCCTTTAATCACTTTATGCATTCCCTGGAAATTGAACCAATGACCTTGCGGGTTGCATTAAACAATATATTAAGTGCAATAGGGTCTGGCTGCAGACTTAAGGGGCAAGTGGAGCTCCACTCTCGAACAGGAAATACGTCATCTCCACTAGTGGAGCTAGCTACAGCTATGGCCACCTGGGCATGCGTACATCAATATTGCGTCATTTAATTATTGTATTTGCATTATTCTAAGGATAGGTGTAGATGTTGGTAAAACACAATCTGATGAGTAGTAATTTTATTAATTGCTATGCTGAGACAAAATTATTCAAAGTGGAGGTGACGTATTTCCTGTTCGAGAGTGGGGCTCCATTCGCCCATTGTCTGCAGCCAGACCCTTCTCATTAAGTGTGATATTAGAAAGACACCATGTTGTTTTCAAAATTAAATAGCTTTTATATTGTCTCCATACTAGAGCCAAAGCCAATACAGCTAATATTACGTAAAAATATTTATTTTCTATTAAGTTGACAGTGGGTTTTAGATGAATAGGGCTATACCTGAACAGAATTTAATAAAATTCAGATTTATATGTATATATAAGTGTTTTTCACAAGTAATATATTATTGTGTTCATGTGTTTTTAAAGATGTTCTGTTTGTCATTAGTTCTCAGATTAGTTTTTGGTCTCCATTGCCTGTTTCATCGCAATCTAACATGAACGTGTTCACACTACAATTGTAAACATACGACGAAATGTGGGAAGGCAAGCACAAACGACGTGTTCGCCTAATTTATTAATGTTATCTGTAAAATGTTCATAATGTGGCCGCCAAAAGAGGAGCAAAACTCCTGATGGTCTGTCAGCATTCCCCATATTGCCAGTTGTTTCCCACCAGCTGTTTAAAAGCAACACTGCCCTCTACTGGACTCTTTGGCTTCATTTCCTCCTGTTGTCATTGCAATTTTCATTTCAATTAGCCTTAAGCACAAAAAATCCTATTGTTCTGCAGATGTGATAATTCATTATCACAAGGAAACGTCCTAGTAAGCACGGCCCACTGGGTGGTTTGGAAATATTGCATCTCAATCCCACAAGCAATATTTTAATAAACCGACCGTGACTGCACTACAGAAATGTTCAAATGTACACATAATTTCATAAAAGAAACCTTGCAACAGGAATTACACTGATATGTATTGCAGTGTGTTTCATATTATAAAGCCAAAAAGAACAGTCATAACCTGCTCTGCATTCACTCATGCCTGCTCCACAAAGGAATGTAATGAAAGTGCTCAATTTGTCAGGGCTACCTACGCTTGACGAAACATTATGTTCTTTTTTTGCCCTGTTTTCAACCTTTAAATTTAGTCTCATCAAGTCTTGGATAACAAGGGAGCCCTTTATAAGGGGACACTGGGGGCACAGTCAAAGCAGGTCTGTGTGGAAGAAGCCAAAATTCGTCTTGCTTCAGGGAAGTTTGGCACAATATATACTGCTTTCTTCCTGATAATCAAAGAAAGAGCAAATGCAGCAGAACTGTGTGTGTAGACCACAGGGAACCAGTGGGGTTAAGCTAAGCAGAAAGAAAATAAACCCCATTTCAACAGACTGGACGCCTATGGCCTCATAGACCCACTGTGGCACCTCAGATGTGCAGCTGAGCTACTCGTTCAGCTCCAAAATATATTCATTTGTGGGTACTGATGATATTTTTGCATACCTTTTGGTGCAGATGCATTTCCAAAATTTTCCAACAAGAAAACATATTGATTTAAGTCTAAATTTCTCCCCTTTTAGTCATCTCTCAAGCATAGAGATGCAGTGTTTCCGTTCTTATTTGTGCTAGTTCGCTTAGTTCACTATATCATTTTAGGTAAATCAATTCTAGGCCAGCCATTGAAGATATTAAAAATCTTGAGGTTTGCACACACAAACAGTCCATTAAAAATAGCCAAAATAATCACATATGACTTGTGATTATTTACTCGCTGATTTTTGCATTTGTGGATGGCAATGTATCAGTGTGCCTATTAAACCCAGGGGGAAAATACCTGGCAGGAGGCCATCAGTGGTGATTGACATGTTTTCCTGTCTGTAACCACCTCAACTAATGGCAGTTTCAGCAGGTGTGACCTAAGCACACTTCCTCTGCATGTCTTATTTAAATGTGGCATTACCTGTAAAGGTCTCAAATACAATTATGTTCTGTCATTCATTTTGTCATACTTTCATGGAATGTGAGTAGATGTTAAATGTGCAATTAATATCTTAAACTGCTTTTGTCTTCATTTATTTATTAATTAATAATTTATTTATTAATTATTAATTGATCTCAAAAAAGATAATTTCATTCAATAAGCAGCATAAAAAGACACTCTTTGGAGACAGCAATAGAAAGCTGTTCAGTAGCATATATTTCATTTGAACATTGAGTGTTAAACAATAATATATATTTACATTTTTAATTACCATTAATGTATATACACATTTTTCTATATACACATTGTAAATATCTATATAGTGATATTCAGTGTTGGGGGTAACACATTACAAGTAACTTGAGTTTTGTCATTTTACTTTTCCTAGTAACTAGTAAAGTAACACATTTACTTTTACTTTTTCAAATAAGTAATGCAAGTTACTTTTTCACATTTATTGACCACAGCTCTCCTGTCCCCATGTTAAGAGAAATAAAAGGTGTTGCGTGTGCTGTGTGAACATGATGGTTATTGTAGTTCTAGACTAAATGTGACATTCAGTATTCCTCAGAATTAATAAAAACTGTAAAATGCAATCTCAGAATTTTATGCAAACCTGTAATAATTTACTATATTAAATTACACAAATATACTTTATGTATTTAATCTCACTTTATTAACCAATGTCTTTGCTGCTTCAATCCTTCAATTATCTAATTCAACATACTAATAGCCCAAAATGACTTTAGATTTAGAAATAAGAGTGTTGAACTTCCTTCTCCTGTATCCTGTTCTTCTTTAATCCAGAATGGCAGCTGAAAGATTTGTTTGAGCTGTGCCCTCTACTGTACAGGTGTAAATATGTATTTCCTAAGCCTGAGGCTTATTCATTTCACTTTTGGTGTGAAAGGGCCTTCACATTTGCTAATAATACATTTTTGTTGTATTTTGTATTATACAAAGAAGCAAGCTCGGCCCAGGTGAGAAAAAGTAACGCAAAAGTAATGTAACACATTACTTCTCATAAAAAGTAACTAAGTAAGGCAATTAGTTACTTTTTTAGGGTGTAACACAGTATTGTAATGCATTACTTTTAAAAGGTAAATTTCCCCAACACTGGTAATATTTACAATGAATATATATATAAAATCGACATGTATGTTTAATGACAGGAAACCTGATTTCATTATTTAAAAATTAATTAATTAAAGGTGCAATAGGTGATCTGGGAAATGCTAACTTTAGCCTGCTAGCATTGAAAGCATACGATCCCACCCTCCCTGCAAATCACTGTCCAAAGCCACGCCTCCTCCAAAACACATGAACTCGCACAGACCAGAAGCGAGATGACTATAGACAATGTTATTGGATTACATCATGTGTCATTCGCCAGTGAGAAAACTTTACAGTACAGTGAGTAACAGTACTACTAAAGGAAAGTTAGGTTGTTGCTGCCTGCCTGCCAGCCATTCTCGCTCTGTCTGCACAGCGTACACAAACGCGCTGATGACGTATGATGTCTGCATGAACAGGCATGGTATGCAAACACAAGTCGTTGACTGACAGGGAACGCATGCTATCATTTTATTCAGAACGAATATGCAATGGTTGAACGGACATTTTATGATCCTTTGCCTTCCACAGAGGTTATATATTTATAAAAATACATTTAGACCACTTAACATAGTGATTGCTATCAGGACATAAGGAGACTTTCAACCAGCATAACAAAAAATTTTTTTTGTAGAAAGTCACTTATTGAACCTTTAAAGTTTGCTAAACAAGCTTGTCAGTTTGTCATAGTGACATCACAGTCTGAAAAATACTATCTGTGTGATATTTATAGATGACTAACAACTGTGAGATCACAGAATCTATATTTTATTAGACTACATAGTTTGCATTAGCACAGACGTAGCACATTCTTCGCATAAAACTGTGCAGTTTGCAAAAGTGTTTCAGTCTCGCAGCAGTGCATAACACCATATTCCTATGCAGCTTAAATATTTAATTCCTCCACGGAGATGCTATCACACCTCTTGATGGCAGCATCCCCCTTTCCCTAGATATTTTAATATCATGAACAGACGGGCCCCAGGGTAACAGTGCCAGTCAGGAGGAAACGGATACACAAGGGGGGCAAAACAACAAACAAACCCTGAAACCGGTACAGGAAGCTATGAAAATTAAGCTTGTCCATTCCTGCTGATGTTAGTTACTTTCAACTGTAGCCTAAAGCGTTTTGTTGGTATGAATAAAATAAGCAGAGGTACAGCTGTAGGAGGCGATTGAGATACCATTGGTGTCTGGTGGAGATAATGAGGGGTACCACTGAAATCTTAATTTCAGCATTATTTTCACTTACAGACAAAGTGTAAAACGAGAAATCAAGCAAAGCTAGCAATGGAGAGACATATCAAACAGTGAGTTTGAGTATAAATTTAATGCTTCGCCACATTTCAGGGATGTGTCTGGGTGAGAGATCAAAATGTGTGCTGGATGCTGTTAAAATAGCTGTTAAACCAACCAAGAGCATTTTGCATTTGTTTACCATTTTGTTCTGCTTTGTTTGATTGTAAAGCCTTATTGTCTTTCATTTTTAGTTTATTTTTAGTAGATGATGTTTAATCAAATGACAATAGCTGCGGCACAAGTGCAGCACACATCAACAACTCTCAGTCCTATTATTTGAAATGTGCTTCAGATCTTTAAATTGCTATTGCAGCAACAATGGCAACACACTTGTAGAGAACCAATAGACCAAACAGGCTAATTGGTTACAAAAAATATCCTCTAAAGTAGCCAGTTTATTGTATTAAACAAATTAGACCTGTTTTCTCTGGTTTGTTCTGTGGAATTTTACAGGAAAATCAGATAATTGTTTTGCAGTATATTTTCACAAGCACTGGTTTCTTTTATGATTCATCATTGTTATTTCACTTAAAGGGATAGTTCACCCAAAAATGAAAATTGTCCCATGACTTACTCACCCTCAAGCCATCCTAGGTGCACATGACTATCTTCTTTCAGACTAACACAATCAGAGATACCTAGCTCTTCCAAGCTTTATAATGGTACTGAATATAGGGGGCCAGATTTTGAAGCCCAAAAAAAAATGCATCCATCCATCATAAAAATAATTTATACGGCTCCAGGGGGTTAATAAAGGCCCTCTGAAGCAAAGTGATGGGTTTTTGTAAGAAAAATATCCATATTTAATACTTTTAAACTAAAATAACTAGCTTCTGACAGATGGCCGTACACATACTGCGCAAGACAACTTGCGACAAATGAGTAACCCCCTGACACGATGTATGACAGAGGATGTGGGTATCATAAGCTTAGATGCCTCTTGTGGTTTAAACAAATAGGGCTGTGCAACAAACTCAAGCTCCTCTTCTCTTATATTAAAATCCTCCGACATTTCTCTTTAAAATTTCTAATTTTAGACTTCTAATTCTTGACCAGTGTTTTGTTTTGCTCTTTCCTCTGCACATCCATGTTTGTTTTATCTAGGAAAAAGGTTTGTTTTACCTATTCAATAAATGTGGTGCAAGTTTTAGTTTGTTTCAGTTTTTTCAGTAAGTAGAATAGGGAAAGCGTAGGACATACAGCGTAAGCTTATAGAAGAATACGGAAGTGCGGTCTGGTGAAAGCAATTGGGAGGCGATCATTTGTGTTTATAAACCATATACATAAAAAAAAAAAGAAAAGAAAGAAAAGACAGATCATTTCGCTAGATAAGACCCTTATTCCTCGTCTGGTATCATTTGAAGCTACACTGAAACTGTAATTTTGACCTTCAACTGTTTGGGGGCAAATTAACTCCACTATAAGGAGAATAATCCTGCAATGTTTTAATCAAAAACCTTAATTTCTTTTCGAAAAGAAAGTTGGACATCTTGGATGACATGGGAGTGAGTAAATTATCAGGAAATTTTAATTTGAGAGTGGACTAATCCTTTAAAGTCTGGCCCCCTATTCAGGACCATTATAAATCTTGGAAAAGCTAGGATATTTTTAAATACATCTCCGAATTGTCTGAAAGAAGAAAGTCATATACACGTAGGATGGCTTGAGGGTGAGTAAATCATGGGATAATTTTCATTTTTGGGTGAACTATCCCTTTAAGTATATAATTTCACCAATAAACAAGTATTTCTGTTTCCAAAAGATGTAGTCAAGTCACATTTATTATATAGCCCTTTATACAATACAGATTGTTTCAAAGCAGCTTACAGTAATAAAAAAAGAAAACAACAGTATTATAAAGCAAATACAATTTCAAACGCATCTTTAAAAAGACAATAGTGCCATTATTCAGCTCAGCTCAAATCAATTTAGTTGATTCAATGTTGTTCAAATATAGTGTCAGTGTTGCAAAGTTTATTATTTATTAAGTGAACTCAGACAATAGTAACTGAAGATAATAGTGTCATTATTCAGCTCAAGTCAGTTGAGTGTTGATTAAGTAAAGGAATCTAATATTTAGCGCCTCTCAAACTGGAGTCAAAGCTGTTTTTCTCTGATGTAATGTCCTGTGTTAACGGATGTGTGCCGCTTGAGCTGTAAAGGAGACTTGGGTTAGCTCTCTCCGTTGAAGAACGAAATAAAGCCTCATGTCGACAATCAGCCCTGATTTGCGATCCATCATTCACATCACTCCATCACACGGGAAAGACTTTTGCAGTGAATGAGAACAGCCTGTTGGGTGAGTCATCACACGTACCCTCACACTGGGCTCCATCGCCCCCAATCAAACTCATTGTCCTGCTGCTCACCAGCCCTCTGCGTGCACCTGTTAAACGTCTCTGCTAAAGGATGGCCCATCATGACTGCTTAATATGACCTTCGACCCTCACAAACATGTCAATCACTCTTGCTCATGTTTTCCATCTGGCCTCACCACCAATCGAGGCATGAAAACATGTCAGATGACATTGAGTCTGAGGCAGTTAATGCTATCAGGGGAAAGTAATGTGAGCTGTCGTGGCGGATTTTGTCATGTCGCTGTTCAAAACCACCGGAGATATTCGCTCGACATACAGACAAGGTAATGTAGCTCTAATCCTGATAGCCAAACAGTGCTTGTTTGCAGATTACATCACTTCATTTAATTAGTGGAAACTAAGCTTCATTGAGTAGATGATCAGAATACAGAAGTATCTGACATTTGTACTCAAACTAAATTTTGCATATGAATATTCTTGAAGCAGAATAAGAGGAAAGATTTGCAATATCCTGTCAAATGACCTCATCCATAATACTGTACATGGCAACAAGGCATGAATAATACTACTAAATAAAAAAAAAGTTTTAAAACTTAATGTTCTAAGTAGAAGTAATTTGCTCTAAAGTAAGCATTACAGTAAGAGCAGAATATATTGCGATGTCTGTGAGAGAGGCGCTTGTTTAACCCTTACTGCTGAAGGTAATTATCCCTCTGCAGAGTATCTGTCTCCTCGTTGTAGCTTTCAGTACACCTGACCACAACAGCCCACAGCTCTGTCAGTTAAACAGGGTGGAAAAAACAACACAGAGAAAGAGTATGACATCAATTAGCCTGGCCTTGGCATGCACAGGCGCCCTCTTTAAAATATTACTGACACTAATTAGACCACACTTTAATCATCTAAAAGTCTGATGTGCAAAAGCACAGCAAAAGTGCAGGAGGCTTTGCATTTTTTCTGTAAGCTGCAGTTATAAAGAAGGCTGGTTTGCTTTTCCTGGGTCTCTTCAAATAAGTACCAGTAGCTTCATACATAAAAATGACCAAAAATTACCCTGGGAACAGATTTATTCTATCCAACCCTGATAAAAGTAACCCCGAGAATATTTTTTTGTTTAAAATTGTATGATCAATCAAACAATAAATAAATAACAGCTCTCCAATTATGATCATAATAGTGTCACAAAAGATGCATCTCATTAAGTCTACCTTTTTGTTAAATATGAAAAAAACAATACAGCTATATTCAGAATAAATCAATATTTATAGAGAACTACAGAATCTTGTTAAATCTCTGGGTTGCATGTGGTAGGTAACATTTGTTGGTCGCACTGAGCATAAAATCACCATGAAATCAAATTTTATAGTTCTTTCTCTTTTTTTACAGAATGTTGCAGTGTTTATTATAAATGATTTATCCATGTACATCATTAGTTTTTAAAAACAAATCATATGCCCTTGTAATCTTTAATCAAAAAACGTTAACCTCCTCTACCCCTTGAAATGGCATCTGTTCTTTTCATGACGTGTATCTCGGCGGAAGATGGGACTAAATATCATTTCACAACAGCAAACTGACATTCAGATTTGCCTCAATTCAGTTAGCAATACCCAACTTCCTATGATTCGAACAATTCCAGAAGAACTAAATCCAATCCTGTCCTACATTCTTCTGATTCCAGAAGCTGTTTCACTTTTATATACAACCTCTTATATACAAACACAACTTCAGTTTTATGCTTTTACCAGTTGCCTTCTTCAAGTTTAAACAATATAGGGGGCACCTATATTTTTGTTAATATATGTTTGAAATCTCAAATAAAGAAAAAAAAATATCACCACCATTATCACCCATAGGTCCTACTTTTCATTTAAAGGGGCTATATGTAAGAATTTTAATGCTTTGATCGCTTTTTTTATTGCCAATGTGTGAACAGCTTAAAAAGAAAGTTAAAAATGTCCATTGTCTACAAAAGCCTGTAGACTGATTTTTATGTGAAGGACACGTTTGGAAAAACATTTCAGGAAAATCAAAAGGTTGGACGTTTACATGCACTCCCAAGAGCCTCTCTTTCGTTCAATGACGCATGAAATGAATGCTTATACAGTGTAAAGAAGATATTTAGCTATAAAAAAACAAGGTCCTTGGTGATTCATAAAATGCAAGTCAATGGCTACTGTCACTATGTAAGTCAAAAAAACATATACAGGCAAAACAAAATTAATACCCATGGCTCCTGATGATACACTGAGGTCTCATTAAAGTAAACGATCGGTCTGTGCAAAAAACGTAAGCTCTGCGTGAACCAGAAGTTGCAAACGACTTTTCTCCAGTGTTGTGACGTATTTCCAAGTGAAATGGAATATTGAATAGAGGGCAGAGTTTTACTTTAGCGCTCCTCCTCTCCATCTCTGGCTCATAGCAGACTAACCGTTGCAGAGGGGAAAAGCATTTTCAGATTTTGATGAAATATTACGAAGCCAAACTATTTTTTTGTGTGGATCGACTTGCACGGATGAACTGTTCACCACAAAACTAGCAATTTGAGCTAACAAAATAAATAAGGTCGATTTTGATTTCATGTGTACTTTAACATTAATATTATTATTACCTGTAATCCACAGTCTTGGCAAAGGTCCTGGACCATGGTTTCAGCTAAAAATCTTCTTTACTGATAGCCTGAGGGTAAATAAATTAACAGCAAATTTTCAATTTTGGGTTAACTATCCCTTTAACACTTATTGACCTTTTGTGATTGTGGCCAATGCCTGTTGGCCATGTTGTCACACTATGCAATAACTTGTCAGGTTGTTGGAAACTAAAGGTTGTTATTTAAGTGCTATTTAATGACTTTTCAGGTTCAAACAGTAAAACAATTATTCACAAAAAAGCAAAAAGTATAATTGCAAGATTACAAAAATATGATGCGTTGGCCTACAGTAACTGTAATTAAAACAAATAAACGTGACAATTGTCATGGCATTTATATATAAAATAAATTAAATAATATTAAATAATATTTATATAGCCTATGTGATTTCTTGTGCTCACCAAGTAGACACTGGTTTTCCGACGAGCACCAAATATCTCCTCCCCTCCTTCACATTCACTCCCATGATGCAACAGCAAACAAAGAGGGCAGAGAAAAGAGACAGTAAAGGGAGAAACGGCAGCTAGCTAGAGAAAAGTTTCAAACGCCGAAAATAGGCATAATTCAAAACGTCCACAGCGTAAGGTGCCACTTTATCGCAAAACGCGGTCATAAAGTGCCCATTATTTCTCGTCTCTGTGGAAAATAAGTTCGTTTCTTCGCTGTTTTTGTAAGTGCAGGTATCAGCTAGCCGTAAAGTAATAATGTCTCTCCTAATGTGATTTCATAACTCCCCGGACACTGATATGACAACTCCTGTTAGTTGACAGTATATTCAAGGAGCGTCAGGTAATGTATAGTTATTATATCTGTGTAAGATTTGATGGCTAGTATTGTAACATTAGATAGAAGTGATGTTTATTATACAGGGCCTGTACAGGTTAGCATGAGTGCTAACTGCTCTTAAAGCGTTAGCTTGCTCATGTTTATGAATTCAAGAAGTGTTTTATTTGGAACTGTATAACTTGTTTACAGGGTGGCAAATTCATATTATAGATCTATTATCAGCTGGTGAATCACTTTGTGCTCTAGACATACTAGATTCAATCCCTGTCAGACAGACATCAATCAGACAAATATTTGACCTAACGTTACTGTAACATAATGTCAGTATTTTGAGTTACACAGCAGATGTGCACATGCAAAACTTCTTATTAGCCTTAATAACCCAAGACATTTGCCTAGATTAAAAGTGCTGTTTGGTGTGCAATATGGTTTTTAGTTATATTGAGTTAATCTGGTGAATCTCTGCTGAATCTGTGCTCATCTATTGAACAAACAGCCCTTAAAGTCAACATAAATTCAAAACCCTCGAAACCCTGTTTACTTTATTGGTCATATTGCTTGTGTGTGGGTGTGTTTAATTTGTGCATGCTATTTCCATGTTATTTTTTTGGGTAGATGATTTGAAATACTTTCATGAAGTTGACATATCCTTGGGTGCTGTACTTCATCTAAAACTGTTTCGCAGTATTTAGATTTCATTCATAATTATTATGTGTGCAGCCTCTATTAGAAAGAGACTGTTAATCGGGTTGACCAATCTTTTTTTGCTGATATTCAGCTTTCAGCTTCATTACTCATTAGCATTAGCTCTACTTTATTATTATCTACCAATTTAGTGAGTCTATGAATAGCACCCAACAGCAACATTGTTAAGCTAAAGTAACATATTTGATCTATTGCTTAGATGATTTCTCGCCTATTTAAATAACAGTCATTTATTTGTGAAGTGAGAATATACTATAAGTTTGATGTTGGTAAGCTTTTGTAATGTCTCTTTTGCTCATCAAGGCTGCATTTATTTGACCAAACTACAGTAAAAACAGTAACATTTAGAAAATTACAGTTTAAAACAACTTATATATAGGCTATATATTTTAAAATATAATTTATTCATATGATGGCAAAGCTGAATATTTAGCAACCATTATTGAAGTCTTTAGTGTTACATGATCCTTCAGAAATCTTTCTAATATGCCGATTTGGTGCTTAAGAAAAAATTATTGAAAACAGTTAAATGATGCTTAATATTTTTGTAGAAACAGTAACATTTTTTTCTCAGTGATCATTAATAAATAGAAAGTTCAAAAAAGATCAGCATTTGAAATAGAAATCATTTGTAACAATACAAATTTCTTTACTGTCACTTTTAATCAGTTGTTACGAATCTGTTTCTTAGATTGCAACAAAATAAGAGAGACACCACACACAACCACTGCATAAAAAAAAAATACGATTTTTTTCAACTAAAGAAATAAACAGGAAATTCAAAGTAATCAGTGCAAATGTTAGTCAGCGTGTGGGTGTAAGTAGCTAGTACAAGTGCCATCAGTGCAACCAAACATAAACAATGAAAGGTTCAAATCCTAAACACCGTCATAGTGGAAGCCGTGACTTATTCACGATACAGCACTAGCCTCAAGTGCCTTATTGCTTTTACAAAACGGTTACTGCACACAATACAAATATTAAAGCCAAAAATATGTATCAATGCGCAACTTTCATAAAGTAAAATTTCACTAAAAGCCTTTCTTCTGCGGGAAAAATAGTCCCTGACCGTGAACAGCAACAGAAGTTACATTATTACGCCATTAGATGGTGACAAAGACTGTCTTTATGAAAGTGTCAGTCAGTAGCGAAGACTTTTACATTGAAAAGACTGAATTGTTGTGAACACGGAACAAGACACAACTGACATATGCTTTTACAAGCGCTGTCAGTCAGGGGAAAACCCCTTAACTGTTAAAAGGACAAGATAATACATCAGACATTTAAACAGATTTTTTATTATGAACATAGGACTGACCTGAAGGAAAATGCCAAATCTGAATGCAGGTAATAAACTCGCTCAATCGATCTTTTTCTCACAATACTCTTCTACGTAATGCAGTAAGCTTCAATGAACAATATCAATTTAGGACATACAGTTTACGTTGCTGAGGGTGTTGTGTAGTGATACATAGAACCGTTGGGTGAAGCGGTTATAGCCACGTTTTATTGTGAATAAAACACAGCTATTGACCAATTAGAATCAAGGACAGGAACTAACCATTTTATAATATAAAATAATATTTGCGTAATATTTATATGAAAAAAAACATTTGTATTTTTTTTTTTTTGGTCACACTGTAGGACATCTCGAGATGAACAAGTCGAGGCAAAATATGTATAAAATAGTGAACATCATCTTTTTATCATAAATATGTATGTGTATGTGAGATTTCTCTGTGTTTTACTCTGTATTAATGTCTTTTTCCATCCTCTCTGTTTTGTAGGTACGGCAGTCGTGGGCCTTATGTGATCAGCTATGTGTAAGTGTTCACAGTCATCTTCCTCATCCCAAGAACATCACGCGTAATCCCCCTCCAAATCATTAAGGGGGATCTTTCAGAATGAAGAAGATCAGTCTGAAAACAATAAGAAAGTCATTTAACATTAAAGGCAAAGAAGACAGTGAATATGCCGTATCGCAACCGGACCTGGCAGCCAGTTTCTCTGCTGAAGACTCTCTGTTTGGAGGATGCTACAGCAAAGATTTCGTCAGCAGCGACCTGGATAACGAGGACGAAAAAAGATCCAAAGTCCGATCTAAGAGCGAGGGTCTCATGGGCACCTTGAAAAGAAGACTATCAGCGAAACAGAAACCAAAGGTCAAGAGTGGTTCTCCATCTGTATGCTCTATAGATGATGATACCTTCTCCTCCTCTTCGGCACCCATTACTCTAAGTGACATAAAATCCCAGCGTTCCTCCCGCTCCACATCTGTCCATAGTCATCATTACAGTCCCACCCCGTGGCCTCTCAGACCAGTGAACTCGGAGGAGACGTGCATCAAAATGGACGTTAAGGCATCAATGAACTCCTCAGATCCAAGTTCGGCTTTCAGCTGTGTGCGTCAAGACATCCTAGACCTCCAGAGAGAGTTTGAAGGATCTAGCGATTCATTGAAAATTACCAGACGTGTGCCAGACCACCATTCTGGTGCTCAGAATGGCGATTTGCACCTTGAAATGGATGAACACGTGCCTGTAGTCATTGGTATTGCAGCTCAGGATTATATTCAGTACACAATGCCTTTAGATGATGGACTCTATCCTGATGACGAAGGTTCACACTCTTTTTGCTTAGATGGCACCACACCCATGGATGTTGTTCCACAGTCAGAGGGATCTCTTCATGCAGATGAGGAGCCTATTGACCAGGACCTCCTGTCACCAGACATCTTCATGGAGTCGTCATCGGTGAACCAGCTCTTTTTAAACACTGCAAATGTCTTACTGCAGGGCTCCAGACTCGAAGCCCCTCTTTCCCCCTTGCTACCTCCGTTGCCCGATAGTTACCTCCAGAGAAGCTTCTCTGGGTTTGGTGGTACCCATGCTCAGGTTGCAGAGAGAGTCATGCACCATCTCAACTTTGACCCCAATTCGGCTCCAGGGGTGCAGCGGGTCTATGACGCCGTGCAGAACAGCGGGCCCATGGTGGTTACTAGTCTCACGGCTGAACTGAAGAAGCTAGCCAAGCAGGGCTGGTATTGGGGTCCCATCACCAGATGGGAGGCCGAAGAAAAGCTGACGAATCTTCCAGACGGTTCTTTTTTAGTCCGCGACAGCTCCGACGATCGATATCTCTTAAGCTTGAGCTTTCGCTCACAGGGTAAGACGCTCCACACGCGGATCGAGCACTCGAATGGCAGTTTCAGTTTCTATGAGCAGCCTGACATTGAAGGCCATGTATCAATCGTGGATCTCATTGATAATTCGGTCAAGGATTCTGAGAACGGAGCATTCTGCTATTCCAGATCACGCTTACCGGGTTCCGCCACCTACCCTGTTAGACTGACCAATCCCGTTTCAAGGTTTATGCAAGTGCGTTCACTGCAGTACTTGTGCCGTTTTGTTATTCGCCAGTACACACGGATAGATCTGATCCAGAAATTGCCTTTACCGAACAAAATGAAAGATTACCTGCAGGAAAAGCACTACTGAATGCAGTAATTCCCGACTTGGTTGCTACTTGCACTTTTTGGATGACACAACGAAGCAGGTTTTGCAAACATTTCAAGAGTTTTGTTACCATTCAATTTAGAGTTGTCAAAAGTACAGAATTCAATACCAGGTCGTTGTGAACACAGTGGCCAATCAGAGGTGTTTACGAATCTGCTCAACAGCGCTCAAAGCTACACATTTTTAAAATTTCAGTACAGATTGGTACCGAAGTCGGCACTTTTGACAACTCTAATTCAATTACATGTTTTGTTGAAAGAAAATGTTTGGTAGAGTAGATAATTCAGTGGTTTGTGAAGAAACACAGTGCCAGAATGTTGTTAGAGTGTTTGGATCTCAATGTCAAAGCATTTTTCGCATGTTCTCTTAGTACTGTAGCATGTGATTTGGTTACAGTCAAAGACAGTCCAGTATTTTTTTTTTTATTAAATATCAGCACATAACTCCAAGCTCCAGCTTATTGTAGGGCATTTAGAGGTTCTTGGCAACAATGCACAGAGGTATAGATGCCTTAATAATGGCCGCATGTTTGTGAATGCGTAGACTACATTCCTCCTCGCCCCTTTTTTGAACACATAACTTTTGTTGTACAAGCCATTGTTATGTCATGATCTTATTCAAAGGGAAAATGTACTATACAATATGCTAAATGATGTCTTATCACCCTACATATGATCTTACCCTTCTGTGGAGTTACTCTAATAAGCTATATTAGCTGCTCATATTTGTCAGATCATATTGTCACACCTTTTTTGTTTTGCGTTCTTTAGCACGTCATGCCAAGGTTGGGTGCCTCGCTGAAATACGTCTTTGCTGTAGTTAATTAATTTTGGACTGTACGATTTGTTCTTTATAACAGTCATCTTTTAACAGGCATGCAGTTATGTTATAAACACATCTGGTCTTTTTCCCCCTTGCATTGTTTGTGTTCATTAAAATGACTTATCATTGTTTGAAAACAGAAGGTTTTCCTGTTATGGACTATGTCAGTGGTACAGTTTAAAATCATCTCTTTTTGGGAACAGAATTTGCTTACTGATATGTTGTAACTTGAACTTGTTCTCCAGTTCAAAATAAAAGTTTTATATGGTTAATCTCTGTCAATTCCTTCGAATGTAAAAATACTTGATCTGTATTTTTAAAAAATCTTATTTATGGTAGTAAAAACATTCTAACATGAGTAGAGTAGAGGTAATGCTATGATTTTATACATGTGTGTGTGTTTTATGTTTATTACAGATTTTACATTCATTAACGTAACAATTCATTTTCTTGGTTCCCAGCACTTTACATAATTTTTTCTTTTTATTTATGTGCCTGACAGTGTTATTTTTGCTCTTTTTCGTTAATGAATTGCACAAATATTGTTAAGTTTTGTGCCATTGTTGACTAGCATATAATCCTTGTTTTAGTAGTCAGTAAATAATTACTTTTTTTCTAGGAATGAGTCTTTCTATATGATTTTGATTCATACATTTTTATTGTTTCATTGCTTATCGTCCTTAAATTGTGTGACATGATATCTTTAGTAATTCAGTTGAATATCACCATTTGGTTTATTTTGTGCTCTAGAACAGAATTAAATTTGGTGGGTTTAGATTGATGATCAGTTGTGCTCCATTGAGATGTTCCAGTGCTGTTGTTTTACTGTTTCTGTGTTTGAATTAATGGTCTTTTGGAAATAATACAAGTGGGCAGTGTGTGGGCTTTAATATTGGTTGCCAAAAAGGCATTGCACTTTTTTTTCACCATTCATGCACATTTCTAGGACTTTTCATACACTTTTCTCCCATTTATTTATTTTTATTTTTTTTATTTTTTTACAATTTTTTTATTATCAAGCAATTTGAGCCAGGATAATTACATTTTTATATTTTGAGTTTGTTTTTAACTGCGGAGTAAGTGAAAGACAGCACAGGGCTAACAACTCCCTTACAGCAGCTTTTGGCTGAATCAAAACATGCTTTTTGCAAACACATTCCACAAAAAAAACACGTTAAACCCGCTTACATCCGACACCGATTACTTAAGCAGTTCTCTTAAAGGGTTAGTTCACCCAAAAATGAAAATTATGTCATTAATTACTCACCCTCATGTCGTTCCACACCCGTAAGATCTTTGTTCATCTTTGGAACACAAATTAAGATATTCTGATGAAATCTGATGATTCAGTGAGGCCTCTATTGAGAGCAAAGCCACCGAACCTCTCAAGATCCATAAATGTACTAAAAACATATTTAAAACAGTTCATGTGAGTTCAGTGATTCTACCATAATATTATAAAGCGAGGAGAATGCTTTTTCTGTGCCAAAAAAAACAAAACAAAGACTTTTCAACAATATCTTGTGATGGCCGATTTCAAAACACTGCTTCTGAGCTTTACTAATCTTTTGTTTTGAATTAGTGATTCGGATCTCCTATTAAACAGCTAAACTGCTGAAATCATGTGACTTTGGCGCTTCGAACCAGTGATTTGATTCGTAAAGCTCCGAAGTAGTGTTTTGATATCAGCCATCACAAAATATTGTTGAAAAGTCTTTATTTTGTTTTTTTGGCGCACAAAAAGCAAGAGTTGTTTTATACCATTCCGATAAAGTAGTGATTTTTAAAAAATAAAAAAAACATTTTGGGTCTAAAATGACCAAATAACACCAGAGGGTTAAGTAACTACTAAAATACTTTGTTACTGTCCAACACTGCATTTAATAGATTGAAGACTAAAATCTGCTCTGGTGTAGGTGAGTGTTTGTCAGGGGACGTGATATTTACATTCCGTGGACTTGAGAAAGCATCTAAGATCTCCAGTCAGTTCCTCCGTAATATCTTCTGCGCAAGACAGACATGAATCATTCAATACTATCTTAACCAGCATCCTTGCATATTGCTTTAACCCTCGCAACTGTCATCCATTGTCAGTAAGGATTCACTTAGAAGGCTGCCAGAAGTATTTTTATTTCACTTAATCGTGTTAGCTATTATGTTGTCAATGCATGATTTGTCAATCCCCTATCGCTGTGATAGTATAGTAATCCATCCTGTTAAGGCTCTGGAGAATGCTTTATTACAGGTGGTGAAGGATTTCTGGCTCTGTTTATTACTCCCTCCCTTCTGTTTTAATTGGTTTCTTTGGAATTTCACATCAGACTCCTCTGAGAGCTTTCTACCGGTGTGAATGTCTTCTATGTTTTAATCAAAATGACCACTTTGGATATGTTTGTCTATTGAGTCTGAGGTAACTGAGGGGCTTTTGACAGAAAATACAGTACACTTCATAAGTCCACTTGTCATTCACATAACATCAAACATAACCACTACATTTAAATGTACATATAGTTAATTAAGACTCAAATTCTCATATTTGACCATTTGGTCATATTGGGTTGGTTACATTTTCTCCATTCTCTACCATATAGGTGCATTTTAATGCATTGCCACTGTTTATTTTTTCCTCTGCACGTTATCCTGTTTTATGAATAACTTCAGCCTGACAATCAGTACAGCTGCTGGATGTTTTTTTAGTAGCCCACCACTCTCATTTCAACCTTTGACTCTGTTGTGCATGAAAAGCCCTGCTGACATGCATCCACCAACGCTTATAACATCCAACATCATACTTCTTTCAAAGTCACTTCATTATTTTATCTTGCATATTCTTCCTTGAATTTCACACACATAATTCTCAGTTATCTCTCTACCTGCTGCAAATAATGTGGTCTGTGAACACATCCCATTATTGACAATATCATCTGTTCCACAGTCTGTTTGTTTGTTAAGTTTAACAGCAACTATTCGGCACATGACAAGACTAAATGCTTATTTGGTTCACTATGCTGATTTGCTCAATATCAGGATATATTCTTTAAGCTCAAATGTTACATTAGAGAATAAACACTAAATTTGATTTTTTTTTTCTCTGGAAAGCACGTGTGAGTTTGACTGGCAAGGCCAAGTGCCTTTTGAAGCATATGAGTACATTTGAATATTTCACAGAGGAGCAAAATGTCACAGATGAAACAATCCAATCACATTTCCATAGCCCGAGGTGGCGTTTCTCTCCTGGCTTGATGATGAGGAAACGTTATCTGAGCTAGACCAGCTCCTTTGAATGTTGCTTGACGCTGAATAAATATTGTAGACCACCTGTTATGTATTCAGTTGAACCTATGCGGTACTTTCAGCACCAGCCTTTGTTGGAAAAACAACTATAGTCCATTCATGATTACATATTTCCTTTAAATACAGCTTTTTAGATCATTAACACAGAAGAACTGCACTTTTTATTTGCTTCTTGAATTATTTTTATTCATTAGATAGCTGAACATCATATCAGCATAATTTTGAACTGATACACCTTAACATCTCAGATTCAGTCTCTCTAAGTGCATAAAGAGCAAGAATTGAGTCTGCTGTAGTAAATCACAAAGGCATATGCAGCCTTACAGTGGGTCTCTACTAGAGACCTGCAGAGTTGAGCTTTTTGTCACATTGACGCGGTCTTTATCTGTGAGCCATGCCATCTGTCAGAAACCCCAGAAGACCTCTTTCTGAGCACACCATGTGTCTCCACATAAAAGGGTGGCTTAAGCAAACAGTACTGTGCAGCACCATACCTCACTCGCTTGAAGATTCATTATTCTATGAGATTACCCTAAGGGCATTTCCAGATGTGGCTTTATATAACCCAGAATTCACCTGTTGTTCTCAGTAGTATACATCTTCGTGTAGCTGATATGACACTTCAAATCATTAGTATCAAATTAATTTAAGCTTAAGATGTGAGAAGATCAGATGGGCTGTGAAGTTTTAGATGTGGTTTTCCAGCCGTGTTCTGGATTCAGGTGAGCTGTTTTAGTAGCATATTGGTGGGATAGTGTGCAGTCGTGTCCCATGAGGATTTATGCTCAGTTTGATTGCATCTACACCACACACTGGTTTGCTTGTTGCTAATTTACTCAAAATTTACAGAAGGGGAACATTTCATGATCACGTTAAAAACTATGCCTTAGCCGATTAAACAGATGCTGATGAAAATTCTCACTTTGAGCAAACCTTTTATTCCAGATGGAGATTCACTTTTCATCAGCTAAGTATTAAATATAATATTTATTTATTTAGGTCCATAAGAATGGACTGATCTTTCAATAACTGATATTTTAGCAACAAACTCCTGAAAGAGGTCTTGGCAGCCCTCGTTTTCATTCTTTTGATTTCTTTCTCTTTTTTTAATAACACACCTGCTAGAGAGTTGCTTAGTTTAAATATTTCATTATCTGCAATCCTTCTCTGAATTGTTAGCGGAGCAGGTTGCTTGTGATTTTGATGAAATAAGAATGTCCACCATCCGTAATGCACTAGATCCAATTGTTACATGTGCCCTGGGTCTGTGTTCTATTGTTGTCACATGGACTCCATTTCCCACAGTTCCCCATCTAGGAACCAGTCACACACTCACACCTGTTTTCCATCAGTGACACCTTATAAGCTGCACTCAAACACACACACAGGGCTGAGTATTGTTTAGTTGTATGTTTCTGTGTTAATCCTTGTTCCTAGTTCCTAGCCTTGCCTTGTTTTTGACCCTGGACTGTTTTTTCCTTGTTTGATGATCGTTTGCTGCCTGCCTTGACCATTGCCTGTGACTTGGATTACTCTTCTGCGTTGCCCTTATGTTTCTGTTTGCTGGTGTTTGACCCTTGCCTGTACGACTACGCTCATAAAAGCAGCTGGATCTTGGTGGGGCTGAGTATTCTGTAACGTAAGGGACAGAACAAAAGAGTTGGAGATCCACGTACCAGAAGATCAGCGGAGACGTGACAGGGCTCTGGAAGATCAGCGGAGACGTGACAGGGCTCTGGAAGATCAGCGGAGACGTGACAGGGCTCTGGAAGATCAGCGGAGACGTGACAGGGCTCTGGAAGATCAGCGGAGACGTGACAGGGCTCTGGAAGATCAGCGGAGACGTGACAGGGCTCTGGAAGATCAGCGGAGACGTGACAGGGCTCTGGAAGATCAGCGGAGACGTGACAGGGCTCTGGAAGATCAGCGGAGACGTGACAGGGCTCTGGAAGATCAGCGGAGACGTGACAGGGCTCTGGAAGATCAGCGGAGACGTGACAGGGCTCTGGAAGATCAGCGGAGACGTGACAGGGCTCTGGAAGATCAGCGGAGACGTGACAGGGCTCTGGAAGATCAGCGGAGACGTGACAGGGCTCTGGAAGATCAGCGGAGACGTGACAGGGCTCTGGAAGATCAGCGGAGACGTGACAGGGCTCTGGAAGATCAGCGGAGACGTGACAGGGCTCTGGAAGATCAGCGGAGACGTGACAGGGCTCTGGAAGATCAGCGGAGACGTGACAGGGCTCTGGAAGATCAGCGGAGACGTGACAGGGCTCTGGAAGATCAGCGGAGACGTGACAGGGCTCTGGAAGATCAGCGGAGACGTGACAGGGCTCTGGAAGATCAGCGGAGACGTGACAGGGCTCTGGAAGATCAGCGGAGACGTGACTTGGTTCAGGAAGTCACTTAGCTGAGGGCTCAAGCGTGGAGTCCCAGAGACTGCTCCAGTCCATGAATCCGCTCCAGAGCCTGATCCAGCCCATGGGTTCACTCCTGAGCCTGCTTTAACCTATGAGTCCAGTCCAGAGTCGGCCTCAGTCCGTGAGTCCACTCCAGAGTTTGCCGCGGTTCCAGAACCCAGCCTCATGGGCTATGGACTTCCTGTATGCCTGGATACGACCACAGAGGTCGTACCAGAACTCTGTACTTCATGTTTCAGTTTCTCCTGTTCAGCCACGTTGGTTTCCAGTGTTACCTGATCTGCTGTTGTACCTGATGTGCCTGGGTCTGTGTTCTATTGTTGTCACATTTCCCACAATTCCCCATCTAGGAACCAATCACACACTCACACCTGTTTCCCATCAGTGACACTTTTATAAGCTTCACTCAAACACACACACACAGGGCTGAGTATTGTTTAGTCGTATGTTTCCGATTTAATCCTTGTTCCTAGCCTTGCCTTGTTTTTGACCCTGGACTGTTTATTCCTTGTTTGATGATTATTTGCTGCCTGCCTTGACCATTGCCTGTGACTTGGATTACTCTTCTGCCTTGCCCTTATGTTTATGTTTGCTGGTGTTTGACCCTTGCCTGTACGACTACGCTCCTAAAAGCTGCTGGATCTTGGTGGGGCTGAGTATTCCGTAACGTAAGGGATTGGACAACGGAGTTGGAGATCCACGTGCCTCTGGAAGATCAGCGGAGAGACGTGACTTGGTTCAGGAATGGCAGCCATCTTAGCTGAGGGCTCAAGCGTGGAGTCCCAGAGACTGCTCCAGTCCATGAATCCGCTCCAGAGCCTGCTTTAACCTATGAGTCCAGTCCAGAGTCTGCCTCAGTCCGTGAGTCCACTCCAGAGTTTGCCGCGGTTCCAGAACCCTGCCACATGGGCTATGGACTTCCTGTATGCCTGGATACGACCACAGAGGGGGAGGGGGCTTTGTTACATGTGCCCTGGGTCTGTGTTCTATTGTTGTCACATGACTCCATTTCCCATCTAAGAACCAATCACACACTCACACCTGTTTCCCATCAGTGACACTTTTATAAGCTTCACTCAAACACACACACACAGGGCTGAGTATTGTTTAGTCGTATGTTTCTGTGTTAATCCTTGTTCCTAGTTCCTTGCCTTGTTTTTGATCCTGGACTGTTCCTTGTTTGATGATTGTTTGCTGCCTGCCTTGACCATTGCCTGTGACTTGGATTACTCTTCTGCCTTGCCCTTATGTTTCTGTTTGCTGGTGTTTGACCCTTGCCTGTACAACTACGCTCATTCTAATAAAGCCTGCGTTTGGATCGGATCTACCCCTTGTCGTCACGACTCCCAACGTTACACAAATAATCAAAGTCCTTTGTTGCTGGTGCAGGTTGCAGGTAGCCTCTTTGGGATCGACTGGGATGTGATCTCTCAATAAATAAAATATAAATGTGTAATCTCTCAGGAAATGCTTTAATACTAAATCTCAATCATGTTGAGATATTTCAAATATCAAGCTAATTTTTTTTTTTTTTTTAATCCAATCCAAGTCTGCTACAGTATTCCTCTAGTTCAAACAGTATAGTAGTAACAGTCGGTTTGGATAAAAGCATCTGCCAAACACATGCATTTAAATTTAATAAAGTGGTATTTATAAGTGCTAATAAATAAAGGCAGTAGTCTTAGTGTCATTGAATGAGGTGGTCTGAAATGATCAATCATCAAAGTTGTGAAGACATCCTTCTTTATAAAAAGACATTGCCACTTTTGAAGGTGTTTGAGATTCACACTTCTCAGCAAGAATAAATGTGTGGTCTCATTAATTTAATGTATCCCCTGTTGAGTCTCACCCATATAGGAGATCTTTCCTTTGCCTAAAGTCTGCCAGAATAAAAGTAGAGGTTTTCGTAAGTCAAAAGACATATAAAGCCCTTAAAAACACTATTTAACTGCAACACTATTTACTTAGCTGCTTAGAACAATCTTTAACAGGTGAATATGGTTCTAAATAGAACGGTAATACATGTAAGAAACCTTTAAAGAACCATCTTTTTTTAGAGTGTAGGAAGGACACAGCCTCACTATGCAGCCTTTTGTTTGAGAAGCAATCCAATGAATTCCTGAATGACAAAATCAAGTCCCGTCCTACATTTTTTCTTGGTCACCATTTCACACATATATATGTCACAAAGGGGAAGAAAAGACTATAGCCACTTCCATTTCATGCTGACTTTAACTAAGAATAATAAATGTTCTCAAAGTATGCCTATTGTTCATGTTTATATGTTAAGTAAAGTGACATTATTTCGCTAATTAAACTATACTGAATACCAATACATGGACATGAAATAGCCTATTGATTTGAATTTAAATTATTTTATCATTTTACCCTTTATATCTATATCTATCACTTCCTCTACAAAATAAAATAGTTTATTACAGTGTATGAACACTGCAACAATAATATAATAATACTATTAAAATGTCCTCTGAGGTCATTCTCATTACAATCAACAACTGAGATGCAAGAAAAAGATCTGAGTTGTATTTGTACGAAAAGAGGCGTGAGTCTGCAGTGTGATACGAGATGTGAAAGTCGTGACGGTTTCAGTTATCCAGATGAGCAGACTGATACAGATTTGCTGTAGACTATGCCAAATATTAGAAAATATCTAATCGCTGCATGATGTAATCAGAATATTCAGGAGATCTGAGTAATAATAATATCAGCGTATTCATTCTTAATGTTACGATTAATACAAAAATCTATGGGCTAAACCAAAACTATGAGATTGTTTAAGAATTATCAGCACACCATGTGCTCATCATTGTGACAATAACTAGAAGTGAGGAGTGCGCTCTTCTCTCAGGCTCACTGACTTAATGAGAAGTAAGGAAAGGGTACATAACAGGAACCAGCAGATGCCCTTATTTATTATTTACATACAGCCACTGACATCCTTTAGAGACAGCTTCTCAGTTGGCATCAAGGTCTGCAGCTTACAAGACAACCAGGAGGCTCTATGAACAGAGGACAAATGCTCAAACTAGTCTCTTGTGCTGGTAATTGTGAGATTATTAAAGATTCTCTGAACTGAAGCATTTGACAAAATAACTATATTACTGAGGCAATGTTCACTAGACACTCTAGACAAATTTTGTTTGTATTGTACTAGCATTCAAAGCTGAAGTGCTCCTCTGAGGACTATTTTAAAAAATCTAATATTACTGATTGTTGGACATTACTCTTCTAGAATTGCTGTCCCACGCATTTCAAACCGGAGCAAATTTATGACCAACTTTTTTCAACAGATTGGACATAAATTTTATAAGCCATACTCCGTTAAGCAGTCTGAAAATCACAGCAGATGGAGTACGAAAAAATGCTTTAGATGCAGAAAAGTGAATGCTGTAATGTCAATATGCTCTGGCCAAGTTTGACACCATAAACCATTGTCTGCGATGGAGCCAGCATGCAAAGTGAACTATTGCATTCAAACAACCTGTTCAGAGGCTATAAAGTGAGAATCTGTTTGGGGCCACAGGACAGGGACAAAGGATACACACTGATATTGTCACCATCTGGGTCTACGAAGGATGACAAAGAGGAAGGTTTAGAGTAAATAGTGGCATTAGCTTTTAATTCAACAACTTAACGGAAAGAAACAAAGCAACAGCGTCTACTAAAACATGTATAACATCAGACAATGAGTGGAGAGAACTGAAGGACTTAAATACACAGACAAACAAACTTAATACAAAACAGGTGCACTCTAATTAGTAACATAATGAGTAACCATGACAATTAATGATGGCAGGAACATAGGAACAAAGATAAGCAATCTAAATCCAGGAACACATGTAGTGTCTTGAGTTCAGTCTTGTTTCAGTTAGTCCTTAAGTGTGTCCCCATCTTAAGGGTATAAGTTTACATGACAACGATGTAAAAAAAAAACAAAAAAAAAAACGTATGTATTTTTTGTATAAATGATAATGCTATCGAAACAATCCCTGTTCACACGGATCCACGAAAAAGACAGAAAAAGCTGTATTATGCATGTCAGGTCAATAGTTGGCGATGTCATTTTGTAAAGAAAGACTAAGCGGCTGCGCACATATGCATTCTTTTACAGAGCACTCGCGCCAAACGCACGTGTATATGCATGTGCGTGCCGTCACGATTTTCACAGATCCGCGTTTTTGTTGTTTACACAGACTTTCAAAAGTTTGCGTTTTCAGACCCTACAAATGCTTTTAGCAGCACTTTAATGAAAACCACAAAATGAAGACCACATGTCTTTGTTTATTACTATTAATAAATTAATTTAAATATAAATTATATATACATTATAAAAATATTAATTATTATGATGTTAAAATAACACATGATGCTTATTTAATAATATTACATTATTTTTAAAACTATAAAAATATTTAAATATAAAACTATAAATGTAAAAAAACAAACTATGTATATAAATATATAAATATCATTTTTAATTTTTAACTTTGAATAAATGTATATATGTATATATACAGTATATATAGGCATATACATAATTTTTATTACAAGAGTGTAAATAAATAAATCATAACAGCATAAAACGTTATATGGGAAACATTGTAAGATCAGTAGTGTCGTTTTTTCGGCAGGCTAATATAGTATGTTAGGGTGTAATGAAGACTGATGGTAGTGTTCCAGGTGTAATGGAGGCACAGAGGAGCCTAACACCTAATTATGTTTTAATTACTACAACTATAAGCATCGTTCCATCAGCACATTATCTGCCTCTTACAAGCAGCTTTGCACGCTTTTCATTTTGTCATCATCTTTACAGTAAAATCATTCTAAATTCAAAGACAGTATCTAGTTTCTCATACTATTGTGTTCCATTCCAATTGTCTAATATCTTGCTTCGGCTATGCGTGCTCCAGCACAGGAAGCAGCAGGCTGAGAGTTGATATCCTGATGCAGCTAAATGCCCGGTAGAGATGGCCGTGGGTTCTTCTGGAGACGTTTCTGTCCCTCTTGCCTGTAAAGGCCAGCTTAGCGTGAGTCTGCAGCGCTCAGGCTGATTATGGAGCTGCGTATGCCATGTGTCAGTGGGTCACAGATTGGACTGGTGCTTTGCCACTCGGGCTCTCCCAGCATGCATCCCACAAGGGGTACGGACATCAAAAGGCCCCGTGTTGCACTCATGCTGGAAAGATGAGGAGGCTGTGCCTTTACCATCTGAACGGGGACAGCACAGAGGACACTAACACACAGCCCAAACATAGATGCAGCAACATGAAATCTGCTCCTGTTGATGGCGAGAGAGAGACAAAGGGAGAGCTGGAAAACTGATTTGCATTTGCTTAGTAGGTCGTTTAGGATTTATTCACCCTAGACAAGAGAGGCAACACGTATGATTGAGATAACAAATGAGAATGTGTTTTTCAGTGGGGTGTTAAGCATAGAATCTGGTCATTAAATCATTCCTGACAGTGCAAAAATTCACACAGAAACAGCATTTTCTCTATAGGACAACAACTCTTCAATGCATAAGGCTTGCTGCCAAAGATCTGAAGCAATAGGATGATCCCACGCATGAATTTGGTTGTTAGAGTTATTTTTGTATTGGAGAAATTAAGTAAAAAAACATGTGCCAGACAATAGGAGCCCAGCAGTTCTCATTATCACATCAGGTTCTTCCTCTGGTTTGTGGCCTTTAATGTTTAAAGTTACACAACTCACTCTCATTTTCCTGCTCTGTTAGTCACTATACCATCTGATCAAATCTATTTCAATAGATCAATGCAAACCAACACAATTAGACAATGTTCATTTGGGCATCTATGTACACTAGGTCAGTACGTTTTTTTTTTTTTTGTTTTTTTTAAGAAATACAACTTTTATTCATCAAGGATGCAATAAATTGATCAAAAAGTGATAGTGAAGGCATTTATAATGTTACAAAACTTAAAAATCTTTTGAAATTTCTATGTATCAAAAAATCCTGAAAAAAAAGTATCACTGTTTCCACAAAAATATTAAGCAACACAACATTGCAACATTAATAATAAGAGGACATTTAAATTATTAAATTATTAATAATAATAATACTTGATAATACTTGAGCACCAAATCAGCATATTAGAATGATTTCTGAAAGAACATGTGACACTGAAGACTGGAGTAATGATGCTGAAAATTCAGCTTTGCCATCACAGAAATAAATTAAGTTTTAAAATATATTAAAATAGAAAACAGTTATTTTAAATTGCAAAAATATTTCACAATATTACTGATACTGATAATATTATTTTATTATTATTATTATTATTATTATTATTACAAATGCAACCTTGGTAAGCATAAGAAAATTCTTTCAAATACATTGGAAAATCGTACAGACCCCAAAAGTTTGAAAGGTAGTGTATATGTAGACAGTTCTATGGTCAAAACTTTGGACACTTGGACTGAATTTCTATTTTACATTCTTATAAATTGTATTTCAAGGTGGTTAAATGCTTAAGATTGATTTTGCAGACATATATAAATTCTGCCCACGTATGAATGTCTTTACAAAGCTAACAACAAAAAAATAAAAAATAAATAAAATGGAGTTGGACCGGATAGTGATGGAGCAACAGCCAGCAAGTGTCTAGCTTACCGGGCCAAATGCTGCTTAAAATGCATCCCAGGATGCACCTCAGGTAGTTGGTTGAGAGAAGCCCAGAGTTGTAATTGCTACTTTAGAAACTAAAATAGTTTTGATTTGTTGAAAATTTTTACATCCCTGCATAATTGTTATTCTTCCATTACTCTTATTTCTTAGCTATATTGATAGCAAACAATTTAATGATAAAGTAGACTGACCTTGCCTTAAATTTGCATATGAATGAACAGGCAGATTCATTATAAGCCAGTTTAATTTTTTTTTTTAGAACCCAGCAGTACAAGCCATGAGTAAAGCGTGAATTATCATGATATTTCATATTCAACATATAAATACAGTAATTAATTAATGGCTGTTGGGGATGAGACCTATGGCTCAGACCTATGATCAGGAGAACAATTGCTAACAAATGAAGCCTTATTGTAAAGAGTTATATATGGTAACACTTTAATATAAGGCTTAATTTCTTAACATTAGTTAACTACATCAGTTAACATGAACTAACAAAAACAGTTGTATTTTTATTAACTAATGTTAACAAAGATGAATAAGTACTGTAATTTTTGTATTGCTCATTGTTAGGTAATATTAGTTAACACATTAACTAACCTTAACAAATGGAACCTTATTGTAAAGTGTGTGTCTATATATAGTAAGAATTCATTATGTTTATAGAAACAAGATTTGTGTTCTTAAAGGACAAATGAAAGAATTATGCATAAAAACTTTTTCTGCATTTTGTTCCCCAAAACCAAAGTCATGTTTAGTGACCTAGCAGCGACATGTGCTGTTGAGTCATGCTTTCATTCTTAATCATCTTTATGAAAAAGAAAGGTCAAATAGAGGCATTAGACAGCTTTTAGCCTTTGGGCGATGTTTACTTCCAAGCCAAATCAAACGACAGTAGCATGACAGACAAGAGAGAGAATTTTTTTTTTCTTTTTTCCTTTCTTTCTTTCTTTTAAAGATTTTATAAAGGTTCACGGTCTGATCATGAGGTCAACATAAACATAAAATGTTTAAATATGATCTAACATAACCACTGGTCACCCCCTGAAACATCTCACACTATATACAGGTGCATCTCAATAAATTAGAATATCATGAAAAAGTTTTTTTTTTCTTTCTTTTTTTTCTGTAATTTAATTCAAAAAGTAAAACTTAAATATATTCTAGATTTATTAGACATAAAGTAAAATATTTCCAGACTTTTTTTTTTTTTCATTTTGATGATTACAGCTTGTTGCTCATCAAAATAAAATAAAACAAATATTAGAATATTTAATAGTTCTATTAAATTACATTCTCAGGGTATAAATACTGGGTCAGTAATCCCAACAGCAGTCATGGGGAAGTCTGCTGACTTGACAGTTGTCCAGAAAACGATCATCAAGACCCTCTACAATGAGGGTAAGCCACAGAAGGTCATTGCTGAAAGAGCTGGCTGTTCGCAGAGTGCTGTGCCAAAGCATATTCATGGGAAGTTGACTGGAAGGAAAAAGTGTGGTAGGAAAAGGTGTACAACTGAAAGGAATGACCGCAGGCTTGAGAAGATTGTCAGGTGAAGCCGATTTAAGAACTTAGAAGAGCTTCAAAAGGAGTGGACTAAAGCTGGAGTCAGTGCATCAAGAGCCACCGCACACAGACGTCTTTAGGAAATGGGCTACAACTCTCACATTCCACGTACCAAGCCACTTCTGAACCAAAGACAACGTCAGAAGCGTCTTACCTGGGCTAAGGAGAAAAAGAACTGGACTGTTGCTCAGTGGTCCAAAGTCCTCTTTTCAGATGAAAGTAAATTTTGCATTTCATTTGGAAATCAAGGTCCCAGAGTCTGAAGGAAGAGTGGAGAGGCACAGAAACCATGTTACTTAAAGTCCAGTGTGAAGTTTCCACAGTCAGTGATGATTTGGGCAGCCATGTCATCTGCTGGTGTTGGTCCACTGTGTTTTCTGAAGTCCACAGTCAACGCAGCCATCTACTAGGACATTTTAGAGCATGCTTCCTTCTGCTGACAAGCTTTATGGAGATGTTGATTTCATTTTCCAGCAGGATTTGGCACCTGCCCACACTGCCAAAGGTACCAAAAGCTGGTTCAAGGACCATGGTGTTACTGTGCTCGATTGGCCATCAAACTCACCAGACCTGAACCCCATAGAGAATCTATGGGGTATTGTCAAGAGGAAGATGAGAGACACCAGACCCAACAATGCAGATGACCTGAAAGCCGCTATCAAAACAACCTGGGCTTCCATTACACCTGAGCAGTGCCACAGGCTGATTGCCTCCATGCTACGCCGCATTGATGCAGTAATTCATGCAAAAGGAGGCTCAACCAAGTATTGAGTGCATAGAAATGAACATACTTTTCAGAAGCTTTTCAAATATCCTTTTTTTTAATTGATCTTATGAAGTATTCTAATTTATTGAGATAGTGAATTGGTGGGTTTTTGTTAAATGTGAGCCAAAATCATCACAATTAAAAGAACCAAGGACTTAAAGTACTTCAGTCTGTGTGCACTGAATTTATTTAATACACGAGTTCCAAAATTTGAGTTGAATTACTGAAATAAATGAACTTTTCCACGACATTCTAATTTATTGAGATGCACCTGTATACTA
The DNA here is from genome assembly GCA_037101425.1 of Elopichthys bambusa. Classification (NCBI taxonomy): domain Eukaryota; kingdom Metazoa; phylum Chordata; class Actinopteri; order Cypriniformes; family Xenocyprididae; genus Elopichthys; species Elopichthys bambusa. The sequence goes on from CM074437.1 coordinate 14,109,935, forward strand.
TGACACAATAAAATGTGACACGGTCTTGATCAGTGAAAATATGTGCTAGCGTCTTTTTAAGCTCTACTCTTGGAAGCAATATTTCTCTGTTTAACACTTAACACCCACATCATTCTCATACCTCATCACATTTGCATTTCACCTCCAAATAATGCTGTCTTCACAGTTTTTAATTGTGCCCATGGTAATAAATTACCTAATTTCCATCCCATTTCCCAGCCATGCTTTGAAATATATATAAAGCTATAAATGTTAAATCTTTAAAGTTCACTGTTGCGTAAGACCGAATCTTGAAACACATGCTATGCCATTGCCCTGCCCTAAATAAAGAGACAACAAATCTGCATGGTGTCTATATCTTTCCAGTTTGTGCACATATTGAACTCTGTAGGTGGGTGTTGCTTTCATTCTTCCTAAAACTGCCCCCTGTCGATAGACTTTATCAGATATGTTTTAAGAGTTTTAAAAATATGTTAACACTCTTAATTGAACTTTTATGATTATAAAATTGCCACGTGAATCTAAGATCTAGTCAAACTATAGTGGCCATTAAACGTCTATGCTGTTCTCAAATGGTGACGTACTATAGGTTTTCAAGCATTAAATAATCAGTATTCATATGTGTACTGGACAAAATTGCAGTTTTTGACAGACAGCTGTTGTTCAGCACCACGGACAGCGTTGAGTTCTCTTTCTTCCACTCTCTCTTAAATGACTTTATTGCCTTTTTGCAAAATAAAACTTTCGAGTCCTAAATGAGTTTTTAAATACATTCCTTCTGTTTATGATATGGTATATTTACATTCAAGTAATATAAAAATGCAAGATATCATTGCTTATCTATGCATTAAGCCAAACAACAATGATTAAAGAGAAATGGCTGTTTTTGTACATACTTCGCTCATATTGAACATCAAATTTATAAGGGCTATACAAAAAAATACAATGACGAGCACATAACAAAACACAATTCGTGCAAAATATACTTTTAAATGCAAAAATGTAATTGACAACAACATACCACTCTTCCCCAAAGCAATATGCAGACATCAACTGGTCCAAATATTGTCACTGTCCTACTTGCTTTTACATCCAACAAATAGTTAAACGCACACACACACACACACACACACATACATACAAACTCATTACATTTCAGATCCTAACAATAAATAAAGTAAACTAGAATGCATTCCATGTTCTCTCTGCTACCTTTATTTTTGAAAGCAGATATGGAAATGTCCCTTGGTCTTCAGTCTGGGCCATTTAAAGTGAGTTATATTCAATCAGAGAGGGAAAACAAGGAAGCCAGAGAATGTGGAGTACTTCCACCCGCCCATGAGGTTTCCTCTCTCTAGTTTGAGATAGAGTCTGTCTTCACGCTCCAGGTGAAGAAGAACACTGTTACTCGCTGCCTCCCGGGTCACATCTTGATCACCGGCAAACGCAGATATTATTGGGTATTCATTATGCATCAGATTGACCTAATGACACAGAAACACAAGATGTGATCAGATGCATTACAACAAGCCAGATTAACCTTTACTTCATAAAATGAAACTGTATATGGTATCATTTCAAGTATTATTTGAATTTTACTTATAACTGTTCATTAGATTATAGTACTTGTTAGGTAGTCATATAGTCATAGTCATATAGTACTTATTCCAGTAGTGACTAGTCTCAATTTAATTAGCCACTAGTATTATAAAAATCTTCATAAATCTTGTCCTAAGCGACCTTGGGTGTTGAAAGGCGCTATATACATAAAAAATATTATTAAATATTATTCATTTGCTAGTCACTATTCCAACAGTAGAACTATTTTGTTTTACTGGTATGAAGTTACCAATTGAAATAATGCATTTAAACTAGTAATGACTTCCAATTGTTGCTGATACCTATTCCAATTTTACTATTTCTTATACTATCACTATAGATACTAACATCTATTCCAGCTTTGCAAGTGTTTATTTAATATATACAGTACATATTTATGAGACACATGTCTCCTTATGGTACTAGTGCCATTTCTTATTTTACCAGTTACCATTGTTTTGTCATATGAAATGACTAGTCAGGGGTGGGTTTCCCGAAAGCATCGTTAGTCAACTATGGTCGTAAGTCCCATTAAACTCTATTGGCAACGACGGAACTTGCGACCATAGTTCGCTTTGGGAAACGCACCCCTGAATGGTACTATACCGTTCAAATAAAATCTTACTAGTAAGATAGATGTTACTGTTGTAATACACAAGTATCTAATAAATCCTATTAAATTAGTACTAAGAAAACTGGAACACATAACTATTAAATTAAAGAATGAGTAGTAGTGTCAAATGAATTATTATAAAACTGGAAAAGGTACCAGTAGTAATTGCAACAGTCAGAAATATATAATTAATATCTGCAATGATAAAAAAAAAAAAGCAGATAAAAACAGATAGACTCGCCTGGATTGTCTGTCGGTTGTAGACCTTCACAACGTGAAAGCTGAAGCTGTAAATGCCTCGCCGAGGAGCTTGAAATACACTCGCCTTAAGATCGAAGTGATTTCCAATGTTCACTAGTACCTGGAAAGAGGTGTGTGTTCACTTAGTTAACGTATGTTTTGAGGGGGAAAATGTTACAGCAAACTTAACGCACAGATATGAGTAAATGTGAAAGCAGGGTCTGACCTGATCAAAGTAGATCGTCATGGACTTGTTACTCATTTCTGATGGTTCATGGTTAGTTCCTCTGACAGCAGAAAAAGCCACTTTAGCACCAGCAGCGCGGACAGATATCCCAAACGACGAGGTCACTCCTCCTTCGGCGGACGGGTTCGAGTCACACACAACCAAACATTTTCCTTCCAAAACTACTGGTTCTGTGTCATTCTGTCCGAGGGAAAACGCAACGCCGCATCCCAAAAGAAGGGTGGAGGCCAGTACGGCCAAAGAGCCCTGTTCCCTGGCTCTCAACATGACTGTGGAAGAGCAAAAATACTAACGACCACTCTTAGGAGATCAGTGAAGACGACATCTCTCTCTCTCTCTCTCTCTCTCTCCCCCTCTCTTTCTCTCCCCCCCCCCCCTCTCTCTCATCCACACACGGCGCACGCCTTATCTGAAAACGCCCTAAATTTTTTACCATATGCTAAAGTTTCTATTACGCAATAATTTTCGAATCAGATTCAGATTCAAAACTGATGCATCACAGCTAAACTACACACAGGCTCTTTAAAAGTAGGCTTTCTGTAAAGTAGGCTTGTAAAATGTCTTGTTATATGATACTACTTCATAAACTTTTACCAGGTCTGCTCAGCATTTACTGATGGCTAAATGAATTACAATGTAATTTAATATTGCCTACTGTAAGAGGGCAATAGCTGTCTCCACTATGACATATGTTATCATGGTTTGTTCTTGAGGTATTCAAAAAAAAAAAAAAAAAAAAAAAAAAAAAAAAAAAAACGAATATGATGTGCTATTGCTCCATCCAGTGGTTGTAAAAAGATATTAAGCATTATATTAAAACTAGCGAAGTATTTAGCACTTCAAATTCGAATTTACATATGCAGAAATTGTGTTAATGAAATATGTAGCATAACCCTAAGCGACTAAATCATAACATAAACGTGCAAAAAACTGTATGAGTAGCTGACACATTACAGGTCCTTTGGATTTTTCTTTTAGCAACATCAAGATTTTTGGTTAAAAGCATGTATTGCATTACTTATTACTAATTACTTTCTAAATCCCATAACGAAGACCAATTTAACAAAATTTATTGTTTTATATTGTCTGTATATCAGAAATATCTGTAATTAAATTACAGAAAATTTAACAATAATCCATGTACTTTTTCAAGGGAAAAGTAATTAAAATTAATTTCTTAGTAATGCATTACACCCAACACTGGTGAAAAGTTATATGAATGTATAATAGAAAAATCAGTTTTTGCCTTCACCTGTTCATTGGTCTTGCAGTGCAAGATACAAATATACAAGTATACAAATAGTTGATAAAGGCTGCATGCATAATAATTATAAACAAATAGTAAAATGCTGTTTAGATTTAGATTAACATGTCACACCACAGGACAAATTCCCTTGTCAACTACTTGAGTACCTATATTGCATAAAACAGAAAGTAGAAACTCTTGAAGCTATGGTTACCGACAATTATGCTATATTAAATAGATATCTGCAGCCAGCAACACTTGCAATAATTAAAAACATCCTGGTTGTTTTTGTCTTTGAACCTAAAATACTAGGACATTATACAGTAGCTACCTAATTTCAGTTTTCTGATGTTTCAGATTTCAAGCCTATGTTTTTTACATAACCTTATGAAAATAAAATATGCTTTAGTGGTCAGTGTAGAATTGTTAATACATTTTTATGTGACATGTTTTGTAGAGTCACTTTTTCCAGTAACAGCTTTAAATCAGTTGGCGTACTGTATATGCACCAGTTTTGCAATCTATTAAAGTGTGATGGGCCATTCTTTAAAGCACATTTGCTGCAGATTGTTTCGATTTATCATACTTCTACACCACACATTTCATATAGTGCCATACCTTTTCAATGAAGAGGTTTGTTGACATGGTGTGCTAATAGAATCATTGTCCTGCTGAAAGATGAGAGACTGAAGCAAGTTCTTTTACAGTATCCATATAGCATCCATTCTTTCTCCTGTTAACAATATGCTGATGAAAAGCAGTCCCACAGAGAATGTCAGTTTAGCAGAAGGCATTTGGGACCATATTAGTGTCTTGTTTTTCAATTTTCCCCTCCACATAAGTCTAGTTTCTAGTTTGAACACAGTCGTGTCGTTAGGTGCATCTAATATTCTTCTAGTGGAAAATGAATCAAAAGAACAAGTGAAATTCTTGAAGGATACCATGTCCAGATGCCACAGGACAGAATGCCTGTTCAAGTCTATCTCGTTTCTAATTTTAATTTTTTTTTTTTTTTTTTTAAATGATACTAACTCTTAATGTTAAATACTAACTTTTCAGGTCCTTTGACTGTCTGAACAAGGTGGGTCATATGCCCAACCCCTAACTTTTCTTTTCTTTTCTTTTACACAAACTTGTTGGTATATCCACACTGAATAAAAAGTTGTTGTTTTTTTCGATCGTCATATACTAGGAACTTGACAAAACTCACATTTTCATTTCAAAGTGCACAAAGTATACTTTAATCGGCAAAACACTGGTTAAAACCACTTGGACAAACTTCATCTGTTAGAATATTCACGACGATGTTAGCAAAGTCTGTCCACGTATGAGAGAAGGGATCCTGTTAATCCACTCTTCGTGTCCGCAGGTCTTCTGTGCACTGAGGCGGATTACGCAGATGTGTTCAACCTGTTCCATCAAACAAGTCTTCAACTACACCGTGAGTTCTGGGAATAGGCTAAACATTTTTTTTTTTTTTTGCAATGAATCTCACATAATATGTATCGTGTCCTCTAAGCAGCCACTTCTAATGACGGACTGCTTATTATTATTGTAGCTATATTTTCTAAATTTATCCTTCGCTTCGCCACTACAATTCGCATTTCATGGAATTCAAATTTGAAACCCTTGGGGAGAATCATGGTGCCGCGGGTGAAACTGCTTGTTGGTGAGTAAATATCAAAACAGTGCGTTAGCCTATAAAAACGAACATAAATGTTATGTTTCATTTATTGCTATCGACCAAGTAACCTATTGGGAACAGTATGCATGTTTCCCTTTAAGTTTAAGCTATATTCTTATATTTAATGTGTAATTTTGTTTGCGATGTTTACACGAAAGCAAGTATATCACTAAACCTCAAGTGGCAGTTAGAACTGAATAGTGGTGATAAAGTTGGAAAACGCAAATCAACATTTCTTTGCTTATTGATTTATTTGTTATTTACTCTTTATTTATGTACTCTACGGGACATACAGAAACTATAGAGTCATAACTGACTGAGGAAGCATCGAAGTGTATGTTGGCCATAATTTTGACATGATGTAGTGTTAAAAGCAATAGATAGATAGAAATGACACTTTATACAGTATAAACACTAAATGCAAAGACAGTATACTGTACATTAGTACTGGCACATTTAAGAACTGTTTAAGCTTGAAGAAAGCTATTCTTGACCATCATTATCTCTGATCATTATTCACTTTAGCAGTTGTTGCAAGTCTTGTCAATCTTGGATTTTCTGGAGCACCAACAGCACCACCGAAGAGAACTTTAGGTAATTATCTCTCATCTTAAGTGGGCAAGAAGGGCATTGTGATCTCATGCCAAAGCAGTATTGATTGATTCTAACAATGCACATTGTATTGTTTAATCGAAGTAGTTTTAATCTCATGGCAGTCTTTTTGCTTTGTAACGCTTTGTCTCTTCAGTTAAAAACAACTCAGGTGTGACACCGGCGGGATTGTGCGGTTCTTGGGTCAAAGAGCCTGATGGAGGACTTTTTACATCTCCTAACTATCCCGAGAAATATCCTCCTGACCGAGAATGCATATACATAATTGAAGGTTACTTAACTTACATTTTGACCATTGTTAATAAGTTATAGTTTCATATCTAACTCGAAGTTTTATTTGTGCCATAGCTTCTCCAAGGCAATGCATCGACCTGTATTTTGATGAAAAGTATGCTATTGAGCCATCGTGGGAGTGTAAGTTTGACCACATTGAAGTCAGGGATGGACCCTTCAGCTTTTCTCCTATCATCGGCCGTTACTGTGGACAAGAGAGCCCGACCTATGTTAGGTCCAGTGGACGATACCTTTGGATAAAATTTGTGGCAGATGGTGAACTAGAAGCCACTGGATTTTCAGCTCGGTACAATTTCACCCAAGGTAAGAAATTTGGGGGTCTTGGTCCGGTGGGAAGGGCACAGGAATGTCCATGGCGCTGGGCCTGAATATATGCTTTTGTTTGTATCCGCCAATTATATATCCATTTCTTTATGGTTTTTGTAAAACCTTAAGACCATGTTGTCCAGATCTTGAACCAAGGAGCATCTTGTTCTTCAGTGGAAGAACATCTGACCATCTGTACAAAGAGTCACATGATCAGTGTCACAAATTTACTTTTTTTTATTAGTGACCTGGAAAAACACTTAACACACTGGAAACTTTACATTTTAAAGTTTCTTTGTTTTAAATTGCTCAGTATGTTACAGCTTTAAAGGGTTAGTTCACCCCAAAATGAAATTACTGTAAATAATTACTCACCCTCATGTTGTTCCAAACCTGTAAAACCCGTTAGTTCATCTTCGGAACACAAGTTAAGATATTTTTGATGAAATCTGAGAGCTTTCTGACCTCCGATAGACTGCAATGTAATTACCACTTTCAAGGCCCAGAAAAATACTAAAGACATAGTCCATGTGACTACAGTGGTCCAACCTTAATGTTATGAAGAGACAGGAATACTTTTTGTGCGCAAAAAACAAACAAACAAAAATAACGAATTCAACAATTTCTTCTGTTCTGTGTCAGTCTCCTATGCTTTTCACACAGTAAACACAGAGCAGGGCTTCTGGGTTCTACATAAGAACGCCAGCTTTTTGGGAACTAATCCTTTAAATTGCATTTTGAATAGCAGAATTTGTGGATTTTTTTTTTTTTTTTTTTAACTTTTGGACTCTGCTGTATCTATTGCTAAACAAAACACATACACAGTTATAATGTTGGTTTCATACTGGTGATTTATTCTTAGTAAGAATTCTACTTGTTTTGGTAAATGCTGTGTTCTGTGCTCAGGTCTGATGGCCCTGCATTTGTAGTGCAAGCACACATGCAGCAGCTGAGTGGGGGAGGATTGTGATGTCTCTGATCCCAGTTAATGAAAGCTTGTCTTCAGAGGAGCACACTCAGTCTGCTCCATGTCCTGAGCTCTGTCCTCCTACTTTAGCTTCACAAAATCCTATTGAAAATATACACTTAAAAAAAAAAAAAAAAAAAATCCAAAAGGGGTTTTCGCAGGGATACCCTAGAAGAACTATTTTGGCTTCCCCAAAGAACCTTTCAGCAAAAGGTTCTTAAAAGAACCATTTTGTTTCTTAGTGTGAATAACATTTTATAATATAAAGAACCTTTTTTCACTAGAAAAACCTTTTGTCCATTGGAAAGGTTTGGAAAGGTTTTCATGGATGATGAAGGTTCTTTATTGAACCATCAATGCCAATGAAGAATCTTTATTTTTAAGAGTGGCCAAAAAAAAAAGGATGGCCAAAATAATTTGTTTTATGCATTATTGTTGCAAAGGGGTCATAAATCTTTTGTCAGAATATTTTTTAAATCCATAGTCACATCATTCAATCAACGGTCAAAGTAAAAACGAAAGTGAGTGTTTTTTGACTATTCAACTAAGGTTGGAGACAGATGTGTGACTAAATTTCCCTGGTCTTCCTGATTATGTGATGTTAGGCTAAACTTAAATTCTGATTACACCAGTGTTCATCACAGCTGCCTAATAAACACTGAACAGCAATGTTAATCTCCTCTCAGCGCTCAATCCAGTCCAGTTTTCGTTAATAAAGCAGGGACATGAGGAAGAACCTGTGACAGGTTCTGGTGGAGAGGGACCTGCAATAACATCGTTATGTCCTGAGCAGTGTAAATTTTGAGGGCCCTGAAATAAAGGAAGCATGCAAAATCCATGCATCACCACAAAAAAACCTATACCATCTACACACTGTGGAAATCCAACCAAACTTTTTTTTATTTACAGTTTTTATATACACAAATTTTTCTAATCATAAAAATTGAAAAGCAAACAAATTTTAGGATTACAATCAATGATTTTTGGTTATATGTACATCTGGAATACTGTAAAATATTATCCTGCACATCATAAATCAAAGATTTATCAGAGACCTATATCCATGCGTCCTGTTACATCATCATAAAGAATAATCTTAGCCAAGCTGTACCAGAGGTAAGAAAACATGAGAGGATTATGGCGAATCCCTGAATGATTTTAGATTGAAACCCGAAAGGACTCAAACATTTTTTGGAAATGATAGATTAGATCTAGGTATAAACTGATTTACATTATAAACTGGCCAGAGCCTATTTACTGTTTAAGCCTGAAATACTGTGCAAAAATATATAATAAATACAAACAGGCTTCTGTAAACACACCTACATCTTATTACTTTGCTTCCTCACACTGTGTAGCCTAATCTGTGTGAGGCTGGTGCAGGGATTATTAATCCACGTACAATCATGACTCAAGCCTCAGGACATCATTTCATTCCCTAATCCTATGTGTTTCAGTTAGGCTAAAAGAAAATAAATGATTGTCCTGGGACAGAAGTTCTTCAAGGTCAGGGGGAGAAGTAAACCATGTGTTTTATTTATCTGTGTTTGTCTTTAAACCATCAGTGAAATACAATTACATATGTTTTCAAAATATTTCTCATGTTCTTATGAAGAAGTAATGCAACCTATATCGCCCAGAGGTTTGGGGTCAGTTTCTCTTATGCTCACCAAGGCTGCATTTATTGAATAAAAAATACAGTAAAAACCAGTAGGCTAATTCTGTGAAACATTATTACAATTTAAAATAATTGTTTTCTATTTGAATATACTGTATTGTTCTGAATATAAGAAGACCCTGATTATACGCTTCCTCAAACTTTATTTAAAAAAACAACTTTGTTTAAAAACATGCTCGCTGATTATGATCTGGGCTGTGTATGAATACTTATCCACTTTTTCATGAGAAATGCTGTCCAAATGTCTTGTTTGTCATGATGACGTCTAAAGTCCCCACCAAAGGAAGTAGTCCCTTTTAGCAACTCGTTAGCAAACGTTTAACTCTATTACTAAAGCTATCCCTAACTCTGTTATTTGTCTAATTGAAGAAATTTTATCTTATTCTATTCCCAAGACCCCACTTCTTCCATCACTTTTAATTGAAGGTTGTGATTTTAAACGAAGTAAACTTTCAAACAAAATCATCAGAAATAGGTTTAACAACATTTTTATCCTATAGTAGCTTATAGAAATTCAATTTCACATAATTTCTCCAAAGATATCATTCATGTACTTAGAACTAAATATTTAAAATTTCCTTTACCTCCCAAAATTAAAGAAAATCATTTTAAAATTTTAAATGGGATATATCCATCCAGTGAATACCTACGACTTAGATTTGGGTTTGATTCTAATAAATGTATATTTTGTGATGATATTGAAACCACGGATCATCTATTCTTTCATTGTATGTATGTGGAGGCATTATGGTCTGATATTCATGACTGGCTTTATCCAAAGGTGCCTCACCTTGGAAACTTCACTATAAAGGACATTACCTTTGGACTTATAATGAACAGCAACAAAGATGACTTCTTGGTTAACAACATTCTTATGCTGGGAAAATTTTATATACACAAATCTAAGTACTTGAAGGTGAAAACAATGTTTTATGCATTTCATAATGAGTTTGTTTCTTTTATAAAAAACCCACAAAGTGATGAAAAAGAAAAATGCAATTAAGCTTTTTTTGCACTATAGAAGAATATGATTTAAAAGAAAAACCCTAGCCCCCTTTCTCAGATTTTATTTATTTATTTTACTATTATTTTGCTTTTATCTGTTATATTGTATTCTCTCATGCACCTGTTCTGTAAATTGTAATGCAACGATGTGTGAATAATGCCATGTTGTTTGTACATTACTAATTGGTTAATAAAAAAGAAAAAGAAAAAAAGAAAACTTGTTAGCAACCGCCATTTTTAAGACACAATAAAGGTTTAAAAAAAATCACAAGCGGGTTATAACTGCTGTGTTTTATGTCATAGATCAAAACATGAAAATATTTAGAGGCTTTGTTAACCACAGACCTTATTTCAGGCGATTTAGCAAAAACCCATTAAAAAAACCCATAGACTTTAGGGCGATGGAACCGGAAGTCCTAAAATGCTAACTCACTTTTGGGTTTTGCATACAAAAACACATAATCTCTGAGGTACTCCGGTCTGTTCTGTTTATGCCGTTTTTCTTCAACTACCTTGTGAATCGATGGCCCCAGGGCATGGTTGCCACCTTGTGGATAAACTAATTACTGCAAATAAATACATAAATACGCATGTGCGAGCTGTGCGTACAAAATACGTGCGGTTACAAAAATCTGGCGGTGCGTACAGTACGCGCGTACTCTTTTGATGACGAAATTTACGTCACGCGCACTGTACGCTGACCCTCGAATATGCGTAAAAAACATTCTATATCCATAAATGTAAATTCACTAACAACAAACCAATTTTTGTTGTTTTTTTGAAAGAATTTAAAATCTACCTTAACACAATTTCATCCTCTGTAAATAAGAAAGCAAGAAGAACAACCTCAATTTGTAACTTTAATTTGTATACTCTAATTTTCTTTTGCTAATTTTTCTTTCTTCCTTATCTTTTTCTGTTTGCAATTAATGTTTCTTTTTTTTCTGTATGTTCAGATGACATTGTACATAATGTTGATACATGTTGTATAATATATACAAAATTGTATACCATTAATGTCATCCTTGTAATGTTCGCAACTATAGGCCTATACTGGACTTTAGACAGTAAGCTTTTCGTAAAACGCATATTTTACCACCTATTGTTGCGGGTGTATTATTGACATGTAAAAGTCTAGACCCTGAATATAAGATGAACAATATGTGTATTTTAAAATGTAATGTATTCCTGTGATGGCAAAGCTGAATTTTTTAGCAGCCATTACTCTAGTCTTTAGTGTCACAAATCAGTCTCTAAATCAGTCTGATGATTTGCTGCTCAAGAAACATCTAGTATTATTATCTATGTTGAAAACAGTTGTTCAAAACAAAATCTTACTAGCCCTACACTTTTGGATGGTAGTGTATGTATACTGTTTTGTGCGCTGGTCCTCACCAGGCTTCGTAACCAGCATTACTTTCCTCGTTAAACCAACTTTTGCAGAAAGATAATTTGGGAAAACCAGTGTTTCTGCAGAGATCTTTTCAGCAACAAGAACCCACCCATTTTGATATTTTGGACAATTTTATGTGAAGTTACTGAATAAAAAAACACTTGTTATTTTGTGGGTTATATGTTCTTTATTCAAATCCTTAATCACTCTTTTTGTATTTTGCAGATCCTGAATTCAAGGACCTTGGAGTTCCACCACCTCTTCCAAGTAAGTGAAATGTTTTTTTAAAGTTTACTTTCCCTGCATATTAAAACCAGTTCACCACAATACATTACTGTGTTTTCATGGTGTAGTTTGTGAGTTTGAGATGAGCGGGCCAGAGGGCATTGTGGAGTCTGTAATGGTTGCGAAAGAGGGCAAAGCGTTGCAGACAGAGGCTGTAGACTGTAGGTGGTTCATAAGAGCTCCTCCTGGCTCTAAGGTAAACCTCTATTCACAAGTGTATTCAATGAAATTAAAACCCAACATGTTGGTCTAAGCTAGTCGTTTCAGTAGTGTTTATCTGTTATCCACATTTCTCTTTCCAATAATATCCTGTTATTCTCCATTATGTTTAATTAAAAATATAAATAAAATAAAACAAATGTCAATATAAATGTGTCTCCTGCACAGATCTATTTGCGTTTCCTGGATTATGAGATGCACAACTCGAACGAGTGCAAACGTAACTTTGTGGCAGTGTATGATGGGAGCAGCTCGGTGGAGCATCTGAAGAATAAATTTTGCAGCACGGTAGCCAATGACGTAATGCTGCTGACTTCATTAGGTGTGATTCGCATGTGGGCCGATGAGACCAGCCGCAGGAGCCGATTCCGTATCCTCTTCACCACCTTCCATGAGCGTGAGTCATTCAGTCGTTTTTTTTATCATAACACATTTCAGTAGCACATATAGCTTGCTTTACATTAAAGTTGTGATTTACCTCTTGTTTTATCTGAATATTTGGACTAACACATTATGAGTGCTGTACTGAGTCATTTCAGCAGTTCTAACTGCATGATATGGTAGTATCTCATGTGGTTTCTTCTATAATTATCATTTTGCTCTTCAGCTCCATGTGAAGGAGACGCATTCTTCTGCCATAGCAACATGTGTATTAACAACACATTGGTGTGCAATGGTATCCAAAACTGTGTCTATCCTTGGGATGAGAATGGTTGCAAAGGTATATGATCACATATTCCAAAATGAAATACTTGCATAAATGTATTTACAAAGCTAATGTAAATAATAAAAGTTAAAGGGTTAGTTTACCCAAAAATGAAATTTCTGTCAGTAAGTACTGACCCTCTTGTCGTTCCAAACTTGTAAGACCTTCGTTTATCTTCAGAACACAAATTAAGATATTTTTGATTAAATCTGAGGGTATCTGATCCACACTTTGACAGCAACATCATTGCACCTTTTGATGTCCAGAAAGGTAGTTGAAAACATGGTTAAAATAGACAGCGTGACTGCAGTGGTTCAACCTTCATGTTATGAAGTGACGAGAATACTTTTTGTGCACAAAACAAAATTAACGACTTTATTCAACAAATTGAACCGTTGTTATACATAGTGACCTCAGTGCAGGCTTCCTTGTTTACGTCCGAATGCCGGCTCATTATTGGCCGGATCCTGTGCTGACACATCACATGCATGCGTCGTGCTGTTCACATGTTCAGCTTCGGCCAATACTGAGTTGCCGTTTGGACGTAAACAAGGAAGCCTGCACTGAGTTTACTACGTATAACAACGGTTCAAATTGTTGAATAACGTCGTTATTTTTGTGCACAAAAAGTGTTCTCGTCGCTTCATAACATTAAGGTTGAACCACTGTAGTCACGTTGACTATTTTAACCTTGTTTTACATACCTTTCTGGATGTCAAAAGTGCAATGACTTTGCTGCCTATGTGTGGATCAGATACCCTCGGATTTCATCAAAAATTTCTTAATTTGTGTTCCAAAGATAAAGGTCTTACAGGTCTGGAACAACATGAAGGTGAGTACGTAATGACAGAAATTTCATTTTTGGGTGAACTAACCCTTTAAGCACATTAAAGGGATATTTGTCCAAAAGAAGAAAATGTCATCATTTACTCACCCTCATGTCATTCCAAACAGTATTGGGGAAAGTTACTTTTAAAAGTAATGCATTACAGTATTGCTTTACTCCCTAAAAAAGCAACTAATTGCGTTATTTAGTACTTTTTATGGAAAGTAATGCATTACATTACTTTTGCATTACTTTTTCTCACCTGGGCTGGGCTGGGCTTGCTTGTTTTTTAATAACAACAAAAAAGTTCTATTTTTGGCAAAGTAAAGGCCTATTCACACCAAAAGTTAAATAAATTATCCTCAGGAAATGCAAATTCACGCCTGTACAGTAGAGGGCGCAGCTTAAACAAAACTTTCAGCTGTGCTGCCATTCTGAAATACAGAAGAATAGGATGCAAGAGAAGAAAGTTACTTCAGCAATAAAAATGTTAAAAAATAAAATACAAATATGATGTTTACCTAAAGTAATTTTTGGTTATTTGTATGGTTGAATTGGATCATTGAAGCAAAGCTATTGGTTAATAAAGTGAGATTAAATACATAAAGTATGTTTGTTTAATTTAATATATTTAATTATTGCAGGTTTGTGCAGTATTCTGAGATTTCATTTCACTATTTTATTTATTTTGAGGAATACTGACTCTGTTTTTGTGCAAGTGAGATGAGTAAATGCTCACATTTAGTCTAGAACTACAATCATCAAATAACCATCATAATCAAATAACCATCATGTTTACACAGCGCACACAATGCCTTTGGACTCGCTCATGATTTCTCTCAACATAGTGACAGGAGAGGTGTCAGTCAATACATGGGAAAACAAAGTAACTTGCGTTATTTATTTGAAAAAAGTAACTTTAATATTTTGTTGTAAATTTAAAAGTAATGCATACATTGGTGCCTAAAACATAGGTCGGACTAGTTACTTGAAAAAAGTAATCTAATTACGTAACTCAAGTTACTTGTAATGTGTTACCCCCAACACTGATTCCAAACCTATATGACTTTCTTTCCTCTGTGGAACAAAAAAGAAATGATTTTGAAGAACTGTTTTCCACAAAAGAAAGAAAGTCATATAGGTAAATGATGACAGCATTTGAGTGAACTATCCCTTTTTTAGTAGGCTACACTATTTAATGTGAAAAACAATTATTTCAAATTGTGATAATATTTTACAATATTACTGTTTTTACTGTATTTTGATTGACATTAGAAATATTACCGTCCCTTTTGAACATTAAGGCCCCGATATACTTCAAACAAAGTTCTTTTTCGTTCTTCATTCAGGGGTAAAACGAAGTTCGAAATACGCAAGCTGTGATATACTGTAATCAAACATGTGACGCCGCTCACACTGCCTAGAGCAGCGTTTAGATGGATATGTAAATATGTGCTGTGCACTTTCTTCTCAGTAACAAAATAAACACAACAAAAATGAGAAAACAGCAAGCATTTTTTTATAGAAAGCATAAGAAAAGTGTCTGATTATAAACACATTGGTATGTTTGCATGAGCTCTGCAAAGTAGCACTCCAGTCATGTCACGTTCATTTATATAGCACTTTATTCAATAGATTGCTTAAAAGTAAGCAGCTTTACAGTACATGAAAAACAGTTTCAGTGCCTTGTTTCATCATAAGCACAACTTCATTTTGTACTATAAAGCGGCTATCCAGTATGTTCATGTTTTCACCCGCGGAGATCTTACCTCGACGGACTCAACAGACGAAATGAGTCAGAGAAGAGTTCCATGTGAAAGAAGGCAGAGCCTCAGCGTACACCCCCTATTACATTATTGTCACTGACCAATGGTAGGACAAAGGTATTTTGCAGCTGGAGCGAACTTTTCTTGAGAGTTCGCTTTGGCAAGCCACTTCGAACTTCCAAAACGAACACTTTGTTTTGGCCTGATTTTGTTTAAAATGACGTCACACCAGTTCGTTCTTTGATTTCGTTTGAAGTATATCGGGGCCTTTAGTGTATATTCATTTAATTATTTTCTAGATTCAAAACATTATACCACATACAGTATTTATGCTCCTCTCACACAGAGAAAAGAAAAGCCACTATCCTGGACAGCCTTGACAATACCAATGTAACCATAATTGGAGTGACTTGCGGAGTGGTGATTATCCTGCTCACCGTGTCGATAATCATTCAAATAAAACAGCCACGGAAAAAGTACATAATCCGCAGGGACGAATTCGACCCCACCTTGCTTCATGAGGCCTTTGAACCCCCGCACTATGAGCTGTGCACGCTACGGCAAGCAACCTCATCCGATGGTGAGGTGTTACCAGAGGATTTCCCCAAATTGCAGCGCACCTCCTCTAAATGCATCCATGGCCACCACTGTGGCTCGCAGGTGTCCAGCACTCGAGGCAGCCGCAGTGATCTCAGCCTGCGAGATGCTGCTGCCATTCTCTCAGAGATGGAGACGTCAGCTCAGCCCCCGTTCCCTCTGCAAGCCACCCCTACTGGCCGCAGGAATATTCTGGTGATGAAGCACAGCTACTCACATGATGGGGCTGAGGAGTGCGACCTGGATGATGAATTTTATGATGGGCCCACCACCAGCCGCGGGCGAGCTGCAATGGACAGAACTGTGCATCGGTCAGTATCCAATGACTTTTGATGGCTTTCCATGTACATCAGCCCGGCATTTGGATAGATTGTTACTTTATTGTCTTTTGTCTGTTTTATTTGTAGTAGCCATGCACTTGGTTTGTTTTGTTTGTTGACAGACAAAATTTCCTTGTCTAGTCACTCCATTTTCATCATTTTGCATCCATAAAGGAATATCAACAAACATGGCTGTATATGCATTAAATGTATATGTGAACCATTAAACTGTCAAGTTTTCTTTTCTTGTTTTGCCTATGACAGTGTGCTCCCTGTTTAGTAGTCCATATAATTTGATGACTGTTATGCACTTTTGTTTTACTCCTAGTATTGAGAAATAATATTAGGACACAGAATCATTGCATATGTATAATGTAAATACTTTAGATTCATGCTGTTTGGTGTGGGTATTATTTAAAACATGACATTCAAATATGTCATTACTGTTATGGTTATATTCACCATTGTTTTTTTTGTGATCTGTAACAGGCTTCTCTCTTGAATTGTGTGGTTTAATTTACTGCTGTTTTAATTTTTACTTAATTTATTTGTATTTTCATTTCTTTTATGCCTGTGTGGGAACATCTGTGCTTGTTTTATACTTTGTTACCCTTCGTACTCCAATTTTCATTCTCACATCACATCACTGATAAAATTACAAACAAGTACAGTTTTCATGCAGTCTGATTGCGTTTATTGCATTATTATAAAATGTCTTGTAGAACAAAATGCTCTTTTTCCACTACATGCCTCCTCTTTCCTCGCCTATTGGTAGCATTTTAATGTGGTCGTAAGCGCCACAATGTAAACATATCTCTGTCATCCTCGTCAAAATAACATTTAAATACGATTTAGTGCTGTTTTATTACAAATGCCATTAAAGGTTTTAAAAAAAATCGCAGCAGCCAGAAGATGCTGTGCGTAATAAGCCGCATAATAGTACCTCCCACTGGTACACAAAGGTAATTGCAGGGGAGGAACTTTAACCACTCTTAAAAAACACCCATAGAAAAAGACTAAATTAACAGGCTGTAAATCTTAAACCAAAAAATGTGTTAGGTTTCTAAATTCTCCTTTTTATTATCTCATGAATTAATAGTATTTGTTTGTAATAGTATTTGTCCATCTGTACGAAGTGACAGAGAGTGGAACTAATGACGCTTCGGTCTGTCGTCGGACATATAAGTAGATGCACAGACTCTAATGTCAGTCTCGTAGAATAATGTGAAACTTATGTTGTTTTCTTATACTATATAGAATATGTAGACAGTATACTAGTCTGTATATTGTCAGGATGACGCTGTTAATTTATGGAAATGTTTAGCTCATTGCGTATCTGACCGCTTTTAATCGCACATCTGTCAAAAGTTGCGTGGTGTCATTGGACATTAAGTAAGGAGGTCAGTTGATTCATTTCAGGATGTCTGACTTTGGCACCGAATCAAATATATGCTCAGAGACATATAAGCAGGGATCAGCTGGTGAAGGTACTTTTAAAAAACGACTCGGTATTATTGCAACTTGTGTCGTCGGAGGGTCATTGGTCGCTCTGTATGGAGTGACCGGACCGTTTGTTGCACCAGCATTGAGGAAAGTTTGCCTGCCATTCGTACCTGCAACAAGGACACAAATTGAAAACGTTCTAAGGGTTTTGAAAACTAGATCAGGCTCCCTGGTAGATATCGGCAGCGGAGATGGACGGATAGTGAGTTTCCTGATTTGGACTATTTTTGTTTTTTTATTTAGAATTTGCATTAACAAAAACCATTATCCCTGAATCTCCTAAGAATCCTATTCCTGGTTTGTTGTAGGTTATTGCTGCAGCAAAAAGAGGCTTCAAGGCAGCTGGCTTTGAGCTCAACCCATGGCTGGTCTGGTACTCCCGTTACAAAGCCTGGAGGGAAGGTGTACATCACAGCACATCTTTCTATATTTCAGACCTTTGGAAGGTGAGAACAGGTCAATCATAATCTAAATTTGGATCTCCTTTTGTATTTTTAATCAACTGATTAAGCAGCTACTGATCAATATGATATGTATGAATAATGTATGTGTTATAAATGTCATTAGACTTAAAGCAAATTCCAATCTGATGTGAGTATCCTTATGCCCTACTTACTCTGAAGGGCAGAGCCCTTGAAGTGGGGAGTTTGGAAGGAGCAGGGCACTTGTGTGTCATAATGTAGCTTTTTGGAACACGTTTGTCGAAGGGAATAATGAAAGATAACAATTTCCTCATAATCTTCACCTGGAATGTTACTATTACAGTCCAGCATCCATTAGCCTACTCTATTAGCTGTTAATATAACTGTTGCAAATAAATATACATTTTATAATGAAGCTTCTTATCTGTATATATTGTGTATTCTGTCTCTGCTTTTAACTTTAAAACTTGCAGTCTCTTGTTTGGACACTGTAAGACAACACTTAACATGTCTACTATTAAACTAATTTCTTACCTATAAAACTTGTATGGTGTAAATGTGTGTAAAATATCACAAACATAACAAAACAACTTGAATGATTCTGTTTATACTTTAACCCGAACTCTCCTGCCATCTAGCTTTAAGATTAATTTTGAGGATTCGCTACTCTGGGTCACATCACCATTAACAATAAAATTACTTAATCACATGTATCCTTCGCTAATGGACTTGTGAAAGGGCTTTTTGTGAAGGGATTCAGGTGTTCACTTTCATTTGGAATACCCCTACAAATGGCGTCACCTTTCCGAAGTGCCCTTCAAGGGTGCAAAAACACCCTTGGAATTTAGAATTGGCCCTTAAAGTCAGCGTGAAACGGAAGTTGCGATGTATATCCGAGTGAAACGGCTTCTTGAACAAAAAAATAAAATATAGGGTAGGACTTGATTTTGTCCATCCATACAGTTGGGTGAGTGTAATTTGCTAGTGCTGTGACCTCATGTGAGTGACAGGTTGTTCTGCATGGATAAATCATTTATAATAAATACTACTTTATCCATAAAAATACGAACTTACCATTTTGATTTCATGGTGACATTAAACTGTCCTTCTTTCATAGGTCAGTTTTTCAGAGTACTCCAATGTGGTCATCTTTGGGGTTCCTCAAATGGTAATGTAATATAGTGTGTGTGTGTATATGTGTATATATAAATTTATATATGTGTGTGTGTGTGTGTGTGTGTGTTTCCCTAATAATGCATCTAATCTAAGATCTGACAAACTTTTTTTCTTTTTTTCTCTCCACAGATGGAGCAGCTTGAAGTCAAGCTCCAAACAGAGCTTCAGAGTTCAGCCAAAGTAGTAGCTTGTCGCTTTCCTTTTCCCACTTGGACTCCTGATGATGTAGCTGGAGAGGGAATTGACACTGTGTGGGTTTATAATGCCAAGACATTCAAACCACACGTCAGAAATGGTAAAGACAATGAGAGACAAGAGATGCCATAAGTCTTCAGCAGCGATGAAATAGGAAAACGAATACTTCTTTCTTTACAACATTGAAAAACATTTTGTTTCTGTAATATCATTGTAAAATTCAGAATATATTGGTGTCCTTTGTTCATAATAAAATATCCCTTTGTTTTTTTTTCAATTTTTATTTTATGTGACCAAGAAAGGGATTTTATATTTCAGAGCCATACACACCACCAAATTAACTTTGCATTGTGGGGACCAGATGCCCCCTATACAAATTATTACTAACTTGCTACAAAAAAAAAAGAAAAAAAAGAAACGGTGTGAATTCCATACCCACCCCGTATCATACGGGTTGATTCTCACACTTCCAGATGGCTTTGTGTTTAGTGTGCTGACCTCTAGTGCAGTTGTGTCCAGAGAATTCTAGGTTTGAATCCAGGTGCGTGGGATTTTGTGTCTGCCTTCTCTCACCTATTTTGCTTCTTGTCAACATATTTAATATCATGATAAATAAAAAAATGCAAAAAATGAACTTTTAAACTGAGGCAGTTTAAACTCTATCCACACACAGGATAGAATAAAAATATTTTAAGTCACTTCATCAACATCTCTCATCATTTTGGAGGGGGGAACGGATTTCGACAGCTGTGTATTTGCTGCTGAATTCCGTTCCCCCCCCTATTGAGATTCTAATATTTATCATACTTGCAGACTACCACACTTCCAGATGGCTTTGTGGACAGTGTGCTTGCTTCTGGTGCGGTTGTCTCCAGAGAATCCTAGGTACGAATCCAGGCGCGTGGGATTTTCCGTCTGCCTTCTCTCACCTGTTTTGCTTCTTGTCAACATATTTAATATCATGATCATTGGCAAAAAGGCAAAAAATGAACATTTAAACTGAAGCAGTTTAAACTCCATCCACACAGAGGGATAGAATAAAAATATTTTAAGTCACTTCATCAACATCTCTCATCATTATGGAGGGGGGAACGGATTTCGACAGCTGTATCATTGCCGTTGAATTCCGTTCCCCCCCCTATTGAGATTCTAATATTTATCATACTTGCTGATTCTCACACTTCCAGATGGCTTTATGGACAGTGTGTTGACCTCTGGTGCAGTTGTGTCCAGCGAATCCTAGGTTCGAATCCAGCCGCGTAGGATTTTCTGTCAGTCTTCTCTCACCTATTTTGTTTCTTGTCAACATATTTAATATCATGATAAATGGCAAAAAGGCAAAAAATGAACATTTAAACTGAAGCAGTTTAAACTCCATCCACACACAGGGCAGAATAAAAATATTTTAAGTCACTTCATCAACATCTCTCGTCATTTTGGAGGGGGGAATGGATTTCGACAGCTGTATCATTGCCGTCGAATTCTGATCCCCCCCCCCTATTGAGATTCTAATATTTATCATACTTGCTGTTTCTCACACTTCCAGATGGCTTTGTGGACAGTGTGCTGACCTCTGGTGCAGTTGTGTCCAGAGAATCCTAGGTTCAAATCCAAGCACGTGGGATTTTTCGTCTGCCTTCTCTCACCTATTTTGTTTCTTGTCAACATATTCAATATCATGATAATTGGCAAAAAGGCAAAAAATAAACATTTAAACTGAAGCAGTTTAAACTCCATCCACACACAGGGATAGAATAAAAATCTTTTAAGTCACTGAATCAACATCTCTCATCATTTTGGAGGGGGGAACGGATTTCGACAGCTGTATATTTGCCGTCGAATTCCGTTCCCCCCCCTATTGAGATTCTAATATTTATCATACTTGCTGTTTCTCACACTTCCAGATGGCTTTGTGGACAGTGTGTTGACCTCTGGTGCAGTTGTGTCCAGAGAATCCTAGGTTCAGCTATTTTGCTTCTTTTCAAAATATTTAATATCATGATAAATGGCAAAAAGGCAAAAAATGAACATTTAAACTGAAGCAGGTTAAACTCCATCCACACACAGGACAGAATAAAAATATTTTAAGTCACTTCATCAACATCTCTCATCATTTTAGGGGGGGGGGGGGGGGCGGATTTCGACAGCTGTATATTTGCCGTCGAATTCCGTTCCCCCCCATATTGAGATTCTAATATTTATCATACAGGCTGATTCTCACACTTCCAGATGGCTTAGTGGACAGTGTGCTGATCTTTGGTGCAGTTGTTTAAGGGAATCCTTTGTTTGAATCCAGGCTAGTGGATTTTTTTTCGTCTGCCTTCTCTCACCTATTTTGGTACTTTTCAAAATATTTAATATCATGATAAATGGCAAAAAGGCAAAAAATGAACATTTAAACTGAAGCTGGTTAAACTCCATCCACACACAGGACAGAATAAAAATATTTTAAGTCACTTCATCAACATGTCTCATCATTTTGGGGGGGGGGAACGGATTTCGACAGCTGTATATTTGCCGTCGAATTCCGTCCCCCCCCCCTAATTGAGATTCTAATATTGATCATACGTGAGAAATCTCACACTTCCACATATGCAGTTGTATTCAGAGAATCCTAGGTTCGAATCCAGGCTCCTTGGTTTTTCCGTCTGCCTTCTCTCAGCTATTTTGCTTCTTTTCAAAATATTTAATATCATGAGAAATGGCTATTAACGGATTTTGACAGCTGTATATTTGCTATTGAGATCTCGTAACCCAGCAAAACCGACCATCGTCGAAATCTCAGAGCTGAGCAAAACCAACCATCTTTGAAATCTCCTAACAGAATAAAACTGACTGACCCTGAGAACCTATTGTTATTGCGATCTCTTGACCTAGCAACACCGACTGTTATTGAAATCTCTTAACCGAGCAAAACCGTCCATCATTGAAATCTCATAACAAAAGAAAACCGAATGTATTTAAAGTCTCGAAAGAGAATAAAGGAACAAAACCAACTGATGATGAAAATCTACCATCATTGAGATCTTGTAACCCAGAAAAACTGACCACTATTCAAATTTCTTAACGGAAAAGAATTGACCATTCTTGAAATCCCATAACCGACCAAAACCAACTGTCTTTGAAATTTCATCTCAGAACAAAACCAACTAAGACTGAAAGACTACTGTCATTAAGAACTCGTAACCAAACAAAACAAAACCAACTGTTCTTGAAATCTTGTAAAAGAATATAAGAACAAAACCAACCGATAAAGAAAACCTACCATCATTGAGATCTCCTAACCAAACAAAACCGACCGTCATTGAAATCTCGTTACTAAACAAAAACGATGTACACTGAAATTCTAACATCATGGAGATTTCGTTACCTAGCAAAACTGACAGTGGTTGAAATCTCGTAACCGAACAAGACCGACCGTCATTGAAATTTCGTAACAAAACAAAACCGACTGTCTTTGAAATCTCGTTAAAGAATAAAAGAACACCAACTGATACTGAAAACGTACCGTCATTGAGATCTCATAACCCAGCAAAACCGACTGTCATTGAAATCTCGTAACCGAATAAAACCAACCGTTTTTGAAATCTCATCACAGAACAAAACTGATTCATACTGAAAACCTACCATCATTGAGATCTCCTAACCAAACAAAACCGACTATCATTGAAATCCCGGAACAGAACAAAACCGATTGACGCTGAAAATCTAACACCGCTGAGATTTCGTAACGAAACAAAACCTACTATCATTGAGATCTCGTAATGAAACAAAACCGACTGTCTTTGAAATCTCGTAAAAGAATAAAAGAACAAAACCAACTAATACTGAAAACCTACCATAATTGAGATCTCATAACACAGCAAAACCGACTTTCATTAAGATCTCGTAATCCAGCAAAACCGATCGTTATTGAAATTTCAAAACAGAACAAAACCGATTGAACAACCGTCACTGAGATCCCGTATCCCAGCAAAACTGAGCGTCATTGAAATCTCTTAACAGAACAAAACCACCCATCGTTGAAACCTCATATCTCAGCAAAACTTACTGTCATTGAAATCTCGTAACCAAGCACAACCAACCGTATTTAAAATCTCATCTCAGAATAAAACTGACTGACACTGAAAACCTACTGTCATTGAGATTTCATGACCAAACAAAACCGACTGTCTTTGAAATCTCGTAAAAGAATAAAAGAACAAAACCAACTCATATTGAAAACTTACCGTCACTGAGATCTCCTAACCAAACAATACCAACCGCCATTGAAATCTCGTAACCAATCAAAACTGACCATCATAGAAATCTCATTACTCAGCAAAAAGGACTGTCATTGAAATCTCGTATCCGAGCACAACCAAATATCATTGAAATCTCATTACTCAGCAAAACGGACTGTCATTGAAAGCTCGTAACCGAATAAAACCAACCGTTTTTGAAATCTCATCACAGAACAAAACTGACTGATACTGAAAACCTACTGTTATTGAGATCTCCTAACAAAAACAAAACCGACCATCATTGAAATCTCGTAACCGAGCACAACCAAATATCATTGAAATCTCATTACTCAGCAAAACGGACTGTCATTCAAATCTCGTAACCGAATAAAACTGATTGACACTGAAAGTCTAACACCATTGAGATTTCGTAACCCAGCAAAACTGACCGTGGTTGAAATCTCGTAACCAAACAAGACCGACCATTATTGAAATTTCGTAACAAAACAAAACCAACTGTCATTGAGATCGCTTAACCCAGCAAAACCGATCGTTATTGAAATTTCATAATAGAACAAAACCAATTGATACTGAAAACTTACCGTCACCGAGATCCCGTAACCCAGCAAAACTGACCGACTTTGAAATCTCGTAACCGAATAAAACCAACCGTCTTTGAAATCTCATCACAGAACAAAACCGACTGACACTGAAAACCTACCGTCATTGAGATCTCCCAACAAAAACAAAACCGATCGTCATTGTAATCTCGTAACCTAGCACAACTAAATATCACTGAAATCTCATTACTCAACAAAAACCGACTGTCATTGAAATCTCGTAACCGAATAAAACTTATCGTTTTTGAAAACTCATGACAGAACAAAACTGACTGATACTGAAAACCTACCGTCATTGAGATCTCCTAACAAAAACAAGACCAACCGTCATTGAAATCTTGTAACCGAAAAAAAACGATTTATGCTGAAAGTCTAACACCGTTGAGATTTCGTAGCCCAGCAAAACTGATTGTGGTTGAAATCTCATTACCAAAGAAGATCAATCATCACTGAAATTTCATAAGGAAACAAGACCTACTGTCATTGAGATCTCGTAATGAAACAAAACCGACTGTCTTTGAACTCCTGTAAAATAATAAAAGAACTAAACCAACTAATACAGAAAACATACCATCATTGAGATCTCATAACCCAGCAAAACCAACCGTTATTGAAATCATTTAACCGAACAAAACCGACCATCATTGAAATCTCGCAACCAAGCACAACCAAATATCATTGAAATCTCAATACTCAGAAAAACCGACTGTCATTTCAATTCTCGTAACCGAATAAAACCAACCGTTTTTGAAATCTCATCACAGAACAAAACTGATTGATACTGAAAACCTACCGTAATTGAGATCTCATAACCCAGCAACACCGACTTTTTACTGAGATCTCGTAATCCAGCAAAACCGATCGTTATTGAAATTTCATAACAAAACAAAACCGATTGATACTGAAAACCTACTGTCACTGAGATCCCATAACCCAGCAAAGGTGACTGTCATTGAAATCTCTTAACAGAACAAAACCAACCATCATTGAAATCTCATAACTCAGCAAAACTGACTGTCATTGAAATCTCGCAACCAAACTAAACCGACCATCATAGAAATCTCGTAACGAAGTTAAAACCGACTGTCATTGAAATCTCGTAACCGAATAAAACCGACTGTCATTGAAATCTCGTAACCAAACAAAACCGACCATCGTTGAAATCTCGTAACAAAAGAAAACCGACTGTCTTTAAAGTTTCAAAAGAGAATAAAGGAACAAAACCAACTGACGATAAAAACCTACTATCATTGAGATGATGTAACCCAGCAAAACTGACCACTATTCAAATTCCTTAATGGAAAAAAGTCTGCCATTATTGAAGTCTCATAACCAAACAAAACAGACCGTCATTGAAGTCTCGTAACTAAACAAAACAGACTGTCATTGAAATCTCATAATAGAACAAAACGAATAAAACTGAAAACCTACCGTCATTGAGATCTCATAACCAAGCAAAACCAAACGTCATTGAAATCTCTTAACGAAACAAAACCGACTGTCCTTGGGTTCTCGTAAAAGAATAAAAGAACACAACCAAATGACACTAAAAACCTACAGTCATTGATATCTTGTAACCTAGCAAAACTAACCGTTATTGAAGTTTCTTAGTTGAAAAAATCGACTACCATTGAAATCTCATAACAGGACAAAACTAACCATCACTGAAATTTCATAACAAAAGAAAACCGACTGTCTTTAAAGTCTCGAAAGAAAATAAAGAAACAAAACCAACTGACAATGAAAACCTACCATCACTGAAATTTCGTAACCGAATAAAACCAACCGTCTCTGAAATCTTGTAAAAGAATAAAGTAATAAAACCAACTGACACTCAAAACCTACAGTCATTGATATCTTGTAATCCAGCAAAACTGGCAGCTATTGTGTATTTGCTGTCGAATTCTGTTCCCCCCTCCCATTGAGATTCTAATGTTTATCATACAGGCTCATTCTCCCACTTCCAGATGGCTTTGTGGACGTTCTGCTGACGTCTGGTGCAGTTGTGTCTTAACAATCCTAGGTTTGAATCCAGGCTAGTTTTTTTTTTTTTTTCTATCTGCCTTCTCTCACCTATTTTGCTTCTTGTCAACATATTTAATATCATGATAAATGGCAAAAAGGCAAAAAATGAACATTTAAACTGAAGCAGTTTAAATGTTAAATTCCGTCCACACACAGGATGGAATAAAAAACCTTATTCAACATCTGCATCAAAATTTCTCATCACATTAATCATACGGACTGACTCTCTCACTTCCAGTTGGCTTTGTGGACAATGTGCTGATCTCTGGTGCAGTTGTGTCCAAAGAATCCTAGGTTTGAATCCAGGCTAGTGTTTTTTTCTGCCATGATAAATGGAAAAAAAGGAAAAAATTAACATTTAAACTGAAGCAGGTTAAACTCCATCCACACACAGGATAGAATAAAAACTTTTAAGTCACTGCATCAAAATCTCTGATCATTTTGGGGTGGGAACGGAGTTCGACAGCTGTATCTTTGCCTACGAATTCCGTTCCCCCTCTATTGAGATTCTAATATTTAACATACGGGCTGACTCTCCCACTTCCAGATGGCTAGTAGGACAATGTGCTGACCTCTGGTGCAGTTGTGTCCAAAGAATCCTAGATTTGAATACAGGCTAGTGTGTTTTTCCGTCTGCCTTCTCTCACCTATTTTGCTTCTTGTCAACATATTTAATATCATGTGTAGGGTTCCACCCACTATTTAATTTAGGTCTTTGATCATTCTGGATACCTCATAATGTCAATTATGCTTTCATTACGGACCGAATCACCAAATAGAGAATTTCGCATTGGCCGACTGCGTTCTCACGGACATAAATTCGCCAGTTTATGATTCTTAGTCAGAGGGTGCAGAGTTTACTAATGCATTTGAGTCAAACTGCCACATGCTTGTTCATACAAAAATACAGTTTTCTTAGTCACGATACTGCAACTTGCTAATTCAATAACAGACAAACTCAAAAAGTCCCATGATGTGCTTCCATGCTCCTTTCATGGGGCTCTCTAGTTTGACCTGTCCTGACGCAGATTTACGGAAGTGAAGGACTCTAATAATCTACTAGTCATAATGATTTTAGAGGAATCCAAGATAAATCAAGATTAACATTTATTGTTTTTGCCAGGCAGGATAAATCATCAATTAAAAGAATTACAAAGAATACATCACACAACTGATCAGCATAAAATGCAGTACAACTCACAACAAAATATAAAAATTCAGCTTACCTGGCGAATAGAGAGATACACACAACAATTGTGCGGGAAGTTCTGAATGCAGATGCTTCCCTGAGTGGTTTGCCAAATCCTTTTAAATACCCCAAGTTATAACAAAAGGGCTATAAACATTTAGCACCCAAATATTTATGCAGCTTTTACTGGACCTTTTCTCGTGCCCCAAAGGGACACACGCCTGGTTTTGTGGATCCAAGCAAATGGTTCATAAGAATCTTTATCGGGACATCTCCCACCCCAGGAGAACAGGTTTTGTTTTCTTTATTCTTGTCTGTTCTATTGTTGTGGGAGTGAAACCCTCTTACCAATCGCACCAGAAGTATTTTCACTGATGTCACTTAAAACAACTAAGATAGCAGATTTGTGAGACTTGCATGGCCTGAAGGGAAGGAGAGGGTGTGAGGAGTCAGGAACTCAGCATGGAAGTGAAGAGAGGAGGTTGAACCAGGTGTTGTCCTGTGCTCTTTCTCGCAGATCCTCTCTTCAGATTAGAGAGTTTTATTGTTTTATTACAGGATAGGAATCTTGAATTCAGTAATTCAGTCTTAGTAAAAATCCATCCTTACAGTTCTGCCCTTGGCCCCTTGGGGCAGATACAGAGCAGTCCCTGAGGGGCCACTTTCCATGGATTTCTTGCAGCTTGCTTATGATTGTAGCTTCTGTAGGGCTGGTACCCGTAGTGGACTGAGCGCGATGGCCACATTGGTTGAAGTGCGCATCATACGGAAAAGACATCTGAAGTAGCAGCACTGGATGAGAGTGAATAAGAAGATGAGCACACTGGCGATGGCGCATCCGCGAAACATCCAGTCCCACCAGGTGTAAGCATACCAAGCTGAGCGGGTAGAGGAGCTAGACAGGATCTCTGCAGTTCTTTTCGCCAGGTTTGCTTCCACTTGTGCTTGGTTGAGGTGGTATTCAATCCGCAAAAGAATCCCTTGCACTAGGTCTATCGTGTTGACTAAAGCTTGTGTGCTCTGCTCATAAAAAGTGTCTTCCCACCATGGGGAATTGTCTACATCTAGCGGTACCTTTCCCAGGATGTTTATCTGGCCCATTGAAAAGTCCTCTTTCACTTCCAAGCAGAAAGTGTGGTTTGCAGAGCAGGTCAGACCCCCGTAGGTGAAGGAATTCATCTCACTTACGACGCACCACTGAGTGTGAGATACTTGGACAGCATCGGAATGGCCATGCAAAGACTGCACATTAATGAGCTTAGGATCATTGGAAGAAAAAGGTTGCAAATACAGATAATGTAACTAGATGTTTCATGACAACAGGTGCGAGTGGTAAATAAGGTTTCAGTGCCCTTCAAACTCATATACCCCGTAAGATGGTCCCATTTAATGATCTGATCCTTCACTACTACACCAATAGAGCGTATGGTAGTGGAATTTAGGTAGACTTGATCTGGGTGAATTAGAGGGAAAGTGGCAAAAAACCCAATACAACCAATACATTCATTTCCAGTATACATCATTAATGTTGACAACAATTCAGAACAGTTAATATTCTTCATTTTTTCTGATGTAAGCCATCTATGCAGATCTAAAATTTCTATAAGATCGTTTAAAACATGTCTAGGTATCTTATGAAGACGAAGATCTAAAATTTCTCGTCTTGCTGCCGTAAACAAATCTTGTGCATACAATCTACAGGCTAAGTCATGCTCGATGGTACGGGTCTGATTGAAAATTGTTTGGCTGGTCGTCAGAAGCGCCTGCGATCTGACTGCTTTAATTATATTCTCATTACTATTGGTGATGTGTTGAAAACCAGTGGCCACCTGATTTGCCAACCATGTTGAAAATTGAGACTGACCTGTTATTTTGTAAGTGTTAGATATAGAATTAACTGACCCAAAAAGGCCTGCTATATTTCCAAACAGGTCTCGTTTAGTACGAGCAGGTGGAGTTTGGACTGCAAGTCTGTTTTTGTAATCAGAAACTAAATCATTGATGCGTGACTGTAGCCATGTATAAGTTTCATCATTCTGGTTACACTGTTCTACATAAGCAGACAAAATATTAGAGATATTATACGTCACATGTGTTATCACAAGATTGACATCATGAAGCAAATTTTTGTTTACATTTCCTTTGATAAGGCCACCCGGAGGGATAGGATGCAATTTTGGACACTGTGTGGGCTTTCTATATCCACAAGTAGTTAGATTAAAGCAATGATGCAAAGTCCATGAACAATTCTGAGGGCTAGTAAAATCGTCCATATTTGTCTCACATTTTCCCACACAGTATGTTCCTTCTTTTCGTCCAGTCCAAACAAATGTTTTTAAATTACTTTTTGATATAGGATTTGTCAGGTTGAAAAGAAGTTCAGTAAACTTCAAATGTGTATTATTATGTGTTGTAGTGTGCCTGCATCTATATGTTGCTGGTTCTAGACCCTTAATGAAGTAACATTTTTTAGGATCTTCCCCATAATTGTCGATTTTAAACAGCAGGTTTTGACTACCAATTTTTGAACCTGGGTACTCTTTAAGTTGATTCCAGGTAGTAAGGTTGTGATGAAATTTTGGTGCGAGTGTGTAACCTGTGATGTTTGTGTCTGGGAGATGAGTAGACCCTGTCTTACAGCAAATCTTAGTTACACAATTTGGTTCCGGTGCTAATCCAGGGGGCCATGTGACTATTTCTTTGTATGTAATTGGAATGTAAGGTGTGGATGGCCCCTTAATATATTTCCATACCCATCTCCCGCATCCTAGGGTGTGTGCGAGTGTGACGCGTTGTCCCAATTCGATGCAGGTGGGTCCAGATACCGCCCTGGCATCCGGCCTACTTGGAATTGCAGTGACTGTCCTATGGAGAAGGAAGATCATAATTAATTGGTGCTCCCCAAAGAGGGATGATTTGGTTCGCCATCACACGTGCCACTGTGTTTGCGGTGTTATTGCGAGTGGGAATTGCTTCGACCCATTTTGAGAATTTATCAATTATCACGAGGCAATATCGATACCCCCCTTTGGCACTGCTAGCCGCTAATTTAAACAACAACTGCTGTTTTGCATCTGTATCGGGGAAATGAGGAGCCCACACTGCACAGCCAGTATAAAAATGACCATTTTGGCAGAATCGAGAACCATCAATGTACACCTGCACTTGGCCTGGTAGTGGCTGGTCATGTACGAGGCTTTGCGACTCCTGTTAAGGTTGGCATGTGTGTGGATGTCCCTCAACATCCCCGAGCAGATGTGGCAAGATTCGTGTGTTTTTTATTGTGATCTCACGCACTTGAATGTCTGCTAACCATCTCGCTAATCTTTGGGAGGAAACTCCCTTCATCCGGCCTTGTAACAGCATTCGTACAGGTGTGTGCATTGTGTGTATAACAACAGGTTGAAAACCGACAATGGGTTCTGTTGTTTTTAACATCCAATGCACCGCGAGTACCTGCTGTGTATATGGGTCAAATCCTTGTTCAACCAAAGATTTTGTCCGGCTGTAATAAGCGATTGGACGCAGTTTTCCCCCATGTTCTTGAGCTAAGACTCCACTTAAGGTGATTTCATGCGCGTCTACTTAAATATAAAAATCTTTTGATGGGCTGGGCAAACCCAGGGTGGGCACGGCGCACAATCGTTGTTTTAAGTCGGTAAACGCTCGTTTATGTTCATCAGTCCATTCAAGGACATCATTCGGCTTTGTTTTGCCTTTTAAAAGCGAATACAACGGTGCGGCAGTATTTGCAAAATCAGGGATGAAATCTCGTAAATAGTTTGCTGTACCTAACACTTTTTGCAGCGAGTTCAGAGTATGAGGTTGGGGCAGTTCAGAAATGCATTTCTTTCTGTCATCTGTTAATGCTCTTTGACCCTGAGTCAGAGTGTACCCTAAATAGTGTACTTCTCTTTGCGCAATTTGAGCTTTTTCTTTGTTCATTTTAAAGCATGCGTTGCCTAGCATCTGTAACACTTTGTCAACTAGTTGCAAGTTGTTCTCAAGTGGTTCCTCTGTGGCTATTAGTATGTCGTCTACATAGTGAACTACTTTTCCAATCCCTAATAAGGGAGTGATCACAACTGCCACAGCTCTGTGAAAAATGGCTGGGCTGTTGTGAAGGCCTTGTGGCATTCGTTCCCATGTGTACTGTATTTGATTTACAGTAAATGCTAGCTTCCATTGGTCTTCTCGTTTGACTTTGATAGACCAGAAACCATTTTTAATGTCAAGTACTGTGAACCACGAAGCACTGGTTGAAACTTGTGATAAGATGGTAGACGGGTTTGCCACTATAGGTGTTGCCTTAGGTAAAATTTTGTTAAGACGTTGGTAATCAATACAAAGGCGCCATTTACCATTAGGTTTTCGGAACTGGCAAACACGGAGAATTTGTGGTTGAACTGCATCGTCGAACTATCCTTCTAACCTCCAGCTGTTTTACTATCTCATGAACAGCGACTTCTGCCTCTGGCTTGATGAGATATTGTTTTTGTAGGGGAGGGGGCTCTCCCTCAATGCATACTTCAAAGCCAATTAAGCCACAGTCGTGTACATGATTAGCCCAAACATCGCTGTGTTTGTTGATGAGAAGTTGAATCAGTTCTGTGTTGGATATGGACATAACGCCGGCATGGCCTTGAGACAACTTGTTTTTCAAAACAATGAATTACAAAGCCATGCTTTCTCATGATGTCCATTCCCAATACACTTCCTTCGCTGTTACCTGGTAAATACCAGGATGGCTCGCTTAGCACTACCATGCCTAAATCAAGCTGGACCGGTTGCATTTGAGTTGCTGTCATCAAAGTATCGCTTATACCTTTAATTTGGATCGTTCGTGTACTTAAGGGTAGTGGAATGTTTGTGCAAGAGCAGGCAGCACCGGTATCAATAAGGATGTTAACTAACCAGCCTCCATTTTTAGAATTTAACGCCGCTATTTTGACTGCAGCTACAGGAAACCCCGCAGACCCGCAACACTTCTCGAGAGCGGATGTATATTTTTTATCCAATTTTAGCTTCTTTTCAAGCTTTTTAATTTGCGTTTCCATCGCGTCGCCCTGTCTTGCCCAAGTTTGTTTTTCATACACAGATGCTTCAACCTGTGCTCTGAGCTTTTTTAGCTCATCTGATCGCGCTGCTTCTAGCTCTTTTATGTTCGCTATCACACGTTCGTTTTCTGCAATAGTTGCCAAATCATTTCGACGCAGCATATAAACAATCGCGACCGGTAATTTTCGTTAGGAAGATTTAGTTTCCAATTTTCGCCCTTCGGTAACGTTCCAGGCTAGAATTTGGTCATTGTTCCAATCAAAATCTACTCCCTTGTTACGCAGACAATAAAGGAGATCTTTTATTTGCAAAGCAAGAGTTTCCATTATATCCCTGTCTACACTCAAACTACCATTTCCCTGATAAGCCATGTTGTTTCTCTAATAATCTCAAACACCACCGGGTTTTTTTTCGGTTCCGGTCTATCCTGGGTATACCGACCCGTTCTACAAATGTGTCTATATGAGGTGCGTCTAGGTTTTCCCTCAAACGTTTCTAAAAAGGTAGCTGCAGACAGAGAAGGATAGTCTCAAACCTCATGCTCCGTTTGGATCTGAATTGTCGCACCAGATGACGTCACTCACTTGAGACTGGAGGATCACGGAGGGTTAGTCACCACTTTGTAGGGTTCCACCCACTAGCCCAACGACGGCATCTAGTGGTCTGGTCGAAGGTATTTCGCGTGTACGTCCTCTGGCACTTCTGTAAAATTCATCTTAATTTAATACAACTTTGGTTTCTAATTCAGTTCTGACTTTCGTAAATAATTTTATCTGACTCCAATTATAACTGACTCTTAGTTTCACAATCTTTCCGATGTAACAGCTGATCATGAGATTAGTTGTGCTTTAATTTAGGTCTTTGATCATTCTGGATACCTCATAATGTCAATTATTCATTCATTACGGACCGAATCACCACATAGAGATTTTCGCATCGGCCGACTGCGTTCTCTCGGACATAAATTCGCCAGTTTATGATTCTTAGTCAGAGGGTGCAGAGTTTACTAATGCATTTGAGTCGAACCGCCACATGCTTGTTCATACAAAAATACAGTTTTCTTAGTCACGATACTGCAGCTTGCTAATTCAATAACAGACAAACTCAAAAAGTCCCATGATGTGCTTCCATGCTCCTTTCATGGGGCTCTCTAGTTTGACCTGTCCTGATGCAGATTTACGGAAGTGAAGGACTCTAATAATCTACTAGTCATAATGATTTTAGAGGAATCCAAGATAAATCAAGATTGGTTCATAAGAATCTTTATTGGGACATCTCCCACCCCAGGAGAACAGGTTTTGTTTTCTTTGTTCTTGTCTGTTCTAATGTTGTGGGAGTGAAACCCTCTTACCAATCGCACCAGAAGTATTTTCACTGATGTCACTTAAAACAACTAAGATAGCAGATTTGTGAGACTTGCATGGCCTGAAGGGAAGGAGAGGATGTGAGGACTCAGGAACTCAGCATGGGGGGGAAGAGAGGAAGTTGAACCAGGTGTTGTCCTGTACTCTTTCTCGCAGATCCTCTCTTCAGATTAGAGAGTTTTATTGTTTTATTACAGGATAGGAATCTTGACTTCAGTAATTCAGTATTAGTAAAAATCCATCCTTACACATGGTCAAATTACAAAAAAGCAAAAAATGAACATTTAAACTGAAGCTGGTTAAACTCTCATCATTTGGTTAAACTCTCATCATTTTGGGGGGGGGGAGCTGTATATTTGCCGTCGAATTCCGTTCCCCCCCCTATTGAGATTCTAATATTTATCATTCTCGCTTAATCACACCCTTACAGATGGCTTTGTGCACAGTGTGCTGACCTCAGGTGCAGTTGTGTCCAAAGAATCCTAAGTTTGAATCCAGGCAGGTGGATTTTTTCCGTCTGCCTTCTCTCACCTATTTTGGTACTTTTCAAAATATTGAATATCATGATAAATGGCAAAAAGGCAAAAAATGAACATTTAAACTGAAGCTGGTTAAACTCCATCCACACACAGGACAGAATAACAATATTTTAAGTCACTTCATCAACATGTCACCACTCTTCAATAGCTGTGCGAAGTTGCTGGATATTGGCAGGAACTGGAACACGCTGTCGTATACGAGATCCAGAGTATCCCGAACATGCTCAATGGGTGACATGTCTCATTGCAAAAATGTTGACACAGCTACGTTTTTTTTCTAATGAGCAGTTTTTATTGATATAAAAAGTAGTTTAAAAATTGTTTTACAGGTTATTATAAGTTTACAATGATCAAGGAAGATATGCTCACCCTTAATATAGCTACCACTGCCCTCTCCCCAGTTACAAAATTACAAATTCAAGAAAAAGAGGATAATTTGAAAACAATTTAAATGTAATTAAAATGAGTTCCTTATTGCTTTTATCAAATGGCTAATACTGTACATAATAGAATTATCAGACACACATTCAATTAAAACAATATTTTAAGCAAATGCATCAAGTGCCATACTTATGCTGTAATATATAGGCTACTGTAATCCCTGTAGTAAATTAACTTTATAGACGCTCTACAAATCTCAGCTGTAACTCCACTGAATCAAACTACTGAATCAAAAAGTGGTAGTCTCTACCAATTATGAATGATGATCTATAAAAATGTCCACCAGAGAGGACGCTGCCTGAAACATTCTCAGAGTTAGGATATGTTTAAGTGAGATTCTAAACCAGGGGTAAAATAAAGCATAAATAAGAGGATTTAGACCTGAGTTAATATACATTGTCCATGTTAGAAACTACTTAGTGTGTACTAGTTAGTGCATATTAGTTAGTGTACTACTTAGTGTGTACTAGTTAGTGCGTACTAGTTAGTGCATACTATTGAGTGTACTACTTAGTGTGTGTGCTACTTAGTGTGTACTAGTTAGTGCATATTAGTTAGTGTACTACTTAGTGTGTTCTACTTAGTGTGTACTAGTTAGTGCATACTAGTGAGTGTACTACTTAGTGTGTACTAGTTAGTGTGTACTAGTTAGTGTGTACTAGTTAGTGCGTACTAGTTAGTGTAGTACTTAGTGTTTACTAGTTAGTGTAATAGTTAGTGCATACTAGTTAGTGCATACTAGTTAGATTACTACTTAGTGTGTACTAGTTAGTGTGTACTAGTTAGTGTACTACTTAGTGTGTGTACTACTTAGTGTGTACTAACGTGTAAAAGAGACACAAAGATAACGGTGTGCTAAGCTAAGTTAGTGTTCGTACTAGTTCGTACAGCTTGAAAGTGTGCTTTACCATTTTG
This sequence comes from Elopichthys bambusa, assembly GCA_037101425.1. NCBI lineage: Eukaryota > Metazoa > Chordata > Actinopteri > Cypriniformes > Xenocyprididae > Elopichthys > Elopichthys bambusa. The sequence continues at coordinate 14,146,208 of CM074437.1, forward strand.
AAAGCCGAAACACAAACACATTGTGAAATACAGCAATCATGAATGATCAATTATAAAAATGTCCACCAAAGATGATGCTGACTGAAATATCTTAAGTGATAGGATGTGTTTAAATGACCTTCTAAACCAAGGGTAAAATAAAGCATAGATTAGAGCATTCAGGCCTGAGTTAATATAGAAGACCCATGTTAGAACATTCACTATTACAGAGGAAATTATTGTATTCCCAGCAAGAGAAAAAATATAGAGAGGTAACCAACAGAGAATATGAATTGCCACAATGATTCCTAATGTCAGAGCAGCTTTGCTCTCAGATTTCCTTCTCACTGAACCTTCCATTACACATTTACACCATTCATCAAAGAGTTTATAACTTTCACTTGCTGATGTACAACATAAAATATTCACAAATATAAAGTTATGATCAGGGTACAAGGAATCACTTCATCAACATGTCTCATCATTTTTGGGGGGGGGGGGGGGGGGGGGGGGGATGGATTTCGACAGCTGTATATTTGCTGTCGAATTCCGTTCCCCCCCCTATTGAGATTCTAATATTTATCATACAGGTTGATTCTCACACTTCCAGATGGCTTTGAGGACAGTCTGCTGACCTCTAGTGCAGTTGTGTCCAGGGAGTCCTAGGTTTGAATCCAGGCTTGTGGTTTTTTTCCGTCTGCATTCTCTCACCTATTTTGGTACTTTTCAAAATATTTAATATTATGATAAATGGCAAAAAGGCAAAAAATGAACATTTAAACTGAAGCTGGTTAAACTCCATCCACACACAAGACAGAATAACAATATTTTAAGTCTTACTTAAAGGTGAAGTAAGGGTTACTTCATCAACATGTCTCATTATTTTGGGGGGGGGGGACGGATTTCGACAGCTGTATATTTGCCGTCGAATTCCGTTCCCCCCCCTATTGAGATTCTAATATTTATCATACTCGCTTAATCACACCCTTACAGAAGGCTTTGTGGGAAGTGTGCTGACCTCTGGTGCAGTTGTGTCCAAAGAATCCTAGGTTCAAATCCAGGCGCGTGGGATTTTCCGTCTGCCTTCTCTGACCTATTTTGTTTCTTGTCAACATATTTAATATCATGATAATTGGCAAAAAGGCAAAAAATAAACATTTAAACTGAAGCAGTTTAAACTCCATCCACACACAGGGATAGAATAAAAATATTTTAAGTCGCTTCATCAACATCTCTCATCATTTTGGAGGGGGGAACGGATTTCGACAGCTGTATCATTGCCGTTGAATTCCGTCCCCCCCCCTATTGAGATTCTAATATTTATCATACTTGCAGTTTCTCACACTTCCAGATGGCTTTGTGGACAGTGTGCTGACCTCTGGTGCAGTTGTGTCCAGAGAATCTTAGGTTCGAATCCAGGCGTGTGGGATTTTCTGTCTGCCTTCTCTCACCTATTTTGCTTCTTGTCAACATATTTAATATCATGACAAATGGCAAAAAGGCAAAAAATGAACATTTAAACTGAAGCAGTTTAAAGTCCATCCACACACAGGGATAGAATAAAAATCTTTTAAGTCACTTAATCAACATCTCTCATCATTTTGGAGGGGGGAACGGATTTCGACAGCTGTATACTTGCCGTCGAATTCCGTTCCCCTCCCCCATTGAGATTCTAATATTTATCATACTTGCTGTTTCTCACACATACAGATGGCTTTGTGGACAGTGTGCTGACCTCTGGTGCAGTTGTGTCCAGCGAATTCTAGGTTCGAATCCAGGCGCGTGGGATTTTCCGTCTGCCTTCTCTCACCTATTTTGTTTCTTGTCAACATATTTAATATCATGATAATTGGCAAAAAGGCAAAAAATAAACATTTAAACTGAAGCAGTTTAAACTCCATCCACACACAGGGATAGAATAAAAATATTTTAAGTCACTTCATCAACATCTCTCATCATTTTGGAGGGGGGAACGGATTTCGACAGCTGTATATTTGCCGTTGAATTCCGTCCCCCCCCCCCCTATTGAGATTATAATATTTATCATACTTGCAGATTCGCTCACTTCCAGATGGATTTGTGGACACTGTGCTGACCTGTGGTGCAGTTGTGTCCAGAGAATCCTAGGTTCGAATCCAGGCGTGTGGGATTTTCCGTCTGCCTTCTCTCACCTATTTTTCTTCTTGTCAACATATTTAATATCATGATAAATGGCAAAAAGGCAAAAAATGAACATTTAAACTGAAGCAGTTTAAACTCCATCCACACACAGGAATAGATTAAAAATCTGTATATTTGCCGTCGAATTCCGTTCCACCCCCTATTGAGATTCTAATATTTATCGTACAGGCTGATTCTCACACTTCCAGATGGCTTTATTATTTATTAGTATTCTCTGGACACAACTGCACCAGAGGTCAGCACACTGTCCACAAAGCCATCTGGAAGGTTTTCAGTATCAGTTGGTTTCGTTCTTATATTCTTTTATGAAATTTCAAAAAAAGTTGGTTTTGTTTTATTTGGTTACGAGATGTTAATGACAGTAGGTTTTCAGTGTCAGTCGGTTTTGTTCTGTGTTGAAATTTTAAAGACGGTTGGTTTTATTCGGTTACGAGATTTCAATGACAGTCGCTTTTGCTGAGTAATGAGATTTCAATGATGGTCGGGTGTGTTTGGTTGCGAGATTTCAATGACAGTCGATTTTGTTTTGTTACGAGAATTCTATAATGGTCTGTTTTGTTTGGTGATGAGATTTCAAAGTTGGTCGGTTTTGTTTTGCTGGGTTACGGTATCTCGGTGACGGTAGGTTTTCAGTATCAATCAGTTTTGTTCTGTTTTGAAATTTCAATAACGATCGGTTTTTCTGGATTACGAAATGTCAATGAAAGTCGGTTTTGCTGGGTTATGAGATCTCAATTACGGTAGGTTTTTAGTATCATTTGTTTTTGTACTTTTATTCTTTTACAAGATTTCAAAGACAGTCGGTTTTGTTTCATTACGAGATCTCAATGACAGTAGGTTTTGTTTCGTTACAAAAAGTCAATGATGGTCGGTCTTGTTCGGTTAGGAGATTTCAACCACGGTCAATTTTGCTGGGTTACAAAATCTCAACGGCGTCAGACTTTCAGCATTAATCGTTTTTATTCGGTCACGAGATTTCAATGACGGTAGGTTTTGTTTTTGTTACGAGATTTCAATGACGGTCGGTTTTGTTTTTGTTAGGAGATCTCAATGACGGTAGGTTTTCAGTATCAGTCAGTTTTGTTCTGTGATGAGATTTCAAAAACGGTTGGTTTTACTTTCAGTATTAATCGGTTTTATTCGGTCACGAGATTTCAATGACGGTCGGTTTTGTTTTTGTTACGAGATTTCAATGACAGTCGGTTTTGCTGAGTAATGAGATTTCAAAGATATTTGGTTGTGTTCGGTTACAAGATTTCAGTGATGGTCGGCTTTGTTTGGTGACGAGATTTCAAAGTCGGTTGGTTTTGTTCTTTTGTTATTTTACGAGTTTTCAAAGATATTTGGGTTTTTTTTATTACAAGATTTCAACGATAATCGGTTTTGTTCGGTTAAATGATCTCAATAACGGTCGGTTTTGCTGGGTTATGAGATCTCAATGATGGTATGTTTTCTGTATTAGTTGGTTTTGTTCTTTTATTCTTTTACGAGATTTCAAAGACAGTCGGTTTTGTTTAGTCATGAGATCTCAATGACAGTAGGTTTTCAGTGTCATTCGGTTTTGTTCTGTGATGAGATTTCAAAGACGGTTGGTTTTATTCGGTTACGAGATCTCAATGACAGTAGGTTTTGTTTCGTTACGAAATTTCAATGACGGTCAATCTTGTTCGATTACGAGATTTCAACCACGGTCAGTTTTGTTGGGTTACTTAATCTCAAAGGTGTTAGATTTTCATTATCAATCGGTTTTGTTCTGTTACGGGATTTCAATGATAGTCGGTTTTATTCGGTCACGAGATTTCAATGACGGTCGGTTTTGTTTGGTTAGGAAATCTCAATAATGGTAGGCTTTCAGTATTAGTCAGTTTTGTTCTGTGTTGAGATTTCAAAAACTGTTGGTTTTATTCAGTTACGAGATTTCAATGACAGTCAGTTTTGTTTTGCTGGGTTACAGGATCTCGGTGATGGTAGGTTTTCAGTATCAATCGGTTTTGTTCTATTACGAGATTTCAATGACGGTCAGTTTTGTTTGGTTAGGAGAACTCAACGACGGTAGGTTTTCAGTATCAGTTGGTTTTGTTCATTTGTTTTTTTACAAGATTTCAAAGACAGTTTTGTTTGGTTACGAGATTTCAATGACGTTCAGTTTTACTGAGTTACGGGATCTCGGTGACGGTAGGTTTTCAGTATCAATCGGTTTTGTTCTGTTATGAAATTTCAATAACGATCGGTTTTGCTGGGTTATGAAATCTCAATGAAAATCGGTTTTGCTGGGTTATGAGATTTCATTTACGGTAGGTTTTCTGTATCAGTTGGTTTTGTTCTTTTATGAGATTTCAAAGACGTTCAGTTTTACTGAGTTACGGGATCTCGGTGACGGTAGGTTTTCAGTATCAATCGGTTTTGTTCTGTTATGAAATTTCAATAACGATCGGTTTTGCTGGGTTATGAAATCTCAATGAAAATCGGTTTTGCTGGGTTATGAGATTTCATTTAAGGTAGGTTTTCTGTATCAGTTGGTTTTGTTCTTTTATGAGATTTCAAAGACAGTCAGTTTTGTTTGATTACGAGATCTCAATGACAGTAGGTTTTATTTCATTATGAAATTTCAATGATAGTCGGCTTTATTTGATCACAAGATTTCAATGATGGGCGGTTTTGTTTGGTTAGGAGATCTCAATGATGGTAGGTTTTCAGTATCAGTCAGTTTTGTTCTGTGATAAGATTTCAAAAACGGTTGGTTTTATTCGGTTACGAGATTTCAATGACAGACGGTTTTACTGAGTAATGAGATTTTAATGATGGTCAGGTGTGTTTGGTTACGAGATTTCAATGACAGTCGGTTTTGTTTCATTACGAGATTTCTATAATAGTCGGTTTTGTTTGGTGACGAGATTTCAAAGTCGGTCGGTTTTGTTTGGTTATGAGACTTCAATAATGGCGGACTTTTTTCCATTAAGGAATTTGAATAGTGGTCAGTTTTGCTGGGTTACATCATCTCAATGATAGTAGGATTTTATCGTCAGTTTTGTTCCTTTATTCTCTTTTGAAACTTTAAAGACAGTCGGTTTTCTTTTGTTACGAGATTTCAACGATGGTCGGTTTTGTTTGGTTACGAGATTTCAATGATGATCGGTTTTGTTTGGTTAGAAGATCTCAATGACAGTAGGTTTTCAGTATCAGTTTGTTTCGTTCTGTGTTGAAATTTCAAAGACGGTTGGTTTTATTTGGTTACGAGATTTCAATGACAGTCGGTTTTAATTTTGTTACGAGATTTCTTTGATGGTCGGTTTAATTTGGTTGCGAGATTTCTTTGATGGTCGGTTTAATTTGGTTGCGAGATTTCAATGACAATAAGTTTTACTGAGTTATGAAAACTCAATGATGGTTGGTTTTGTTCTGTTAGGAAATTTCAATAACAGTCACTTTTGCTGGGTTACGGGATCTCAGTGACGGTAGGTTTTCAGTATCAATCAGTTTTGTTTTGTTATGAAATTTCAATAACGATCGGTTTTGCTGGATTACGAGATCTCAGTGAAAGTCGGTGTTGCTGGATTATGAGATCTCAATTGTGAGATCTCAATCGGTGACGGTAGGTTTTCAGTATCAATCTGTTTTGTTCTGTTATGAAATTTCAATAACGATCGGTTTTTCTGGATTACGACATGTCAATGAAAGTCGGTTTTGCTGGGTTATGAGATGTCAATTACGGTAGGTTTATAGTATCGTTTGGTTTTGTTCTTTTATTCTTTTACAAGATTTCAAAGACAGTCGGTTTTGTTTCGTTACGAAATTTCAATGATGGTCGGTCTTGTTCGGTTACGAGATTTCAACCACGATCAGTTTTGCTGGGTTACGAAATCTCAACAGTGTTAGACTTTCACTATCAATCGGATTTATTCGGTTACGAGATTTCAGTGACGGTCGGTTTTGCTTTTGTTAGGAGATCTCAATGATGGTAGGTTTTCAGTATCAGTCAGTTTTGTTCTGTAATGAGATTTCAAAGACGGTTGGTTTTATTCGGTTACGAGATTTCAATGACGGTCAGTTTTGCTGGGTTACGGGACGGTAGGTTTTCAGTATCAAACGGTTTTGTTCTGTTATGAAATTTCAATAACGATCGGTTTTGCTGGATTACGAGATGTCAATGAAAGTCGGTTTTGCTTGGTTATGAGATCTCAATTACGGTAGGTTTTCAGTATCATTTGGTTCTTTTATTCTTTTAAGAGATTTCAAAGACAGTCGGTTTTGTTTCATTACAAGATCTCAATGACAGTAGGTTTTGCTTCGTTATGAAATTTTAATGATGGTCGATCTTGTTTGGTTATGAGATTTCAACCACAATCAGTTTTGCTGGGTTATGAAATCTCAATGGTGTTAGACTTTCAGTGTCAAACGGTTTTATTCGGTTACGAGATTTCAATGACGGTCGGTTTTGTTTTTGTTAGATCTCAATGACGGTAGGTTTTCAGTATCAATCAGTTTTGTTCTGTGATGAGATTTCAAAAACGGTTAGTTTTATTCGGTTACGAGATTTGAAATGACAGTCAGTTTTTCTAAGTAATGAGATTTCAATGATATTTGGTTGTGCTTGGTTACGAGATTTCAATGACGGTCGGTTTTGTTTGGTGACGAGATTTCAAAGTCGGTCGGTTTTGTTCTTTTGTTATTTTACGAGATTTCAAAGATATTCGGTTTTGTTTTATTACAAGATTTCAATGATAATCGGTTTTGTTCGGTTAAATGATTTCAATAACGGTTGGTTTTGCAGGGTTATGAGATCTCATTGATGGTATATTTTCTGTATTAGTTGGTTTTGTTCTTTTATTCTTTTACGAGATTTCAATGACAGTCGGTTTTTGTTGTATAATGAGATTTCAGTGATATTTGGTTGTGCTCGGTTACGAGATTTCAATGACGGTCGGTTTTGTTTGGTTAGGAAATTCCTATGATGGTCAGTTTTTATTGGTTACGAGATCTCAATGACAGTCGGTTTTGCTGGGTTCCGGGATCTCGGTGACGGTAGGTTTTCAGTATCAATCGGTTTTGTTCTGTTATGAAGTTTCAATAACGATCGGTTTTGCTGGATTACGAGATCTTAATGAAAGTCTTCTTTGCTGAGTAATGCGATTTCAATAATATTTGGTTGTGCTTTATTACGGTTTTGTTTTATTACAAGATTTCAACGATAATCGGTTTTGTTCGGTTAAATGATTTCAATAACGGTCGGTCTTACTGGGTTATGAGATCTCAATGATGGTATGTTTTCTGAATTAGTTGGTTTTGTTCTTTTATTCTTTTACGTGATTTCAAAGACAGTCGGTTTTGTTTAGTCATGAGATCTCAATGACAGTAGGTTTTCAGTATCAATCGTCTTTGTTCTGTGATGAGATTTCAAAGACGGTTGGTTTTATTCGGTTACGAGATTTCAATGGCGGTCAGTGTTGCTGGGTTACGGGATCTCTGTGATGGTAGGTTTTCAGTATCAATCGTTTTTTTTCTGTTATGAAATTTCAATAACAATCGGTTTTGCTCGATTACGAGATGTCAACGAAAATCGGTTTGGCTGGGTTATGAGATCTCAATTACGGTAGGTTTTCAGTATCATTTGGTTTTGTTCTTTTATTCTTTTACGAGATTTCAAAGACAGTCGGATTTGTTTCATTACGAGATTTCAACGATAGCAGGTGTTGTTTCGTTGCGAAACTTCAATGATGGTCGATCTTGTTCGGTTACGAGATTTCAACCACAGTCAGTTTTGTTGGGTTACGAAATCTCAACAGTGTTAGACTTTCAGTATCAATCGGTTTTATTCGATTACGAGATTTCAATGACGGTCGGTTTTGTTTTTGTTAGGAGATCTCAATGACGGTAGGTTTTCAGTATCAGTCAGTTTTGTTTTGTGATTAGATTTCAAAAACGGATGGTTTTATTCGGTTACGAGAATTCAATGAAAGTCGGTTTTGCTGAGTAATGAGATTTCAGTGATATTTAGTTGTGCTCGGTTACGAGATTTCAGTGATGGTCGGTTTTGTTCTTTTGTTATTTTACGAGATTTCAAAGATAATCGGTTTTGTTTTATTACAAGATTTCAACGATAATCGGTTTTGTTCGGTTAAATGATTTAAATAACGGTCGGTTTTGCTGGGTTATGAGATCTCAATGATGGTATGTTTTCTGTATTAGTTGGTTTAGTTACTGTACTACTTAGTGTGTACTAGTTAGTGCATACTAGTTAGTGTACTACTTAGTGTGTACTACTTAGTGTGAGTACTACTTAGTGTGTACTACTTAGTGCATACTAGTTAGTGTGCTACTTAGTGTGTACTAGTTAGTGCATACTAGTTAGTGTACTACTTAGTGAGCACTACTTAGTGTGTACTAGTTAGTGCGAAGTAGTTAGTGTACTACTTAGTGTGTACTAGTTAGTGCGTACTAGTTAGTGTACTAGTTAGTGCATACTAGTTACTGCGTACTAGTTTGTGTACTAACACTAATTAGTACTAACACTAGTGGACAGTGTGTTGACCTCTGGTGCAGTTTTGTCCAGAGAATCCTAGGTTGAATCCAGGCTGGTGGATTTTTTTCCGTCTGCCTTCTCTCACCTATTTTGCAAAGACAGAATAAAAATATTTTATGCCTGTATATTTGCCGTCGAATTCCGTTCCCCCCCTCCCCTAATGAGATTCTAATATTTATCATACAGGCTGATTTTCACACTTCCAGTTGGCTTTGTGGACAGTATGCTGACCTCTGGTGCAGTTGTTTCAGGGAATCCTAGGTTCAAAGCCAGGCTAGTGGATTTTTTTTCGTCTGCCTTCTCTCACCTATTTTGGTACTTTTCAAAATATTTAGTATCATGATAAATGGCAAAAAGGCAAAAAATGAACATTTAAACTGAAGCTGGTTAAACTCCATCCACATACAGGACAGAATAAAAATATTTTATGTCACTTCATCAACATGTCTCATCATTTTTTGGGTGGGAGGACGGATTTCGACAGCTGTATATTTGCCGTCGAATTCCGTCCCCCCCCCCCTATTGAGATTCTAATATTTATCATACAGGCTGAGTCTCACACTGCTGTATGGCTTTGTGGACAGTGTGTTGACCTGTGTTGTAGTTGTGTCAGGTAATCCTACGTTTGAATCTAGGCTGGTGGGTTTTTTTTTCCGTCTGCCTTCTCTCACCTATTTTGGTACTTTTCAAAATATTTAATATCATGATTAATGGCAAAAAGGCAAAAAATGAACATTTAAACTGAAGCTGGTTAAACTCCATCCACACACAGGACAGAATAACAATATTTTAAGTCACTTCATCAACATGTCTCATCATTTTGGGGGGGGGGAACGGATTTCGACAGCTGTATATTTGCCGTCGAATGCCGTTCCCCCCCCCCTATTGAGATTCTAATATTTATCATACAGTCTGATTCTCACACTTTGGGATGGCTTAGTGGATAGTGTGTTGACCTTTGGTGTGGTTGTATCAGTGAATGCTAGGTTTGAATCCAGGCTCCTTGCTTTTTCCGTCTGCCTTCTCTCAGCTATTTTGCTTCTTTTCAAAATATTTAATATCATGATAAATGGCAAAAAGGCAAAAAATGACCATTTAAACTGAAGCAGGTTAAACTCCATCCATACATAGGACAGAATAAAAATATTTTAAGTCACTTCATCAACATGTCTCATCATTTTGGGGGGGGGAACGGATTTCGACAGCTGTATATTTGCCGTCGAAATCCGTCCCCCCCCCCCCTGTTTTTGATTCTAATATTGATCGTACATAAAAATTCTTGCGTTTGCTCATGGCTTCGTGGACAGTGTGTTGACCACGTATGCAATTGTGTCCAGAGAATCCTAGGTTTGAATCCAGGCTGGTGGTTTTTTTTTTCGTCTGCCTTCTCTCACCTATTTTGGTACTTTTCAAAATATTTACTATCATGATAAATGGCAAAAAGGCAAAAAATGAACATTTAAACTGAGGCTGGTTAAACTCCATCCACACACAGGACAGAATAACAATATTTTAAGTCACTTCATCAACATGTCTCATCATTTTGGGGGGGGGGAAAGGATTTCGACAGCTGTATATTTGCCGTCGAATTCCGTTCCCCCCCTGTTGAGATTCTAATATTTATCATACAGGCTGATTCTCACACTTCCAGATGGTTTAATGGACAGTGTGTTGACCTCTAGTGTAGTTGTGTCAGTGAATCCTAGGTTCGCATCCAGGCTCCTTGCTTTTTCCGTCTGCCTTCTCTCAGCTATTTTGCTTCTTTTCAAAATATTTACTATCATGATAAATGGCAAAAAGGCAAAAAATGAACATTTAAACTGAAGCTGGTTAAACTCCATCCACACACAGGACAGAATAACAATATTTTAAGTCACTTCATCAACATGTCTCATCATTTTGGGGGGGGAACGGATTTCGACAGCTGTATATTTGCCGTCGAATTCCGTTCCCCCCCTATTGAGATTCTAATATTTATCATACAGGCTGATTCTCATACTTCTGGTTGGCTTAGTGGACAGTGTGTTGACCTTTGGTGTAGTTGTGTCAGTGAATGCTATGTTCTAATCCAGGGTCCTTGATTTTTCCCTCTGCCTTCTCTCAGCTATTTTGCTTCTTTTCAAAATATTTAATATCATGATGAATGGCAAAAAGGCAAAAAATGAACATTTAAACTGAAGCAGGTTAAACTCCATCCACACATAGGACAGAATAAAAATTTTGTAAGTCACTTCATCAACATGTCTCATCATTTTGGGGGGGGGAACGGATTTCGACAGCTGTATATTTGCCGTCGTATTCCGTTCCCCCCCTATTGAGATTCTAATATTGATCGTACATGAAAAATCTCGCACTTGCACATGGCTTCGTGGACAGTGTGTTGACCGCGTATGCAAATGTGTCCAGAGAATCCTAGGTTTGAATCCAGGCTCCTTGATTGTTCCGTCTGCCTACTCTCAGCTATTTTGCTTCTTTTCAAAATATTTAATATCATGATAAATGGCAAAAAGGCAAAAAATGAACATTTAAACTGAAGCTTGTTAAACTCCATCCATACACAGTACAGAATAACAATATTTTAAGTCACTCCATCAACATGTCTCATCATTTTTGGGGGGGGGAACGGATTTCGACAGCTGTATATTTGCCGTCGAATTCCATTCCCCCCCACATTGAGATTCTAATATTTATCATACGGGTTGATTCTCACACTTCCAGATGTCTTTGTGGACATTGTGTTGACCTCTGTTGCAGTTGTGTCAGAGAATCCTAGGATCGAATCCAGGCTGGTGTTTTTTTTTCCCGTCTGCCTTCTCTCACCTATTTTGGTACTTTTCAAAATATTTAATATCATGATAAATGACAAAAAGGCAAGAAATGAACATTTAAACTGAGGCTGGTTAAACTCCATCCACACACAGGACAGAATAACAATATTTTAAGTCACTTCATCAACATGTCTCATCATTTTGGGGGGGGAACGGATTTCGACAGCTGTATATTTGCCGTCGAATTCCGTTCCCCCCCCTATTGAGATTCTAATATTTATCATACAGGTTGGTTTGCACGGTTCCAGATGGCTTAGTGGACAGTGTGTTGACCTTTGGTGTAGTTGTGTCAGTGAATGCTAGGTTTGAAACCAGGCTCCTTGATTTTTCCCTCTGCCTTCTCTCAGCTATTTTACTTCTTTTCAAAATATTTACTATCATGATAAATGGCAAAAAGGCAAAAAATGAACATTTAAACTGAGGCTGGTTAAACTCCATCCACACACAGGACAGAATAACAATATTTTAAGTCACTTCATCAACATTTCTCATCATTTTGGGGGGGGGGAACGGATTTCGACAGCTGTATATTTGCCGTCGAATTCCGTTCCCCCCCTATTGAGATTCTAATATTTATCATACAGGCTGATTCTAACACTTCTGGATGGCTTAGTGGACAGTGTGTTGACCTTTGGTGTAGTTGTGTCAGTGAATGCTAGGTTTGAAACCAGGCTCCTTGATTTTTCCCTCTGCCTTCTCTCAGCTATTTTGCTTCTTTTCAAAATATTTAATATCATGATAAATGGCAAAAAGGCAAGAAATGAACATTTAAACTGAAGCAGGTTAAACTCCATCCACACATAGGACAGAATAAAAATATTGTAAGTTACTTCATCAGCATGTCTCATCATTTTGGGGGGGGGAACGGATTTCGACAGCTGTATATTTTCCGTCGAATTCCGTTCCCCCCCCTATTGAGATTCTAATATTTATCATACAGGTTGGTTCTCACGGTTCCAGATGGCTTAGTGGACAGTGTGTTGACCTTTGATGTAGTTGTGTCAGTGAATCCTAGGTTCAAATGCAGGCTCCTTGATTTTTCCCTCTGCCTTCTCTCAGCTATTTTGCTTCTTTTCAAAATATTTAATATCATGATAAATGGCAAAAAGGCAAAAAATAAACATTTAAACTGAAGCAGGTTAAACTCCATCCACACATAGGACAGAATAAAAATATTTTAAGTCACTTCATCAACATGTCTCATCATTTTGGGGGGGGGAACGGATTTCGACAGCTGTATATTTGCCGTCGAATTCCGTTCCCCCCCCTATTGAGATTCTAATATTGATCGTACATGAAAAATCTCGCACTTGCGCATGGCTTCATGGACAGTGTGTTGACCGCATATGCAATTGTCTCCAGACTTCATCAACATGTCTCATCATTTTGGGGGGGGGAACGGATTTCAACAGCTCTATATTTGCCGACGAATTCCGTTCACCCCCCCTAATGACATTCTAATATTTATCATACGGGTTGGTTCTCACACTTCCAGATGGCTTTGTGGACAGTGTGTTGACCTCTGTTGCAGTTGTGTAAGGGAATCCTAGGTTCGAATCCAGGCTGGTTGGTTTTTTTTCGTCTGCCTTCTCTCACCTATTTTGGTACTTTTCAAAATATTTACTATCATGATAAATGGCAAAAAGGCAAGAAATGAACATTTAAACTGAGGCTGGTTAAACTCCATCCACACACAGGACAGAATAACAATATTTTAAGTCACTTCATCAACATGTCTCATCATTTTGGGGGGGGAACGGATTTCGACAGCTGTATATTTGCCGTCGAATTCCGTTCCCCCCCCTATTGAGATTCTAATATTTATCATACAGGTTGGTTTTCACGCTTCCAGATGGCTTGGTGGACAGTGTGTTGACCTCTGGTGTAGTTGTGTCAGTGAATCCTAGGTTTGATTCCAGGCTCCTTGCTTTTTCCGTCTGCCTTCTCTCAGCTATTTTGCTTCTTTTCAAAATATTTAATATCATGATAAATGTCAAAAAGGCAAAAAATGAACATTTAAACTGAAGCTGGTTAAACTCCATCCACACACAGGACAGAATAACAATATTTTAAGTCACTTCATCAACATGTCTCATCATTTTTGGGGGGGGGGAACGGATTTCGACAGCTGTATATTTGCCGTCGAATTCCGTTCCCCCCCCTATTGAGATTCTAATATTTATCATACAGGATGGTTTTCACGCTTCCAGATGGCTTAGTGGACAGTGTGTTGACCTCTGGTGTAGTTGTGTCAGTGAATCCTAGGTTTGAATCGAGGCTCCTTGCTTTTTCCGTCTGCCTTCTCTCAGCTATTTTACTTCTTTTCAAAATATTTAATATCATGATAAATGGCAAAAAGGCAAAAAATGAACATTTAAACTGAAGCAGGTTAAACTCCATCCACACATAGGACAGAATAAAAATATTGTAAGTTACTTCATCAACATGTCTCATCATTTTGGGGGGGGAAACGGATTTCAACAGCTCTATATTTGCCGACGAATTCCGTTCCCCCCCCCTAATGACATTCTAATATTTATCATACGGGTTGGTTCTCACACTTCCAGATGGCTTTGTGGACAGTGTGTTGACCTCTGTTGCAGTTGTGTAAGGGAATCCTAGGTTCGAATCCAGGCTGGTTGGTTTTTTTTCCGTCTGCCTTCTCTGACCTATTTTGGTACTTTTCAAAATATTTACTATCATGATAAATGGCAAAAAGGCAAAAAATGAACATTTAAACTGAGGCTGGTTAAACTCCATCCACACACAGGACAGAATAACAATATTTTAAGTCACTTCATCAACATGTCTCATCATTTTGGGGGGGGAACGGATTTCGACAGCTGTATATTTGCCGTCGAATTCCGTTCCCCCCCCTATTGAGATTCTAATATTTATCATATAGGTTGGTTTTCACGCTTCCAGATGGCTTAGTGGACAGTGTGTTGACCTCTGGTGTAGTTGTGTCAGTGAATCCTAGGTTTGAATCCAGGCTCCTTACTTTTTCCGTCTGCCTTCTCTCAGCTATTTTGCTTCTTTTCAAAATATTTAATATCATGATAAATGTCAAAAAGGCAAAAAATGAACATTTAAACTGAAGCTGGTTAAACTCCATCCACACACAGGACAGAAAAACAATATTTTAAGTCACTTCATCAACATGTCTCATCATTTTGGGGGGGGGGAACGGATTTCGACAGCTGTATATTTGCCGTCGAATTCCGTTCCCCCCCTATTGAGATTCTAATATTTATCATACAGGCTGATTCTAGCCTTTCTGGATGGCTTAGTGGACAGTGTGTTGTCCTTTGGTGTAGTTGTGTCAGTGAATGCTAGGTTCAAATCCAGGCTCCTTGATTTTTCCCTCTGCCTTCTCTCAGCTATTTTGCTTCTTTTCAAAATATTTAATATCATGATAAATGGCAAAAAGGCAAAAAATGAACATTTAAACTGAAGCAGGTTAAACTCCATCCATACACAGGACAGAATAACAATATTTTATGTCACTTCATCAACATGTCTCATCATTTTTGGGGGGGGGGAACGGATTTCGACAGCTGTATATTTGCCGTCAAATTCCGTTCCCCCCCCTATTGAGATTCTAATACTTATCATACAGGTGGGTTTTCACGCTTCCAGATGGCTTAGTACACAGTGTGTTGACCTCTGGTGTAGTTGTGTCAGTGAATCCTAGGTTTGAATCCAGGCTCCTTGCTTTTTCCGTTTGCCTTCTCTCAGCTATTTTACTTCTTTTCAAAATATTTACTATCATGATAAATGGCAAAAAGGCAAAAAATGAACATTTAAACTGAAGCTGGTTAAACTCCATCCACACACAGGACAGAATAACAATATTTTAAGTCACTTCATCAACATGTCTCATCATTTTGGGGGGGGGAACGGATTTCGACAGCTGTATATTTGCCGTCGAATTCCGTTCACCCCCTATTGAGATTCTAATATTTATCATACAGGCTGATTCTAACAGTTCTGGATGGCTTAGTGGACAGTGTGTTGACCTTTGGTTTAGTTGTGTCAGTGAATGCTAGGTTCAAATCCAGGCTCCTTGATTTTTCCTTCTGCCTTCTCTCAGCTATTTTGCTTCTTTTCAAAATATTTAATATCATGATAAATGGCAAAAAGGCAAAAAATTAACATTTAAATTGAAGCAGGTTAAACTCCATCCACACATAGGACAGAACAACAATATTTTAAGTCACTTCATCAACATGTCTCATCATTTTGGGGGGGGAACGGATTTCGACAGCTGTATACTTGCCGTCAAACTCCGTTCCCCCCCCTATTGAGATTCTAATATTTATCATACAGGTTGATTCTCGTGCTTTCAGATGGCTTAGTGGACAGTGTGTTGACCTCTGGTGTAGTTGTGTTGGTGAATCCTAGGTTCGAATCCAGGCTCCCTGCTTTTTCCATCTGCCTTCTCTCAGCTATTTTACTTCTTTTCAAAATATTTACTATCATGATAAATGGCAAAAAGGCAAAAAATGAACATTTAAACTGAAGCTGGTTAAACTCCATCCACACACAGGACAGAATAACAATATTTTAAGTCACATCATCAACATGTCTCATCATTTGGGGGGGGGGAGCGGATTTCGACAGCAGTATATTTGCCGTCGAATTCCGTTCCCCCCCCATTGAGATTCTAATATTGATCGTACATAAAAAAATCTTGCACTTGCGCATGGCTTCATGGACAGTGTGTTGACCGCATATGCAATTGTCTCCAGAGAATCCTAGGTTTGAATCCAGGGTCCTTGATTTTTCCCTCTGCCTTCTCTCAGCTATTTTGCTTCTTTTCAAAATATTTAATATCATGATAAATGGCAAAAAGGCAAAAAATGAACATTTAAACTGAAGCAGGTTAAACTCCATCCACACATAGTACAGAATTAAAAATATTGTAAGTTACTTCATCAACATGTCTCATCATTTTGGGGGGGGAACGGATTTCAACAGCTCTATATTTGCCGACGAATTCCGTTCCCCCCCCCTAATGACATTCTAATATTTATCATACGGGTTGGTTCTCACGCTTCCAGATGGCTTTGTGGACAGTGTGTTGAC
This sequence comes from Elopichthys bambusa, assembly GCA_037101425.1. Lineage (NCBI taxonomy): Eukaryota > Metazoa > Chordata > Actinopteri > Cypriniformes > Xenocyprididae > Elopichthys > Elopichthys bambusa. The sequence continues at coordinate 14,162,804 of CM074437.1, forward strand.
CTCTGTTGCAGTTGTGTAAGGGAATCCAAGGTTCGAATCCAGGCTGGTTGGTTTTTTTTTCGTCTGCCTTCTCTCACCTATTTTGGTACGTTTCAAAATATTTACTATCATGATAAATGGCAAAAAGGCAAAAAATGAACATTTAAACTGAGGCTGGTTAAACTCCATCCACACACAGGACAGAATAACAATATTTTAAGTCACTTCATCAACATGTCTCATCATTTTGGGGGGAGGAACGGATTTCGACAGCTTTATATTTGCCGTCGAATTCCGTTCCCCCCCCATTGAGATTCTAATATTTATCATACAGGTTGGTTTTCACGCTTCCAGATGGCTTAGTGGACAGTGTGTTGACCTCTGGTGTAGTTGTGTCAGTGAAACCTAGGTTTGAATCCAGGCTCCTTACTTTTTCCGTCTGCCTTCTATCAGCTATTTTGCTTCTTTTCAAAATATTTAATATCATGATAGATGTCAAAAAGGCAAAAAATGAACATTTAAACTGAAGCTGGTTAAACTCCATCCACACACAGGACAGAATAACAATATTTTAAGTCACTTCATCAACATGTCTCATCATTTTGGGGGGGGGGGAACGGATTTCGACAGCTGTATATTTGCCGTCGAATTCCGTTCCCCCCCTATTGAGATTCTAATATTTATCATACAGGCTGATTCTAACCTTTCTGGATGGCTTAGTGGACAGTGTGTTGACCTCTGGTGTAGTTGTGTCAGTGAATCCTAGGTTTGAATCCAGGCTCCTTGCTTTTTCCGTCTGCCTTCTCTCAGCTATTTTACTTCTTTTCAAAATATTTACTATCATGATAAATGGCAAAAAGTCAAAAAATGAACATTTAAACTGAAGCTGGTTAATCTCCATCCACACACATGACAGAATAACAATATTTTAAGTCACTTCATCAACATGTCTCATCATTTTGGGGGGGGGGAACGGATTTCGACAGCTGTATATTTGCCGTCGAATTCCGTTCCCCCCCTATTGAGATTCTAATATTTATCATACAGGCTGATTCTAACACTTCTGGATGGCTTAGTGGACAGTGTGTTGACCTTTGGTGTAGTTGTGTCAGTGAATGCTAGGTTCAAAACCAGGCTCCTTGTTTTTTCCCTCTGCCTTCTCTCAGCTATTTTGCTTCTTTTCAAAATATTTAATATCATGATAAATGGCAAAAAGGCAAAAAATGAACATTTAAACTGAAGCAGTTTAAACTCCATCCATACACAGGACAGAATAACAATATTTTAAGTCACTTCATCAACATGTCTCATCATTTTTGGGGGGGGGGAACGGATTTCGACAGCTGTATATTTGCCGTCAAATTCCGTTCCCCCCCCTATTGAGATTCTAATATTTATCATACAGGTTGGTTTTCACGCTTCCAGATGGCTTAGTGGACAGTGTGTTGACCTCTGGTGTAGTTGTGTCAGTGAATCCTAGGTTTGAATCCAGGCTCCTTGCTTTTTCCGTTTGCCTTCTCTCAGCTATTTTACTTCTTTTCAAAATATTTACTATCATGATAAATGGCAAAAAGGCAAAAAATGAACATTTAAACTGAAGCTGGTTAAACTCCATCCACACACAGGACAGAATAACAATATTTTAAGTCACTTCATCAACATGTCTCATCATTTTGGGGGGGGGAACGGATTTCGACAGCTGTATATTTGCCGTCGAATTCCGTTCACCCCCTATTGAGATTCTAATATTTATCATACAGGCTGATTCTAACAGTTCTGGATGGCTTAGTGGACAGTGTGTTGACCTTTGGTGTAGTTGTGTCAGTGAATGCTAGGTTCAAATCCAGGCTCCTTGATTTTTCCTTCTGCCTTCTCTCAGCTATTTTGCTTCTTTTCAAAATATTTAATATCATGATAAATGGCAAAAAGGCAAAAAATTAACATTTAAATTGAAGCAGGTTAAACTCCATCCACACATAGGACAGAACAACAATATTTTAAGTCACTTCATCAACATGTCTCATCATTTTGGGGGGGGAACGGATTTCGACAGCTGTATACTTGCCGTCAAACTCCGTTCCCCCCCCTATTGAGATTCTAATATTTATCATACAGGTTGATTTTCGTGCTTTCAGATGGCTTAGTGGACAGTGTGTTGACCTCTGGTGTAGTTGTGTCAGTGAATCCTAGGTTCAAATCCAGGCTGGTTGGTTTTTTTTTCGTCTGCCTTCTCTCACCTATTTTGGTACTTTTCAAAATATTTACTATCATGATATTGGCAAAAAGGCAAAAAATGAACATTTAAACTGAGGCTGGTTAAACTCCATCCACACACAGGACAGAACAACAATATTTTAAGTCACTTCATCAACATGTCTCATCATTTTGGGGGGGGAACGGATTTCGACAGCTGTATACTTGCCGTCAAACTCCGTTCCCCCCCCTATTGAGATTCTAATATTTATCATACAGGTTGATTCTCACGCTTTCAGATGGCTTAGTGGACAGTGTGTTGACCTCTGGTGTAGTTGTGTCGGTGAATCCTAGGTTCAAATCCAGGCTGGTTGGTTTTTTTTTCGTCTGCCTTCTCTCACCTATTTTGGTACTTTTCAAAATATTTACTATCATGATAAATGGCAAAAAGGCAAAAAATGAACATTTAAACTGAGGCTGGTTAAACTCCATCCACACACAGGACAGATTAACAATATTTTAAGTCACTTCATCAACATGTCTCATCATATTGGGGGGGGAACGGATTTCGACAGCTGTATATTTGCCGTCGAATTCCGTTCCCCCCCCTATTGAGATTCTAATATTTATCATACAGGTTGGGTTTTATGCTTCCAGATGGCTTAGTGGACAGTGTGTTGACCTTTGGTGTATTTGTGTCAGTGAATCCTAGGTTTGAATCCAGGCTCCTTGCTTTTTCCGTCTGCCTTCTCTCAGCTATTTTACTTCTTTTCAAAATATTTACTATCATGATAAATGGCAAAAAGGCAAAAAATGAACATTTAAACTGAAGCTGGTTAAACTCCATCCAGACACAGGACAGAATAACAATATTTTATGTCACTTCATCAACATGTCTCATCATTTTTGGGGGGGGGAACGGATTTCGACAGCTGTATATTCGCCGTCGAATTCCGTTCCCCCCCCTATTGAGATTCTAATATTTATCATACAGGTTGGTTTTCATGCTTCCAGATGGCTTAGTGGACAGTGTGTTGATCTCTTTTGCAGTTGTGTAAGGGAATCCTAGGTTCGAATCCAGGCTGGTTGGTTTTTTTTTCGTCTGCCTTCTCTCACCTATTTTGGTACTTTTCAAAATATTTACTATGATGATAAATGGCAAAAAGGCAAAAAATGAACATTTAAACTGAGGCTGGTTAAACTCCATCCACACACAGGACAGAATAACAATATTTTAAGTCACTTCATCAACATGTCTCATCATTTTTGGGGGGGAACGGATTTCGACAGCTGTATATTTGCCGTCGAATTCCGTTCCCCCCCCTATTGAGATTCTAATATTTATCATACAGGTTGGGTTTCATCCTTCCAGATGGCTTAGTGGACAGTGTGTTGACCTCTGGTGTAGTTGTGTCAGTGAATCCGAGGTTTGAATCCAGGCTCCTTGCTTTTTCCGTCTGCCTTCTCTCAGCTATTTTACTTCTTTTCAAAATATTTACTATCATGATAAATGGCAAAAAGGCAAAAAATGAACATTTAAACTGAAGCTGGTTAAACTCCATCCACACACAGGACAGAATAACAATATTTTATGTCACTTCATCAACATGTCTCATCATTTATGGGGGGGGGGAACGGATTTCGACAGCTGTATATTTGCCGTCGAATTCCGTTCACCCCCCTATTGAGATTCTAATATTGATTGTACATGAAAAGTCTCGCACTTGCGCATGGCTTCATGGACAGTGTGTTGACCGCATATGCAATTGTCTCCAGAGAATCCTAGGTTTGAATCCAGGCTGGTTGGTTTTTTTTTCGTCTGCCTTCTCTCACCTATTTTGGTACTTTTCAAAATATTTACTATGATGATAAATGGCAAAAAGGCAAAAAATGAACATTTAAACTGAGGCTGGTTAAACTCCATCCACACACAGGACAGAATAACAATATTTTAAGTCACTTCATCAACATGTCTCATCATTTTTGGGGGGGAACGGATTTCGACAGCTGTATATTTGCCGTCGAATTCCGTTCCCCCCCCCTATTGAGATTCTAATATTTATCATACAGGTTGGGTTTCATCCTTCCAGATGGCTTAGTGGACAGTGTGTTGACCTCTGGTGTAGTTGTGTCAGTGAATCCTAGGTTTGAATCCAGGCTCCTTGCTTTTTCCGTCTGCCTTCTCTCAGCTATTTTACTTCTTTTCAAAATATTTACTATCATGATAAATGGCAAAAAGGCAAAAAATGAACATTTAAACTGAAGCTGGTTAAACTCCATCCACACACAGGACAGAATAACAATATTTTAAATCAGTTCATCAACATGTCTCATCATTTTTGGGGGGGGAACGGATTTCGACAGCTGTATATTTGCCGTCGAATTCCGTTCCCCCCCCCTATTGAGATTCTAATATTGATCGTACATAAAAGTTCTTGCACTTGCATATGGCTTCGTGGACAGTGTGTTGACCACGTATGCAATTGTGTCCAGAGAATCCTAGGTTCGAATCCAGGCTCCTTGATTTTTCCGTCTGCCTTCTCTCAGCTATTTTGCTTCTTTTCAAAATATTTAATATCATGATAAATGGCAAAAAGGCAAAAAATGAACATTTAAAATGAAGCTGGTTAAACTCCATCCACACACAGGACAGAATAAAAATATTTTAAGTCACTCCATCAACATGTCTCATCATTTTGGGGGGGGAACGGATTTCGACAGCTGCATATTTGCCGTTGAATTCCGTTCCCCCCCTATTGAGATTCTAATATTTATCATACAGGCTGATTCTCACACTTCTGGATGGTTTAGTGGAAAGTGTGTTGACCTCTGGTGTAGTTGTTTCAGTGAATACTAGGTTCAAATCCAGGCTCCTTGCTTTTTCCTTCTGCCTTCTCTCAGCTATATTGCTTCTTTTCAAAATATTTAATATCATGATAAATGGCTAAAAGGCAAATAATGGCCATTTAAACTGAAGCAGGTTAAACTCCATCCATACATAGGACAGAATAAAAATATTTTAAGTCACTTCATCAACATGTCTCATCATTTTGGGGGTGGGAACGGATTTCGACAGCTGTATATTTGCCGTCGAATTCCGTTCCCCCCTTAATGAGATTCTAATATTTATCATACGGGCTGGTTCTCACACTTCCAGATGGCTTTGTGGACAGTGTGCTGACCTCTGATGCAGTTGTGTCCAAAGAATCCTAGGTTCGAATCCAGGCGTGTGGGATTTTCTGTCTGCCTTCTCTCACCTATTTTGTTTCTTGTCAACATATTTAATATCATGATAATTGGCAAAAAATAAACATTTAAACTGAAGCAGTTTAAACTCCATCCACACACAGGGATAGAATTAAAATATTTTAATTGACTTCATCAACATCTCTCATCATTTTGGAGGGGGGAACGGATTTCGACAGCTGTATATTTGCCGTCGAATTTCGTTCCTCCCCCTATTGAGATTCTAATATTTTTCATACTCGCTTATTCTCACCCTTACAGATGGCTTTGTGGACGGTGTGCTGACATCTGGTGCAGTTGTGTCCAGAGAATCCTAGGTTCGAATCCAGACTCCTTGATTTTTCCGTCTGTCTTCTATCAGCTATTTTGCTTCTTTTTAAAATATTTAATATCATGATAAATGGCAAAAAAGCAAAAAATTAACATTTAAACTGAAGCTGGTTAAAATCCATCCACACACAGGACAGAATAAAAATATTTTAAGTCACTTCATCAACATATCACCACTCTTCAATGGCTGTGCGAAGTTGCTGGATATTGGCAGGAACTGGAACACGCTGTCGTATACGCCATCCAGAGTATCCCAAACATGCTCAATGGGTGACATGTCTCATTGCAAAAATGTTGACACAGCTACGTTTTTCTAATGAGCAGTTTTTATTGATATAAAAAGTAGTTTAATAATTGTTTTACAGGTTATTATAAGTTTACAATGATCAAGGAAGATATGCTCACCCTTAATATAGCTACCACTGCCCTCTCCCCAGTTACAAAATTACAAATTCAAGAAAAAGAGGATAATTTGAAAACAATTTAAATGTAATTAAAATGAGTTCCTTATTGCTTTTATCAAATGGCTAATACTGTACATAACAGAATTATCAGACACACATTCAATTAAAACAATATTTTAAGCAAAAGCATCAAGTGCCATACTTATGCTGTAATATATAGGCTACTGTAATCCCTGTAGTAAATTAACTTTATAGACGCTCTACAAATCTCAGCTGTAACTCCTCTGAATCAAACTACTGAATCAAAAAGTGGTAGTCTCTACCAATTATGAATGATGATCTATAAAAATGTCCACCAGAGAGGACGCTGCCTGAAACATTCTCAGAGTTAGGATATGTTTAAGTGAGATTCTAAACCAGGGGTAAAATAAAGCATAAATAAGAGGATTTAGACCTGAGTTAATATACATTATCCATGTTAGAAACTACTTAGTGTGTACTAGTTAGTGCATATTAGTTAGTGTACTACTTAGTGTGTACTAATTAGTGCGTACTAGTTAGTGTACTACTTAGTGCATACTAGTTAGTGCATACTAGTTAGTGTACTACTTAGTGTGTACTAGTTAGTGTTTACTAGTTAGGGTGTACTAGTTAGTGCGTACTAGTTAGTGTACTATTTAGTGTGTACTACTTAGTGTGTACTAGTTAGTGTTTACTAGTTAGGGTGTACTAGTTAGTGCGTACTAGTTAGTGTACTACTTAGTGTTTACTAGTTAGTGCATACTAGTTAGTGCATACTAGTTAGTGCGTACTAGTTAGTGTACTACTTAGTGTGTACTAACGTGTAAAAGAGACACAAAGATAATGGTGTGCTAAGCTAAGTTAGTGTTCGTACTAGTTCGTACAGCTTGAAAGTGTGCTTTACCATTTTGAAAGACGAAACACAAACACATTGTGAAATACAGCAATCATGAATGATCAATTATAAAGATGTCCACCAAAGATGATGCTTACTGAAATATCTTAAGTGATAGGATGTGTTTAAATGACCTTCTAAACCAAGGGTAAAATAAAGCATAGATTAGAGGATTCAGGCCTGAGTTAATATAGAAGACCCATGTTAGAACATTCACTATTACAGAGGAAATTATTGTATTCCCTGCAAGAGAAAAAATATAGAGAGGTAACCAACAGAGAATATGAATTGCCACAATGATTCCTAATGTCAGAGCAGCTTTGCTCTCAGATTTCCTTCTCACTGAACCTTCCATTACACATTTACCACCATTCATCAAAGAGTTTATAACTTTCACTTGCTGATGTACAACATAAAATATTCTCAAATATAAAGCTATGATCAGGGTACAAGGAATCACTTCATCAACATGTAATATCAGATTTCAATATAATATCATGATAAATGGCAAAAAGGCAAAAAATGAAAATTTAAACTGAAGCAGGTTAAACTCCATCCACACACAGGATAGAATAAAAATCTTTTAAGTCACTGCATCAAAATCTCTCATCATTTTGGGGCTGGGAACGGATTTTGATAGCTGTATATTTGCTATTGAGATCTCGTAACCCAGCAAAACCGACCATCGTCGAAATCTCAGAGCTGAGCAAAACCAACCATCTTTGAAATCTCAGAATAAAACAGAATAAAACTGACAGACCCTGAAAACCTATTGTTATTGCGATCTCTTGACCTAGCAACACCGACTGTTATTGAAATCTCTTAACCGAGCAAAACCGTCCATCATTGAAATCTCATAAAAAAAGAAAACCGAATGTATTTAAAGTCTCGAAAGAGAATAAAGGAACAAAACCAACTGACGATGAAAATCTACCATCATTGAGATCTTGTAACCCAGAAAAACTGACCACTATTCAAATTTCTTAACGGAAAAAAATTGACCATTCTTGAAATCCCATAACCGACCAAAACCTTTGAAATTTCATCTCAGAACAAAACCAACTAAGACTGAAAGACTACTGTCATTAAGAACTCGTAACCAAACAAAACAAAACCAACTGTTCTTGAAATCTTGTAAAAGAATATAAGAACAAAACCAACCGATAAAGAAAACCTACCATCATTGAGATCTCCTAACCAAACAAAACCGACCATCATTGAAATCTCGTTACCAAACAAAAACGATGTACACTGAAATTCTAACATCATGGAGATTTCGTTACCTAACAAAACTGACAGTGGTTGAAATCTCGTAACCGAACAAGACCGACCGTCATTGAAATTTCGTAACAAAACAAAACCGACTGTCTTTGAAATCTCGTTAAAGAATAAAAGAACAACACCAACTGATACTGAAAACGTACCGTCATTGAGATCTCATAACCCAGCAAAACCGACCATTATTGAAATGTCTTAACCAAACAAAACTGAATATCTTTTGAAATCTCGTAAAATAACAAAAGATCAAAAGCGACCAACTTTGAAATCTCGTCACCAAACAAAACCGACCATTATAGAAATCTCGTAACGAAACAAAACCGACTGTCATTGAAATCTCGTAACCAAACACATCCGACCATCATTGAAATCTCATTACTCAGCAAAACCGACTGTCATTGAAATCTCGTAACCGAATAAAACCAACCGTTTTTGAAATCTCATCACAGAACAAAACTGATTGATACTGAAAACCTACCATCATTGAGATCTCCTAACCAAACAAAACCGACCGTCATTGAAATCTCGTGACCAAATAAAACCGACTATCATTGAAAATCCCGGAACAGAACAAAACCGATTGACGCTGAAAATCTAACACCGCTGAGATTTCGTAACGAAACAAAACCTACTGTCATTGAGATCTCGTAATGAAACAAAACCGACTGTCTTTGAAATCTCGTAAAAGAATAAAAGAACAAAACCAACTAATACTGAAAACCTACCATAATTGAGATCTCATAACACAGCAAAACCGACTTTCATTAAGATCTCGTAATCCAGCAAAACCGATCGTTATTGAAATTTCAAAACAGAACAAAACCGATTGAACAACCGTCACCAAGATCCCGTAACCCAGCAAAACTGAGCGTCATTGAAATCTCTTAACAGAACAAAACCACCCATCGTTGAAACCTCATATCTCAGCAAAACTTACTGTCATTGAAATCTCGTAACCAAGCACAACCAACCGTATTTAAAATCTCATCTCAGAATAAAACTGACTGACACTGAAAACCTACTGTCATTGAGATTTCGTAACCAAACAAAACCGACTGTCTTTGAAATCTTGTAAAAGAATAAAAGAACAAAACCAACTCATACTGAAAACTTACCATCACTGAGATCTCCTAACTAAACAATACCTACCGCCATTGACATCTCGTAACCAATCAAAACTGATAGAAAATCATAGAAATCTCATTACTCAGCAAAATGGACTGTCATTGAAATCTCGTAACCGAATAAAACAAATCGTTTTTGAAAACTCATGACAGAACAAAACTGACTGATACTGAAAACCTACCGTCATTGACATCTCCTAACAAAAACAAAACCGATCGTCATTGTAATCTCGTAACTGAGCACAACCAAATATCACTGAAATCTCATTACTCAACAAAAACCGACTGTCATTGAAATCTCGTAACCGAATAAAACAAATCGTTTTTGAAAACTCATGACAGAACAAAACTGACTGATACTGAAAACCTACCGTCATTGAGATCTCCTAACAAAAACAAAACCGACCGTCATTGAAATCTCGTAACCGAGCACAACCAAATATCACTGAAATCTCATTACTCAACAAAAACCGACTGTCATTGAAATCTCGTAACAGAATAAAACAAATCGTTTTTGAAAACTCATGACAGAACAAAACTGACTGATACTGAAAACCTACCGTCACTGAGATCTCCTAACAAAAACGTAGCCCAGCAAAACTGATTGTGGTTGAAATCTCATTACCAAAGAAGATTGACCATCACTGAAATTACATAAGGAAACAAGACCTACTGTCAATGAGATCTCGTAATGAAACAAAAACGACTGTCTTTGAACTTCTGTAAAATAATAAAAGAACAAAACCAACTAATACAGAAAACATACCATCATTGAGATCTCATAACCCAGCAAAACCAACCGTTATTGAAATCATTTAACTGAACAAAACCGGCTATCATTGAAATCTCGTCACCAAACAAAACCGACCATCATTGAAATCTCGTAACCAAGCACAACCAAATATCATTGAAATCTCAATACTCAGAAAAACCGACTGTCATTTCAAATCTCGTAACCGAATAAAACCAACCGTTTTTGAAATCTCATCACAGAACAAAACTGATTGATACTGAAAACCTACCGTCATTGAGATCTAACAAAAACAAAACCGACCGTCATTGAAATCTCGTAACCGAATAAAACCGATGACACTGAAAGTCTAACACCATTGAGATTTCATAACCCAGCAAAACTGACCGTGGTTGAAATCTCATAACCGAACAAGATTGACCATCATTAAAATCTTGTAACAAAGCAAAACCTACTGTCATTGAGATCTTGTAATGAAACAAAACCGACTGTCTTTGAAATCTCATAAAAGAATAAAAGAACCAAATGATACTGAAAACCTACCGTAATTGAGATCTCATAACCCAGCAACACCGACTTTCACTGAGATCTCGTAATCCAGCAAAACCGATCGTTATTGAAACTTCATAACAAAACAAAACCGATTGATACTGAAAACCTACTGTCACTGAGATCCCGTAACCCAGCAAAAGTGACTGTCATTGAAATCTCTTAACAGAACAAAACCAACCATCATTGAAATCTCATAACTCAGCAAAACTGACTGTCATTGAAATCTCGCAACCAAACTAAACCGACCATCATAGAAATCTCGTAACGAAGTTAAAACCGACTGTCATTGAAATCTCGTAACCGAATAAAACCGACTGTCATTGAAATCTTGTAACCAAACAAAACCAACCATCGTTGAAATCTCGTAACAAAAGAAAACCGACTGTCTTTAAAGTTTCAAAAGAGAATAAAGAAACAAAACCAACTGACGATAAAAACCTACTATCATTGAGATGATGTAACCCAGCAAAACTGACCACTATTCAAATTCCTTAATGGAAAAAAGTCTGCCATTATTGAAGTCTCATAACCAAACAAAACAGACCGTCATTGAAGTCTCGTAACTAAACAAAACAGACTGTCATTGAAATCTCATAATAGAACAAAACTAATAAAACTGAAAACCTACCGTCACTGAGATCTCATAACCCAGCAAAACCAAACGTCATTGAAATCTCTTAACGAAACAAAACCGACTGTCCTCGGGTTCTTGTAAAAGAATAAAAGAACACAACCAAATGACACTAAAAACCTACAGTCATTGATATCTTGTAACCTAGCAAAACTAACCATTATTGAAGTTTCTTAGCTGAAAAAATCGACTACCATTGAAATCTCATAACAGGACAAAACTAACCATCCCTGAAATTTCGTAACAAAAGAAAACTGACTGTCTTTAAAGTCTCAAAAGAAAATAAAGGAACAAAACCAACTGACAATGAAAACCTACCATCACTGAAATTTCGTAACCGAATAAAACCAACCGTCTCTGAAATCTTGTAAAAGAATAAAGTAATAAAACCAACTGACACTCAAAACCTACAGTCATTGATATCTTGTAATCCAGCAAAACTGGCAGCTATTGTGTATTTGCTGTCGAATTCCGTTCCCCCCTCCCATTGAGATTCTAATGTTTATCATACAGGCTCACTCTCCCACTTCCAGATGGCTTTGTGGACGTTGTGCTGGTGCAGTTGTGTCTTAACAATCCTAGGTTTGAATCCAGGCTAGTTTTTTTTTTTTTTTCTATCTGCCTTCTCTCACCTATTTTGCTTCTTGTCAACATATTTAATATCATGATAAATGGCAAAAAGGCAAAAAATGAACATTTAAACTGAAGCAGTTTAAACTCCATCCACACACAGGACAGAATAAAAATATTTTAAGTCACTCCATCAACATGTCTCATCATTTTGGGGGGGGAACGGATTTCGACAGCTGCATATTTGCCGTTGAATTCCGTTCCCCCCCTATTGAGATTCTAATATTTAACATACGGGCTGACTCTCCCACTTCCAGATGGCTAGTAGGACAATGTGCTGACCTCTGGTGCAGTTGTGTCCAAAGAATCCTAGATTTGAATACAGGCTAGTGTGTTTTTCCGTCTGCCTTCTCTCACCTATTTTGCTTCTTGTCAACATATTTAATATCATGTGTAGGGTTCCACCCACTAGCCCAACAACGGCATCTAGTGGTCTGGTCGAAGGTATTTCGCGTGCATGTCGTCTGGCACTTCTGTAAAATTCATCTTAATTTAATACAACTTTGATTTCTAATTCAGTTCTGACTTCGGTTCTTTCCGATGTAACAGCTGATCATGAGATTAGTTGTGCTTTAATTTAGGTCTTTGATCATTCTGGATACCTCATAATGTCAATTATGCTTTCATTACGGACCGAATCACCACATAGAGAATTTCGCATCGGCCGACTGCGTTCTCACGGACATAAATTCGCCAGTTTATGATTCTTAGTCAGAGGGTGCAGAGTTTACTAATGCATTTGAGTCAAACTGCCACATGCTTGTTCATACAAAAATACAGTTTTCTTAGTCACGATACTGCAACTTGCTAATTCAATAACAGACAAACTCAAAAAGTCCCATGATGTGCTTCCATGCTCCTTTCATGGGGCTCTCTAGTTTGACCTGTCCTGACGCAGATTTACGGAAGTGAAGGACTCTAATAATCTACTAGTCATAATGATTTTAGAGGAATCCAAGATAAATCAAGATTAACATTTATTGTTTTTGCCAGGCAGGATAAATCATCAATTAAAAGAATTACAAAGAATACATCACACAACTGATCAGCATAAAATGCAGTACAACTCACAACAAAATATAAAAATTCAGCTTACCTGGCGAATAGAGAGATACACACAACAATTGTGCGGGAAGTTCTGAATGCAGATGCTTCCCTGAGTGGTTTGCCAAATCCTTTTAAATACCCCAAGTTATAACAAAAGGGCTATAAACATTTAACACCCAAATATTTATGCAGCTTTTACTGGACCTTTTCTCGTGCCCCAAAGGGTCACACGCCTGGTTTTGTGGATCCAAGCAAATGGTTCATAAGAATCTTTATCGGGACATCTCCCACCCCAGGAGAACAGGTTTTGTTTTCTTTATTCTTGTCTGTTCTATTGTTGTGGGAGTGAAACCCTCTTACCAATCGCACCAGAAGTATTTTCACTGATGTCACTTAAAACAACTAAGATAGCAGATTTGTGAGACTTGCATGGCCTGAAGGAAAGGAGAGGGTGTGAGGAGTCAGGAACTCAGCATGGAAGTGAAGAGAGGAGGTTGAACCAGGTGTTGTCCTGTGCTCTTTCTCGCAGATCCTCTCTTCAGATTAGAGAGTTTTATTGTTTTATTACAGGATAGGAATCTTGAATTCAGTAATTCAGTCTTAGTAAAAATCCATCCTTACAGTTCCGCCCTTGGCTCCTTGGGGCAGATACAGAGCAGTCCCTTAGGGGCCACTTTCCATGGATTTCTTGCAGCTTGCTTATGATTGTAGCTTCTGTAGGGCTGGTACCCGTAGTGGACTGAGCGCGATGGCCACATTGGTTGAAGTGCGCATCATACGGAAAAGACATCTGAAGTAGCAGCACTGGATGAGAGTGAATAAGAAGATGAGCACACTGGCGATGGCGCATCCGCGAAACATCCAGTCCCACCAGGTGTAAGCATACCAAGCTGAGCGGGTAGAGGAGCTAGACAGGATCTCTGCAGTTCTTTTCGCCAGGTTTGCTTCCACTTGTGCTTGGTTGAGGTGGTATTCAGTCCGCAAAAGAATCCCTTGCACTAGGTCCATTGTGTTGACTAAAGCTTGTGTGCTCTGCTCATAAAAAGTGTCTTCCCACCATAGGGAATTGTCTACATCTAGCGGTACCTTTCCCAGGATGTTTATCTGGCCCATTGAAAAGTCCTCTTTCACTTCCAAGCAGAAAGTGTGGTTTGCAGAGCAGGTCAGACCCCCGTAGGTGAAGGAATTCATCTCACTTACGACGCACCACTGAGTGTGAGATACTTGGACAGCATCGGAATGGCCATGCAAAGACTGCACATTAATGAGCTTAGGATCATTGGCAGAAAAAGGTTGCAAATCCAGATAATGTAACTAGATGTTTCATGACAACAGGTGCGAGTGGTAAATAAGGTAAATAAGGCCTGCGATCTGACTGCTTTAATTATATTCTCATTACTATTGGTGATGTGTTGAAAACCAGTGGCCACCTGATTTGCCAACCATGTTGAAAATTGAGACTGACCTGTTATTTTGTAAGTGTTAGATATAGAATTAACTGACCCAAAAAGGCCTGCTATATTTCCAAACAGGTCTCGTTTAGTACGAGCAGGTGGAGTTTGGACTGCAAGTCTGTTTTTGTAATCAGAAACTAAATCATTGATGCGTGACTGTAGCCATGTATAAGTTTCATCATTCTGGTTACACTGTTCTACATAAGCAGACAAAATATTAGAGATATAATACGTCACATGTGTTATCACAAGATTGACATCATGAAGCAAATTTTTGTTTACATTTCCTTTGATAAGGCCACCCGGAGGGATAGGATGCAATTTTGGACACTGTGTGGGCTTTCTATATCCACAAGTAGTTAGATTAAAGCAATGATGCAAAGTCCATGAACAATTCTGAGGGCTAGTAAAATCGTCCATATTTGTCTCACATTTTCCCACACAGTATGTTCCTTCTTTTCGTCCAGTCCAAACAAATGTTTTTTAAATTACTTTTTGATATAGGATTTGTCAGGTTGAAAAGAAGTTCAGTAAACTTCAAATGTGTATTATTATGTGTTGTAGTGTGCCTGCATCTATATGTTGCTGGTTCTAGACCCTTAATGAAGTAACATTTTTTAGGATCTTCCCCATAATTGTCGATTTTAAACAGCAGGTTTTGACTACCAATTTTTGAACCTGGGTACTTTTTAAGTTGACTCCAGGTAGTAAGGTTGTGATGAAATTTTGGTGCGAGTGTGTAACCTGTGATGTTTGTGTCTGGGAGATGAGTAGACCCTGTCTTACAGCAAATCTTAGTTACACAATTTGGTTCCGGTGCTAATCCAGGGGGCCATGTGACTATTTCTTTGTATGTAATTGGAATGTAAGGTGTGGATGGCCCCTTAATATATTTCCATACCCATCTCCCGCATCCTAGGGTGTGTGCGAGTGTGACGCGTTGTCCCAATTCGATGCAGGTGGGTCCAGATACCGCCCTGGCATCCGGCCTACTTGGAATTGCAATGACTGTCCTATGGAGAAGGAAGATCATAATTAATTGGTGCTCTCCAAAGGGGGATGATTTGGTTCGCCATCACACGTGCCACTGTGTTTGCGGTGTTATTGCGAGTGGGAATTGCTTCGACCCATTTTGAGAATTTATCAATTATCACGAGGCAATATCGATACCCCCCTTTGGCACTGTTAGCCGCTAATTTAAACAACAACTGCTGTTTTGCATCTGTATCGGGGAAATGAGGAGCCCACACTGCACAGCCAGTATAAAAATGACCATTTTGGCAGAATCGAGAACCATCAATGTACACCTGCACTTGGCCTGGTAGTGGCTGGTCATGTACGAGGCTTTGCGACTCCTGTTAAGGTTGGCATGTGTGTGGATGTCCCTCAACATCCCCGAGCAGATGTGGCAAGATTCGTGTGTTTTTTATTGTGATCTCACGCGCTTGAATGTCTGCTAACAATTTTGCTAATCTTTGGGAGGAAACTCCCTTTATCCGGCCTTGTAACAGCATTCGTACAGGTGTGTGCATTGTGTGTATAACAACAGGTTGAAAACCGACAATGGGTTCTGTTGTTTTTAACATCCAATGCACCGCGAGTACCTGCTGTGTATATGGGTCAAATCCTTGTTCAACCAAAGATTTTGTCCGGCTGTAATAAGCGATTGGACGCAGTTTTCCCCCATGTTCTTGAGCTAAGACTCCACTTAAGGTGATTTCATGCGCGTCTACTTGAATATGAAAATCTTTTGATGGGCTGGGCAAACCCAGGGTGGGCACGGCGCACAATCGTTGTTTTAAGTCGGTAAACGCTCGTTTATGTTCATCAGTCCATTCAAGGACATCATTCGGCTTTGTTTTGCCTTTTAAAAGCGAATACAACGGTGCGGCAGTATTTGCAAAATCAGGGATGAAATCTCGTAAATAGTTTGCTGTACCTAACACTTTTTGCAGCGAGTTCAGAGTATGAGGTTGGGGCAGTTCAGAAATGCATTTCTTTCTGTCATCTGTTAATGCTCTTTGACCCTGAGTCAGAGTGTACCCTAAATAGTGTACTTCTCTTTGCGCAATTTGAGCTTTTTCTTTGTTCATTTTAAAGCATGCGTTGCCTAGCATCTGTAACACTTTGTCAACTAGTTGCAAGTTGTTCTCAAGTGGTTCCTCTGTGGCTATTAGTATGTCGTCTACATAGTGAACTACTTTTCCAATCCCTAATAAGGGAGTGATCACAACTGCCACAGCTCTGTGAAAAATGGCTGGGCTGTTGTGAAGGCCTTGTGGCATTCGTTCCCATGTGTACTGTATTTGATTTACAGTAAATGCTAGCTTCCATTGGTCTTCTCGTTTGACTTTGATAGACCAGAAACCATTTTTAATGTCAAGTACTGTGAACCACGAAGCACTGGTTGAAACTTGTGATAAGATGGTAGACGGGTTTGCCACTATAGGTGTTGCCTTAGGTAAAATTTTGTTAAGACGTTGGTAATCAATACAAAGGCGCCATTTACCATTAGGTTTTCGGAACTGGCAAACACGGAGAATTTGTGGTTGAACTGCATCGTCGAACTATCCTTCTAACCTCCAGCTGTTTTACTATCTCATGAACAGCGACTTCTGCCTCTGGCTTGATGAGATATTGTTTTTGTAGGGGAGGGGGCTCTCCCTCAATGCATACTTCAAAGCCAATTAAGCCACAGTCGTGTACATGATTAGCCCAAACATCGCTGTGTTTGTTGATGAGAAGTTGAATCAGTTCTGTGTTGGATATGGACATAACGCCGGCATGGCCTTGAGACAACTTGTTTTTCAAAACAATGAATTACAAAGCCATGCTTTCTCATGATGTCCATTCCCAATACACTTCCTTCGCTGTTACCTGGTAAATACCAGGATGGCTCGCTTAGCACTACCATGCCTAAATCAAGCTGGACCGGTTGCATTTGAGTTGCTGTCATCAAAGTATCGCTTATACCTTTAATTTGGATCGTTCGTGTACTTAAGGGTAGTGGAATGTTTGTGCAAGAGCAGGCAGCACCGGTATCAATAAGGATGTTAACTAACCAGCCTCCATTTTTAGAATTTAACGCCGCTATTTTGATTGCAGCTACAGGAAACCCCGCAGACCCGCAACACTTCTCGAGAGCGGATGTATATTTTTTATCCAATTTTAGCTTCTTTTCAAGCTTTTTAATTTGAGTTTCCATCGCGTCGCCCTGTCTTGCCCAAGTTTGTTTTTCATACACAGATGCTTCAACCTGTGCTCTGAGCTTTTTTAGCTCATCTGATCGCGCTGCTTCTAGCTCTTTTATGTTCGCTATCACACGTTCGTTTTCTGCAATAGTTGCCAAATCATTTCGACGCAGCATATAAACAATCGCGACCGGTAATTTTCGTTAGGAAGATTTAGTTTCCAATTTTCCAGATTTCGACATCTGTATATTTGCCGTCGAATTCCGTTCCCCCCCCTATTGAGATTCTAATATTTATTATTCAGGCTGTTTTTCACACTTCCATATTTTAAGTCACTTCATCAACATGTCTCATCATTTTTGGGGGGGGGGCAGATTTCGACAGCTGTATATTTGCCGTCGAATCCGTTCCCCCCCCCTATTGAGATTCTAATATTTATTATTCAGGCTGTTTTTTACACTTCCAGATGGCTTTATGGACAGTGTGTTGACCACGTATGCAATTGTGTTCAGAGAATCCTAGGTTCGAATCCAGGCTCCTTGCTTTTTCCGTCTGCCTTCTCTCAGCTATTTTGCTTCTTTTCAAAATACTTAATATCATGATAAATGTCAAAAAGGCAAAAAATGAACATTTAAACTGAAGCTGGTTCAACTCCATTAATACACAGGACAGAATAACAATATTTTAAGTCACTCCATCAACATGTCTCATCATTTTGGGGGGGGGGGAACGGATTTCGACAGCTGCATATTTGCCGTCGAATTCCGTTCCCCCCCCCTATTTTTGATTCTAATATTTATCATACGGTATGATTATCACACTTCCAGATGGCTTTGTGGACAGTGTGTTGACCTCTGTTGCAGTTGTATCAGGGAATCCTAGGTTCGAATCCAGGCTGGTGGGGTTTTTTTTCGTCTGCCTTCTCTCACCTATTTTGGTACTTTTCAAAATATTTTCTATCATGATAAATGGCAAAAAGGCAAAAAATGAACATTTAAATTGAAGCAGGTTAAACTCCATCCACACATAGGTTCGAATCCAGGCTTCTTGCTTTTTCCGTCTGCCTTCTCTCAGCTATTTTGCTTCTATTCAAAATATTTAATATCATGATAAATGGCAAAAAGGCAAGAAATGACCATTTAAACTGAAGCAGGTTAAACTCCATCCATACATAGGACAGAATAAAAATATTTTAAGTCACTTTATCAACATGTCTCATCATTTTAGGGGGGGGGACGGATTTCGACAGCTCTATATTTGCCGTGGAATCCGTTCCCCCCCCCTATTTTTGATTCTAATATTTATCATACAGGCTGATTCTCACGCTTCCAGATGGCTTAGTGGACAGTGTGTTGACCTCTGGTGTAGTTGTGTCAGTGAATCCTAGGTTCAAATCCAGGCTCCTTGATTTTTCCCTCTGCCTTCTCTCAGCTATTTTGCTTCTTTTCAAAATATTTAATATCATGATAAATGGCAAAAAGGCAAAAAATGAACATTTAAACTGAAGTAGGTTAAACTCCATCCACACATAGGACAGAATAAAAATATTGTAAGTCACTGCATCAACATGTCTCATTATTTTGGGGGGGGGAACGGATTTCGACAGCTGTATATTTGCCGTCGAATTCCGTTCCCCCCCCTATTGAGATTCTAATATTGATCGTACATGAAAAATCTTGCACTTGCACATGGCTTCGTGGACAGTGTGTTGACCGCGTATGCAATTGTGTCCAGAGATTCCTAGGTTCGAATCCAGGCTCCTTGCTTTTTCCGTCTGCCTACTCTCAGCTATTTTGCTTCTTTTCAAAATATTTAATATCATGATAAATGGCAAAAAGGCAAAAAATGAACATTTAAACTGAAGCTGGTTAAACTCCATTAATAAACAGGACAGAATAACAATATTTTAAGTCACTCCATCAACATGTCTCATCATTTTGGGGGGGGGGGAACGGATTTCGACAGCTGTACATTTGCCGTCGAATTCCGTTCCCCCCCCCCCTATTTTTGATTCTAATAATTATCATACGAGTTGACTCTCACGCTTCCAGATGGCATTGTGGACACTGTGTTGACCTCTGTTGCATTTGTGTCAGGGAATCCTAGGTTCGAATCCAGGCTGGTGGGGTTTTTTTTCGTCTGCCTTCTCTCACCTATTTTGGTACTTTTCAAAATATTTTCTATCATGATAAATGGCAAAAAGGCAAAAAATGAACATTTAAATTGAAGCAGGTTAAACTCCATCCACACATAGGACAGAATAACAATATTTTAAGTCACTTCATCAACATGTCTCATCATTTTGGGGGGGGAACGGATTTCGACAGCTGTATACTTGCCGTCGAATTCCGTCCCCCCCCCCATTTGAGATTCTAATATTTATCATACAGGTCAATTCTCACGCTTTCAGATGGTTTAGTGGACAGTGTGTTGACCTCTGGTGTAGTTGTGTCAGTGAATCTTAGGTTCAAATCCAGGCTCCTTGCTTTTTCCATCTGCCTTCTATCAGCTATTTTACTTCTTTTCAAAATATTTACTATCATGATAAATGGCAAAAAGACAAAAAATGACCATTTAAACTGAAGCAGGTTAAACTCCATCCATACATAGGACAGAATAAAAATATTTTAAGTCACTTAATCAACATGTCTCATCATTTTAGGGGGGGGAACGGATTTCGACAGCTCTATATTTGCCGTCGAATTTCGTTCCCCCCCCTATTGAGATTCTAATATTGATCGTACATGCAAAATCTTGCACTTCCACATGGCTTCGTGGACAGTGTGTTGACCGCGTATGCAATTGTGTCCAGAGATTCCTGGGTTCGAATCCAGGCTCCTTGATTTTTCCGTCTGCCTACTCTCAGCTATTTTGCTTCTTTTCAAAATATTTAATATCATGATAAATGGCAAAAAGGCAAAAAATGACCATTTAAACTGAAGCAGGTTAAACTCCATCCATACATAGGACAGAATAAAAATATTTTAAGTCACTTTATCAAAATGTCTCATCATTTTAGGGGGGGGAACGGATTTCGACAGCTCTATATTTGCTGTCGAATTCCGTTCCCCCCCCCTATTTTTGATTCTAATATTTATCATAGGGTTTGATTATCACACTTCTAGATGGCTTTGTGGACAGTGTGTTGACCTCTGTTGCAGTTGTATCAGGGAATCCTAGGTTTGAATCCAGGCTGGTGGGGTTTTTTTTCCGTCTGCCTTCTCTCACCTATTTTGGTACACTTCATCAACATGTCTCATCATTTTGGGGGGGGGGACGGATTTCGACAGCTGTATACTTGCCGTCGAATTCCGTTCCCCCCCCCCATTTGAGATTCTAATATTTATCATACATAAAAAATCTTGCACTTCCACATGGCTTCGTGGACAGTGTGTTGACCGCGTATGCAATTGTGTCCAGAGATTCCTAGGTTCGAATCCAGGCTCCTTGATTTTTCCGTCTGCCTACTCTCAGCTATTTTGCTTCTTTTCAAAATATTTAATATCATGATAAATGGCAAAAAGGCAAAAAATGAACATTTAAATTGAAGCAGGTTAAACTCCATCCAAACATAGGACAGAATAACAATATTTTAAGTCACTTCATCAACATGTCTCATCATTTTAGGGGGGGAACGGATTTCGACAGCTGTATACTTGCCGTCGAATTCCGTTCCCCCACCTATTGAGATTCTAATATTTATCATACAGGTTGGTTCTCACGCTTTCAGATGGTTTAGTGGACAGTGTGTTGACCACGTATGCAATTGTGTTCAGACAATCTTAGGTTCGAATCCAGGCTTCTTGCTTTTTCCGTCTGCCTTCTCTCAGCTATTTTGCTTCTATTCAAAATATTTAATATCATGATAAATGGCAAAAAGGCAAAAAATGACCATTTAAACTGAAGCAGGTTAAACTCCATCCATACATAGGACAGAATAAAAATATTTTAAGTCCCTTCATCAGCATGTCTCATCATTTTGGGGGGGGGGAACGGATTTCGACAGCTGTATATTTGCCGTCGAATTCCGTCCCCCCCCCCTATTTTTGATTCTAATATTTATCATACAGGCTGATTCTCATGCTTCCAGATGGCTTAGTAGACAGTGTGTTGACCACTGGTGTAGTTGTGTCAGTGAATCCTAGGTTCAAATCCAGGCTCCTTGATTTTTCCCTCTGCCTTCTCTCAGTTATTTTGCTTCTTTTCAAAATATTTAATATCATGATAAATGGCAAAAAGACAAAAAATGACCATTTAAACTGAAGCAGGTTAAACTCCATCCATACATAGGACAGAATAAAAATATTTTAAGTCACTTAATCAACATGTCTCATCATTTTAGGGGGGGGAACGGATTTCGACAGCTCTATATTTGCCGTCGAATTCCGTTCCCCCCCCTATTGAGATTCTAATATTGATCGTACATGCAAAATCTTGCACTTCCACATGGCTTCGTGGACAGTGTGTTGACCGCGTATGCAATTGTGTCCAGAGATTCCTGGGTTCGAATCCAGGCTCCTTGATTTTTCCGTCTGCCTACTCTCAGCTATTTTGCTTCTTTTCAAAATATTTAATATCATGATAAATGGCAAAAAGGCAAAAAATGACCATTTAAACTGAAGCAGGTTAAACTCCATCCATACATAGGACAGAATAAAAATATTTTAAGTCACTTTATCAAAATGTCTCATCATTTTAGGGGGGGGAACGGATTTCGACAGCTCTATATTTGCTGTCGAATTCCGTTCCCCCCCCCTATTTTTGATTCTAATATTTATCATAGGGTTTGATTATCACACTTCTAGATGGCTTTGTGGACAGTGTGTTGACCTCTGTTGCAGTTGTATCAGGGAATCCTAGGTTTGAATCCAGGCTGGTGGGGTTTTTTTTCCGTCTGCCTTCTCTCACCTATTTTGGTACTTTTCAAAATATTTTCTATCATGATAAATGGCAAAAAGGCAAAAAATGAACATTTAAATTGAAGCAGGTTAAACTCCATCCACACATAGGACAGAATAACAATATTTTAAGTCACTTCATCAACATGTCTCATCATTTTGGGGGGGGGGACGGATTTCGACAGCTGTATACTTGCCGTCGAATTCCGTTCCCCCCCCCCATTTGAGATTCTAATATTTATCATACAGGTCGATGCTCACGCTTTCAGATGGTTTAGTGGACAGTGTGTTGACCTCTGGTGTAGTTGTGTCAGTGAATCTTAGGTTCAAATCCAGGCTCCTTGCTTTTTCCATCTGCCTTCTATCAGCTATTTTACTTCTTTTCAAAATATTTACTATCATGATAAATGGCAAAAAGACAAAAAATGACCATTTAAACTGAAGCAGGTTAAACTCCATCCATACATAGGACAGAATAAAAATATTTTAAGTCATTTAATCAACATGTCTCATCATTTTAGGGGGGGGAACGGATTTCGACAGCTCTATATTTGCCGTCGAATTCCGTTCCCCCCCCTATTGAGATTCTAATATTGATCGTACATAAAAAATCTTGCACTTCCACATGGCTTCGTGGACAGTGTGTTGACCGCGTATGCAATTGTGTCCAGAGATTCCTAGGTTCGAATCCAGGCTCCTTGATTTTTCCGTCTGCCTACTCTCAGCTATTTTGCTTCTTTTCAAAATATTTAATATCATGATAAATGGCAAAAAGGCAAAAAATGAACATTGAAATTGAAGCAGGTTAAACTCCATCCAAACATAGGACAGAATAACAATATTTTAAGTCACTTCATCAACATGTCTCATCATTTTAGGGGGGGAACGGATTTCGACAGCTGTATACTTGCCGTCGAATTCCGTTCCCCCACCTATTGAGATTCTAATATTTATCATACAGGTTGGTTCTCACGCTTTCAGATGGTTTAGTGGACAGTGTGTTGACCACGTATGCAATTGTGTTCAGACAATCTTAGGTTCGAATCCAGGCTTCTTGCTTTTTCCGTCTGCCTTCTCTCAGCTATTTTGCTTCTATTCAAAATATTTAATATCATGATAAATGGCAAAAAGGCAAAAAATGACCATTTAAACTGAAGCAGGTTAAACTCCATCCATACATAGGACAGAATAAAAATATTTTAAGTCCCTTCATCAGCATGTCTCATCATTTTGGGGGGGGGGAACGGATTTCGACAGCTGTATATTTGCCGTCGAATTCCGTTCCCCCCCCCTATTTTTGATTCTAATATTTATCATACAGGCTGATTCTCATGCTTCCAGATGGCTTAGTAGACAGTGTGTTGACCACTGGTGTAGTTGTGTCAGTGAATCCTAGGTTCAAATCCAGGCTCCTTGATTTTTCCCTCTGCCTTCTCTCAGTTATTTTGCTTCTTTTCAAAATATTTAATATCATGATAAATGGCAAAAAGGCAAAAAATGAACATTTAAACTGAAGCAGGTTAAACTCCATCCACACATAGGACAGAATAAAAATATTGTAAGTCACTGCATCAACATGTCTCATTATTTTGGGGGGGGGAACGGATTTCGACAGCTGTATATTTGCCGTCGAATTCCGTTCCCCCCCCTATTGAGATTCTAATATTGATCGTACATGAAAAATCTTGCACTTGCACATGGCTTCGTGGACAGTGTGTTGACCGCGTATGCAATTGTGTCCAGAGATTCCTAGGTTCGAATCCAGGCTCCTTGCTTTTTCCGTCTGCCTACTCTCAGCTATTTTGCTTCTTTTCAAAATATTTAATATCATGATAAATGGCAAAAAGGCAAAAAATGAACATTTAAACTGAAGCTGGTTAAACTCCATTAATAAACAGGACAGAATAACAATATTTTAAGTCACTCCATCAACATGTCTCATCATTTTGGGGGGGGGGGAACGG